>CM077161.1:51163627-51763627 GCA_039583875.1 Platanthera guangdongensis
GGTCTCTTCCCTCCGGCTCGCACCATCAGCTGGTCAGCCTCCTGCTTCTTTGCCATCTCGATGATCTGCCTAGATGTGCCATGAGAAATGAACAGCAAGGCCTGCCTCAAATCGTCCCTGAGGCCCCGGTAGAACCTCTTGGCATACCTCCTATCATCGGTATCCTGAATCCCTGCGAACCTGGCCAAATGAGAGAACTCTCTCTGATACTCGATCACCGATCTAGTCCCCTGCCTGAGGTTCAAAAACCTCTCCTCCAAGGCATCTCTGTCCGTAGCAGAGACGAAGTGCTCCAGAAATACATCGCCAAAATCCTCCCATGATATCTCTGACAGCTCAAAGTCCGCATATGTAGACTCCCGCACTGATTTCCACAATCTCTTCGCATGAGCCTCTAGCGTAGAGGTGGCTAGAGGTACTGCCTCGCCGACCGGGCAGCTGATGCCTACTAAGATCTCGTGTATGGCCTCCAGCCATTCTTCCGTCTTTACCGCATCCTCTGTCCCACGGCACGTCGGTGGGGACAGGCTCTTGAATGCACTCAGCCAGCTCGACCCCGGATTTGGCTGTGGAGCCGGAACTTGCTGGGATCTAAAGGCATCCAGAATCGCCGTCAAAGTCTGCCCCATCTCCGTATGTAGGAATGGAGTGGCAGCCGGAGGGGGAGGAGCCACATTTTGCGGCGTGGCGACCTTTGGAGGTTGCATAAAGGTAAGGTTAAAACAGAACTGGCCTAACTCATTGTACTTTATGGACCATTTATGTGACTTTTGCACATGGGCACACCACTGCTTCCGCTGCATAGTTTGTCCGCAAACTAATGCTCGGGCGGGGGTGGTCCCATGTTGTGGACTTCTTTCTCATATGATCGTTGTTCAAGTGTTACCAGTTTATAAGACCCCCTCCCCCTTACCAAGGAGGGCTACCGGGTCTTATGCCCAAAACCGCCGTCTTACGGTGTCACTAACTCACGGGTTAGTCGACACCGCAACACGCCGGTCCTGCCGACTAGCTCGATCATTTAACATGTAGGCCAATATGAGAAGAAGAAGTAAAACAGTATATAAATCCATTAGTCCACAAGTCACATAGTACAATCATATATATGAAATGAAAGGTACACAATATAGTCCACAGAAGAGTACAAAAAGAAAGAGTAATAAGGGCTTATGCCCAGTACATCAACACCACTCTCTCTCAAAATAAATAAAAGCGGAAGCTATACTAGTATATCAGATCTCGTCCCACCTGAGGACGCACAGTAGTGGTAGTAGCCTGCTGAAGCGGTATCTGCTCCTCATGTCCTGCCTCCTCGACGTGCTGGTGCTCCATCTCCACGGGCTCCTAAAATAGTATGGTCACCGACCATTAGTCAAAAAGACTAAGTCGTTTCCTCCGCACCTCGCCCCGTAGCTCCTAGGCACCGAGCGGGAGGACGAAGCGGAGGACAACAAGGGGTAGCAAAAGTGGAAGTAGGTTACAGAATCTAACTAGCAATTGTAAAAGTAATATTGATATATTCTAGCAGTTCTAAGTATAGTACAAGTAAGTAAGAGCAGTACAGTAAAGGAAGTAAAGACAGCAGTAAAAGCAAGTAAATCAACTATTCTACCACTATACTATCATCACAAAAGTACCCTAACTTATATAAATGCCCATACAAATATATAAGTTAAGATTTCCAGGAAATTTAACTTATCATATAAAAGAGCCCATACTAATTTATATGATAAGGATCTATGAAGCGTATGACCTAATATGAATGAATGTTATGATGCAATTTCATGCACAGGCAAGTGCAACTCACACACAACGACTCTGTGATCACAGACCTTTAGTTCCCACTTTTTGAGAGCTAGCATCACTCTCGGGTACCACCGGTTTGGCTACGGTAGCAGCGGAGCGGGTGTCTCCGCTTCTAGGCCGGTATGCACACTACCAAGCCTTAGACCCCTCTCATAAACCTCTGTACACGTCCAAGGTGCACTCTAGAGTCTCGCGTACGTACTTTGCTGACAACCCGTCAGTCTTGTTGGGTCGGATGTGCGTTATCGGGGGTCGTCCTCCAGACCGCTGTGTAAAATAACCCACTGGCTCCTCTAACCCTCACAACCGCCTGGTGCATGATGAATTGTAAATATACCTATTTTATGTACATTAAATAAGTCATTTTAGTTTATTTTTGTTATTTTTGTTTTATATTTCTTTAATAAATTGCTTCTTTTTTATAAATATTGCTAACTTAAATTTATTTCTGTTTCCTGAAATTTTCAGGAAAAATGCCAAAAATTGTCAAGTCACGCCCGTGACAAATTGGTCACGCCCGTGACCAGGGCGTGATAATGCAAAAACTGTGAAATCAGCAATTTTCGAGAAGAAAAAGTTTGACACGCTCGGCATCACGCCCGTGTCCACCCGCTCGACATTTCCAGCTCAACGATCGTCGAACTCCTCGACACGCCTAGCGTCACGCCCGTGACCTAGGGCGTGACACCTCTTCCCGCTCGACGATTTTCAACTCATAATTTTACGCTCGACGTTTGTCGAGTGTCAACACCAGCCGACACGCCCAGAGTCACGCCCGTGACCTGGGGCGTGACCACTCCGCCTGGCCGACAAGACCCGCGCGATGACTTTTTGTCGCACCGGGCCCAGATCCACCTGCTTGACACGCCCAGCGTCAAGCCCGTGACCTGGGGCGTGACCACTGCGAGACCGACACGTGTCCAGCCCGAAGTCAACTTTCCCGTCAAATCGACGGCCGCCATCAGGAATAGTGTCGACACGCCCCCTGACACGCCTGTGTTAGAGGGAGTGTACTTGTAAATTTTTCCCTATAAATTCAGAGCTTCTGCTTGAGTTCTTGTTCCCCTTTTGAACCATTTTGTATAAGTGTTATGCTGCTCGGATGAGTCCAAATCCTATGTAAGGGAAATTTCTCCCCCTCTCCTTTATTTTCTTAGCTTTGTAATCTTCATTTTTAGCTTAATAAAATTGTAGATTTTCTCCCTTTATATGGTTTTGGATTTCATCTAAACACTACTCTTATGCAATCTTATTTCATTTTGTTTTAACTTCTTTTTTCTTCTTTTGAAATGGGTGTGTGAGTGTATGAGTATAGTTTTCATGTTTTTATGTTTAGTTATTTTTACTTTGTTTTGGTTAAACTTAGATTTTTATAGCTTTTATTTCATTCCTATAAACCCGTAAAAACGTTTTAAAGTGTCTTTCATTTTTCTTTAACTTAGATTTTTCTTTTTAGGTTGTAAAACTTTTTCTTTTCTTTTACTTTATTTACACTTTTTTAGCGTTTTTATCAAGTTATAGGAATGATAATTTAGTCGTTTTAATTTTTCGTGCACTTGCATTTTTATTTAAAACTTTTGACCGTTTAATCTTTTCGTTCTCTTTTTACGCATTTCTACCGCATTCTAGCGGTAGAAATGTATTCGTTTTAATTTTTCGGGCATTTTCATTTTGCGTTTATTTGCAAACCTTTTTGCCTGATTAATTTTTATTTCATCTTTTTATGCATTTCTACCACATTCTAGTGGTAGAAATGTTGTTATTTTAATTTTTCGGTAACTTAGTTTTTTTTGCAATTTTTTATGTATGCGCATTTATTTCCGCCTACTCGTTAAGAGTTAAATGGCGGTTGCTTATTTTACTTTCTGTAGAGTGCGTGAGTTTGTAATTTTCTTTAATTCCGCCTACTCATTCGAGTTAAATGGCAGGTCTTTATTTTCCCTACTCATTTGAGTAGGATTTGTGTGCGTATGTTTTACTTTATGTCGTGTGCGTGTGTTTTACTTTCCTGTAGAGTGAGTGTGTTTACTTTATGTCGAGAGAGTGTGTGCGTGCTTTGCATTTATTTTGTCCTACTCGGTTGAGTAGGACCCGCATTTATTTTCTCCTACTCATTTGAGTAGGACTTGCGTGTGTGCATTTATTTAGTCCTACTCGTTTGAGCGGGACCCGCTTTCTTTCTCCCGCCCACGCATTTGCGCTTGGACTCGCAATTTATAGCTTTCTTCAGTCCTACTCGTTTGAGTAGGACTTGTAATTTTCAACTTTCCTTTACTGCTTTCATTTTATCGTTTTCATTTACCGCTTTCTTTACTGCTTTATTTTCTGCTTTTCACCGCAAGCCGTCCCCATTCCGATGAGTGCCTAACCGTTCTTAGCCCTCGGTATCGAAGAGCATTGGGACAGATAAAATAGCTTAAAATAATTAAAGTTCGTATTTTTCTAATTAATTAAAAGTACTTAAGGTTTGCCGGGGGTTAACGACGCA
This sequence comes from Platanthera guangdongensis, assembly GCA_039583875.1. Classification (NCBI taxonomy): domain Eukaryota; kingdom Viridiplantae; phylum Streptophyta; class Magnoliopsida; order Asparagales; family Orchidaceae; genus Platanthera; species Platanthera guangdongensis. The sequence goes on from CM077161.1 coordinate 51,167,922, forward strand.
TAGGACCACATATCGATGTGTGGGCCCTATTTACGTTTTCCATACGCTCGCCGAGAGGCCGTGCGTATGGACAGATCACCCCTTGGCAAAGAGAGTTCCGCACTAACCCTCGAGAGAGGAGGCACGCCAACTCTACCGGATTGGGTTCCCCACCCAATAGCGGGGTTCTTAGCGTAATGCAGGCGTTAAGAGGAATCCTTCGTCGGACGAGAGCCCGGTCGAATAGTCTTAGCGTTCAGGTGAGCGATAGCCCTATAGCTAGGTGAGCTCATTTTAGTGGAACCTCCACGGCCAAGTCTCCGCCTTAATTAATTAGAAATTTAGGAGCTCTTTTTATTTAAAGTCTATTTTAGTTCAATTGTTTTTTCGGTGCCATCGAGCTAAGCTCTTCATCGGCACCACCTTATTGCTTTCTTTTTATGCTTTCATTTTCTTTTTCTGCATTTTTATTATATATAAAATATCCCGACAAGATAATTATCGGTAAAATAATAGTCCCCTCCAGGGAAGAGTAGAAATAATCGAACCGACCCCGAGAACAATACGACCTCGATATTCCACCCGGAATATCATGTACTACTCACGATAGGTGCACTTGCCTCCTTTCGTTAAAACTCGATCTAAACCATTTTATATCCAAATAAATAAATACGCGCGCCCCGTTTTCTTAAATAAAATCACTTTCGCTTTTCTAGTTAAATAAAACCGCCGGGTCGCCGCGTGACCGTAAATAATTTTGGAGTTTTAACCATCAGTGCACCGTACTGCCATCGGTGTGACGAACAGCCAGTACCGCATGCCCCGCCACTAGAATTATGAACATGCAAGTATTTTACTCCGAGCCTTCCGCTCGCAGGACCAAACCCGTCCTGAAAACCCTCAAACCCAACCCGGGTGAGAACGCACATTAGTGCCTTTATACCAACTCCCTCAAACCCTAAACGGGCGAGCATATATCATGAATCTCTCCAACCCTACACGGGTGAGAAGGTACAACAAATGTCCTAACCTATTAGACTACTCTTGTCTACAGGTTATTATACTTAGTGATTTAAGGTTAATCCCAGGACTGCCCCCGGTATTCCCTGTGAAGGCTCTCAAGGGGCACTAGGAACTCTGTTGGGATTACGCCCAGCATTCCCTTTCGCAAGGATATTTACTTTAGTTGATGGCGACCCATGTTTCACCCCAGCTCTCTTTGTTGCTCTGGAACAACCCTAGTGACTTAAGGTGTTACCGGGAAACCGACGGTCTTCCGTCGACCCCCACTCCAGTTGCTACCTAAAGACTTGCACTTTTGACCCATCACTAAGACCATACTACCCACCAGGGATTATTCATATTGCACTCTCTTATTTCTTCTGATAATCAATCCCCTGGTAACCCCTAAGGCAAGACCTATTTATGTTATATGCAGACCATGTCCTATTATTACCCTAAAAATGGAATCTTCCAATCCTTAAGGCATCTTGCCCCTAAATATTTATCCTAGGGTGGTATGGGCTAAGGGAATTACCCTATGAATTCTCATAATTTTCCTTGGCTAAATAATTCTTTAATTAAATCTTTTAAATTAATTACTAGGTCACTTTACACATAAAGTAGTATGATTTAACATCCACTGACCTAGGTAATTTTTCTTGAGTTTTATAATGATAAAATATTACTGTGTAGAGAGTTTCATAATTTTCCTTGGATTATTTATACCAATTCCTTATTTACTTCCAAATTCACATAATTTCCATTTTCCAAATGAAGTACAGGTAATATGTAATCCAAAATTCCAGGAAAATTACAGAACATATAAAACATTAATATATGACTATTGACAGAGTTTCATCAACTTTTATTGTGTAATGGCCTATCAATTTCCATTCTTACATATTTACTAAAAATGTCATTATATTAATTTAACAACTATCAATACACCCATTAATTCTGAAAAATTTATTCAAGACTAATACGACAATTTTACAGCACTAGAATTATTTCCAAATTTTTCTGAGATGCATATCCATCAATTCAAGAATAAATGAAATAAGGGTTAAATGGGCATTTTAAGACATTTTATTCCAAAAGTTCATAAAATAGAGAGATCAAATTTTCCTAAGTCAAATGTAACCTTATCTACATCTTCGAAAGTTTGAGAATTTGTGCTTGAGGAAAACCTATTTTTCAAATTTATTTTCAAAAGGAGCTATATTTTAAAAAATTCCAATTAATGGGATTTTTGATTCCAAAAATCTCATAATTAATCTGAGGGGTGACATTTACCCTAATGAACCACTGTAAACAAATCCAAGATTTTTGAATGCCTCCATAAGGCTGAATACACAATATTTAAACTATTACTATTTGCACCCAAGGCAATATGTACAGCAACACATGCAAGTGGATTTTCCCATCATGCAGCGATCCAAAAGTGCTGAAATTTGTATCATGCACTAATGGTGTTCCCAAGGACCCACCCCCAAAATTTGGGGCCATGGGGAGTCATATAACTCCATATATTTCATTTATTTACATTTTGAAATTATGACCAAAACTATAGGAAAAGTTGTTTCAAAAATTCCTAAATTTTGGCATGGGCTAGGTATGCCCTAATCATGCATGTATCCAAAATTTGGGGCCATGGTGATTGCTGGTTTGACTTGGGCATCCAAATGAATTTCTGCCCTAGTGTAGGACCAGTCCTAGGAGAAATGTCCTACAGGACTGTATACTACACCAAAATAAAGGTACGACAGGCAGCTATATTTTTCATGTAGAGACCAGTTTTCTGGAAATGCCTGTAAGAGGCCTAAACAACCCATGCAATATGACTGTATTTTTGTGACAGAAATTATACTATTCATCATATTTAAAATTAAATCATATTAATATCTGCATTAATCCTAAAGCGTAAACGGACGGGATCCTGTTATCTCCCACCTCCAGCCAACAGCTGAGATCGAGCCGACCTGGAGCAACTTTGCTGCCGATTTTCGGCCAGTTGAGGCGGCGCCACCTCCGGCCAAAGGTGCCATCACCTTCACGGTGGTGGTGGCTATCATTTTCTGGTGATGGGGCGGCGGGAGACGGCGGCGACGGCGAACCCGAGCGGTTTCAAAAGCTTGGAAAAATCTCACTTTCCTCCCATGGCATCGGGCTCAGTTGAGCCTGATATCTCACCTAATCGATCTAAGATCCTAGTACGGGTAGAGGTGAGGTGAAACGAACCTGGATTGGGGCTTGGCTGCGGGTCAGGCGGCGGTTTGCCATGGTGGTGGTGTGTCGGCGAGCTCCTCCCTGATTCCTTGATTCTCCATCGTTTTCCATGTTCCAGCACTCGAATTCCACTCCTTTCCACCTCCTGAAGCTAATGGTGAGGTTATTTGGGGCTGAGGTGGAGTATATGGGGAGATACAACCAAGGTGAGCTCAGCTCAGCCTTGGTTGCTCCGCCCCTGCTTGCCAAGTGGCTCTCAGCCCCTATTTTCCTCTGGAATGATGAGAGGAGGTCAGCCATCTGGTTTTGGGCAGAGAAATTCAGCTGAAGGGGTGGCCATGTGGCCACCATTCCCTTTCATCTCCATTTCTCCCTCCTCTTTCTCTGAAAATCCCATTTCTACCCCTTTGCATGCATTCTCTCTCCTGATTTAGAGGGGTAGGGCTGGTCTTGTTCACTTGGGCTGGCCATGGGCCAAATTTGGTGGGCTTGGTCCAAAGGAGGGTGGCTTGGTCTTCATTTCACTCTTTTAGGTCAAATAGTTGACTATGTTGACTTTGAGTTGACTTGGTCAACCATGGTGGGTGGGCAAACCCCATTTGATGGAAATGGGTCTAGTGGCACCACCCAACTTGGGTTGGGTCAAGGGGGTGCCCTTCTTAGTCTAATTGGGCTTATGAGTGTGGGTTTGACCAAATTAAGCCCAAGGTTGACTTTGGTCAATTTGTTGGGTATTGTATCCACAATTACCTGGATTTGAGGAAGCCACCTGTCCAGCTAAGATGAATTCACAATGTATTTGATGAAATCTTTCAAGTTGTGCTTGCAGTTATTCCACGCCAAGTACACACCAATGTCAGGGTGCTGTAGGTCAATATACACGGGTCTGCGCGACGTAATCCCTCATTACGCAGATCAGTGTGTTGGCCTACGTGTACTCTCTCCATTGGAGTGTACTTATTTTCAAGTACAGGGCTATGATAATGCAAGAACAGACAAGGAGCAAGGATGGGTCAAAGAGCAGCTCATGGGTGGAAAGACGAAGAAACGTCTAAGTATTAATAGACGAGAATCACCAAGTGATTCTCGCCGATTCGACGAGAATCACTAGCTGATTCTCGCCGAATCGTCGAGAATCACTGGCTGATTCTCGTCGTCTCTATCCGGATAAATCAGAGCGTGCAAATAAGTCAAAATCGACGAGAATCACCTTTGTTTCTCGCCGAATCGACGAGAATCACCTTCGATTCTCGCCGAATCGACGAGAATCACCTTCGATTCTCGCCGAATCGACGAGAATCACCTTCGATTCTCGCCGATTTTGCCTTAGGCGACTTTCTGAAGCTCGCTGGACTGGATCAAATGTTAAGGAGCTGTTTTGAACCGGTTTTAGGGTTTCTTCTGGTGGGACCCACAACGGTCATATAGAAGTATTCTACTGTATAAATACTCGCATATTTTTGAACAAAAAAAACAAGATTTGAATAAGACGAAGCCGAGCCGCCGACGTGACCTAGATCGCGAAACCTGCTCCGCCGCCGTCGCCGCTCGTGCCAGTGGATCGCCGACTTTGATCGTGGTTTCTTCCAGATCTCCCGGCGACAGAAGCTCAGCCAAGCACAGTGTCTCACGTGTCTAACCAGAGATCCTTTGTCTCTTGATTCGTTGATCGGGAAAACCTTCCCCTTCCGAATCGATCGAGACGATAGATCCTAGTGTGATCGTTGGAAGACCTTGCTAGCTTTGCTACGAAGATTGAATCTCCAAAGAACAGCCGCAGCACGCCATTGTCGCCGCCGATCCCGAGAACCAAGCCGCCGCCCTTCTTGCCGCCGCTGGTTTCGGGGAGATTCTCTCCAAGTGAGATCTCGGGTTGTGGACTTTTCGTTGACTTCAAGAACACGTCGTCGAACGAAGAGGGACACCTTATTCTCCATAAGTTATTTGTATTTCTTGTACATTCTATTTTCAATTTTGTTGTAAAGGAACGTTGGTTCCAAGTTGTAAGGGTTGGGTGCAACCCGTGTTGTGGGAGTGGTACCTCCTACGTGTGGAAGGGTTCCTTGCGTTAGTGCAAGGATTGGATTTCAATCCTGTTGGTGAAGTGACCGAGTCGTCCCTGGTTGGGAGATAGGTCGAAGGGGGAAAGTGGATATACTCAAATCGGGGAACCACTATAAATTGCTTGTGTCCTTTCTGTGCTGTGCTGTTTTGTTTTCTTGTGCAGGTACGATTTTAATTCTCCAAAAACGCTGTAAGACACATATTCCCCCCTCCATAGGTGTAGGTAGTTGACACCAAGTGGACTTTCAAGTGGTATCAGAGGGAGGTTACTCATCAAAAAGGTTCACACCTTGAGTAGAATCCTGCCACCAGTGTCAAAACCATGGAGCTGGATCATGGGATCTCTCCACTAATACTTCCCACGTGCACAAAGGAGTATTATCCCATCTGGAAGATGAGAGTGTCCTATCACTTGGAGGCTATCGATCCTCGAGCATCTCTCATCTTGGAAGAGGGTCCATTCATTCCTATGAAGACCTCCGGCTCTGGAAAGGATATCCAAATTCCCAAGTGTATTATTGAGATGTCGGAGACTGAACTCTCATTATTTAATCTGGACAAGATAATTCGTCAGATCATCATGGATGTCTGGTCTGGACCTTCTCGATCTAGATTGGAAAAGTGTGGGACGGCCAACTCTATGTGGGTAACCATCTCAGATCTCATGGAGGGATCAGAGAAAGCAGGGATCTGCTGTCAGCAAGAGGATGAAGCCTATGTGGGGGTCCTCGCCTCTGAAGATGAAGGCAAGTATAAATCAGACAGCATCAGGGCTCCGGTGTCCGTGTCAGAGACTGAAGAAGAAATTGAGGAAAGCAGTTCTGATGAAGCTGACACAATGTTCTCTGGCGATAGTCACAGTAACTCTGAAGAGCAGGTAACTTCTTCATCTTGCCCCTTTTCTCTTGAAGTTCCTGAAGACAGGAATTGTTACCCTTCAGAAAATCCTGATTCCCTGAAGAGAGCCCTTCAGAAAAGTAACCTACTTGCTGAGGAGCAAGCTCAGGAGATTGCTCGGCTGAAGATCTTGTTGGTTCTCCAATTGGCATCCAACAAAGTTAAGGACTCTAAAATCTCAGATCTAGAGAGTAGTCTAGAGAATGAGAAAAGGATAGTATCCAACTTTTCCAAGGTTTATGCTATCAAGAGAAAGGAAGAAAATGGGTGGATCTCCCGAATTATCAATTCATGGAGAAATGGGGAAACGGTATTCAGACCCCCCACTCCAGGCAGGAAGAGTACTCATCATGCCTTCAGGTATGATCATAGGAACAACCATGATCACTGAAAGGGTGATCTGCCCTCATGTGGAGACACCCATAGTGCAAGGGCCGTCAGGGCCACCCATGAGAGAATACCTAAGGCTCATTCTGAACCCTTTGTATTCTCGGCCACTGCCCCAACTCGGTATGAATCTGCTGGTATCAGCTCTCAGAACGCTTCTCACCACCCTAGGACACAGGAAAGGGAGGTTAGAAGTCATGCAGTTAGTTCTCATGGGGCCTCTGGAAGGGTGCTGACTGAAAGGAAGGCACCACCTCCCAGACCTCATGACGCTCGCTACATGCATTCCTCCCAACCTTCCAAGTGTCACGGTGGAAGAGGAAATTTTGTGAGCAGATCTGGCTCTATCCCGTTTAGACCTAGGACCATGACTACCTCAGTCACTGGATCAGGTCAGAAACGGAGGTACAACATTCACACGTGTTGGTGCTGTGGCAAGGTGGGACACTTTGCCATAGAATGTTGGCACAACCCCTCTATGTCAAGGGCAAGGGCCTATCCACATCTTCTGGGCAGAGGTAGTCTTCCTGACAGGATTTTTGAGGGAAGGCATTCGAGTTTTTATGCTAACAAGAACCTAGGACCCAATACATATTGGGTTCCTAAGGTAAGGTAACACTTTTTTGCAGGGTAGTCTAGGTTCCCGTAAATATAATGGGAACTAGACAGAAGATGTTTCAAGAATGAATTGGAACAAGTATCTGGAATAACAGAAGTACTATCTATAATGGTATACTCAAATTGAACGCCTGGTATGCTTTAACCAGAGGGGCTAAATGATAAATCTTATAATCCCAGGTATTTTTGATAACTCCAATACTTAAGTCTTATTGTGTCGATATTTACATATATTTATTTATATATACACATATATGTGTGTACACCTAAGGAAAGGTTAACACTGTAAAAATAACCCTTAGATACATTATTAAAGATTTATCTGTAAATTCACTGGTAGATTCGAGAATGAACCTCTACAGGCATAAATCAGTCCATTGAAAATTAAAGAAGATACGTCATTGGAAGTCACTAAAACTTACAATTGACATCAAGAAATGTATGGAAAACCCCTTTCAAACCCTAAATAGATTGGTATTAAGAAACATATATATTTAGAAGATTTCTAAACCCTCTTAATATCAGAAGATTTCGACAATCTGGAATGCCTCTTAACCCGTAGATTTCTATTGAAGAATCCCTTCGATTTCTATTTAGAAAAACTCCCGCCGACCCTTCGTATTCCGCGTTTCGCAAGGAAACCCGTCGATATCCCGCAGGAATCCCGCCGACTCTTCCTTCCCTCTTCATTTCCGTCGATATTCCACTTTTCCGTCGATATCCCGTAGGAATCCCGCCGCCTCTTCCGCCGATATCCCGCAGGTATCCGCGGTTTCGATCAAACAAGGACGCGAGCTCCTCCAGGTTTTCCATCGTCTCCGTCGTCTCTTGCTTCCTTCACTTTTGGGTAACCACCTCCTCTCCCTTACAGTGACTTACTGTTAGTGTAGCTTCCCTCTTGATTTCTGATTAGGCGTAGACTTGGGATTCCCTCCCTAGGTTTGCAATGGCTCCAAGGACCACCGCCGGCCTGGTCACTGGATGTGAGTTGGTTCGAACCGGGTTCTCACATGCCTCGGATGAGTTCAGAAACATCATCATCATGCTTGAAGAGGCTGGACTCTCTTTTATACTGGAGCACCCCTACAAAATTTTGGACAGGGAAGTGATGGAGTTCTTCGCAACCGCCAAACTTCGAAATGAAGACTCTATCATCAAGAGTAAGGTTGCAGGTGCAAGGATTAAGATGTCTTCAAGCAAACTGACCCAATACTTGCAGCTCACTAGTTCTGAGCATGAGGATTATCTGGAGGAACATGATAAAGCCAGGACATTATTATTCTATGGACTAGCTAGAGCAACCAGATTAATAAAGAGAAAAGAAATGAATGAGGAAGGGAAACTCTTGTCCGACATCATTGGGAAAGTACTGATATGCAAACCCGGCTCACATGACCACATCGCAGCTTACATGTTCAAGATTCTTGTGGCGACTGTCTGCAGAAAGAAATTCAACTGGGGGGCTATGCTTTTTGAGAAGATTAAGGACACTCTTAGATCTCCAATGTTTGGAAGAATCATCAGCCTATATCTTAATCAGTTGAACGGAGATAGGTTCGACATGAGTAAAGGAGTTCCATTATATTATTTGAAGAAAATGGACTACAGCGTATTTGACAGATGGGAGCGACGCATCGGGCAGGCTGCAATGGTAGTGGAACAAGAAGAATCTCCTGCCGAGGACAGAACTGTAGCAGATTCTGTGGCTATTCTCAGTGAAGTTCCTGATGCACTGACTGTAGGAATTGAGGGGGAGCCTCTACCCGCTTCTGCTAATGTCATATCTAGCATCTCTCAGATAGCTAGAGATGCAGTTGCGGATCTGCAGGAAGAAAGTGAAGATGTGGTGGAACATGAGGCGGCCCTGAACGTGAATGATCTAGGAGCTGGAGGTGATGTAGAGGAGAATGATGAGGAAGGTTTGGAAGATAATGCAGTTCAGAATGACATCATGGATGATGAGTATGAGGAAGAAGGAAATGAGAGACAGGAAGTAATGGAGCCTCAGGACGACACTGAAGTTCCATCTACAAAGCAAGCTCGTGAGATAGTTCCTGAGAAAACTAGTGCAAAAGTGGAGGGGGAGTCCTCTCAGCAGAGGCTGCTAAGTACTTCTGAGAAATCTACTAAGGCTGCAAATATTCCCCCTTTAGAGACTGTGCACGTGTCCAGCTCTACAAGTGAATCTGCTGAAGAGCAAGGCCAAGGAATGCCTCAGGGTCATCCACTACGAGCTGATCTAGCTAATCACACAATGAATGTTATTCAAGGTACAGTGGATGAGCTCAAAGCGTCTTTTGAGCAAGCTCAAAATAAAATGTTAAAAAGAATTAAGAAATCTGAGAATCTAATGCTCAAGAACGTTGTAGAAATTAATCACAAACTGGATTTGATGGAAAAGAAGTTCGAACACAAGTATACAGCAGCCGGCAAAGCTGTAACTCTCCTTATGGATGGATTGAAAAAGAACACAGATACTCTCACAGTAGTTAATCAGAATGCTCATGTAGTGGCAAATAACATCCAAAAATTTGATGCCAACATGGTGGTTCTAAACGAAAATCAACAAGCCTTGATTACCGAGTTCTCCAAGACTACAAAGCACATTGATGAGTCACTGTATTCTTATGCAAACTCCATTGCCGTCGAAGCCAAAAAGGGGGAGCAAGAATATACATCTAAGATGGTCGGGCTTCAGGAAATCATAATCAAAAATTTTGACCAGTCAAACTTATATGTTTATGACAGTTGCTGGTGGATGCTCAAACAAGTGTTAGGCACCAATATCCCTGAAAATCCTGAGGGTCATCTTGCTCCTGGGAATAATACTGCGGCTGATGAGGGAGCAAGTGCTGAAGAAGTTCCTTTAAGTGGAGCTGATGCTCAAAGGGCTGCTAGGGGTACCTCCAAAGCAAAACTGATGGCCATGTTTGACCAAGAAGCCCTAGCAAAAGCTATGGACAAGAGAAAAACTCACGAAGGGACATCTAAGGAAACGCAAGCTGAAAAGAAAATCAGATTGAAAGAGGATGAAGTGAGGAACGAAAAGTGGAGTCCGATATCAAAGAGTATTATCTTGGACACGTTCTGGCTACAAGAAAAAAGGGGAAATCAATCGGAACGACGTATACAGCTAGCATGAGTGGGAGCTGCACAAGACATATGAAGACAAACGGAACATCTTCTTCAGGACCAACACTGTGGCAGACAAAGCTCCTCCTCCCAGATACTATCCAAAGCCCAAGGAGTACGTTGAGAGGCAAAGAAAGAAGTTCCTGGCTCAAAAACACAAGGATGACCTAGCCAAAGAGAAGTAGACATAAGTTTATAGCTTGTCACTTTCTCAAGAGCATATTTATCTTTTCATATTGATATATGAACAATTTTTGGGAATATATATATATATATATATATATATATATATATATATATATATATATATTATATGAATTTATGATTGACTCAAGCTTTGATCTGTTTGCCTTTATTTCTTTATGCCGTATCTTTAAATTCTATAAGCTGTGTATTTTTTCTGGATGGTGGTATTCATCTTAGCTAGTAGGATTTTGGCTTCGTCAAATAGGGAGAGATTGTTGGGTATTGTATCCACAATTACCTGGATTTGAGGAAGCCACCTGTCAAGCTAAGATGAATTCACAATGTATTTGATGAAAGCTTTCAAGTTGTGCTTGCAGTTATTCCACGCCAAGTACACACCAATGTCAGGGTGCAGTAGGTCAATATACATGGGTCTGCGCGACGTAATCCCTCGTTGCGCAGATCAGTGTGTTGGCCTACGTGTACTCTCTCCATTGGAGTGTACTTATTTTCAAGTACAGGGCTATGATAATGCAAGAGCAGACAAGGAGCAAGGATGGGTCAAAGAGCAGCTCATGGGTGGAAAGAAGAAGAATCGTCTAAGTATTAGTTGACGAGAATCACCAAGTGATTCTCGCCGATTCGACGAGAATCACTAGTGATTCTCGCCGAATCGTCGAGAATCACTGGCTGATTCTCGCTGTCTCTATCCGGCTAAATCAGAGCGTGCAAATAAGTCAAAATCGACGAGAATCACCTTTCATTCTCGCCGAATCGACGAGAATCACCTTCGATTCTCGCCGAATCGACGAGAATCACCTTCGATTCTCGCCGATTTTGCCATAGGCGAATTTCTGAAGCTCGCTGGACCGGATCAAATGTTAAGGCGCTGTTTTGAACCGGTTTTAGGGTTTCTTCTGGTGGGACCCACAACGGTCATATAGAAGTATTCTACTGTATAAATACTCGCGTATTTTTGAACAAAAAAAACAAGATTTGAATAAGACGAAGCCGAGCCGCTGACGTGACCTAGATCGCGAAACCTGCTCCGCCGCCGTCACCGCTCGTGCCAGTGGATCGCCGACTTTGATCGTGGTTTCTTCCAGATCTCCCGGTGATAGAAGCTCAGCCAAGCACAGCGTCTCACGTGTCTAACCAGAGATCCTTTGTCTCTTGATTCATTGATCGGGAAAACCTTCCCCTTCCGAATCGATCGAGACGATCGATCCTAGTGTGACCATTGGAAGACCTTGCTAGCTTTGCTACGAAGATTGAATCTCCAAAGAACAGCCGCAGCACGCCATTGTAGCCGCCGATCCCGAGAACCAAGCCGCCGCCCTTCTTGCCGCCGCTGGTTTCGGGGAGATTCTCTCCAAGTGAGATCTAGGGTTGTGTACTTTTCGTTGACTTCAAGAACACGTCGTCGAACGAAGGGGGACACCTTATTCTCCATAAGTTGTTTGTATTTCTTGTACATTCTATTTTCAATTTTGTTGTAAAGGAACGTTGGTTCCTAGTTGTAAGGGTTGGGTGCAACCCGTGTTGTGGGAGTGGTGACTCATACGTGTGGAAGGGTTCCTTCCGTTAGTGCAAGGATTGGATTTCAATCCTGTTGGTGAAGTGTTCGAGTCGTCCCTGGTTCGGAGATAGGTCGAAGGGGGAAAGTGGATGTACCCAAATCGGGGAACCACTATAAATTGCTTGTGTCCTTTCTGTGCTGTGCTGTTTTGTTTTCTTGTGCAGGTACGATTTTAATTTCGCAAAAATGCTGCAAGACACCTATTCCCCCCCCCCCCCATAGGTGTAGGTAGTTGACACTAAGTGGACTTTCACAATTGGGGTCAAAGTGTTGACCTAGTGACATGCCCTAGGGTCCACTTAGATTGTTTTTAGGGTTAGGGCAATGTGGTGGGGTCATGGTGTGACTAGGGTTCTTATTTAGGCTAGTTTGACCTAGTTTGACTTGGTCCTATAGTGGGGCCCCACATGGCTACAACCCACTACCTAGGGTCAGACCTAGCTAATTTCCCTAAAACTCACCCCATGCCTAACCCAATCTAAGTTGAGGGGTCCAGAAGTAACATGGGATGTTACACGTAGTCTCCCTACGGGTAGTATTGGGGAGGGATGTAAGTGCGGTGTTGACTGTCACTAGTTGGGTTAGTGTTGAGATGAGGATAGATAGATGGTTGGGTTGTGTCCTCGTGCTTACTTCCGAGGCCCCTTCCATACCACGGTGATGTGGAATTTGCATGTGGTGTGAGTCGACATGCAGTGTCATAATCCTGGGTTAAGGATAGTGTGGCAGGTCTACAGGCTCGCCGATCGTCACACCGACGGGAGTTGACAGTTACACTTTGGGCGGTTGGGCTGTGTCCTCGGTGAACCGACCATCACGGTCCGAAACAATCATCCTGGGAATGCCATGATATCTGATGAACTGCTCCACAAATAATCTCACCAGAACTGCAACTGGGGCATCCTTCCGAACTGGAATAAATCACGCTACCTTGGTCAGTCTATCCACTATGACCCATATAGAATCATGCCCAGAGTGGGAGTGAGGCAATTCGTGTACAAAGTCCATAGCAATGTCCTCGAACTTCCATTTTGGAACTGGCAGTGGCTGTAGTAAACCTCTCGGGCTCTTGCATTCTGCTTTCACATGATGGCAGGTCTCGCAATGGGTCACAAAATCCGTGATCTCCCTCTTCATCCCGGGCCAATACATAGATCTCCGCAAATCTGCCCACATCTTGGTGATGCCGGGGTGCACTGAATATCTAGAGCAATGAGCCTCTCTGAGTATGTCATCCCGGATACTGCCCCCTGCTGGTATGTAGATGCGCCCATGGAATCGAAGAAGATCATCTTGTAGCATGTAGTCCTCAACCTTGCCCCTCTCCAGGGCACTAAAAATCGGCTGTAACGCAGCATCCAGCCTCTGATGTGTTCGGATGCGCTCCTGTATATCATCGCCACTGATCACTGAGCTCAAATACTCTCGACACACTACCGGCTCGGTCTCAGATACCATGGTAATGTGCATGTCCTCCATCATCTATAGCAGCTCTATAGACATCAATCAGGGCTCCGGTCCAGAAGTGTCGGCCCTCCTGCTCAAAGCATCTGCTACCGTGTTCGCTTTTCCCGGATGGTAGTGGATCTTGTAATCATAATCACAGAGGAATTCCAGCCATCTCCTCTATCACACGTTTAATCCTTCTGTGTATCGATATATTTAAGATTCTTATGATCTGAAAAGATGTCACAATGAATCCCGTATAAGTAATGCCTCCATATCTTTAGGGCGAATACCACAGCCCCGAGCTCTAGGTCATGTACTGGATAGTTATGCTCATGCTTCTTCAACTGTCTTGAAGCATAAGCAATAACATGTCCATGCTGCATCAGGACTGCACCCATCCCCTGATAAAAGGCGTCCATGTAGATCTGGAATCCTTCGCTCCCGGATGGAAGCGCAAGAATGGGGGATGAGATGAGTCGGTCCTTCAGCTCCTGAAAAGCCGTCTTGCACCGCTCTGACCAAACAAAATCTGCGTCCTTCTTCGTCAAGGACATGAGGGGGAGTGCTATCCTCGAGAATCCCTCCACGAAATTGAGATAATACACTGCTAATCGCAAGAAACTGCGAATGTCAGATGCGGTCTTCGGCCGTGGCCAATCCCTCACTGTCTCTATCTTGGCTGGGTCCACTGCTAATCCAGCCCCACTGATCGTGTGCCCCAGGAAAGCCACCTCCTCCAGCCAGAACTGGCACTTTGAAAATTTTGCGTACATCTGGGACTCCCTCAGCCTCTGCAAGACCTGCGCCAGGTGCTCTATATGCTCCTCCTGAGTCCGAGAATATATAAGAATGTCGTCGATGAATACAATCACGAAGCGGTCTAAGAAGGGCTCGAATATACAGTTTATTAGACTCATGAATGCGGCAGGGGCATTCGTGAGCCCAAAAGGCATCACCGTGAACTCGTATAATCCATAGCGTGAGCTGAATGCCGTCTTCGGTATGTCCTCTTCCCTGATATGGAGCTGGTAGTAACCGGATCGCAAATCTAGCTTGGAGAACCAGAAGGCTCCCTGCAGCTGGTCAAATAACTCATCTATCCGAGGCAGAGGGTAGGTATTGCGGACCGTTAACCGGTTCAGCTCCCGGTAATCTATGTATAGTCGTAATGACCCGTCCTTCTTCTTCACAAAGAGAACTGGCGCTCCCCACGGCGATGAACTGGGCCGCACAAATCCTGACTCGACTAGCTCCTGTAGTTGAGTCCTGAACTCTGCTAACTCCCTGGGAGCCATCCTGTAGGGTGCGCGGGACACCAGCCTCGCTCCCGGTACTAGCTGAATCCTGAAATCCAAGTCTCTAGCAGGTGGTAGCCCGGGCAATTTCTCCGGGAATATGTCGGAGAAATTCCGGACCACCGGAATATCTGAAATAGTCGTCTCTGCTCCCACCATCTCAAAGAAGATAAGATAAACTTCTTCACCCTGCTCGTGGGCCTTCACAGCCTGTACAGAAGATAACAATAGGTGGCAGATAGGCTGAATACCTTCAATGATAACATGAGAGTCGCCATGCCTTAGCGTGATCCTCCTGGACGGACAATCTATCTGAGCATGGTTCCGATGTAACCATGCCATGCCCAAAATCAAGTCGAAGTCCTGCAGCTTCAGAATAGTTGCTGGCGCCTCAAATGCCTTGCCGCCAATCTCAGCCTCCATATCACAATGTGCAGTGGTCCGCAGCTCTGACCCATCGGGTATACGCACCCTCATCTCTAGTTCAGGAAATCTCTCCACGCCTTCGAGTCCGTCGATAAAGGCCTCGGATACGAACGAGTGCGAAGCACCCGTGTCGAAGAGAGTTTGAGCGGGCTTGCCGCTGATCATAACTATGCCTGAGGTTTGTTTACGTTAAAATTAATTGTTATCCTATAGTTCCAGGTACTATATATAATTGAAAATTCAAGAAATTTAATAATTATCTTTAAGTACCTGTGATAACCTCCTCGGGGTTCCTCTGCTCTGTGAGGTCCAAGGCGTATATCTGCTCCTGCTCGCGTCTCCTGCCGTGATATCCCCGGCCTCGGCCTCGTCCTCGGCCTCGGCCTCGGCCCTGCTGTACTGGGGCCACTGGAGGTGGAGGAGGAGGAGTAGGATGGAATCGATGCGGGCACTCCGACCTAATGTGCCCGGGCTGGCGGCATCCGTAACAAACTACCTGTCGGTGGCCTCGGTCATCCTGTCTCCTTGGATCATGCATCTGTAGAGGTGGGGGAGCCAATGCTGGAGGAGGCCCCTGCTCCTGCCTGAAGTTGGGACGACGACGTCCCGCACCCTTCTTGTATCTGATAGTCCTGCCTCTCTGAGAGCCCCTGCTGCTCTCTCCTGATGTCGACCCATCAAATGGTCTCTTCCCTCCGGCTCGCACCATCAGCTGGTCAACCTCCAGCTTCTTTGCCATCTCGATGATCTGCCTAGATGTGCCATGTGAAATGAAAAGCAAGGCCTACCTCAAATCGTCCCTGAGGCCCCGGTAGAACCTCTTGGCATACCTCCTATCATCGGTATCCTGAATCCCTGTGAACCTGGCCAAATGAGAGAACTCTCTCTGATACTCGATCACCGATCTAGTCCCCTGCCTGAGGTTCAAAAACCTCTCCTCCAAGGCATCTCTGTCCGTAGCAGAGACGTAGTGCTCCAGAAATACATCGCCAAACTCCTCCCATGATATCTCTGACAGCTCAAAGTCCGCATATGTAGACTCCCGCACTGATTTCCACCATCTCTTCGCATGAGCCTCTAGCGTAGAGGTAGCTAGAGGTACTGCCTCGCCGACCGGGCAGCTGATGCCTACTAAGATCTCGTGTATGGCCTCCAGCCATTCTTCCGTCTTTACCGCATCCTCTGTCCCACGGTACGTCAGTGGGGACAAGCTCTTGAATGCACTCAGCCAGCTCGACCCCGGATTTGGCTGTGGAGCCGGAACTTGCTGGGATCTGAAGGCATCCAGAATCGCCGTCAAAGTCTGCCCCATCTCCGTATGTAGGAATGGAGTGGCAGCCGGAGGGGGAGGAGCCACATTTTGCGGCACGACGACCTGTGGAGGTTGCATAAAGGTAAGGTTAAAATAGAACTGGCCTAACTCATTGTACTTTGTGGACCATTTATGTGACTTTTGCACATGGGCACACCAATACTTCCGCTGCATAGTTTGTCCGCAAACTAATGCTCGGGCGGGGGTGGTCCCATGTTGTGGACTTCTTTCTCATATGATCGTTGTTCAAGTGTTACCAGTTTATAAGACCCCCTCCCCCTTACCAAGGAGGGCTACCGGGTCTTATGCCCAAAACCGCCGTCTTACGGTGTCACTAACTCACGGGTTAGTCGACACCGCAACACGCCGGTCCTGCCGACTAGCTCGATCATTTAACATGTAGGCCAATATGAGAAGAAGAAGTAAAACAGTATATAAATCCATTAGTCCACAAGTCACATAGTACAATCATATATATGAAATGAAAGGTACACAATATAGTCCACAGAAGAGTACAAAAAGAAAGAGTAATAAGGGCTTATGCCCAGTACATCAACACCACTCTCTCTCAAAATAAATAAAAGCGGAAGCTATACTAGTATATCAGATCTCGTCCCACCTGAGGACGCACAATAGTGGTAGTAGCCTGCTGAAGCGGTATCTGCTCCTCAAGTCCTGCCTCCTCGACGTGCTGGTGCTCCATCTCCACGAGCTCCTAAAATAGTTTGGTCACCGACCATTAGTCAAAAATACTAAGTCGTTTCCTCCGCACCTCTCCCCGCAGCTCCTAGGCACCGAGCGGGAGAACGAAGCGGAGGACAACAAGGGGTAGCAAAAGTGGAAGCAGGTGACAGAATCTAACTAGCTGTTGTAAAAGTAATATTGATCTATTCTAGCAGTTTTAAGTATAGTACAAGTAAGTAAGAGCAGTACAGTAAAGGAAGTAAAGACAGCAGTAAAAGCAAGTAAATCTACTATTCTACCACTATACTATCATCACAAAAGTACCCTAACTTATATAAATGCCCATACAAATATATAAGTTAAGATTTTCAGGAAATTTAACTTATCATATAAAAGAGCCCATACTAATTTATATGATAAGGATCTATGAAGCGTATGACCTAATATGAATGAATGTTATGATGCAATTTCATGCACAGGCAAGTGAACTCACACACAACGACTCTGTGATCACAGACATTTAGTTCCCACTTTTTGAGAGCTAGCATCACTCTCGGGTACCACCGCTGTGGCTACGGCAGCAGCGGAGCGGGCGTCTCCGCTTCTAGGCCGGTATGCACACTACCAAGCCTTAGACCCCTCTCAAACACCTCTGTACACGTCCAAGGTGCACTCTAGAGTCTCGCGTACGTACTTTGCTGACAACCCGTCAGTCTTGTTGGGTCGGATGTGCGTTATCGGGGGTCGTCCTCCAGACCGCTGTGTAAAACAACCCACTGGCCCCTCTAACCCTCACAATCGCCTGGTGCATGATGAATTGTAAATATACCTATTTTTATGTATGTTAAATAAGTCATTTTAGTTTATTTTTGTTATTTTTGTTTTATATTTCTTTAATAAATTGCTTCTTTTTTTATAAATATTGCTAACTTAAATTTATTTCTGTTTCCTGAAAGTTTCAGGAAAAATGCCAAAAATTGTCAAGTCACGCCCGTGACAAATTGGTCACGCCCGTGACCAGGGCGTGACAATGCAAAAACCGTGAAATCAGCAATTTTCGAGAAGAAAAAGTTTGACACGCCCGGCGTCACCCCCGTGTCACCCGACACGGGGCGTGACCCAAGCCCGTGTCCACCCGCTCGACGTTTCCAGCTCAACGATCGTTGAACTCCTCGACACGCCTAGCGTCACGCCCGTGACCTAGGGCGTGACACCTCTTCCCGCTCGATGATTTTCAACTCGACATTTTCCGCTCGACGTTTGTCGAGTGTCGACACCAGCCGACACGCCCAGAGTCACGCCCGTGACCTGGGGCGTGACCACTCCTCCTGGCCGACAAGACCCGCGCGATGACTTTTTGACACACCATGCCCAGATCCACCTGCTTGACACGCCCAGCGTCACGCCCGTGACCTGGGGCGTGACCACTGCGAGACCGACACGTGTCCAGCCCGAAGTCAACTTTCCCGTCAAATCGACGGCCGCCATCAGGAATAGTGTCGACACGCCCCCTGACACGCCCGTGTCAGCGGGCGTGTACTTGTAAATTTTTCCCTATAAATTCAGAGCTTCTGCTTGAGTTCTTGTTCCCCTTTTGAACCATTTTGTATAAGTGTTATGCTGCTCGGATGAGTCCAAATCCTATGTAAGGGAAATTTCTCCCCCTCTCCTTTATTTTCTTAGCTTTGTAATCTTCATTTTTAGCTTAATAAAATTGTAGATTTTCTCCCTTTATATGGTTTTGGATTTCATCTAAACACTACTCTTATGCAATCTTATTTCATTTTGTTTTAACTTCTTTTTCGTTCTTTTAAAATGGGTGTGTAAGTGTATGAGTATAGTTTTCATGTTTTTTTGTTTAGTTATTTTTACTTTGTTTTGGTTAAACTTAGATTTTTATAGCTTTTATTTCATTCCTATAAACCCGTAAAAACGTTTTAAAGTGTCTTTCATTTTTCTTTAACTTAGATTTTTCTTTTTAGGTTGTAAAACTTTTCCTTTTCTTTTACTTTATTTACACTTTTTTAGCGTTTTTATCAAGTTATAGGAATGATAACATAGTCGTTTTAATTTTTCGTGCACTTGCATTTTTATTTAAAACTTTTGACCGTTTAATCTTTTCGTTCTCTTTTTACGCATTTCTACCGCATTCTAGCGGTAGAAATGTATTCGTTTTAATTTTTCGGGCATTTTCATTTTGCGTTTATTTGCAAACCTTTTTGCCCGATTAATTTTTATTTCAGCTTTTTATGCATTTCTACCGCATTCTAGCGGTAGAAATGTTGTTATTTTAATTTTTCGGTAACTTAGTTTTTTTTTGCAATTTTTTATGTATGCGCATTTATTTCTGCCTACTCGTTAAGATTTAAATGGCGCTTACTTATTTTACTTTCTGTAGAGTGCGTGAGTTTGTAATTTTCTTTATTTCCGCCTACTCATTCGAGTTAAATGGTAGGTCTTTATTTTCCCTACTCATTTGAGTAGGATTTGTGTGCGTATGTTTTACTTTATGTCGTGTGCGTGTGTTTAACTTTCCTGTAGAGTGAGTGTGTTTACTTTATGTCGAGAGAGTGTGTGCGTGTGTTGCATTTATTTTGTCCTACTCTGTTGAGTAGGACCCGCATTTATTTTCTCCTACTCATTTGAGTAGGACTTGCGTGTGTGCATTTATTTAGTCCTACTCGTTTGAGTGGGACCCGCTTTCTTTCTCCCGCCCACGCATTTGCGCCGGGACTCGCAATTTACAGCTTTCTTCAGTCCTACTCGTTTGAGTAGGACTTGCAATTTTCAGCTTTCCTTTACTGCTTTCATTTTATCGCTTTCATTACCGCTTTCTTTACTGCTTTATTTTCTGCTTTTCACCGCAAGCCGTCCCCATTCCGATGAGTGGCTAACCGTTCTTAGCCCTCGGTATCGAAGAGCATTGGGACAGATAAAATAGCTTAAAATAATTAAAGGTCATATTTTTCTAATTAATTAAAAGTACTTAAGATTTGCCCGTGGTTAACGACGCGTAGGACCACATATCGATGTGTGGGCCCTATTTCCGTTTTCCATACGCTCGCCGAGAGGCCGTGCGTATGGACAGATCACCCCTTTGCAAAGAGAGTTCCGCACTAACCCTCGAGAGAGGAGGCGTGCCAACTCTACCGGATTGGGTTCCCCAACCAATAGCGTAGTTCTTAGCGTAATGCAGGCATTAAGAGGAATCCTTCGTCGGACGAGAGCCCGGTCGAATAGTCTTAGAGTTCAGGTGAGCGATAGCCCTATAGCTAGGTGAGCGCATTTTAGTGGAACCTCCACGGCCAAGTCTCCGCCTTAATTAATTCGAAATTTAGGAGCTTTTTTATTTAAAGTCTATTTTAGTTCAATTATTTTTTCGTTGCCATCGAGCTAAGCTCTTCATCGGCACCACCTTATTACTTTCTTTTTATGCTTTCATTTTCGTTTTCTGCATTTTTATTATATATAAAATATCCCGACAAGATAATTATCGGTAAAATAATAGTCCCCTCAAGGGAAGAGTAGAAATAATCGAACCGACCCCGAGAACAATACGACCTCGATATTCCACCCGGAATATCCTGTACTACTCACGATAGGTGCACTTGCCTCCTTTCGTTAAAACTCGATCTAAACCGTTTTATATCCAAATAAATAAATACGCGCGCCCCGTTTTCTTAAATAAAATCACTTCTGCTTTTCTACTTAAATAAAACCGCCGGGTGGCCGCGTGACCGTAAATAATTTTGGAGTTTTAACCATCAAGTTTTTGGCGCCGTTGCCGGGGAAAAGTCGTTTTCGTTATTTTGAACCCTAGAAATCTATTAATTTTACCTATTTATATATCTATGTACTAAAAATTACAAAAACAAGGGCCCCCAAAACATTTATTAGTAATAATAATTAAAAATAATAATAATAATAATAATAATAATAATAAAAATTACAAAATTATAAAACACTCAAAAAATTTTTTTGAAAAATCTTAAAAACTAAAAAATTGAAAACACTGTAAAACTAAAAAAAAATAAAAAAGCACTAAAACCCAAAAAAAATGAAAAAACAAAAAACAAAACTTAATAAAAAATACGAAAAAATTTATTTTCATTCTTTTTATGAAAAAAAAACAACAAAAACTATATAAAACTAAAAAAACTAAAAAAATCTAAAAAACTTAACGTAAAAAAAAATTTAAATTATATTTTAATTATAAAAAAAAACAAAAAACTAAAAATCTACTTCAAAACACAAAAACAAATATAATAATTTGATTTTTAAAAAAAAAACCAAACAAATAATCTATATTTTTTGTTTAATTTAATTTAACTTATTATATTTTAATTTATTTTGTTTCGGCGCGCTTCCAATCTTGTGCGCGCTAGGGGTGCGCATTTCAATCATACTCACGTAGCTAAGGCCTTAGCTACCTTTTGCCTCCACCACACACATGCCCCCCACCGCCCGCAACCTTTTAGCCGAATTTTTCATTTTTTTTTTCTATTATTGTTTTGCTATTCTTCGCTCTTCTAATAATAATGCAGGGTTTCAACCCGGGCCTCCCCGAACTTGTCTTAGGGAAGCTCCTACCCTTCTCTTTTTCTTTTTGTACTTATTATATTTTGTATATTATCTGTTCCGCATACTTAGATTGCAACATTGGGGACAATGTTGAGTTTAAGTGTGGGGGTGTTTTCGTATTTCTTTATTTCTGCACTTTACAAAAACGCATAAAAATACAAAAACATTACAAAAAATAAAACCTAAATTTTTTTCCTTGTTTTTTATTTTCATAAAACTTCAAAAAAAATCATAAAACACAAAAAATTCACAAAAACAAAACTTATAAAATATCAAAAATTCAAAATTTTTTTTTGTTATTTTACTTTGTAAATATTTTTTTTTTAAAAAAATATAATAAATCTCTCTGCCCCCCTCTTCTTCTCTTTTTTGTAAAAACTCGCATTTTGCCTCGCCCGCGGCGTTCGACTCATCGAACCAACCACCTCAATAAGAGTCTGTTCGCGGGCCGCCTTCGAGTTTTTACTTTGTACATTATTTAAAAATTATTCAAAAACTTATATCTCTTTCCCCCTCTCTCTTCTTTATAAATAACATTTCTTTCTCTCCTCTTTCTTGTAAATAACTTATCTACAAAAACTAAAAAATCAAAAAAAAAAATCCAAAAACCCTAAAAAGATAAAAATCTAAAAATCCTAAAAAGATAATAATTAAAACACAAAAAATGATAAAAACTCTAAAAATTCCAAAAAAAATGTTTTGTTAATTATGTAATAAAATAAATCGAATATACCATTTCTTAACCCTTTTTGCTTTCCACAAATCTAGTTTCGAGTTAATTTATATGCGAATTTTAGTTATTTTTTGCTTATTATTCGTTTATTAATTAAAGTTCGATAGATTTAAGTGTTTGGGGTTAAGATTTAAAGAATCTTTTATGTCTTTTCCTTATAATAGGGAACTTGTTTTTCACCACCACTTCTAATTTTTATAAATAGAAGCTCGTTTTTTATGTTAGAAAATAACATCCATGGATTTCAATTATTTCTACTCTTTGCTTTTAGAAACATTGGAACGTTCATTTTAAAAAGGTTGCTCTCAAAACTTTTTTATTAAAATCTAGTTTTCCTTTTGAAAAACTAAACCCACTTCCATTTTTTTTTCATGTCTTACTTGACATGTTTACCCCTATCCCTTAAAAGATCTTATGTCAATGGGAATAAGATTTCATTTCATAAACATAGGCACCCAATATTTAAAAAGATTATTTGTTATGGAGTAAGAGGATAAAATTCATTACTCCTACACATATACATTGGGTTATTTATTATTTATGAAGAAAGAAAAAAAATTGATTATGTGTTAGGAAAATAAGATTTCATTTTCCTAACTATCCAAAAAGAAAAAAAATTAGAGGTTCGAGAAAAAATTGCCTCGCCTCAATATTCAAGACTTCTTCATAAACCACCAAACTACTTAGCCTATTTGAATGATTCTAGAATTAATTTAAAATTTTTTGAGAGCATAACTTTTAAATTGCATTATTTCCTTTAACTTCTTTTAAGTTAAGGTTTTTTGTATAAATCCAATCCATCTTTGTTAAACTAACAAAAATAAATTTTTTCTTTCTACTTTATTTTAGCTAGAAGTCTTTTTGAAACTCTTCCTCTATTCATAACATTTCATAAATTAGGATTTAATTCTTTAACCCCGGATGTTTATTTTGATCTTACTTTTAATTAATTCAAGCGATAACTAAACTTAGGATTTCTTTTATTCCTTATAAGTTCATCTCCAACTTTTGCTCTGCAATAGCAAAAGCTTAAGTATGTGGGCATTTCATAAATTGTAAATATACCTATTTTTATGTACATTAAATAAGTCATTTTAGTTTATTTTTGTTATTTTTGTTTTATATTTCTTTAATAAATTGCTTCTTTTTTTATAAATATTGCTAACCTAAATTTATTAATGGTTCCTGAAATTTTCAGGAAAAATGCCAAAAATTGTCAAGTCACGCCCGTGACAAATTGGTCACGCCCGTGACCAGGGCGTGACAATGCAAAAACCGTGAAATCAGTAATTTTCGAGAAGAAAAAGTTTGACACGCCCGGCGTCATGCCCGTGTCACCCGACACGGGGCGTGACCCAAGCACGTGTCCACCCGCTCGACGTTTCCAGCTCAAAGATCGTCGAACTCCTTGACACGCCTAGCGTCACGCCCGTGACCTAGGGCGTGACACCTCTTCCCGCTCGACGATTTTCAACTCGACATTTTCCGCTCGACGTTTGTTGAGTGTCGACACCAGCCAACACGCCCAAAGCCAAGCCTGTGACCTGGGGCATGACCACTCCGCCTGGCCGACAAGACCCACGCGATGACTTTTTGACGCACCGCACCTAGATCCACCTGCTTGACACGCCCAGCGTCACGCCCGTGACCTGGGGCGTGACCACTGCGAGACCGACACGTGTCCAGCCCGAAGTCAACTTTCCCGTCAAATCGACGGCCGCCATCAGGAATAGTGTCGACACGCCCCCTGACACGCCCGTGTCAGAGGGCGTGTACTTGTAAATTTTTTCCTATAAATTCAGAGCTTCTGCTTGAGTTCTTGTTCCCCTTTTGAACCATTTTGTATAAGTGTTATGCTGCTCGGATGAGTCCAAATCCTATGTAAGGGAAATTTCTCCCCCTCTCCTTTATTTTCTTAGCTTTGTAATCTTCATTTTTAGCTTAATAAAATTGTAGATTTTCTCCCTTTATATGGTTTTGGATTTCATCTAAACACTACTCTTATGCAATCTTATTTCATTTTGTTTTAACTTCTTTTTCCTTCTTTTGAAATGGGTGTATGAGTGTATGAGTATAGTTTTCATGTTTTTATGTTTAGTTATTTTTACTTTGTTTTGGTTAAACTTAGATTTTTATAGCTTTTATTTCATTCCTATAAACCCGTAAAAATGTTTTAAAGTGTCTTTCATTTTTCTTTAACTTAGATTTTTCTTTTTAGGTTGTAAAACTTTTTCTTTTCTTTTACTTTATTTACACTTTTTTTAGCATTTTTATCAAGTTATATGAATGATAATATAGTCGTTTTAATTTTTCGTGCACTTGCATTTTTATTTAAAACTTTTGACCGTTTAATCTTTTCGTTCTCTTTTTACGCATTTCTACCGCATTGTAGCAGTAGAAATGTATTCGTTTTAATTTTTCGGGCATTTTCATTTTGCATTTATTTGCAAACCTTTTTGCCCGATTAATTTTTATTTCAGCTTTTTATGCATTTCTACCGCATTGTAGCGGTAGAAATGTTGTTATTTTAATTTTTCGGTAACTTAGTTTTTTTGCAATTTTTTATGTATGCACATTTATTTCCGCCTACTCGTTAAGAGTTAAATGGCGCTTGCTTATTTTACTTTCTGTAGAGTGCGTGAGTTTGTAATTTTCTTTATTTCCGCCTACTCATTCGAGTTAAATGGCAGGTCTTTATTTTCCCTACTCATTTGAGTAGGATTTGTGTGCGTATGTTTTACTGTATGTCGTGTGTGTGTGTTTTACTTTCCTGTAGAGTGAGTGTGTTTACTTTATGTCGAGAGAGTGTGTGCGTGTGTTGCATTTATTTTGTCCTACTCGGTTGAGTAGGACCCGCATTTATTTTTTCCTACTCATTTGAGTAGGACTTGCGTGTGTGCATTTATTTAGTCCTACTCGTTTGAGTGGGACACGCTTTCTTTCTCCCGCCCACGCATTTGCGCCGGGACTTGCAATTTACAGCTTTCTTCAGTCCTACTCGTTTGAGTAGGACTTGCAATTTTCAGCTTTCCTTTACTGCTTTCATTTTATCGCTTTCATTACCGCTTTCTTTACTGCTTTATTTTCTGCTTTTCACCGCAAGTCGTCCCCATTCTGATGAGTGGCTAAGCGTTCTTAGCCCTCGGTATCGAAGAACATTAGGACAGATAAAATAGCTTAAAATAATTAAAGGTCGTATTTTTCTAATTAATTAAAAGTACTTAAGGTTTGCCCGGGGTTAACGACGCGTAGGACCACATATCGATGTGTGGACCCTATTTCCGTTTTCCATACGCTCGCCAAGAGGCCGTGCGTATGGACAGATCACCCCTTGGCAAAGAGAGTTCCGCACTAAACCTCGAGAGAGGAGGCGCGCCAACTCTACCGGATTGGGTTCCCCACCTAATAGCGGGGTTCT
The DNA here is from genome assembly GCA_039583875.1 of Platanthera guangdongensis. Taxonomy (NCBI): domain Eukaryota; kingdom Viridiplantae; phylum Streptophyta; class Magnoliopsida; order Asparagales; family Orchidaceae; genus Platanthera; species Platanthera guangdongensis. Next base: position 51,193,890 of record CM077161.1, read on the forward strand.
TAGCGTAATGCGGGCGTTAAGAGGAATCCTTCGTCGGATGAGAGCCCGGTCGAATAGTGTTAGCGTTCATGTGAGCGATAGCCCTATAGCTAGGTGAGCTCATTTTAGTGGAACCTCCACGGCCAAGTCTGCGCCTTAATTAATTTTAAATTTAGGAGCTCTTTTTATTTAAAGTCTATTTTAGTTCAATTATTTTTTTGGTGCCATCGAGCTAAGCTCTTCATCGGCACCACCTTATTGCTTTTTTTTATGCTTTCATTTTCTTTTTCTGCATTTTTATTATATATAAAATATCCCGACAAGATAATTATCGGTAAAATAATAGTCCCCTCCAGGGAAGAGTAGAAATAATCGAACCGACCCAGAGAACAATACAACCTCGATATTCCACCCGGAATATCCTGTACTACTCACGATAGGTGCACTTGCCTCCTTTCGTTAAAACTCGATCTCAACCGTTTTATATCCAAATAAATAAATACGCGCGCCCTGTTTTCTTAAATAAAACCACTTCCGCTTTTCTACTTAAATAAAACCGCCGGGTCGCCGCGTGACCGTAAATAATTTTGGAGTTTTAAACATCAAGTTTTTGGCGCCGTTGCCAGGGAAAAGTCGTTTTCGTTATTTTGAACCCTGGAAATCTATTAATTTTACCTATTTATATATCTATGTACTAAAAATTACAAAAACAAGGGCCCCCAAAACTTTTATTAGTAATAATAATTAATAATAATAATAATAATAATAATAATAATAATAATTACAAAATTATAAAACACAAAAAAAATTTTTGAAAAATCTTAAAAACTAAAAATTTGAAAACACTATAAAACTAAAAAAAACTAAAAAAACACTAAAACCCAAAAAAAATGAAAAAACAAAAGAAAAACTTAATAAAAAAATACGAAAAAATTTATTTTCATTCTTTTTATGAAAAAAAACAACAAAAACTATATAAAACTAAAAAAACTAAAAAAAATCTAAAAAACTTAACACAAAAAAAATTAAATTATATTTTCATTATAAAAAAACTAAAAACTAAAAATCTACTTCAAAACACAAAAACAAATATAATAATTTGATTTTTAAAAAAACCAAAAAAATAATGTATATTTTTTATTTAATTTAATTTAACTTATTATATTTTAATTTATTTTGTTTCGGCGCGCTTCCATTTTTGTGCGCGCTAGGGATGCGCATTTCCATCGTACTCACGTAGCTAAGGCCTTAGCTACCTTTTGCCTCCACCACGCACATGCCCCCCACCGCCCGCAACCTTTTAGCCGAATTTTTCGTTTTTTTTTTCTATTATTGTTTTGCTATTCTTCGCTCTTCTAATAATAATGCAGGGTTTCAACCCGGGCCTCCCCGAACTTGTCTTAGGGAAGCTCCTACCCTTCTCTTTTTCTTTTTGTACTTATTATATTTTGTATATTATTGGTTCCGCATACTTAGATTGCAACATTGGTGACAATGTTGGGTTTAAGTGTTGGGGTGTTTTCGTATTTCTTTATTTCTACACTTTACAAAAACGCATAAAAATACAAAAACATTACAAAAAATAAAACCTAAATTTTTTTTCCTTGTTTTTTATTTTCATAAAACTTCAAAAAAATCATAAAACACAAAAACTTCACAAAAACAAAGCTTATAAAACATCAAAAATTCAAAAAAAAAAAATTTGTTATTTTACTTTGTAAATATATTTTTTAAAAAATATATAATAAATCTCTCTTCCCCCCTCTTCTTCTCTTTTTTGTAAAAACTCGCATTTTGCCTCGCCCGCGGCGTTCGACTCATCGAACCAACCACCTTAATAAGAGTCTGTTCGCGGGCCGCCTTCGAGTTTTTTACTTTGTACATTATTTAAAAATTATTCAAAAACTTATATCTCTTTCCCCCCTCTCTTCTTTATAAATAACATTTCTTTCTCTCCTCTTTCTTGTAAATAACTTATCTACAAAAACTAAAAAATCAAAAAAAAAACTTTGAAAATCCAAAAACCCTAAAAAGATAAAAATCTAAATATCCTAAAAAGATAATAATTAAAACACAAAAATGATAAAAACTCTAAAAATTCCAAAAAAAAATGTTTTGTTAATTATGTAATAAAATAAATCGAATATACCATTTCTTAACCCTTTTTGCTTTCCACAAATCTAGTTTCGAGTTAATTTATATGCGAATTTTAGTTATTCTTTGCTTACTATTCGTTTATTAATTAAAGTTCGATAGATTTACGTGTCTGGGGTTAAGATTTAAAGAATCTTTTATGTCTTTTCCTTATAATAGGGAACTTGTTTTTCACCACCACTTCTAATTTTTATAAATAGAAGCTCGTTTTTTTTATTAGAAAATAACATCCATGGATTTCAATTATTTGTACTCTTTGCTTTTAGAAACATTGGAACGTTCATTTTAAAAAGGTTGCTCTCAAAACTTTTTTATTAAAATCTAGTTTTCCTTTTGAAAAACTAAACCCACTTCCATTTTTTTTCATGTCTTACTTGACATGTTTACCCCTATCCCTTAAAAGATCTTATGTCAATGGGAATAAGATTTCATTCCGTAAACATAGGCACCCAATATTTAAAAACATTATATGTTATGGAGTAAGAGGATAAAATTCATTACTCCTACACATATACATTGGGTTATTTATTATTTATGAAGAAAGAAAAAAATTGATTATGTGTTAGGAAAATAAGATTTCATTTTCCTAACTATCCAAAAAGAAAAAAAATTGGAGGTTTGAGAAAAAATTACCTCGCCTCAATATTCAAGCCTTCTTCATAAACCACCAAACCACTTAGCCTATTTCAATGATTCTAGAATTAATTTAAAATTTTTTGAGCGCATAACTTTTAAATTGCATTATTTCTTTTAACTTCTTTTAAGCTAAGGTTTTTTGTATAAATCCAATCCATCTTTGTTAAACTAACAAAAATAAATTTTTGCTTTCTATTTTATTTTATCTAGAAGTCTTTTTGAAACTCTTCCTCTATTCATAACATTTCATAAATTAGGATTTAATTCTTTAACCTCGGATGTTTATTTTGATCTTACTTTTAATTAATTCAAGCGATAGCTAAACTTAGGATTTCTTTTATTCCTTATAAGTTCATCTCCAACTTTTGCTCTGCAATAGCAAAAGCTTAAGTATGGGGGCATTTGATGAATTGTAAATATACCTATTTTTATGTACATTAAATAAGTCATTTAGTTTATTTTTGTTATTTTTGTTTTATATTTCTTAAATAAATTGCTTCTTTTTTATAAATATTGCTAACTTAAATTTATTTCTGTTTCCTGAAATGTTTAGGAAAAATGCCAAAAATTGTCAAGTCACGCCCGTGACAAATTGGTCACGCCCGTGACCAGGGCGTGACAATGCAAAAACCGTGAAATCAGCAATTTTCGAGAAGAAAACGTTTGACACGCCCGGCGTCACGCCCCGTGTCGGCCCGACACGGGGCGTGACCCAAGCCCGTGTCTACCCGCTCGACGTTTCCAGCTCAACGATCGTCGAACTCCTCGACACGCCTAGCATCATGCCCGTGACCTAGGGCGTGACACCTCTTCCCACTCGACGATTTTCAACTCGACATTTTCCGCTCGACGTTTGTCGAGTGTCGACACCAGCCGACACGCCCAGAGTCACGCCCGTGACCTGGGGCGTGAACACTCCGCCTGGCGGACAAGACCCGCGCGATGACTTTTTGACGCACCGCACCCAGATCCACCTGCTTGACACGCCTAGCGTCACGCCCGTGACCTGGGGCGTGACCACTGCGAGACCGACACATGTCCATCCCGAAGTCAACTTTCCCGTCAAATCGACGGCCGCCATCAGGAATAGTGTCGACACGCCCCTTGACACGCCCTTGTCAGAGGGCGTGTACTTGTAAATTTTTCCCTATAAATTCAGAGCTTCTGCTTGTGTTCATGTTCCCCTTTTGAACCATTTTGTATAAGTGTTATGCTGCTCGGATGAGTCCAAATCCTATGTAAGGGAAATTTCTCCCCCTCTCCTTTATTTTCTTAGCTTTGTAATCTTCATTTTTAGCTTAATAAAATTATAGATTTTCTGCCTTTATATGGTTTTGGATTTCATCTAAACACTACTCTTATGCAATCTTATTTCATTTTGTTTTAACTTCTTTTTCCTTCTTTTGAAATTGGTGTGTGAGTGTATGAGTATAGTTTTCATGTTTTTATGTTTAGTTATTTTTACTTTGTTTTGGTTAAACTTAGATTTTTATAGATTTTATTTCATTCTTATAAACCCGTAAAAACGTTTTAAAGTGTCTTTCATTTTTCTTTAACTTAGATTTTTCTTTTTAGGTTGTAAAACTTTTTCTTTTCTTTTACTTTATTTACACTTTTTTAGCGTTTTTATCAAGTTATAGGAATGATAATATAGTCGTTTTAATTTTTCGTGCACTTGCATTTTTATTTAAAACTTTTGACTGTTTAATCTTTTCGTTCTCTTTTTACGCATTTCTACTGCATTCTAGCGGTAGAAATGTATTCATTTTAATTTTTCGGGCATTTTCATTTTGCGTTTATTTGCAAACCTTTTTGCCCGATTAATTTTTATTTCAGCTTTTTATGCATTTCTACCGCATTCTAGTGGTAGAAATGTTGTTATTTTAATTTTTCTGTAACATAGTTTTTTTGCAATTTTTTATGTATGCGCATTTATTTCCGCCTACTCGTTAAGAGTTAAATGACGCTTGCTTATTTTACTTTCTGTAGAGTGCGTGAGTTTGTAATTTTCTTTATTTCCACCTACTCATTCGAGTTAAATGGCAGGTCTTTATTTTCCCTACTCATTTGTGTAGGATTTGTGTGCGTATGTTTTACTTTATGTCGTGTGCGTGTGTTTTACTTTCCTGTAGAGTGAGTGTGTTTACTTTATGTCGAGAGAGTGTGTGCGTGCGTTGCATTTATTTTGTCCTACTCGGTTGAGTAGGACCCGCATTTAGTTTCTCCTACTCATTTGAGTAGGACTTGCGTGTGTGTATTTATTTAGTCCTACTCGTTTGAGTGGGACCCACTTTCTTTCTCCCGCCCACGCATTTGCGCCGGGACTCGCAATTTACAGTTTTCTTTAATCCTACTCGTTTGAGTAGGACTTGCAATTTTCAGCTTTCCTTTACTGCTTTCATTTTATCGCTTTCATTTACCGCTTTCTTTACTGCTTTATTTTCTGCTTTTCACCGCAAGCCATCCCCATTCCGATGAGTGCCTAAACGTTCTTAGCCCTCGGTATCGAAGAGCATTGGGACAGATAAAATAGCTTAAAATAATTAAAGGTCGTATTTTTCTAATTAATTAAATGTACTTAAGGTTTGCCCGTGGTATGGACAAACCTTACCACATATCGATGTGTGGGCCCTATTTCCGTTTTCCATACGCTCGCCGAGAGGCCGTGCGTATGGACAGATCACCACTTGGCAAAGAGAGTTCCGCACTAACCCTCGAGAGAGGAGGCGCGCCAACTCTACCGGATTGGGTTCCCCACCCAATAGCGGGGTTCTTAGCGAAATGCGTGCGTTAAGAGGAATCCTTCGTCGGACGAGAGCCTGGTCGAATAGTCTTAGCATTCAGGTGAGCGATAGCCCTATAGCTAGGTGAGCTCATTTTAGTGGAACCTCCACTGCCAAGTCTCCGCCTTAATTAATTACAAATTTAGGAGCTCTTTTTATTTAAAGTCTATTTTAGTTCAATTGTTTTTTCGGTGCCATCGAGCTAAGCTCTTCATCGGCACCACCTTATTGCTTTCTTTTTATGCTTTCATTTTCTTTTTCTGCATTTTTATTATATATAAAATATCCCGACAAGATAATTATCGGTAAAATAATAGTCCCCTCCAGGAAAGAGTAGAAATAATCGAACCGACCCCGAGAACAATACGACCTCGATATTCCACCCGGAATATCCTGTACTACTCACGATAGGTGCACTTGCATCCTTTCATTAAAACTCGATCTAAACCGTTTTATATCCAAATAAATAAATACACGCGCCCCGTTTTCTTAAATAAAATCACTTCCGCTTTTCTACTTAAATAAAACCGCCGGGTCGCCGCGTGACCGTAAATAATTTTGGAGTTTTAACCATCAGTGCACCGTACCGCCATCGATGTGACGAACGGCCAGTACCGCATGCCCCGCCACTAGATTTATGAACATGCAAGTATTTTACTCCGAGCCTTCCGCTCGCCGGACCAAACCCGTCCTGAAAACCCTCAAACCCAACCCGGGTGAGAACGCACATTAGTGCCTTTATACCAACTCCCTTAAACCCTAAACGGGTGAGCATATATCATGAATCTCTCCAACCCTACATGGGTGAGAAGGTACAACAAATGTCCTAACCTATTAGACTACTCTTGTCTACAGGTTATTATACTTAGTGATTTAAGGTTAATCCCAGGACTGCCCCCGGTATTCCCTGTGAAGGGCTCTCAAGGGGCACTAGGAACTGTGTTGGGATTATGCCCAGCGTTCCCTTTCGCAAGAATATTTACTTTAGTTGATGGCTACCCATGTTTCACCCCAGCTCTCTTTGTTGCTCTGGAACAACCCTAGTGACTTAAGGTGTTACCGGGAAACCGACGGTCTTCCGTCGACCCCCACTCCAGTTGCTACCTAAAGACTTGCACTTTTGACCCATCACTAAGACCATACTACCCACCAGGGATTATTCATATTGCACTCTCTTATTTCTTCTGATAATCAATCCCCTGGTAACCCCTAAGGCAAGACCTATTTATGTTATATGCAGACCATGTCTTATTATTACCCTAAAAATGGAATCTTCCAATCCTTAAGGCATCTTGCCCCTAAATATTTATACTAGGGTGGTATGGGCTAAGGGAACTACCCTATGAATTCTCATAATTTTCCTTGGCTAAAAAATCCTTTAATTAAATCTTTTAAATTAATTACTAGGTCACTTTACACATGAAGTAGTATGATTTAACATCCACTGACCTAGGTAATTTTTCTTGAGTTTTATAATGATAAAATATTACTGTGTACAGAGTTTCATAATTTTCCTTGGATTATTTATACCAATTGCTTATTTAATTCCAAATTCACATAATTTCCATTTTCCAAATGAAGTACAGGTAATATGTAATCCAAAATTCCAGGAAAATTACAGAACATATAAAACATTAATATATGACTATTGGCAGAGTTTCATCAACCTTTATTTGGTAATGGCCTATCAATTTCAATTCTTACATATTTACTAAAAATGCCATTATATTAATTTAACAACTATCAATACACCCATTAATTCTGAAAAATTTATTCAAGACTAATACGACAATTTTACAGCACTAGAATTATTTCCAAAGTTTTCTGAGGTGCATATCCATCAATTTAAGAATAAATGAAATAAGGGTAAAATGGGCATTTTAATATATTTTATTCCAAAAGTTCATAAAACAGAGAGATCAAATTTTCCTAAGTCAAATGTAACCTTATCTACATCTTGGAAAGTTGGAGGATTTGTGCTTGAGGAAAACCTATTTTTCAAATTTATTTTCAAAAGGAGCTATATTTTAAAAAATTCCAATTAATGGGATTTTTGATTCCAAAAATCCCATAATTAATCTGATGGGTGACATTTACCCTAATGAACCACTGTAAACAAATCCAAGATTTTTGAATGCCTCCATTAGGCTGAATACACAATATTTAAACCATTGCTATTAGCACCCAAGGCAATATGTACATCAACACATGCAAGTGGATTTTCCCATCATGCATTGATCCAAAAGTGCTGAAATTTGTATCATGCACTAATGGTGTTCCCAAGGACCCACCCCCAAAATTTGGGGCCATGGGGAGTCATATAACTCCATATATTTCATTTATTTACATTTTGAAATTATGACCAAAACTATAGGAAAAGTTGTTTCAAAAATTCCTAAATTTTGGCAGGGGCTAGGTATGCCGTAATCATGCATGTACCCAAAATTTGGGGTCATGGTGATTGCTGGTTTGACTTGGGCATCCAAATAAATTTCTGCCCTAGTCTAGGACCAGTCCTAGGAGAAATGCCCTACAGGACTGTATACTACACCAAAATAAAGGTACGACAGGCGGCTACATTTTTCATGTAGAGACCAGTTTCTGGAAATGCCTGTAAGAGGCCTAAACAAGCCATGCAATATGACTGTATTTTTGTGACAGAAATTATACTATTCATCACATTTAAAATTAAATCATATTAATATCTGCACGAATCCTAAAGCGTAAACGGACGGGATCCGGTTATCTCCTACCTCCAGCCAACGGCTGAGATCGAGCCGACCTGGAGCAACTTTGCTGCCAATTTCCGGCCAGCTGAGGCGGCACCACCTCCGGCCAACGGTGCGATCACCTTCACGGTGGTGGTGGCTATCGTTTTCCGGTGATGGGGCGGCGGGAGATGGCGGCGACGGCGAACCCGAGCGGTTTCAAAAGCTTGGAAAAATCTCACTTTCCTCCCATGGCATCGGGCTCAGTTGAGCTCGATATCTCACCTAATCGATCTAAGATCCTAGTACGGGTAGAGGTGAGGTGAAACGAACCTGGATTGGGGCTTGGCTGCGGGTCAGGCGGCGGTTTGCCATGGTGGTGGTGCGCCGGCAAGCTCCTCCCCAATTCCTTGATTCTCCATCGTTTTCCATGTTCCAGCACTCGAATTCCACTCCTTTCCACCTCCTGAAGCTAATGGTGAGGTTATTTGGGGCTGAGGTGGAGTATATGGGGAGATACAACCAAGGTGAGCTCGGCTCAGCCTTGGTTGCTCCGCCCCTGCTTGCCAAGTGGCTCTCAGCCCCTATTTTCCTCTGGAATGATGAGAGGAGGTCGGCCATCTGGTTTTGGGCAGAGAAATTCAGCTGAAGGGGTGGCCATGTGGCCACCATTCCCTTTCATCTCCATTTCTCTCTCCTCTTTCTCTCAAAATCCCATTTCTACCCCTTTGCATGCATTCTCTCTCCTGATTTAGAGGGGTAGGGCTGGTCTTGTTCACTTGGGCTGGCCATGGGCCAAATTTGGTGGGCTTGGTCCAAAGGAGGGTGGCTTGGTCTTCATTTCACTCTTTTAGGTCAAATAGTTGACTATGTTGACTTTGAGTGGACTTGGTCAACCATGGTGGGTGGGCTGACCCCATTTGATGGAAATGGGTCTAGTGGCACCACCCAACTTGGGTTGGGTCAAGGGGGTGCCCTTCTTAGGCTAATTGGGCTTATGAGTGTGGGTTTGACCAAATTAAGCCCAAGGTTGACTTTGGTCAATTTGTTGGGTATTGTATCCACAATTACTTGGATTTGAGGAAGCCACCTGTCAAGCTAAGATGAATTCACAATGTATTTGATGAAATCTTTCAAGTTGTGCTTGCAATTATTCCACGCCAAGTACACACCAATGTCAGGGTGCAGTAGGTCAATATACATGGGTCTGCGCGACGTAATCCATCATTGCGCAGATCGGTGTGTTGGCCTACGTGTACTCTCTCCATTGGAGTGTACTTATTTTCAAGTACAGGGCTATGATAATGCAAGAGCAGACAAGGAGCAAGGATGGGTCAAAGAGCAGCTCATGGGTGGAAAGATGAAGAATCGTCTAAGTATTAATCGATGAGAATCACCAAGTGATTCTCGCCGATTCGACGAGAATCACTAGCTGATTCTCGCCGAATCGTCGAGAATCACTAGCTGATTCTCGTCGTCTCTATCCGGCTAAATCAGAGCGTGCAAATAAGTCAAAATCGACGAGAATCATCTTTGATTCTCGCCGAATCGACGAGAATCACCTTCGATTCTCGCCGAATCGACGAGAATCACCTTCGATTCTCGCCGAATCGACGAGAATCACCTTCGGTTCTCGCCGATTTTGCCTTAGGCGAATTTCTGAAGCTCGTTGTACCGGATCAAATGTTAAGGAGCTGTTTTGAACCAGTTTTAGGGTTTCTTCTGGTGGGACCCACAACGATCATATAGAATTATTCTACTGTATAAATACTCGCGTATTTTTGAACAAAAAAAAACAAGATTTGAATAAGACGAAGCCGAGCTGCCGACGTGACCTAGATCGCGAAACCTTCTCCGCCGCTGTCGCCGCTCATGCCAGTGGATCGCCGACTTTGATTGTGGTTTCTTCCAGATCTCCCGACGACAGAAGCTCAGCCAAGCACAGCGTCTCACGTGTCTAACCAGAGATCCTTTGTCTCTTGATTCGTTGATCGGGAAAACCTTCCCCTTTCGAATCGATCGAGACGATCGATCCTAGTGTGACCATTGGAAGACCTTGCTAGCTTTGCTACGAAGATTGAATCTCCAAAGAACAGCCGCAGCACGCCATTGTCGCCGCCGATCCCGAGAACCAAGCCGCCGCCCTTCTTGCCGCCGCTGGTTTCGGGGAGATTCTCTCCAAGTGAGATCTAGGGTTGTGGACTTTTCGTTGACTTCAAGAACACGTCGTCGAACGAAGACGGACACCTTATTCTCCATAAGTTGTTTGTATTTCTTGTACATTCTATTTTCAATTTTGTTGTAAAGGAACGTTGGTTCCTAGTTGTAAGGGTTGGGTGCAACCCGTGTTGTGGGAGTGGTGACTCCTATGTGTGGAAGGGTTCCTTCCGTTAGTGCAAGGATTGGATTTCAATCCTGTTGGTGAAGTGACCGAGTCATCCCTGGTTGGGAGATAGGTCAAAGGGGGAAAGTGGATGTACCCAAATCGGGGAACCACTATAAATTGCTTATGTCCTATCTGTGCTGTGCTGTTTTGTTTTCTTGTGCAGGTATGATTTTAATTCCGCAAAAATGCTGTAAGACACCTATTCCCCCCCCCCCCCCCCATAGGTGTAGGTAGTTGACACCAAGTGGACTTTCAAGTGGTATCAGAGGGAGGTTACTCATCAAAAAGGTTCACACCTTGAGTAGAATCCTGCCACCAGTGTCAAAACCATGGAGCTGGATCATGGGATCTCTCCACTAAGACTTCCCACGTGCACAAAGGAGTATTATCCCATCTGGAAGATGAGAGTGTCCTATCACTTGGAGGCTATCGATCGTCGAGCATCTCTCATCTTGGAAGAGGGTCCATTCATTCCTATGAAGACCTCCGACTCTGGAAAGGATATCCAAATTCCCAAGTGTATTATTGAGATGTCGGAGACTGAACTCTCATTATTTAATCTGGACAAGATAATTCGTCAGATCATCATGGATGTCTGGTCTGGACCTTCTCGATCTAGATTGGAAAAGTGTGGGACGGCCAACTCTATGTGGGTAACGATCTCAGATCTCATGGAGGGATCAGAGAAAGCAGGGATCTGCTGTCAGCAAGAGGATGAAGCCTATGTGGGGGTCCTCGCCTCTGAAGATGAAGGCAAGGATAAATCAGATAGCATCAGGGCTCCGGTGTCCGTGTCAGAGACTGAAGAAGAAATTGAGGAAAGCAGTTCTGATGAAGCTGACACAACGTTCTCTGGCGATAGTCACAGTAACTCTGAAGAGCAGTTAACTTCTTCATCTTGCCCCTTTTCTCTTGAAGTTCCTGAAGACAGGAATTATTACCCTTCAGAAAATCCTAATTCCCTGAAGGGAGCCCTTCAGAAAAGCAACCTACTTGCTGAGGAGCAAGCTCAGGAGATTGCTCGGCTGAAGATCTTGTTGGTTCTCCAATTGGCATCCAACAAGGTTAAGGACTATAAAATCTCAGATTTAGAGAGTAGCCTAGAGAATGAGAAAAGGATAGTATCCAACTTTTCAAAGGTTGATGTTATCAAGAGAAAGGAAGAAAATGGGTGGATCTCCCGAATTATCAATTCATGGAGAAATGGGGAAACGGTATTCAGACCCCCCACTCCAGGCAGGAAGAGTACTCATCATGCCTTCAGGTATGATCACAGGAACAACCGTGATCACTGCAAGGGTGATCTGCCCTCATGTGGAGACACCTATAGTGCAAGGGCTGTCAGGGCCACCCATGAGAGAATACCTAAGGCTCATTCTGAACCCTTTGTATTCTAGGCCACTGCCCCAACTTGGCATGAATCTGCTGGTATTAGCTCTTAGAATGCTTCTAACCACCCTAGGACACAGGAAAGGGAGGTTAGAAGTCATGCAGTTAGTTCTCATGGGGCCTCTGGAAGGGTGCTGACTGAAAGGAAGGAACCACCTCCCAGGCCTCATGACGCTCGCTACATGCATTCCTCCCACCCTTCCAAGTTTCACGGTGGAAGAGGTAATTTTGTGAGCAGATCCGGTTCTATCCCGTTTAGACCTAGGACCATGACTACCTCAGTCACTGGATCAGGTCAGAAACGGAGGTACAACATTCACATGTGTTGGTGCTGTGGCAAGGTGGGACACTTTGCCATAGACTGTTGGCACAACCCCTCTATGTCAAGGGCAAGGGCCTATCCACATCTTCTGGGCAGAGGTAGTCTTCCTGACAGGATTTCTGAGGGAAGGCATTCGAGTTTTTATGCTAACAAAAACCTAGGACCCAATATATATTGGGTTCCAAAGGTAAGGTAACACTCTTTTGCAGGGTAGTCTAGGTTCCCGTAAATATAATGGGAACTAGACAGAAGATGTTTCAAGAATGAATTGGAACAAGTATCTGGAATAACAGAAGTACTATCTACAATGGTATACTCAAATTGAACGCCTGGTATGCTTTAACCAGAGGTGCTAAATGATAAATCTTATAATCCCAGGAATTTTTGATCAGCTCCAATACTTAAGTCTTATTGTGTCGACATTTACATATATATATTTATATATACACATATATGTGTGTACACCTAAGGAAAGGTTAACACTGTAAAAATAACCCTTAGATACATTATTAAAGATTTATCTGTAAATTCACTGGTAGATTCGAGAATGAACCTCTACAGGCATAAATCAGTCCACTGAAAATTAAAGAAGATACGTCATTGGAAGTCACTAAAACTTACAATTGACATCAAGAAATGTATGGAAAACCCCTTTCAAACCCTAAATAGATTGGTATTAAGAAACATATATATTTAGAAGATTTCTAAACCGTCTTAATATCAGAAGATTTCGAGAATCCGGCATGCCTCTTAACCCGTAGATTTCTATTGAAGAATCCCTTCGATTTCTATTTAGGAAAACTCCCGCCGACCCTTCGTATTCCGCATTTCGCAAGGAAACCCGTCGATATCCCGCAGGAATCCCGCCGACTCTTCCTTCCCTCTTCATTTCCGTCGATATTCCGCATTTCCGTCGATATCCCGTAGGAATCCCGCCGCCTCTTCCGTCGATATCCCGCAGGTATCCGCAGTTTCGATCAAACAAGGACGCGAGCTCCTCCAGGTTTTCCGTCGTCTCCGTCGTCTCTCGCTTCCTTCGCTTTTGGGTAACCACCTCCTCTCCCTTACAGTGACTTACTGTTAGGGTAGCTTTCCTCTTGATTTCTGATTAGGCGTAGACTTGGGATTCCCTCCCTAGGTTTGCAATGGCTCCAAGGACCACCGCCGGCCTGGTCACTGGATGTGAGTTGGTTCGAACTGGGTTCTCACATGCCTCGGATGAGTTCAGAAACATCATCATCATGCTTGAAGAGGCTGGACTTTCTTTTATACTGGAGCACCCCTGCAAAATTTTGGACAAGGAAGTGATGGAGTTCTTCGCAACTGCCAAATTTCGGAATGAAGACTCTATCATCAAGAGTAAGGTTGCAGGTGCACGGATCAAGATGTCTGCAAGCAAACTGACTCAATACTTGCAGCTCACCAGTTCTGAGCACGAGGATTATCTGGAGGAACATGATAAAGCCAGGACATTATTATTCTGTGGACTAGCTAGAGCAACCAGATCAATAAAGAGAAAAGAAATGAATGAGGAAGGGAAACTCTTGTCCGACATCATTGGGAAAGTACTGATATGCAAACCAGGCTCACATGACCACATCTCAGCTGACATGTTCAAGATTGTTGTGGCGATTGTCTGCAGAAAGAAATTCAACTGGGGTGCTATGCTTTTGGAGAAGATTAAGGACACTCTTAGATCTCCAAGTTTTGGAAGAATCATCAGCCTATATCTTAATCAGTTGAACGGAGATAGGTTCGACATGAGTAAAGGAGTTCCATTGTATTATTTGAAGAAAATGGACTCCAGCGTATTTGACAGATGGGAGCGACGCATCGGGCAGGCTGCAGTGGTAGTGGAACAAGAAGAATCTCCTGCCGAGGACAGAACTGTAGCAGATTCCGTGGCTATTCTCAGTGAAGTTCCTGATGCACTAACTGTAGGAATTGAGGGGGAGCCTCTTGTAACATCCCATTTCCAACTAGACCCCTAAGAGTGGTTTTGGCCATGACTAGGTCATGACAAAACCCTAGGAAGCCAGAAATGGGTCAAGAGATAGAAGGCCAAGATGAGGATCACCATGGTCTGCCTATGGCACAACCACATCACCAAATCTAGGGTTTGACCTAGGGCTTCACCATGAATTCATGACCCCACCACAACATCACTAACCCATTAGAGGGTCCACTAGAGCCTTAAGGGTCCATTGGAGTCAACCCCAGGTGGTCAATTTGACCTAGGACCACCATAGGCCTAAATAGGGCAAGGTGCCCTAATCAACGGTAGTTGACCTCTAATGTGCCCAACTAACCCTACCAAGAACTTCCTAGAACTAAAGTGAGGTCAATGGATCTCTAAGGACCCAAGAAGGGCAGTCCAAGAGGTTAAGTTGACCAAAGTCAACTCTGACCCTAAATAGGTCAAACTGGTCTATATATGGTCAACTGACCTTCCCCAAGCCAAGTGAACCCCACACTTACCTTCATAACCCTAGTGAGAGGCCAATGGGTCACTAAGGACCCATTGGGACCAATCAAAAAGGCTAAGTTGACCAAAGTCAACTCTAGCCCTAAAATGGTCAAGTGCCCTACCTAAGGGTCAAGTGACCTCCAATGGGCCAAGACAACCCTACCTAGGCCTTAGGGGAGTCCAATGGGTCACCAAGGACCCATTATGGGCAAGCTCAAAGACCAAATTGACCAAGTTCAACCCTAGCCTAAGTTTGGGTCAAGCTAGCCCAAATGGGCTAACTCAAGCTCATGCCCAATTCTCTTGGGCTAACCTTGCTTGGATGGGTGAAATAAACATGTGGGCTGCCTTAGGGTTAGGTAGTAGTCAAAAATTCAGATTGGTGAATGGGAGAGAGAAAGTGCTTCAAAGGGAAGAGAGAGAAAGAGAAGAGAAGAAATTGAGGAAGACTTGGGCTCATCCTTCCCCTTCCCCAACCTTCCCCAACCTCCCATTCAATTCCCTAAGACCAGAGGAGTGCAACCAGCTACCCATTGACTGGTTTGAGCCATGTTTTTCCCCCTACCTACCATGGACGCCAAGCTTGACCAAGAGCCAATAATGGCAAATGCATTTCCAGCCACCTAACACCCCTTCTCTTCATTTTAAAAGCTTCACTGGACTCCAAGGAGTCAGTCCCACCCCTTACCTGAAGGAGCCAAGGTGTTTCATAGTGTTGTTGTAGAAATCCGACCACCACCACCACCAAAAATGGCGTCCCGACAATCGGCAAGGATTCAAGCCACCAAAAAGGTCCTCCTCCACTTCTTCATCCATGGATAGATCATAGAAATGCTTAGGTCCAAGGTTCGGGCTCAATTGCGCCCGATCTGTTAGGTACATTGGTTTAAATGTACCTGATTTAAAGAAGCCTCACCCAACTCAATGATATACATCAAAATGTATTTGATGTGCTTTGAGTTTACTTGTGCAGGTTAATTATTTGCAAGAAAGAAGAAAAAGTTTCTAAGTCCATGTGTCGACACCTAGAGGGAAAGTGTCGACACTTAAGAAGACTTGTGTCGACACCCAGGCAAGCAGTGTCGACACTTGGAGTATTTGTGTCGACACGAGGGATGCTGAGTTGACACCAGACAGAAAGTGTCGACACAAGGAGCCGTGTCGACACTCAATGAAGAAGAGTGCAGTGAAGCAGTGTCGACACATTGCAGTTATGTCGACACCCAGTGAAACTGTGTCTACACCAGAAAGTGTCGACACTTGGAGGCTGTGTCGACACTCAGCAAAAGTCAGCATAAACTAAGTACAAGTGTCGACACCCAGAACAATGTGTCGACACTCAGCAGAAGAGTCAACACTTGAAGAAAGTGTCAACACAAGGAGCTGTGTCGACACTTAGTAAAGATCAGCAAAGTTCCACAAAAATATTCTAAGTACAAGTGTCGACACTAAGGGAATGTGTCGACCCTCAGCCAGAGTCTCGACAGAAGAAGAATGTGTCGACACCCAGAGCAATGTGTCGACACTCAGCAAGTATCAACACTGAAGACATGTGTCGACACCAAGAAGCAGTGTCGACACTTAACAGATTCAACACATGAAGATGTGTCGACACAAAGGTGTTGTGTCGACACTTAGAAGAATTCAGCAAAATACTGAAGTACAAGTACTTGTGTCGACACTCAATTTCAGTGTCGACACATGAAGAAGAAGCAGTGTCGAGATATAAAATCTACAACACAAGTAGTTGTGTCGACACCTTGTAGGCTAGTGTCGACACTTAGACAACATGTGTCGACACTTGGTCTATAAGTGTCGACACTTAAAGACAGAAAGTCTCGACACTTGCAGACAGTTACAGAATTTTCAAGAACTGACTGGATCACTTGACAGCTGCCATTCCAGCCGGTCTACAGCACCTGTCAGAGTTGTCAGAAATCAGTTATGGACCAGACCAGCCGGTTACCATGAAGAAGGCCTATAAATAGGCTTACACTGTTTACAGAAGATGTTGTTAAGACAGATCAAGTGGCTGTTCAGACAAGTAATACAAAGAAGATCTAGCTATCAAGTGAAGATCTAAGAAGTTGGAGAGAGAGAGCTCCATCCAAGAAATCAGCTGTTGGAACCAGGCTGAGAAGAAGGATTCAGATTTATTCTGAATCTTAAGTAGCAGAGATCAAGGATCAACTGCAGAAGGGGTCAATCTTATTGAGTTCTACATTCAAGAAGCTTTGAAGAAAGCCAAGTCAGATTGATTTCAGCTGAGTTCTTCCAAGAACTCATCAAGAAACTCACAACTCCCCTCTCTTGTCTCTGGGTTGCTGAGTTAACATTATTGTATTCATTTTATCTTGTAGGATCCTTTGGATCTGAGTCTTGTAAGCCTGTAATTATAAAGGCTGAGTGTAGGGCTTGAAAGCCTGAGTGTAGGAGATTGAAATCTCTGAGTGTAGGCCTTGGTGGCTGAGAGTAGGCCTTGGTGGCTGAGTGTAGGCCTTTGTGGCTGAGTGTAGGCTTTGTGAAGAAGCTGAGTTGTAGGGCCTTGAGCCTGAGGTGTAGGAACCAGTTTTGGGTTCTGAGATAGTGGAGAAGTTTGGCCGAATCTAGTATACTGCTAGATAGGCGAAGGGGGAAAGTGGATGTACCCAAACCATGGGGAACCACTATAAAACTGTGTGTCTACTGTGTGCTGTGATATACTGTGATTGCTGTATGATTGCTGTGATAAAGTAGCTAGAAATCTGTGTTAGAAACTGATTGCTACCATAAAAAGTTAAAAAGATTCAAGTCACCTATTCACCCCCCCTCTAGGTGTTTAGGTACAATATCTTTCAAGTGGTATCAGAGGGAGGTTGCTCAAAAAAGGACATAACTGTCTGAGTAGATCATGTTGGCAGATTCAGTCTAAGTCAATTACAGAATCAAGAAAATCAAGAACCATGGGTTCCACTGAAAATCACAAGGAATTGGGATCCATGAAGCTACCCATATGTAGGAAAGAGATCTTTGGGATCTGGAAGGAAAGGGTGAGACTCTTTATGGAAGCCTCAGACCCTAGGATTTATATCACAGTAAAAGAGGGGCCATATGTGCCAATGAAGGTGTCAGTCTTAGATGCAAATCAGAGAACACCTAAGGATTTCTCTGAAATGACAAAGGATGAGATTGTCCTAGCCACCATGGACAAAAGGGCTCAAAACATTATAGTGGGTGCTATAGATGATGCAACTTTTCAGAATCTGATACACTATAAGACAGCTAAAGAAATGTGGGATACTCTTATTGTGTATATGGAGAGTTCTGAAGAAGTTAGGCAAGACAGAAAATCCTTGCTCAATCAAGAATATGAAAGTTTTAGACAAGGAAAAGCTGATAGCATAACTGAATGCTATAAAAAGTTCTATAGGATTGTGAATGATCTCATGTCCTATGGCAGAGAGTTCAGTAATTATGAACTCAATGATAAGTTTCTCAGGTCCCTAACAAAATATTGGGACACCAGGATCTGTGCCATTAGAGAAATGGCTAAGTTGGCAGAAATTCCTCCACCAACACTGTTTGGCAAATTGCTGTCCTATGAATGCAGTTAATGGTGAGGAAAGAAGAGGAGAAATCAACAAGAAGTGAACACAAAGAAAGGACAGTGGCCTTCAAAACTGAAGTCCCCAGAAAGTATAGAAGTAAGTCACCTTCTCCACCACCAAAAGTAGCTGAATCTGAGTCAGATGAGTCAGTCAGCAGAAAATCAGAAAGCAGTGAAAGTGATGAGGACTTTGCTGCATTCACAAGACATTTCCAGAAATTATTAAAGAAGAAACAGTGGAGGACAAGGCCATCTACTTCACAGGGAAAGGAAGACTCTTATCAGAAATAGAAGTCTTCAAAGAAAGACAGGAAAAAGTCCAAGTCTAGCAAAGCTACACTATCAAAAATTGTGTGTTATTGCTGTAATAGACAAGGACATGTCATTGCAGACTGTCCAGAGAAGAGGAAGGAGTCTAGTGACAAGAAAAGGACTCAATACAAGGGCAAGAAAGAAAAGTCTTTTGTTGCCAAAAAGGACAAGAGTATGTCAGATATTTCTTCTTCAGAAACTGAGTCAGATGCTGAGGCATATATAGGGCTGTTTGCTGAGGAAGAAGAAGAAGAGTTCATGCAGATTATGAACTCTATATATGAACAAGAGGACAGTCAGTGCCAAGGACTGATGACATTGACTGAAAGTGACAAAATCCTGGAGTAGTCAGGACCTAATAAGGTACAAAGTTCAACTTTTAGTTCAATTTCTTGTGCCAGTACAGAATCAGATTCATTATCATCAAATGATGAGAGTGCATCTGAGTCTGAAGAAGATATTCATCAGTTGATAGATGAATATAAAGTTCTGTTGCAAGCTTATAAGAAGAGCAAGTCCCTAGCCAAAAGTCAGGAAAAGGAAATTGCTAATCTCAAAGCTGTTGCAACTGATTTTGAGAAGTTATTTGATCAAAAGCTTAATGAGATAGCCAGACTGAAGCACATAACTGTGATTCATATGGGGACTATATCATTTAAGAATGATCAAATTAAGAGTCTGAAGATTAATCTTCAGAAGGAGAAGGACTTAGTTGCTAGGTTTTCTAAACCTAAGTCAGTTCTACCCATAATTGATGAATTTATTCATCACAAAGGTAAAGCTGGACTGGGTTTTACAAGACCTGCAAGGACTGTTCAGTCCAAGTCCAAGTCCAAGGGCAATGCCCCAACTCTCAACAAGTCTGTTGTAGTTAAAACAGCAAAGACAATACCTAAGCAAAGGTACAATAAGTTTGAGTGTTGGTGCTATGGCAAGGTAGGCCACTTTGCAATGCACTGTTGGCACAATGCTAGTGCCAAAGTGAGTAGCAAACTGCCTGTTGGAAGACCAGTAGGTAGCCTTGTCAGGATGCAAACTAACAAGTACCAAGGACCCAAGAATTCTTTGGGTTCTAAGGTTCACTAATCTGTTTTGCAGGTGAGTCCAAGTGGCCATGCCCCAATAAGGTACTTGGACAGTGGATGTTCCAGACATATGACTGGAACAAGGGATTTACTAAAGGACTACACACCTATCAAGGATGGTCCAAAAGTCACCTTTGGTGGTTCTGAAAAAGTAATCATCAAAGAGTTTGGTAACATTTCTAGTAACTTAGTTACCATTACTCAAGTGGCTTATGTTAAAGGTTTGAAACACAACCTAATTTGTATAAGTCAATTAAGTGATGTAAGATATGACATCTCATTTGTTAAGGATGGTTGTCATATCAGGAGGTCAAATGATCAAGAGATCATTTTGACAGGTTATAAAAAGAGAAATGTCTACTGCCTAGACATTATGTGTGAGACCAATGGTTCTCAAGTGTGTCTTGTAGCTGATGAGAAAGTCTCTCATTGTGTCAAATCGCACAAGAGGCTAGCCCATATAAACTACAAGGGAATTAGCAAACTCTTTAGCAAAGAGTTAGTGAGGAATGGTCCTCAAGTTAAGTGTATTAAAGATGGTATTTGCTCAGCTTGTCAAAAGGGCAAGCAGACTAGATCCACCTTTAGAAGCTCTGAGAACAAAGATGATGTGAGGTGCTTATACCTCTTGCATATGGATCTCTTTGGTCCAATGCCAGTTCTCAGCCTAGGTAGGAAGGTCTATACCTTTGTAGTTGTAGATGACTACTCAAGGTTTTCCTAGGTGTTCTTTCTAAGACGGAAATCTGAAACACCTAGTGTCTTCTATAGATTTGTCAAACAGATTCAGAATGAACTAGCTAGTACTGTGGTCAAAATAAGAAGTGACCATGGTACTGAATTTCAGTCTGATAGCATGACAAAACTATGTGAAGACTTTGGGATATTTCAAGAGTTTTCTTCACCAAGAACACCTCAGCAAAATGGCATTGCTGAGAGGAAGAATAGAACCTTGATTGAGGCTGGTAGGACCCTATTAAGTGATACATCACTACCAGAATATTTCTGGGCTGAAGCAGTTAATACTGCATGCCATGTTATTAATAGGGCTACCATTACTAAAAGCCTCAACAAGACCCCCTATGAGGTTGTGAAAGGCAGGAAACCAAACCTATCCTACTTCAGGATCTTTGGTTGTAAGTTCTTCATACTTAACAATGGAAAGTCTTACTTGACTAAGTTTGATGCCAAGTCCCAAGAGGGAATTTTTGTTGGGTACAATAACAACAGTAAGGCTTATAGAGTCTACAACTTGTCTACACAAGTTGTAGAAGAGTCTGTACATGTAGTATTTGATGAAACTAGACTTATTAACAATGAGTTGTCTAGTAGTGTTTGCAGCCCCTCATGTTTGACTAAGAAGATGGACAAGCTCACTATTGAAGAAGAACCTACTGCAAGACAGCATGTAGAAGTCAGTGGCTATTGTCCAGGGGGAGTACTACATGTACCAAATGCTGATGAAGTTCAAGGATTACAGCATGATGAAGATGTTGAAGAAGCTCAACCTGAAGTCAGGATGCCTCCAGCCAATATGCATCTAAGAGATCATCCATCTGAACAAATCATTGGTGATCCAAGACAAGGGGTACAGACAAGGAGCAGAAATCTGAATGGAGCAATCTACTCCAGTTTCCTATCCCAAGTTGAACCTAAGAAGTTTGAAGAAGCCATCTTAGACCCCCATTGGATTGAAGCAATGCAAGAAGAGCTGAATCAGTTCAAGAGGTGCAAGGTTTGTGAGCTTGTTCCTAAACCTAAAGACCACAACATAATTGGGACCAAGTGGATCTATAGGAACAAGATGGATGAACATGGTGTCATCATTAAGAATAAAGCAAGATTGGTTGCTAAAGGATATAGGCAGGAAGAAGGTATTGACTTTGATCAAACCTTTGCTCTAGTAGCCAGACTGGAAGCCATAAGGATGTTCCTGGCCTATGCAACCTTTCAAGAATTCAAAGTTTACCAAATGGATGTCAAGTCAGCATTTCTGAATGGTAATCTTAAAGAGGAAGTCTATGTGGAACAACCATCAGATTTTGTTGATTCAACTCTACCTAATCATGTCTATAGACTTAGGAAAGCATTATATGGGTTAAAGCAAGCCCCTAGTGCTTGGTATGAAACCATGTCTAGTTTCCTCATTGAGAATAAGTTCACAA
This sequence comes from Platanthera guangdongensis, assembly GCA_039583875.1. NCBI lineage: Eukaryota > Viridiplantae > Streptophyta > Magnoliopsida > Asparagales > Orchidaceae > Platanthera > Platanthera guangdongensis. The sequence continues at coordinate 51,215,862 of CM077161.1, forward strand.
GGGGGAAAATAGACAAGACTCTATTCCTTAGGGAATCTAGAGGCAAAGTAATACTAGTCCAAATATATGTAGATGACATTATATTTGGGTCTACTGAAAGTAGCCTTTGCAAAAAGTTTGCAAAGCTAATGCAAGGTCAATTTGAGATGAGTAGTATGGGAGAGCTAAAGTTCTTCTTGGGTCTCCAAGTAAGACAGACTGAGAGTGGTTTATCCATATGCCAGTCCAAGTTCACCCTAGAACACATAAGGAAGTATGGTATGGATTCATCCAGTACCATGAAGACTCCTATGGGGTCAAGTATGTCTCTTAGCAAGGATGATGCAGGGAAGCCTGTAGATGAAACCTTGTATAGAGGGATAGTTGGCTCCCTATTATACTTGACGGGAGGTAGACCAGATATCATGTATGCTACATGTGTCTGTGCAAGGTATCAAGCCTGCTCTAAAGAGTCTCATTTGACAGCAGTCAAAAGAATATTGAGATATCTAAAGGGCACTCCTTATCTAGACCTCTGGTACCCTAGGAATGGAGATTTTGAACTAACAGGTTATTCAGATGCAGACGTTGCAGGATGCAAAGAAGACAGAAAAAGCACAACTGGAACCTGTCAATTCCTAGGTGGAAGACTGATTTCATGGAGTAGCAAAAAGCAAACAAGTGTGGCTATCTCCACTGCAGAATCAGAATATGTGGCTGCAGGAAGTTGCTGTGCTCAACTTCTATGGATACAACATCAGCTTGAGGACTATGGAATTCAGGTAAGTAGAACTCCACTATTTTGTGATTCTACAAGTGTTATATCAATTGCACATAATCCTGTTTCCCATAGTAGAACTAAACATATTGAGATAAAATATCATTTTCTTAGAGAGCATGTAGAAAAAGAAGATATTTTACGAGAATATGTTAAAACTGATAATCAATTAGCTGATATGTATACTAAGCCCCTAGAAGAAACTAAGTTCAATAGGTTTAAAATTGAACTAGGTATGATAAACTTAGAGTAAGTTTATAGAATTGGAAATGGCTAAGTAAAAAGGTGTCGACACACAGAGATATCTGTGTCGACACAGAAAAGTAGCGTCGACACTTCAGGGAAAAGGTGTCGACACATCTAGGAAGTTGGTGTCGACACTTCAGTATATTAGTGTCGACACATGACAAGTTGGTGTCAACACAACCAAGGTGGTGTCGACACATACTGTTTACTCAGAATTATCTAAGTAAAGTCTCGACTATGTGTCGAGTTAAGTGGTGTCGACACATAAACAAGTGTCGACACATATAATCTGTTGACTAAACTTGTGTCGACACATATGTGTCGAGACATTATAAGTCAGTGTCGACACTTATCGACAGTGTCGACATAATTTAAGTTAGCTGCCCGTCTTTTCATCTTCAAACCTAGAAAGGTATAAATAGGATTTTGTCTTAGTTTGTCGACACACTTTCAAAAGTTTCGAGACCAAAACTTGTGTGTCGACACCTCTCTTCTCTCAGTTCAAATTCTTCAAACCCTAATGGCACCAAAGCTTGAGGAGAACGTCAACGAAGGCTACGAGCTGGTGCGCAATGCTTTTGATGATGCAGACCTAGAGATCAAGACTGTAGTAACCCTAGTTGCAGACTCAGGGTTGGAATTTCTTGTTTCTGAACCTACTAAAATATGGAAGAAAGAGGTACTGGAATTCCTCAATGGAGCTGAAGTGGACGAATCTGGATACAAGATCAAATCCAGAGTTCATGGTGCAAAGGTTAAGGTTTCACCAAAAAGTCTGAGAAAGGTACTTCAGTTGCCTAGAACTAAAGAAGAAGATGAGGTTACTGCTTCAAAGACCAGGGAAGCTTTAACTTGGTGTGGACTGGATGCAAAGATGAAAGTTGGTTCTATCTTTAATAGGAAAGGCATGAATAGTCAAGGGAAATTCCTTTCTGAAATTGTTGGCAAGGTCATCTTAAGTAAGCCAGGAGGGCATGATAGGATATCAGCTCATATGTTCAACATTATGACAAGGATAATCTTCACTCTGATAACTGACTGGTCTATATTAATCTTTGAGAAGATAAAGGAAAGCCTGAAAAAGCCCAACTTGGCCAGAATCTTAAGTCTATACCTTGTTGGAAGTATTCCAGAGGTAATGAGTCAAGCTGCTGGAACAAAAATCAACCACATGAGAAGAATGGACCTGATGATCTTCTCCAGATGGGACAGGGTGTTGTCTAAGGAGATGCCAACCCCTGAGAAGATAATTCCTAAGAAATTATCACCTCCAAAGAAGAAGAGGAAAACTGCTCCAATGGCTCAGGATCCAACTAGCAGTACAGATAGTGAAGAGCAAGTGGTCTTCACACCTGATGAGCATGAAGAAGAGACTGTTGAGAAAACTCCAGCTCCTCAAGATGTTGCTGAAATCCAGGGGGAGCTACCTCAAGCTAGCCCCATACACAAGGATCACATCCAAGGGGAGCCACTAGTTGTGGAAGAGCCCACTCCTCTTGAGAGTGAGCAAGCAACCAACATCATCCTAGAGGTAATCACTGAGCTTAATGCTTTAGTTTTTCCTATAGAGGATACTGATTTGTCTGATGTTTATCAGCAACCACATACTGATAATCAAGTCCCAGATGTTGTAATGAAAGACACATCTGTTTTATCTGATCCAGTGGTACATGAGCAAAGAATTTCTCCTGCCCATTCTCCACAAGAATACACAATGGAAGATCTGTTCCTTAACCTGGATCAAACTGATTTTGACAAAGAAACTGCTGCTGAAGAAGAGAATGCTCCAATTGAGGGGGAGCAAGTACCAATTCTTGAAGAGCCTGTAAGGGAAGAACTTGAAAAGCCCCAAGCTGTTGAAGAGCTACCTAAGGAGAGGGTAGAGATAGCCAGCACTTCTGCTTCTGAAGATGAGGAGGCAACAAGGGCTAAGAAAAGAAAGTTTCAAGTATTCAGAAGAAGGAGCCAGAGTTACAAATAGGCTCTCCAAACTGTTGCTCCACAGCCTATATCACAGCCAGCTCCAACTATTGATTATAGTGCTTTAATGGTGGCAATGCAAATTAAACTTGATGAGCACAGGCAGGCCATTGGGAAATATGTGGATGAAGGGCAGAAATCATTGCAGTTTGATCTGGCCCAGGATATAAAGTCAATAAGATTTGAAATGAATCTTAATAAGAAGGAGATGACTGACTGCTTCCACAAGGGTGGGAATGTAGTAGTCTATCTTGCAACTCATCAAGAAAAGATAAAGGCTCAAGTAGATGACATGGCACAAAAGCAGGGTTATGTTCTCGAGAACCAAATAAGAATGAATGACAATTTGACACAATCTCACAATGCCATTGTCATAGAGTTAAAGAATCTAGCTGCAGGGCAGACTCCAGCTACAGCAAAAGCAGATTTTGACAAAATATTCCAAGAAGAAATAACTGTTGTTAAGACTGCCATCCAGGATTCTCAAAAGTTGATAACTGACAAACTCCAAAGGTTAAAACCTTTCTTTAAAGATGGAGTTAATTATTTGGATAATCAAGTGAGATTTCAGAAAGATGATGTCAGAGATCATATAGAAAGAGAAGTCATAAGGGGGGAGAGAGTGTTAGTCAAGGCCAGCTCTGATCATGCTAAGTGGATATCTAATTCTATCAGAGCAACTCTTGTATATCCTCCTCTTTGTGATGATGATAATGTTGCTGAATCTGGAATTCATCCTGGATATCTAGGAGGGGAGCAACCTGAAGTGGCTCAAGTCATCTACCCTCCTCCAGATTTTGATATGGTTCATGCTGACATACAATCCATGTATAGCCCACCTGGGGGCAAGGACAGTGTCATTATAGAAAAAGTTGTTCAGCCAATCTCTGAAGCTATGCAAGAAGCTATGTAGAAAGAAGAAGAGACTAGATTGTCTAAAAAGAGGTTCAGGGAGCAAGCTGAACAAAGACCTGACTTTGAGTAGTGGAGCCCCACCTCTAGGAACATTATTCTGACTGCATGGAAAGCTGCAAAAGATAACATCCATGACAGGAACAAGTGGTTTTCTGAGGCTGAATGGAGAAAGCATGAGACAAAGCAGGAGGCTATAGTACAATATAGAAGAAAGGCCAAGATGGGAAAGCTACCTCCTACTGCCCAGGAGCCTAGCAAGTACTTTCCCAAGACTTATCATTATTTTGAAAGACAAAAGATTAAGGCTGAGGAACTTAAAAAGAAAGATCTGAAAGGCAAGAAGCCTGCTGATGCTGAAGTTGCTAAAGCTCCTGTTCAAGCCAAAGTACAAGCTGGAAAAGGAATAGTGATCAAGGAGCCTGAACAGAAATAGAATTAGAATTTTCTTAAAGTTTACTATGTAATCTTTTTGATGTAAAACATTCTGTAAACTTTTGAAAATGAATATGACAGATATTAGAACAATGTGTTATATGTTAAATCTATTTCATATTTGTTTTGTGATGATGTCTATGTATACATGTTTGATTGATACATGTTTATGATTGCCCTGCTATATATAATCCTGCTTTACATCATTTTGTAATTTTATTATGAATGGTGTATATCATTGACTAAGGGTTATGACTTCTCCAAATAGGGGGAGATTGTTGGGAACATTGGTTTAAATGTACCTGATTTGAAGAAGCCTCACCCAACTCAATGATATACATCAAAATGTATTTGATGTGCTTTGAGTTTACTTGTGCAGGTTAAGTATTTGCAGGAAAGAAGAAAAAGTTTCTAAGTCCATGTGTCGACACCCAAAGGGAAAGTGTCGACACTTAAGAAGACTTGTGTCGACACCCAGGCAAGTAGTGTCGACACTTGGAGTATTTGTGTCGACACCAGGGATGCTGAGTCGACACCAGACAGAAAGTGTCGACACAAGGAGCTGTGTCGACAGTCAATGAAGAAGAGTGCAGTGAAGCAGTGTCGACACATAGCAGTTGTGTCGACACCCAGTGAAACTGTGTCTACACCAGAAAGTGTCGACACTTGGAGGCTGTGTCGACACTCAGCAAAAGTCAGCAGAAACTAAGTATAAGTGTCGACACCCAGAACAATGTTTCGACACTCAGCAGAAGAGTTAACACTTGAAGAAAGTGTGGACACAAGGAGCTGTGTCGACACTTAGTAAAGATCAGCAAAGTTCAACAAAAATATTCTATGTACAAGTGTCGACACTAAGGGAATGTGTCGACACTCAGCCAGAGTCTCGATAGAAGAAGAATGTGTCGACACCCAGAGCAATGTGTCGACACTCAGCAAGTATCAACACTGAAGACATGTGTCGACACCAAGAAGCAGTGTCGACACTTAACAGATTCAACACATGAAGATGTGTCGACACTTAGAAGAATTCAGCAAAATACTGAAGTACAAGTACTTGTGTCGACACTCAATTTCAGTGTCGACACATGAAGAAGAAGCAGTGTCGCGATATAAAATCTACAACACAAGGAGTTGTGTCGACACCTTGTAGGCTAGTGTCGACACTTAGACAACATGTGTCGACACTTGGTCTATAAGTGTCGACACTTAAAGACAGAAAGTCTCGACACTTGCAGACAGTTACAGAATTTTCAAGAACTGACTGGATGACTTGACAGCTGCCATTCCAGCCGGTCTACAGCACCTGTCAGAGTTGTCAGAAATCAGTTATGGACCGGACCAGCCGGTTACCATGAAGAAGGCCTATAAATAGGCTTACACTTTTACAGAAGATGTTGTTGAGACAGATCAAGTGGCTGTTCAGACAAGTAATACAAAGAAGATCTAGCTATCAAGTGAAGATCTAAGAAGTTGGAGAGAGAGAGCTCCATCCAAGAAATCAGCTGTTGGAACAAGGCTGAGAAGAAGGATTCAGATTTATTCTGAATCTTAAGTAGCAGAGATAAAGGATCAAATACAGAAGGAGTCAATCTTATTGAGTTCTACATTCAAGAAGCTTTGAAGAAAGCCAAGTCAGATTGATTTCAGCTGAGTTCTTCCAAGAACTCATCAAGAAACTCACAACTCCACTCTCTGGTCTCTGGGTTGCTGAGTTAACATTATTGTATTCATTTTATCTTGTAGGATCCTTTGGATCTGAGTCTTGTAAGCCTGTAATTATAAAGGCTGAGTGTAGGGCTTGAAAGCCTGAGTGTAGGAGATTGAAATCTCTGAGTGTAGGCCTTGGTGGCTGAGAGTAGGCCTTGGTGGCTGAGTGTAGGCCTTTGTGGCTGAGTGTAGGCTTTGTGAAGAAGCTGAGTTGTAGGGCCTTGGGCCTGAGGTGTAGGAACCAGTTTTGGGTTCTGAGATAGTGGAGAAGTTTGGCCGAATCTAGTACACTGCTAGATAGGCGAAGGGGGAAGTGGATGCACCCAAACCTTTGGGAACCTCTATAAAACTGTGTGTCTACTGTGTGCTGTGATATACTGTGATTGCTGTGTGATTTCTGTGATAAAGTAGCTAGAAATCTGTGTTAGAAACTGATTGCTGCCATAAAAAGTTAAAAAGATTCAAGTCACCTATTCACCCCCCCTCTAGGTGTTTAGGTACAATATATTTCACGATCCAAGTTCAAAATTTCATGGTTTTTCCGAAATTTTTCACCTCTCGGGTTCGCCGGAATAGTGCTCTCCGGCGGCCGTGCCGCCGCCCGACGATAGCCCCCACCTCAATGAAGGTGGTGGCGGCGGTGGCCGGCCGGGGAGGTGGCCGGATCGCCGGCGGTGGCGTTTGGAAATTGCTCCAGGCCGGAGGAATCCGGACCGTTGGCTGAATGGAGAAGACAAACGGATGCCATCCATAGCTGCTTCAAGATTCGTGCTTTAAAAACTTTAAACTTTAGGTTTAATTAATTTGGTTAATTCAAAATCTGTCACAATGTTACTATTTAATGTTTTAATTATTTAAAAATAGATAGAGGCACTGTATGAGAAATTGGTCAACATATGAATTGTAGCCCTTGGAGTCTAATATATTTTAAAATTGGTTTGAACCACTCTGGGTGCTTGGTTTGACCAGGGCACCCATTTTGGTGGGGCCTACATATAGGGCTTGGCAGAAATTCAATTGAGTGCCCACACTTTTGTCTTTAATCTAAATGAGCTGTAATTTTGGAAGGTAGTCAATCTAGACCATATCTAGGAGTGCACCAAAAATGGGAATTTTTGGGCACAATATTTTTATAGTTTTGGAAATTATTTAATTTCTCTTTGATAATTTAATTAGGTGGTCTAATGACATCCAAACCCTCCCAAATTTTGGTGAGTGGTCCCTGGGATCCTGTTATGTATCTGTATAACGTTTCACCTAATTTGGATGTGTTTTGAATAGGTATTTACCCAACCCTAACTTTACCTTAATAAGGGTATTTTGGTCAAAACGTGCACTTTTGATTTTGAGTGACCAAATCACCTCAACAAAGGCTGAAATTTGGGCCACTGACTTGGTATGGCATTTAGCACCTTCCCATGGAATGTGGGGTAGATTGGAAATGATTTGCCCTAAGTTCCTAGGCCAAACCCTAAGGAAGGACCTTTGTGCCTTGTGAAGGGCATGAGTCCTAAACACCTTGGATGAACATCAAATTTTGTATGGAGGGTCCTAGGGTATATAAAACCCTTTGGTAAAAATATTAAATAATTTTAAAAAGGGTAGGGCCCACAAAACCCTAATCCTAGCTTAGGTCATAAAACTTGTAGTGCTAGTTTAGGTTAGCTAAACGTCTTGAAATATAATAAAATTTGGGTAGTGTGGTAATAAGGATATATTGAGCCTCTGGTAATTTATTTTGGAATTTTTGATCAATATTTGTAGCACTTCATTTGTAACCAATAGGATTACCTTAATTAATAATTTGACTATTCTGATCTCACTGCCCATTGAAAGGTCATGAAAATTTGGCAGAGGTAGTTTTAGACCATATGGATCATATATGATTTTTAATAGAATTTTTGGATATATAATTAGGGAATCTACTTCACAAGTGCATTACTTTGGTTACATGCTAAATAATTCTTACAAGAGCTCAATACTTGTTGAACAATTATGAAACTTGATACATAGTGTTCCTAGTTCATCATTATCATGTGGGAATTTATTTGGAAATTTTTGATGGATAATTTGTATACTGTTGGGTAAATTTGTTTAAATGTACCTGATTTGAAGAAGCCTCACCCAACTCAATGATATACATCAAAATGTATTTGATGTGTTTTTTGAGTTACTTGTGCAGGTTAAGTATTTGCTGGACTGAAGCAAAAATTTCTAAGTCCATATGTCGACACCTAGAGGGAAAGTGTCGACACTTAAGAAGACTTGTGTCGACACCCAGACAAGCAGTGTTGACACTTGGAGTCATTGTGTCGACACCTGTGATGCAGAGTCGACACCAGACACAAAGTGTCGACACAAGGAGCTGTGTCGACACTCAGTGAAGAAAAGTGCAGAGAAGCTCTGTCGACACAAGGAGCTGTGTCGACACCTAGAAGAACTTTGTCTACACCAGAAAGTGTCGACACTTGGAGCTGTGTCGACACTCAGCAAAAGTCTGCAGAGACTAAGTACAAGTGTTGACACCCAGCACAATGTGTCGACACTCAACAGATAAGTCAGCACTTGAAGTAAGTGTCGACACCCAGACCAATGTGTCGACACTTAGCAGAAGAGTCAATACTTGAAGAAAGTGTCGACACAAGGAGCTGTGTCGACACTTAGTGAAGAACAGCAAGATCAACAAATTATTCTAAGTACAAGTGTCGATACTATGGGTATGTGTCGACACTCAGCTGAAATCTCAACATGAAGGAGTAGTGTTGACACAAGGAGCTGTGTCGACACTCATCAAGTATCAACACTGAAGACTATGTGTCGACACCAAGAAGCAGTGTCGACACTTAACAGATTCAACACATGGAGATGTGTCGACACAAAGGAGATGTGTCGACACTTAGAAGAATTCAGCAAAAGATAGAAGATCAAGTACTTGTGTCGACACTCAATTTCAGTGTCGACACCTGAAGAAGAATCTGTGTCGAGACATAGTATCTACAATACCAGGAGTTGTGTCGACACCTTGTAGACTTGTGTCGACACTTACACAACTTGTGTCGACACTTGGTCTATAAGTGTCGACACTTAAAGACAGAAAGTCTCGACACTATCAGACAGTTAGAGATTTTCAAGAACTGACTGGATGACTTGACAGCTGCCGTTCCAGCCGGCCTACAGCACCTGTCAAAGATGTCAGAATTCAGTTATGGACCGGACTAGCCGTTTACCATGAAGAAGGCCTATAAATAGGCACATACAGTCTATAGAAACAGTTGTTGTAGCTCAAATAGTTGAAGTTATTCAAAAAGGTGGTACACAGAGTTATTGATCAAGTATCAAATCAAGAAGATCTAGCTGTCCAAGTGCAGATCTAAGAAGTTGGAGAGAGAGGGCTCCATCCAAGAAATTAGCCGTTGGAACTAGGCTGAGAAGAAGGATTCAGTTTTAATTCTGGATCTTAAGAAGCAGAGGTCAAGGATCACCTGCAGAAGGAATCAATCTTATTCAGTTCTACTTTCAAGAAGCTTTGAAGAAAGCTAAGTCAGATTGAATCAAGCTGAGTTCTTCCAATAACTCATCAAGAAACTCACAACTCCCCTCACTTGTTTCTGAGTTGCTGAGTTATCAATTGTATAAACATTTTTATCTTGTAGGATCCTTTGGATCTGAGTGATTGTCAGCCTGTAATTATAAAGGATGAGGGTAGGGCTTGAGAGCCTGAGTGTAGGAGATTGAAATCTCTGAGTGTAGGCCTTGTTGGTTGAGTGCAGGCCTTGTTGGCTGAGTGTAGGCCTTGGTGGCTGAGTGTAGGCCTTTGTGGCTGAGTGTAGGCTTTGTGGAAAAGCTGAGTTGTAAGGCTTTGGGCCTGAGTTGTAGGAACCAGTTTGGGTTCTGAGACAGTGGTGAAGTTTGGCCGAATCTAGTACACTGCTAGATAGGCGAAGGGGGAAAGTGGATGTACCCAAAGCTTGGGGAACCACTATAAAACTCTGTGTCTGCTGTGCTGTGATTGTGATTTGCTGTGGATGTTGTGTGATTGCTGTGCAAAAGTAGAGTACATTATGTGATATAACTATTTGCTGTCAGTAAAGTTTAAAAAAGGATTAGGTCACCTATTCACCCCCCCCCCCTCTAGGTGTTTAGGTACTATATCTTTCAAGTGGTATCAGAGGGAGGTTCCTCAAAACAAGGACTAACAGTCTGAGGAGATCCTGATTGACAGATTCAGTGTAAGGTAAATTACAGATTCAAGAAAATCAAGAACCATGGGTTCCTCTGAAAATCACAAGGAATTGGGTTCCATGAAATTGCTCATATGCAGGAAAGAGATCTTTGGGATCTGGAAGGAAAGGGTAAGGCTATTTATGGAAGCCTCAGACCCTATGATCTACATCACAATAAAAGAGGGGCCATATGTGCCCATGAAGATATCAGTTCTAGATGCAAATCAGAGAACTCCAAAGGATTTCTCTGAAATGACTAAGGATGAGATTGTCCTAGCCACCATGGACAAGAGGGCACAAAACATTATAGTGAGTGCCATAGATGATGCAACATTTCAGAATCTTATACACTGTAAGACAGCCAAAGAGATGTGGGACACTCTTATTGTGTATATGGAGGGTTATGAAGAAGTTAGACAAGATAGAAAATCCTTGCTAAATCAGGAGTATGAAAGTTTTAGACAAGGAAAGGGTGATAGCATAACTGAGTGCTATAAGAAGTTCTACAGAATAGTGAATGAACTCATGTCTTATGGAAGAGAGTTCAGCAATTATGAACTAAATGACAAGTTCCTAAGGTCCCTAACTAAAGATTGGGACACAAAGATTTGTGCCATTAGAGAAATACCTCCACCTACACTGTTTGGCAAGTTATTGTCTTATGAAATGCAATTGACAGTGAGGAAAGAAGAGGAGAAATCAACAAGAACTGAACACAAGGAAAAAACAGTAGCTTTCAAGACAGAAGCCTCCAGAAAGTGCAGGAATAAGTCATCAACTCCACCTCCAAAGGTAGTTGAATTAGAGTCAGATGAGTCAGTCAGCACAAAATCTGAAAGCAGTGAAAGTGATGAAGACTTTGCTGCCTTCACTAGACATTTTCAGAAATTATTGAAGAAGAAACATTGGAGTTCAAGGCCTTCTACTTCAAAAGGAAAAGAAGATTTTTATCAGGATAAAAAGGCTTCAAAGAAGGACAGGAAGAGGACTAAATCTAGCAAGGCAACTGTTTCTAAAATAGTGTGCTATTGCTGCAATAGACAAGTCCATGTTATTGCAGATTGTCCTGAAAAGAGAAATGAGTCTAGTGACAAGAAGAAGACTCATTTCAAAGGCAAGAAAGAGAAGTCTTTTGTTTCCAAGAAGGAGAAGACTCTGTCAGATATCTCTTCTTCAAAAACTGAGTCTGATGCAGAGGCATACATAGGGCTGTTTGCTGAAGAAGAAGAAGAAGAAGAATTCATGCAGATAATAGAGTCTATATATGAACAAGAAGACAGTCAATTCTAAGGGCTAATGGCTTTGACAGAGCATGACAAAATCCTGGAGCAGCCAGGACCCAGTAAGGTACAAAGTTCAACTTTAAGTTCAGTTTCTTGTTCTAGTACAGAATCAGATTCATCATCATCTAGTGATGGGAGTGCATCTGAGTCTGAGGAAGATATTCATCAGCTTATAGATGAATATAAAGTGCTGTTTCAAGCTTACAAGAAAAGTAAGTCCCTAGTCAAAAGTCAGGCAAAGGAAATTGCTGATCTTAAAGCTGCTGCAACAGATTCTGAGAAGCTATTTGATCAAAAGCTTAATGAGATAGGAAGGCTGAAACACATAATAGTGATTCAGATGGGGACTATCACCTTTAAGAATGATCAAATCAAGTGTCTGGAGATCAATCTTCAGAAAGTGAGAGAGCTTGTTGCTAGGTTTTCTAAACCTAAGTCAGTGCTACCTTTAATTGATGAATTTGTTCATCATAAAGGTAAGGCTGGACTGGGTTTTATTAAACCTGCAAGGACTGAGCAGTCCAAGTCCAAGTCCAAGGGCAAAGCCCCAACATTCAACAAGTCTGTTGTAGATAAGACAGCAAAGACTGTACCTAAGCAAAGGTACAATAAGTTTGAATGTTGGTGTTGTGGCAAAGTTGGCCATTTTGCAATGGATTGTTGGCACAATGCTAGTTCCAAAGTGAGTACCAAACTGCCTATTAGAAAACTAGTAGGTAGCTTTGTCAAGTTGCAAACTAACAAGTACCAAGGACCCAAGAATTCTTTGGGTTCTAAGGTTCATTAATCTGTTTTGCAGGTGAGTCCAAGTGGCCATACCCCAACATGGTACTTGGACAGTGGATGTTCCAGACATATGACTGGAACTAGGGGACTACTAAGGGACTACATTCCAATCAAAGATGGTCCAAAAGTCACCTTTGGTGGTTCTGAAAAAGGAATCATCAAAGGATTTGGTAACATTTCTAGTAACTTGGTTACCATTACTCAAGTGGCTTATGTTAAAGGGTTGAAACACAACCTAATAAGTATAAGTCAATTAAGTGATGCAGGGTATGGCATCTCATTTGTTAAAAAAAATTGTCATATCAAGAGGTCAAGTGATCAAGAGATCATTTTGACAGGTTATAGGAAGAGGAATGTCTACTGCCTAGACATTATGATTGAGAACAATGGTTCTCCAGTGTGTCTTGTAGCTGATGAGACAGTCTCCCATTATGTCAAATGGCACAAGAGGCTTGCCCATATTAACTACAAGACAATTAACAAACTCTTTAGCAAAGAGTTAGTGAGGAATGGTCCTCAAGTTAAGTGTGTTAAAGATGGTATTTGCTCAGCTTGTCAAAAGGGCAAGCAAACTAAATCCACCTTTAGAAGCATAGAAAACAAAGATGCTGTGAGGTGTTTATACCTCTTGCATATGGATCTTTTTGGTCCAATGCCAGTTCACAGATTAGGTAGGAAGGTCTATACCTTTGTAGTTGTAGATGACTACTCAAGGTTTTCCTGGGTGTTCTTCTTAAGAAAGAAATCTGAAACACCTTGTGTCTTCCATAGCTTTGTCAAGCAAATTCAGAATGAACTAGACAGTATAGTGGTCAAAATTAGAAGTGACCATGGTACTGAATTTCAGTCTGAAAGCATGACAAAACTATGTGAATACTTTGGGATATTTCAAGAGTTTTCTTCACCTAGAACACCTCAGCAAAATGGCATTGCTGAGAGTAAGAATAGAACCTTGATTGAGGCAGGTAGAACCCTATTAAGTGATACATCACTGCAAGAGTATTTCTGGGCTGAAGTAGTTAACACTGCATGTCATGTTATAAATAGGGCTACTATCACTAAAGGCCTCAACAAGACCCCCTATGAAGTTGTGAAAGGCAGGAAACCAAACCTATCCTATTTCAGGATTTTTGATTGCAAATACTTCATACTTAACAATGGAAAGTATTACTTGACTAAGTTTGCTGCAAAGTCCCAAGAGGGAATTTTTGTTGGGTACAGCAACAACAGTAAGGCTTATAGAGTGTACAACTTGACTACACAAGTTGTAGAAGAATCGGTGCATGTAGTTTTTGATGAGACTAAACTTATTAATAATGAGTTGTCTAGTAGTGTATGCAGCCCCACAGGTTTAACAAAGAAGATGGACAAGCTTACAATAGAAGAAGTACCTGCTGCAAGACAGCAAGTAGAAGACAGTAGCTGTTGTCCAGGGGGAGAACTACATGTACCAATTGCTGATGAAGTTCAAGGTATACAGCATGATGGAGATGCTGAAGTGGTTCAACCAGAAGTGAGGATGCCTCCAGCCAATAGGCATCTTAGAGATCATCCAATAGAGCAGATTATTGGAGATCCAAGACAAGGAGTACAAACAAGGAGCAGAAACCTGAATGCAGCAATCTAATCCAGTTTTCTATCTCAAGTTGAACCCAAGAAGTTTGAAGAAGCAATACTAGATCCACAATAGACTGAAGCAATGCAAGAAGAGCTTAATCAGTTCAAAAGGTGCAAGGTCTGGGAACTTGTTCCAAAACCTAAAGACCACAATATAATAGGAACCAAGTGGATCTACAGGAATAAGATGGATGAACAAGGGGTCATCATTAAGAATAAAGCAAGATTGGTTGCTAAAGGATATAGGCAAGAAGAAGGTATTGACTTTGATCAAACCTTTGCTCCAGTAGCCAGACTGGAAGCCATAAGGATGTTCTTAGCCTATGCAACCTATCAAGGATTCAAGGTTTACCAAATGGATGTCAAGTCAGCATTCCTGAATGGTAATCTTAAGGAAGAAGTCTATGTGGAACAGCCTTCAGGTTTTGTTGATCCAACTCTACCTCATCATGTCTATAGACTTAGGAAAGCTTTATATGGGTTAAAGCAAGCCCCTAGGGCTTGGTATGAAACCCTATCTAGTTTTCTCATTGAGAACAAATTTTCAAGGGGGAAAATAGATAAGACTCTATTCCTTAGGGAATCTAGAGGCAAAGTTATACTAGTCCAAATATATGTAGATGATATTATATTTGGGTCTACTGAAAGCAGCCTTTGCAAAAAGTTTGCAAAACTGATGCAAGGTCAGTTTGAGATGAGTAGTATGGGAGAGCTGAAGTTTTTCTTGGGTCTCCAAGTTAAACAGACTGAAAGTGGTTTATCCATATGTCAGTCCAAGTTCACACTAGAACTCATAAGGAAGTATGATATGGATTCATCCAGTATCATGAAGACTCCTATGGCTTCAAGTATGTCTCTTAGCAAGGATGATGCAGGGAAACCTGTAGATGAAACCTTGTATAGAGGGATAGTTGGATCCCTATTATACTTGACTGCTAGTAGACCAGACATCATGTATGCTACATGTGTTTGTGCAAGGTATCAAGCCTGCCCTAAAGAGTCTCATTTGACTGCAGTCAAAAGAATATTGAGATATCTAAAGGGCACTCCTTATCTAGGCCTCTGGTACCCTAGGAATGGGGATTTTGGACTAACAGGTTATTCAGATGTAGACTTTGCAGGATGCAAAGAAGATAGAAAAAGCACTACTGGAACCTATCAATTCCTAGGTGGGAGACTAATTTCATGGAGTAGCAAAAAGCAAACCAGTGTGGTTATCTCCACTGCAGAGTCAGAGTATGTGGCTGGAGGAAGTTGCTGTGCTCAACTTCCGTGGATACAACATCAGCTAGAGGACTATGGATTTCAGGTAAGTAGAACTCCACTCTTTTGTGATTCTACAAGTGCTATTTCAATAGCTAATAACCCTGTATCCCATAGTAGAACAAAACATATTGAAATTAAATATCATTTTCTTAGGGAGCATGTAGAAAGAGAAGATATTTTACTTGAATATGTTAAAATAGATGAACAACTTGCTGATATGTATACTAAGCCCCTAGAAGAAGCTAAGTTCAATAGGTTTAAGATTGAACTAGGAATGATAAACTTAGAGTAAGTTTACAGAATTGAAATTGGCTAAGTAAAAAGGTGTCGACACATAGACAAGTCTATGTCGACACAGAATAGTGGTGTCGACACTTCAGGAAAAAGGTGTGGACACATCTAGAAAGTTAGTGTTGACACTTCAGAATATTAGTGTCGACACATGACAAGTAGGTGTCGACACAACCAAGGTGGTGTCGACACTTAGTGTTTACTCAGTATTTTCTAAGTAAAGTCTCGACTAAATGTCGAGTTAAGTGGTGTCGACACTTAAACAAGTGTCGACACATAAAATCTGTTGACTAACCTTGTGTCGACACATATGTGTCGAGACATTATAAGTCAGTGTCGACACTTATTACCAGTGTCGACACAATTTAAGTTAGCTGTCCCGCCTGTTCATCTTCAAAATCAGAAAGGTATAAATAGAATTTTGCCTTAGTTTGTCGACACGCTTTCAAAAGTTTCAAGACCAAAACTTCTGTGTCGACATTTCTCTCCTCTCAAGACAAATTCTACAAACCCTAATGGAGCCTAAGCTTGAGGAGAATGTCAATGAGGGATACGAGCTGGTGCGCGGCGCTTTCGAAGATGCTGATCAAGAAATCAAGTCTATCGTAACCCTAGTTGCCGATTCTGGGTTAGAATATCTAGTTTCTGAACCTACTAAGATGTGGAAGAAAGAGTTACTTGAATTCCTCAATGGAGCCAAAGTGGATGAATCTGGATACAAGATCAAATCCAGAGTTCATGGAACAAAGGTTAAGATTTCACCAAAGAGCTTGAGGAAGGTGCTTCAATTGCCAAGAATTCAAGAGGAAGATGAGATTACTGCTACAAAGACCAGGGAAGCTCTAACCTGGTGTGGACTGGATCCTAAGATGAAGCTTGGATCAGTATTTCTTAGAAAAGGCATGAACAACCAAGGCAAATTCATGTCTGAGATTGTTGGAAAAGTACTACTCAGTAAGCCAGGAGGGCATGACAGAGTGTCTGCCTCTATGTTCAATATAATGACCAGGATTATCTTCACTTTAAGAACTGATTGGTCAGTTATAGTGTTTGAGAAGATTAAGGAGAGTTTGAAGAAGCCCAACCTGGGCAGGATTTTAAGTCTCTACCTAGCTGGTACCATACCAGAGGTAATGAGTACTGCTGCTGGAAGCAAAATAAATCACATGAGGAAAATGGACATGAGGTTGTTTTCTAGATGGGACAGGGTGTTGACTAAAGAGATGCCAACCCCTGAGAAGCCAGTTGCTGAGAAAGACATTCCTCCCAAGAAGAAAAGGAAGACTTCTCCAGTGGCACAAGAGTCCACTAGCAGCTCTGATAGTGAAGAACAGGTTGTCTTCACTCCAGATGAAAATGTGGAAGAGCATGCTGTAAAGACTCCTGCTCCTCAAGAGGTTGCTGAGATCCAGGGGGAGCTACCTCAATCTAGCCCCATCCACAAGGATCACAGCCAGGGGGAGCTTCCAGTTGTAAATGAACCCACTACACTGGAAAGTTAACAAGCAACCACCATCATACTAGAGGTAATCACTGAACTAAACACTTTAGATTTTTCTATGGAAGATACTGATTTGTCTGATGATCATCAGCAAACTCAGCTGAATAGTAAAGTTCCAGATGCTATTACAGAAGACACATCTATTGTACTAGAAGTAGTTCCTGATCCAGTGGTTGAAGAACCAAGAATTTCTCCAGCTCCTTCACCACAAGAGTTTACAATGGAGGATTTATTTTTAAATCTAGACCAAGAAGACTTTGGACAGGACACTACTGCTACTGAAGGAGATAATACTGCTGCTGAGGGGGAGCAAGTGTAATTTCATGAAGAGCCTGTGAGGCAAGAACCTGAGAAGGTACCAAATGTGCAAACTGATAAGCCCTCAAGCCCTAAGGAAAGGGTTGACATTGCCAGCTCCTCAGCTTCTGAAGATGAGGATACAGCAAGGGCAAGGAAAAAGAAAATCTATGTATTCAAGAGAAGGAGCCAGAGTTATAAGAAGGCTCTACAAACTGTTGCTCCACAGCCTATAGTTCAGCAAGCACCATCAGTTGATTATAGTGCACTGATGGTTGCTATGCAGATTAAACTGGATGAACACAGGAAAGAAATTGAGAAGTATGTTGATGCAGGGCACAGATCACTACAATTTGATCTAGCCCAGGACATAAAATCTATAAGGTTTGAAATGAACCTTAACAAGAAAGAAATGACTGACTGCTTTCACAAGGGTGGCAATGCAGTGGTGTACTTGGCAACACACCAGGAAAAAATAATGGCACAAGTGGATGACATAGCATTGAAGCAAGGGTATATTCTTGAAAATCAAATAAGGATGAATGACAATTTGACTGCTTCTCATAATGCTATTGTCACTGAATTCAAGAATCAAGCTGCTGGACCTTCTACTTCTACTGCTGCTGTTAATGCTGGATTTGACAAAGTATTCCAACAAGAAATCACTACTGTTAAGACTGCTATCCAAGCCTCCCAGAAGGCCATATCTGAATAACTTCAAAAGCTCAAACCTTTCTTTAAAGATGGAGTCAGATTCTTGGATAATCAAATCAGATTTCAGAAGGATGATGTCAGAGATCACATGGCTAGAGAAGTCATAAAGGGGGAGAGAGTGTTAGTCAAGGCAACCTCTGACCATGCTAAGTGGATATCAAACTCTATCAGAGCTACACTTGGATATCCTCCTCTGTGTGATGACAATAATGTTGCTGAATCTGGAATTAACCCTGCCTATCTTGGAGGTGAGCAACCAGAAGTAGCTCAAGTTATTTATCCTCCTCCAGATTTTGAAATGGTGCATGCTGATGTACAGTCTATGTACAGCCCACCTGGGGGCAAGGACAATGTGATTATTGAAAAGGTTGTTCAGCCTATTTCTGAACCTATGCAAGAGGTAATACAGAAAGAAGAAGAGACAAGATTGTCTAAGAAGAGGTTTAGGGAACAAGCTGAACTGAGACCAGATTTTGAGCAATGGAGCCCTACCTCTAGAAACATTATATTAACTGCCTGGAAAGCTGCCAAGGATAACATTCATGACAGGAACAAATGGTTCTCTGAAGCTGAATGGAGAAAACATGAATCTAGACAGGAGGCAATTGTCCAATACAGAAGGAAGGCAAAGATAGGAAAGCTACCTCCTACTGCCCAGGAGCCTAGCAAGTACTTTCCTAAGCCATACCATTATTTTGAGAGGCAAAAGATCAAAGCTGAAGAGCTTAAGAAGAAAGATCTGAAAGGCAAGAAGCCTGCTGATGCTGAAGCTGCTGATGCTCCTGTCCATGCTAAAGTTCAAGCTGGCAAAGGAATAGTTATCAAGGAACCAGAACTGAAATAGAATTAGAATTTTCTTAAAGTTTACTGTGTAATCTTTTTGATGTAAAACATTTTTGTGAACTTCTGAAAATGTATAAGACAGATATTAGAACAATATATGATTAATATATTTCATGTGTGTTCTGTGAATATGTCTATGTCTATTTCATATTTGCTCTGTGATGATGAATTTGTATACATGTGAAATTGATACATGTTTATGTTTACCCTGCTGTACATAATCCTGCTTTACATCATTTTGTAATTTTATTATGAATGGTGTTAATCATTGACTAAGGGTTATGACTTCTCCAAATAGGGGGAGATTGTTGGGTACATTGGTTAAAATGTACCTGATTTGAAGAAACCTCACCCAACTCAATGATATACATCAAAATGTATTTGATGTGTTTTTTGAGTTACTTGTGCAGGTTAAGTATTTGTTGGACTGAAGCAAAAATTTCTAAGTCCATGTGTCGGCACCTAGAGGGAAAGTGTCGACACTTAAGAAGACTTGTGTCGACACCCAGACAAGCAGTGTCGACACTTGGAGTCATTATGTCGACACCTGGGATACAGAGTCAACACTAGACACAAAGTGTCGACACAAGGAGCTGTGTCGACACTCAGTGAAGAAAAGTGCAGAGAAGCTGTGTCGACACAAGGAGCTGTGTCGACACCTAGAAGAACTGTGTCTACACCAGAAAGTGTCGACACTTGGAGCTGTGTCGACACTCAGCAAAAGTTTGCAGAGACTAAGTACAAGTGTCGACACCCAGCACAATGTGTCGACACTCAACAGATAAGTCAGCACTTAAAGTAAGTGTCGACACCCAGACCAATGTGTCGACACTTAGCAGAAGAGTCAATACTTGAAGAAAGTGTCGACACAAGGAGCTGTGTCGACACTTAGTGAAGAACAGCAAGATCAACAAATTATTCTAAGTACAAGTGTCGACACTATGGGTATGTGTCGACACTCAGCTGAAGTCTAAACATGAAGGAGTAGTGTCGACACAAGGAGCTGTGTCGACACTCATCAAGTATCAACACTGAAGACTATGTGTCGACACCAAGAAGCAGTGTCGACACTTAACAGATTCAACACATGAAGATTTGTCGACACAAAGGAGATGTGTCGACACTTAGAAGAATTCAGCAAAAGATAGAAGATCAAGTACTTGTGTCGACACTCAATTTCAGTGTCGACACCTGAAGAAGAATATGTGTCGAGACATAGTAGCTACAATACAAGGAGTTGTGTCGACACCTTGTAGACTTGTGTCGACACTTACACAACTTGTGTCGACACTTGGTCTATAAGTGTCGACACTTAAAGACAGAAAGTCTCGACACTATCAGACAGTTAGAGATTTTCAAGAACTGATTGGATGACTTGACAGCTGCCGTTCCAGCCGGTCTACAGCACCTGTCAAAGATGTCAGAATTCAGTTATGGACCGGACCAGCCGGTTACCATGAAGAAGGCCTATAAATAGGCACATACAGTCTATAGAAATAGTTGTTGTAGTTCAAATAGTTGAAGTTATTCAAAAAGGTGGTACACAGAGTTATTGATCAAGTATCAAATCAAGAAGATCTAGCTGTCCAAGTGCAGATCTAAGAAGTTGGAGAGAGAGGGCTCCATCCAAGAAATCAGCCGTTGGAACTAGGCTGAGAAGAAGGATTCAGTTTTAATTCTGGATCTTAAGAAGCAGAGGTCAAGGATCAACTGCAGAAGGAATCAATCTTATTCAGTTCTACTTTCAAGAAGCTTTGAAGAAAGCTAAGTCAGATTGAATCCAGCTGAGTTCTTCCAAGAAATCATAAAGAAACTCACAACTCTCCTCACTTGTTTCTAAGTTGCTGAGTTATCAATTGTATAAACATTTTTATCTTGTAGGATCCTTTGGATCTGAGTGATTGTAAGCCTGTAATTATAAAGGCTGAGGGTAGGGCTTGAGAGCCGGAGTGTAGGAGATTGAAATCTCTGAGTGTAGGCCTTGTTGGCTGAGTGTAGGCCTTGTTGGCTGAGTGTAGGCCTTGGTGGCTGAGTGTAGGCCTTTGTGGCTGAGTGTAGGCTTTGTGGAAAAGTTGAGTTGTAAGGCTTTGGGCCTGAGGTGTAGGAACCAGTTTGGGTTCTAATACAGTGGTGAAATTTGGCCGAATCTAGTACACTGCTAGATAGGCGAAGGAGGAAAGTGGATGTACCCAAAGCTTGGGGAACCACTATAAAACTCTGTGTCTGCTGTGCTGTGATTGTGATTTGCTGTGCTGTGATTGTGATTTGCTGTGGATGCTGTGTGATTGTTGTGCAAAAGTAGAGTAGATTCTGTGATATAACTGTTTGCTGCCAGTAAAATTTAAAAAAGGATTAGGTCACCTATTCACCCCCCCCCCCCTCTAGGTGTTTAGGTACTATATCTTTCATATACTTTGTTCATTAACCCATAAACTTGGAATTTCATGATAAAATCAAGTATAGCCTTATTATTAAATGATAAATTATGAAACTTGATCTAGAGTATTTATATGTTATCCTAACCATCCTTGAATTTTCTCTGAAATTTTGGAGGTATTATTGCTGTAAAATCTTTTAAAATGACTTATTATGAGATATATTTGAAATTAAAATTAAGGTCTTAAACCTTGCTGAAAAATTGGAAGACTTAGGCTTTAGAGTTGATTATTCATTTTGTAATTAACATAAATTTAGTGGATTATTATCTTGTCTGAAATTGCTACTTCATGTTCAAAACTTGGGCTTTTTGGATACTAGAATAAATAAATAAATTATCAGACTAATTAGGAAAATTATGAATATCTGGATTTATGCTAAAAATGTTATTATAGCCATCTAATAATTATCATAGGGGTACTGGATGATTATTTGATGTACCTCCCATTTTACGAGTCATATAGCTTAAGTGGTCTGCATATAGTAAAAACTGCAGAAATCATTTTGGAGTATAATTGGATGCATGTCTTGGGATTAGTGGTAGGCTGGTTTGGATGGATAAAGATAAGTTCATTATTGGTAGTAGGAGGAGTAGAGGGATGGATTGGCTAGAGTTAGGCGGTGCCCGGGATCGACGAAAGATCGTCTTCCCCGAGGTGAGGTAGAGTCAAATCACCCTAGGATTAGCCTATTATAATATGAGAAGGTAATGGGTAAGGGAATCAACCAATAATAATAATAAGCACCTTGCGAAAGGGAATGCTGTTCGTAATCCCAACATAGTTCCTAGTGCCCCTTGAGAGCCCTTCATAGGGAATACCGGGGGCAGTCCTGGGTTAACGTAAACTGTATTAACAAGCTGAAAAGAGTAACTTAGTAATTAGGGTTGCACATTTCACGAACACAGATAGCACTGGAAGATAGTTGGAAGCTTCGGCTTGGATGGTTAAGAGACGGACGTTTATGTCCGGGGAGCTTCGACTCGATTGTTTGAGATGGACATTTTGGTCCGGGGAGCTTCGGCTCGGTTTTTGGATACGTTAAATTTGCATGTGCATAAAAGGAAAGGAAATTAAGGTGGTGGGTCTTCGGTATTGGAGGGTCGATGCACCGACGCAAATACGCTGACTCGGCAAGTGTGGTTAGCACTTCGCCAACAGAAGTGCGGTGCGCCAGCCGGCAAGAGTACGTAGGAGTCCGCTTCGTGCACCAAGCGTTGAGGCGTATGATAGGTCTGACCGGTAGTGCTTTACTGGTTTAGAGGTGGGCGAGGCCCAACCCACCGCTTCCGTCTGCCACTACGGAGGTATCCTGGGAGGTTACGGCTCCAGAAAGGGGGAACTAAAGGTCTGTGTGCACAGAGTCGGCTGTGTGTGTTGCACTTGCCTTTTCCATCATACCCACTTGCATGTCATAGCATAATCGATTCATTTAACCCCGACACCTAAAGTATTAGTGGAATGGGACGCTTATACATTAGGACCTGCAAAACGATCCCTTAGTCTATAAGCTTGTGTGGGCAAGTTTATAAATTAAAGGTTAAATTCTTTATATATATAATGTTGTTATTAACCGACACCCCAACGTATAAATTAGTATGGGTCTTTTTATACGATAGGAGCCCTGTAAAAGATCCCTTGCTTATACGTTCCGTATAAGTTAAGGTTATTTTTCATACTATGCTTTACTGCCACATGTAATATAAAAATTGCTAGTATAGGTCCGCTGCCATCTGATTCTTGATTTCTCTCCACCTTCAAGTCCTCCCCATTCTTCATCTTCGCTCGGTGCCTAGGGGCCATGGGGGAAGGGGCGGAGGATGATAGTACTTAGTCTTTTAGATTAACGGTTTTCGAACCACATCATTTTAGGGGACCGTGGAGCCCAGCATGGAGGAGCAGCCCCAGAGGTCGGCACGCTTGGAGATCGGGCAGTCTAGTTCCGGAGTTCAGACGGCAAAGACTGTGAGTCCTGATCGCTACTAGTAGTTATATTAGTTTGTTTTCGCGTTGAGAGATTTGTAGTGAGGACATGATGTACTGTGCATGAGCCCAAGATCTTATATTTCTATGTATCTGTGGACACTCCCTTCGTGGAGATTATTTACATATATATGTGATTTCTGTGGACTTGCTTTACTATTTTGCTACAGTTGTGATCGATTTGGCCGGCAGGATCGGCCTTTTGTAGTGATGACCTTCCCGGGTGCGAAGGTGTCACCGCAAAGCGACGGTTCTGGGCCTAAGACCCCGGTGTTTTAAAAAGAAAAAAAAGGGGGGGTCTTACAAGTGGTATCAGAGCGAACCTCGATCGACAAGTAGCAGTCCACAACCCCTCGGTCACTCCCGCGCGAGTTTAGTTTGGGGTCAAACTAAGCAGCGGAAGCAGTGGTGTGCCCATATGGGGGAAATCACATGTAAAAGTCCACTTTATCTCTTCCATGCATTCCATTTGTACGCTAGATGACAATTGGAATTCTTCTTTGTAGCCTGCGGCAAACCCTGCCTCCAGTAGGGAGCACTTTAGGCTGCGAAGATCTCATCTTATAATTCTTTAGTCAATGAGTTAGACTCAACCCACTAGGAGACATGACTAATCACGATAACTTATAGTATGCCCTAGACTGAAATAGACCTCTAGTATGAACTTGGTTAAAGTAAGGAGATACCCAAAGAGAATAACAGAGGGATTTAACACGAGAATGACTACCTAAGACATAAACTCAGGTGTCCCTACGGACCCAATCAAGGATTACTCAAACTGGTAGGTCTGCCTTATGGAGAATTGAGGCCAATAATTTATTAGCAGACACCTTTTCTCAACCCTCGTACAAGTAACAAGATTACCTGGAGACAACCACCGTGACAAACACCGAGGGTCGGATAGGAATTCAAGTTCAGAAGAGACCCAATGGGGATTGAGAACATTTTGACCCAGATAAGGTTGTCATAAATGGTGACTTAGAGGGTTTAAAGTATGGAGTATATCAACAGGTTGCAGGTTGGAACCCCAAGTCGAAGATTGACGCCCTCGGGATTGTGCACCCAGCTAGGACGGATATAACATGGTAATATCAAAGATACTTAGCCCAAGGTAGGTAGGGGCTTATCTTTTGTTTATTGGGGGCTGATCTTTTGTTTATTGGGCAAGTAGTTATTGACTTAGGTTTCCCATAGACCTCATCTAGAAAACTTTGCGTTGTGAATGGAGTAAACCATATTTGTTGCTACTCTGGCGTTTTCATAAGGATAAGAATCTGATTGTGAAGTAGAGAATTTATAGAGTCGTTGTCTACCCATACAGACGAGAAATTTAATCACCAGAAGTTTGGTGTATCTCGGAAAGTGAATATCCCTGGAGTGAAGAAGGGTGTCATGGATTTGGTGATGCACAGTGAGGTCTGTCGGCCGATGAAGGTTAAGTGCAAAAATTTTCGGGAAACTATTACAGCCTCTACCCGAGTCAGAGTGGAAGTTCGAGGATATAATTAGAGGTTTTCACACATAGGATATCACTCAGTTTGTGACCCACTGTGAAGCATGGCAACTAGTGAAGGCGGAGAGCAAAAACCCCGCAGGATTGTTACAACCACTCTCGGTACCGGAATGGAAGTTTGAAGACATCACGATGGACTTTATTTATGGACTTCCCCGATCACGGACGGGAAACGACTCGATTTGGGTCATCGTCGATCGGTTGACGAAGGTGGCCAGATTCATTCCGATCAGGAAGGAGGACTCTGTGGGAGTATTAGTGCAGAGATTTGTGGAGCAGTTCGTTCGATATCACGGGGTGCCCAAGACGATCGTGTCAGATCGGGATGGCCGGTTCACTTCCAGGGAGTGGAGATCAGTGCAGGCTTACTTAGGCACGTGATTGACCTTCAGCACCGCATTCCATCCCCAGACGGATGGGCATACGGAACGCACCAATCGGACGCTGGAAGATCTTTTGAGGCTGTGTATTTTGGACCACGGGGAAACGTGGGAGAAGCTCTTACCCCCTGGTCGAGTTCTCCTATAACAACAGCTACCAGTCCAGCATCAGAATGGCGCCTTACGAAGCCTTATATGGAAGGAAATGCAGGACCCCGCTTTCTTGGATTCAGGACGAGGATCTGAAGGTGTTGGGATCGAATTTTGTTGAAGACACCGAGGCTCAGGTGAGGCTGATCAGAGACAGGATGCTAGAGGCGCAGAGCAGACAGACCAAGTACTATGACGCCCGGCATCGTCAGGAAGAGTTTCAGGTGGGGGACCAAGTGTTTCTGAAGATCCGGCCTATGCATGGAGTTTCACGGGTGCGTGGTCGGAAGAAGAAGCTCAGCCCTAGGTATATGGGCCCTTACAGGATCCTGAAGCGGATCGGACCCCTAGCTTACAGGCTGGAGTTGCCACCAGAGCTGGAAGCGTTGCATGATGTGTTCCATATTTCCTCGCTCAGGAGGGCTCTATTACGCCCGGAGCAGCACATTTCGACCACAGATGGACCGGTAGCCTCAGATCGGTCAGTCCGCTTATAGCCGGACGGATCGACGACAAAGGAGTACGGATCTTGCGCCGCAAGAAGATACCCTTAGTCAAGGTCTTGTGGAGGAACCACGGCCAGGAAAAGCATACATGGGAACCGCAAGACCTGATGCGTCAAAAGTACCCAGAGCTGTTCAGTCAGGTATACCTCACAACCCCTCAAGATGTTTAATTTGTTTTCCTGCTTTTTACTAGTAAGGCTGCTCCAGGAAGAGTAGAGGCTAATCTTTTGTTTATTGGGATCTTGATTTGCCAATTGGGCGACTTGGTCATAGATTTAGGTTTCCCTTTAAACCTAATTTAGAAAACATGGCGTCGTGATGGGATGTTACAAGTTTCTTTTCTTCGGTAGAAATTTCCGTAGGCTTACCCTTGATTTCGGGGACGAAATCTTTGTTTTGTTTATTGGGATTTGTAACATCCCATTTCCAACTAGACCCCTAAGAGTGGTTTTGGCCATGACTAGGTCATGACAAAACCCTAGGAAGCCAGAAATGGGTCAAGAGATAGAAGGCCAAGATGAGGATCACCATGGTCTGCCTATGGCACAACCACATCACCAAATCTAGGGTTTGACCTAGGGCTTCACCATGAATTCATGACCCCACCACAACATCACTAACCCATTAGAGGGTCCACTAGAGCCTTAAGGGTCCATTGGAGTCAACCCCAGGTGGCCAATTTGACCTAGGACCACCATAGGCCTAAATAGTGCAAGGTGCCCTAATCAAGGGTAGTTGACCTTTAATGTGCCCAACTAACCCTACCAAGAACTTCCTAGACCTAAAGTGAGGTCAATGGGTCTCTAAGGACCCAAGAAGGGCAGTCCAAGAGGTTAAGTTGACCAAAGTCAACTCAGACCCTAAATAGGTCAAACTGGTCTATATATGGTCAACTGACCTTCCCCAAGCCAAGTGAACCCCACACTTACATTCATAACCCTAGTGAGAGGCCAATGGGTCACCAAGGACCCATTGGGACCAATCAAAAAGGCTAAGTTGACCAAAGTCAACTCTAGCCCTAAAATGGTCAAGTGTCCTACCTAAGGGTCAAGTGACCTCCAAGTGGCCAAGACAACCCTACCTAGGCCATAGGGGAGTCAAATGGGTCACCAAGGACCCATTAGGGGCAAGCTCAAAGACCAAATTGACCAAGTTCAACCCTAGCCTAAGTTTGGGTCAATCTAGCCCAAATGGGCTAACTCATGCTCATGCCCAATTCTCTTGGGCTAACCTTGCTTGGATGGGTGAAATAAACATGTGGGCTGCCTTAGGGTTAGGTAGGAGTCAAAAATTCAGATTGGTGAATGGGAGAGAGAAAGTGCTTCAAAGGGAAGAGAGAGAAAGAGAAGAGAAGAAATGGAGGAAGACTTGGGCTCATCCTTCCCCTTCCCCAACCTTCCCCAACCTCCCATTCAATTCCCTAAGACCAGAGGAGTGCAACCAGCTACCCATTGACTGGTTTGAGCCACATTTTTCCCCCTACCTACCATGGCCGCCAAGCTTGACCAAGAGCCAATAATGGCAAATACATTTCCAGCCACCTAACACCCCTTCTCTTCATTTTAAAAGCTTCACTGGACTCCAAGGAGTCAGTCCCACCCCTTACCCGAAGGAGCCAAGGTATTTCATAGTGTTGTTGTAGAAATCCGACCACCACCACCACCAAAAATGGCGTCCCGGCGATCGGCAAGGATTCAAGCCACCAAAAAGGTCCTCCTCCACTTCTTCGTCCATGGATAGATCATAGAAATGCTTAGGTCCAAGGTTCGGGCTCAATTGAGCCCGATCCAAGTTCAAAATTTCATGGTTTTTCCGAAATTTTTCACCTCTCGGGTTCGCCGGAATAGTGCTCTCCAGCGGCCGTGCCGCCGCCCGGCGATAGCCCCCACCTCAACGAAGGTGGTGGCGGCGGTGGCCGGCCGGGGAGGTGGCCGGATCGCCGGCGGTGGCGTTTGGAAATTGCTCCAGGCGGGAGGAATCCGGACCGTCGGCTGAATGGAGAAGACAAACGGATGCCATCCACAGCTGCTTCAAGATTCGTGCTTTAATAACTTTAAACTTTAGGTTTAATTAATTTGGTTAATTCAAAATCTATCACAATGTTACTATTTAATGTTTTAATTGTTTAAAAATAGATAGAGGCACTGTATGAGAAATTGGTCAACATATGAATTGTAGCCCTTTGAGTCTAATTTATTTTAAAATTTGTTTGAACCACTTTGGGTGCATGGTTTGACAAGGGCACCCATTTTGGTGGGGCCTACACATAGGGCTAGGCAGAAATTCAATTGAGTGCCCACACTTTATCTTTACTCCAAATGAGCTGTCATTTTGGAAGGGAGTCAATCTAGACCATATCTAGGAGTACACCAAAAAGGGGAATTTTTGGGGACAATATTTCTATAGTTTTGAAAATTATTTAATTTCTCTATGATAATTTAATTAGGTGGTCTAATGACCTCCAAACCCTCCCAAATTTTGGTGAGTGGTCCCTGGGCTCCTGTTATGTATGTGTATAAATTGCACCTAATTTGAATGTGTTTTGAATAGGTATTGACCCAACCCTAACTTTACCTTAATAAGGGTATTTTGGTCAAAAAGTGCACTTTTGATTTTGAGTTACCAAATCACCTCAACATAGGCTGAAATTTGGGCCACTGACTTGGTATGGCATTTAGCACCTCCCCATGGAATGTGGGGTAGATTGGAAATGATTTGCCCTAAGTTCCTAGGCCAAACCCTAAGGAAGGACCTTTGTGCCTTGTGAAGGGCATGAGTCCTAAACACCTAGGATGAACATCAAATTTTGTACGGAGGGTCCTAGGGTATATAAAACCCTATGGTAAAAATATTAAATAATTTTAAAAAGGGTAGGGCCCACAAAACCCTAATCCTAGCTTAGGTCATAAAACTTGTAGTGCTAGTTTAGGTTAGCTAAACTTCTTGAAATATAATACAATTTGGGTAGTGTGGGAATAAGGATATATTGAGCCTCTGGTAATTTATTTGGGAATTTTTGATCAATATTTGTAGCACTTCATTTGTAACCAATAGGATTGCCCTAATTAATAATTTGACTATTGTGATCTCACTGCCCATTGAAAGGTCATGAAAATTTGGCAGAGGTAGTTTTAGACCATATGGATCATATATGATTTTTAATAGAATTTTTGGATACATAATTAGGGCATCTACTTCACAAGTGCATTACTTTGGTTACATGCTAAATAATTCTTACAAGAGCTCAATACTTGTTGAACAATTATGAAACTTGATACATAGTGTTCCTAGTTCATCATTATCATGTGGGAATTTATTTGGAAATGTTTGATGGATAATTAGTATACTTTGTTCATTAACCCATAAACTTGGAATTTCATGATAAAATCAAGTATAGACTTATTATTAAATGATAAATTATGAAACTTAATGTAGAGTATTTATATGTTATCCTAACCATCCTTGAATTTTCTCTGAAATTTTGGAGGTATTATTGCTGTAAAATCTTTTAAAATGACTTATTATGAGATATATTTGAAATTAACATTAATGGCTTAAACCTTGCTGAAAAATTGGAAGACTTAGGCTTTAGAGTTAATTATTCATTTTGTAATTAACATAAATTTAGTGGATTATTATCTTGTCTGAAATTGGTACTTCATGTTCAAAACTTGGGCTATTTGGATACTAGAATAAATAAATAAATTATCAAAATAATTAGGAAAATTATGAATTTCTGGATTTATGCTAAAAATGTTATTATAGCCCTCTAATAATTATCATAGGGGTACTGGATGATTATTTGATGTACCTTCCATTTTACGAGTCATATAGCTTAAGTGGTCTGCATATAGTAAAAACTGCAGAAATCATGTTGGAGTATAATTGGATGCATGTCTTGGGATTAGTGGTAGGCTGGTTTGGATGGATAAAGATAAGTTCATTATTGGTAGTAGGAGGAGTAGAGGGATGGATTGGCTAGAGTTAGGCGGTGCCCGGGATCGACGAAAGATCATCTTCCCCGAGGTGAGGTAGAGTCGAATCACCCTAGGATTAGCCTATTATAACATGAGAAGGTAATGGGTAAGGGAATCAACCAATAATAATAATAAGCACCTTGCGAAAGGGAACGCTGGGCATAATCCCAACATAGTTCCTAGTGCCCCTTGAGAGCCCTTCATAGGGAATACCGGGGGCAGTCCTGGGTTAACGTAATCTGTGTTAACAAGATGAAAAGAGTAACTTAGTAATTAGGGTTGCACATTTCACGAACACAGATAGCACTGGAAGATAGTTGGAAGCTTCGGCTTGGATGGTTAAGAGACGGACGTTTGGGTCCGGGGAGCTTCGGCTCGATTGTTTGAGACGGACATTTTGGTCCGGGGAGCTTCGGCTCGGTTTTTGGATACGTTAAATTTGCATGTGCATAAAAGGAAAGGAAATTAAGGTGGTGGGTCTTCGGTATTGGAGGGTCGATGCACCGACGCCAATACGCTGACTCGGCAAGTGTGGTTAGCACTTCGCCAACAGAAGTCCGGTGCGCCAGCCAGCAAGAGTACGCAAGAGTCCGCTTCTTGCACCAAGCATTGAGGGGTACGATAGGTCTGACCGGTAGTGCTTTACTGGTTTATAGGTGGGCGAGGCCCAACCCACCGCTTCCTTCTGCCACTACGGAGGTATCCTTAGAGGTTACAGCTCCAGAAAGGGGGAACTAAAGGTCTGTGTGCACAGAGTCGGGTGTGTGTGTTGCACTTGCCTGTTCCATCATACCCACTTGCATGTCATAGCATAATCGATTCATTTAACCCTGACACCTAAAGTATAAGTGGAATGGGACGCTTATACATTAGGACCTGCAAAATGACCCCTTAGTCTATAAGCTTGTGTGAGCAAGTTTATAAATTAAAGGTTAAATTCTTTATATATATAATGTTGTTATTAACCGACACCCCAACGTATAAATTAGTATGAGACTTTTTATACGATGGGAGCCCTATAAAATATCCCTTGCTTATACGTTCCGTATAAGTTAAGGTTATTTTTCATACTATGCTTTACTTCCACATGTACTATAAAAATTGCTAGTATAGGTCCGCTGCCATCTGATTCTTGATTTCTCTCCACCTTCAAGTCCTCCCATTTCTTCATCTCCGCTCGGTGCCTAGGGGCCATGGGGGAAGGGGCGGAGGATGATAGGACTTAGTCTTTTAGACTAACAGTTTTTGAACCACATCATTTTAGGGGACCGTGGAGCCCAGCATGGAGGAGCAGCCCCAGAGGTCGGCACACTTGGAGATCGGGAAGTCTAGTTCAGGAGTTCAGACGGCAAGGACTGTGAGTCCTGATCGCTACTAGTAGTTATATTAGTTTGTTTCCGCGTTGTGAGATTTGTAGTGAGGACATGATGTACTGGGCATGAGCCCAAGATCTTATATTTCTATGTATCTGTGGACACTCCCTTCGTGGAGATTATTTACATATATATGTGATTTCTGTGGACTTGCTTTACTATTTTGCTACAGTTGCGATCGATTCGGCCGGCAGGATCGGCGTTTTGTAGTGATGACCTTCCCGGGTGCGAAGGTATCACCGCAAAGCGACGGTTCTGGGCCTAAGACCCCGGTGTTTTAAAAAGAAAAAAAAGGGGGGGGGGGGGGTCTTACACCTCTACCCGCTTCTGCTAATGTCATATCTTGCATCTCTCAGATAGCTAGAGATGCAGTTGCGGATCTGCAGGAAGAAAGTGAAGATGTGGTGGAACATGAGGCGGCCCTGAACATGAATGATCTAGGAGCCGGAGATGATGTAGAGGAGAATGATGAGAAAGGTTTGGAAGATGATGCAGTTGAGAATGACATCATGGAAGATGAGGATGAGGAAGAAGGAAATGATAGACAGGAAGTAATGGAGCCTCAGGATGACACTGAAGTTCCATCTGAAAATCAAGCTCCTGAGATAGTTCCTGAGAAAACTAGTGCAATAGTGGAGGGGGAGTCCTCTCAGCAGAGGCTACTAAGTACTTTTGAGAAATCTACTGAGGCTGCAAATATTCCCCCTTTAGAGACTGTGCACGTGTCCAGCTCTACAAGTGAATCTGCTGAAGAGCAAGGCCAAGGAATGCCTCAGGGTAATCCACTACGAGCTGATCTAGCTAATCACACAGTGAATGTTATTCAAGGTACAGTGGATGAGCTTAAAGCGTATTTTGAGCAAGCTCAAAATAAAATGTTAAAAAGAATTAAGAAATCTGAGAATCTAATGCTCAAGAACGTTGTGGAAATTAATCACAAACTGGATTTGATGGAAAAGAAGTTCGAAGACAAGTATACAGCAGCCGACAAAGCTGTAACTCTCCTTATGGACGGATTGAAAAAGAACACAGATACTCTCGCAGTAGTTAATCAGAATGCTCATGTAGTGGCAAATAACATCCAAAAATTTGATGCCAACATGGTGGTTCTTAACGAAAATCAACAAGCCTTGATTACCGAGTTCTCCAAGACTACAAAGCACATTGATGAGTCACTGCATTCTTATGCAAACTCCATTGCCGTCGAAGCCAAAAAGGGGGAGCAAGAATATACAGCTAAGATGGCCGGGCTTCAGGAAATCATAATCAAAAATTTTGACCAGTCAAACTTATATGTTTATGACAGTTGCTGGTCGATGCTCAAACAAGTGTTAGGCACCAATATCCCTGAAAATCCTGAGGGTCATCCTGCTCCTGGGAATAATACTGCGGCTGATGAGGGAGCAAGTGCTGAAGAAGTTCCTTTAAGTGGAGCTGATGCTCAAAGGGCTGCTAGGGCTACCTCCAAAGCAAAACTGATGGCCATGTTTGACCAAGAAGCCCTAGCAAAAGCTAGGGACAAGAGAAAATCTCAAGAAGGGACATCTAAGGAAACGCAAGCTGAAAAGAAAATCAGATTGAAAGAGGATGAAGTGAGGAACAAAAAGTGGAGTCCGGTATCAAAGAGTATTATCTTGGACACGTTCTGGCTACAAGAAAAAAGGGGAAATCAATCGGAACGACGTATACAGTCAACATGAGTGGGAGCTGCACAAGACATATGAAGACAAACAGAACATCTTCTTCAGGACCAACACTGTGGCAGACAAAGCTCCTCCTCCCAAATACTATCCAAAGCCCAAGGAGTACGTTGAGAGGCAAAGAAAGAAGTTCCTGGCTCAAAAACACAAGGATGACCTAGCCAAAGAGAAATAGACATAAGTTTATAGCTTGTCACTTTGTCAAGAGCATATTTATCTTTTTTTATTGATATATGAATAATTTTTGGGAATATATATATATATATATATATATATATATATATATATATATATATATATATATATATATATATATATATATATATATATATATATTTTTTTTTTTTTATATGAATTTATGATTGACTCAAGCTTTGATCTGTTTGCCTTTATTTCTTTATGTCGTATCTTTAAATTCTATATGCTGTGTATTTTATCTGGATGGTGGTATTCATCTTAGCTAGTAGGATTTTGGCTTCGTCAAATAGGGGGAGAATGTTGGGTATTGTATCCACAATTACCTGGATTTGAGGAAGCCACCTGTCAAGCTAAGATGAATTCACAATGTATTTGATGAAATCTTTCAAGTTGTGCTTGCAGTTATTCCACGTCAAGTACACACCAATGTCAGGGTGCAGTAGGTCAATATACATGGGTCTGCGCGACGTAATCCCTCGTTGCGCATATCAGTGTGTTGGGCTACGTGTACTCTCTCCATTGGAGTGTACTTATTTTCAAGTATAGGGCTATGATAATGCAAGAGCAGACAAGGAGCAAAGATGGGTCAAAGAGCAGCTCATGGGTGGAAAGAAGAAGAATCGTCTAAGTATTAATCGACGAGAATCACCAAGTGATTCTCGCCGATTCGACGAGAATCACTAGTGATTCTCGCCGAATCGTCGAGAATCACTGGCTGATTCTCGCCGTCTCTATCCGGCTAAATCAGAGCGTGCAAATAAGTCAAAATCGACGAGAATCACCTTTGATTCTCGCCGAATCGACGAGAATCACCTTCGATTCTCGCCGAATCGACAAGAATCACCTTCGATTCTCGCCGATTTTGCCTTAGGCGAATTTCTGAAGCTCGCTGGACCGGATCAAATGTTAAGGCACTGTTTTGAACCGGTTTTAGGGTTTCTTCTGCTGGGACCCACAACGGTCATATAGAAGTATTCTACTGTATAAATACTCGCATATTTTTGAACAAAAAAAACAAGATTTGAATAAGACGAAGCCGAGCCGCCGACGTGACCTAGATCGCGAAACCTGCTCCGCCGCCGTCGCCGCTCGTGCCAGTGGATCGCCGACTTTGATCGTGGTTTCTTCCAGATCTCCCGGCGACAGAAGCTCAGCGAAGCACAACGTCTCACGTGTCTAACCAGAGATCCTTTGTCTCTTGATTCGTTGATCGGGAAAACCTTCCCCTTCCGAATCGATCGAGACGATCGATCCTAGTGTGACCGTTGGAAGACCTTGCTAGCTTTGCTACGAAGATTGAATCTCCAAAGAACAGCCGCAGCACGCCATTGTCGCCGCCGATCCCGAGAACCAAGCCGCCGCCCTTCTTGCCGCCGCTGGTTTCGGGGAGATTCTCTCCAAGTGAGATCTAGGGTTGTGGACTTTTCGTTGACTTCAAGAACACGTCGTCGAACGAAGAGGGACACCTTATTCTCCATAAGTTGTTTGTATTTCTTGTACATTCTATTTTCAATTTTGTTGTAAAGGAACGTTGGTTCCTAGTTATAAGGGTTGGGTGCAACCCGTATTGTGGGAGTGGTGACTCCTACGTGTGGAAGGGTTCCTTCCGTTAGTGCAAGGATTGGATTTCAATCCTGTTGGTGAAGTGACCGAGTCGTCCCTGGTTGGGAGATAGGTCGAAGGGGGAAAGTGGATGTACCCAAATCGGGGAACCACTATAAATTGCTTGTGTCCTTTCTGTGATGTGCTGTTTTGTTTTCTTGTGCAGATACGATTTTAATTCCGCAAAAATGCTGCAAGACACCTATTCCCCCCCCCCCCCATAGGTGTAGGTAGTTGACTCTAAGTGGACTTTCACAATTGGGGTCAAAGTGTTGACCTAGTGACATGCCCTAGGGTCCACTTAGATTGTTTTTAGGGTTAGGGCAATGTGGTGGGGTCATGGTGTGACTAGGGTCCTTATTTAGGCTAGTTTGACCTAGTTTGACTTCGTCCTATAGTGGGGCCCCACATGGCTACAACCCACTACCTAGGGTCAGACCTAGCTAATTTCCCTAAAACTCACCCCATGCCTAACCCAATCTAAGTTGAGGGGTCCAGAAGTAACATGGGATGTTACACGTAGTCTCTCTACGGGTAGTATTGTGGAGGGATGTAAGTGCGGTGTTGACCGTCACTAGTTGGGTTAGTGTTGAGATGAGGATAGATGAATGGTTGGGCTGTGTCCTCGTGCTTACTTCCGAGGCCCCTTCCATGCCACGGTGATGTGGAATTTGCATGTGGTGTGAGTCGACATGCAGTGTCATAATCCTGGGTTAAGGATAGTGTGGCAGGTCTACAGGCTCACCGATCGTCACACCGACGGGAGTTGACAGTTAGACTTTGGGCGGTTGGGCTATGTCCTCGATGTTCACGTCCCGAGGCCCCTTCCGTATTAAGTGAACGGTTGGGCTGTGTCCCCGTGCTTTCTTCCGAGGCCCCTTCCGGGTCACACTAGACCAGTTCGAGCTGTGTTCTCGGTGCACATCTACCCGAGACCCCGCAGGGCCATAGTACGCATGGGCTCCGTTGTTATGTTCTTAGCGTTGAGGCGTATGGAGGTCTAGGTGAAGTAGTGTGGATACCCGCCTAGTAGTAGAGATGTCCGCTCTACTGTCACCGTCTGGCCACGGCTGTTGATGCTGTAGAGGTTAGCTACCTGCTCGAATAGTGGGAACTACTAGTCTATGTTGACATAGCGTTTGCATGGTGTGATCATGGGTGAGACATTGCATAGCATACATGCCATTACATAGCATTGCACAAACAAGATCCTCATCATATAAGTTTGTATGGGCACTCTTATACGATGAGTTACTTTTATGTAACCCGATCCTTAACTTATAAGCTTGTATGGGCATCCTTATAAGTTAAGTTACTTTCCTGTTGTAAACACATGAACTTGATAGTTTTTTATTACTTATGTAGAACTGCTAGAATGAAATGCTATTAATCTTATTGTACCCTTACCACCTGCTTGTACCTGTTACACTATTTATTATACTTGTACCCTTTCTCTTTTCTCCGCCTCGTGCCGAGGAGTCACCGGAGGAGCAGATGTGAAGCCGCTTAGTCTTTTCGACTAATGGTTGCTACGTATTCCTTTTTAGGAGGTCACCCCACAGGTAGAGCAGCCGCAGATCATGCAGCAGGGCAGCCAAGCAAGGATGATAGGGCCTGAAGTGACGGTATTGTCGCTACCGTCAGTTACGGATGTGAGTGTTGTGAGATTTTGATGTAGCCCATTTGGGCAACTTTTGTAGATGTACTCTGATATTGTAGAAGCATGTTTTAGCTTCTCTCTTATTTGATGTATTTGGAAATATATGCTTAGTGTGGATTTGACTTCTCTCTCTCTCTTATATATTATGGTTGGGTTTGCATGTATATATTGATATTGGTTGTAGCCGGCGGAACAGGGGTCTTGGGGTACAGGTTAGCCTGTGTGCTAATGCTACCGCAAGGTGGTTGTTCCAAGCATAAGACCCCCCTTCGTGCCGTGTTTTGGGATCCGGGAGGGGGTCTTATAGACACGGGTCGGGACACGGGCGTGTCCCTACCCGTGTCGAGTATTGAACCGACACTTAAACTGTCGTTGACGCTTTGCCCGAGCAGGACACGGGTAAGGACACGGGCGTGTCCCTACCCGTGTCACTTTTCACATATAAGGGTTGTGAAAACCCTAGCCGTTTTCAGTCCTCATTCCAGCCATTTTCTGAGAGAAACTTCTGTAGAGAGGGAAAGCTGCTGGAGCAAGTCGTAGAGGAGAAGATCCGCCGCCGCCGTGAAAGAGAAGATGCCGCCGAGAAGAGTCACAAGATCCATGGCCGGAAATAGTGGAAATGCCGGGAATGAGATGAGATTCTGCCCCTCTCCCTTGGTGCTAGATCTGTAGATATCTAGGTGAGTTGTCGACTCAAAAGAGTCTAGACTAGTGAATTGGTGATTTCTCTAGGAAGAGGCCGTTCTAGGGCTTGTGCTCTAAGGCTAGTTGTGTCTTCAACCTCTCCAACCTTCTATGTGAAGATGGGGGATGGTTTTGTGAAGAATCATGGCCTCATGAGGGTGAATAAGGGAGATGGAACTTCTTGTGTGATTTTGGAAGACATACTTGAGGAGGAAGATGAACCGATGTCGTTCATTCCGCCTTAAGATGAGTGTAGAATCTGTGTTCTGCACACAGTGATCTTCTTGGCCATTTTCAGGTGCGATATGGCCAAATCTGTGCTTTCGACTAAACAGGAAAGTTGAAGTCCATGAAAGTACCTTTCTAACTAGTGGTTGCACGACTTAAGGCGAAGTCTGTAGCCACGGGAAAGTATGAACGAATTTGACATCCGGAAAACCCTGCAAGCAGAAATTGTCTTCTATACGCAGCGGACTTTGAAGCCGATTTCAAGTATGATACTATTGAATCTGGGTTGTGGTCTGAACATGAAAGTTGTAACCCATGGTAAGACCTTTTCATCGAGGGATTACATGCCTTCACCGGATTCCTGTGGCTTTGAGAATCATGGGTCGAAGTTGCTGTCCAGATTTAGTCTACACTTAAATTTGGGGTTTAGTATAACATGAATTTGGATTCGGGGGATTCAATACTGCAATTAATTTGAGGTTTGGGTGAACTCTTTTATGTTAATCATCTAAGTTCTATAATTGATGAAGTTTAATAATTGGATCTCATGAAATTGATTTGTGAAGCGAAGAATACTTAAACGAAATGATTTGATATAAATTGGTAGACTAATATAAATGTGCATCATGTTTATATTGTGTTGAAATCATTTGGAATGACATGTAGAAGGATAATCTATGGCCATGTGAATTACTGTTTAATGGATTGAATTTAGTAGTCCAATGCTTAGAGTGTCGTCTCCCTACGGGTAGCATTGTGGAAGGGTGTAAGTGCGGTGTTGACGCTCACTAGTTAGGATTGCGTTGAGATGAGTCAAAGTCGGACGGTTGGGCTTGGTCCTCGGTGCTCATTTCCTGGGACTCCTTCATACCTAGTGGATGGCTGGGCTTGGTCCTCGTGCTTTCTCTGAGTCTCCTTCATTACCACGGTGATGTGGAATTGCATGTGTTGTGAGTCGACACGCGGTGTCGTAATCCTGGTTTAAGGATAGTGTGGCAGTTCTACGGGCGCACCGATCGTCACACCGACAGTAGTTGACAGTTAGACTTTGGGCGGTTGGGCTTGGTCCTCGGGGTTCACGTCCCGTGGCTCCTTCCGTGCCAAGTGAACGGTTGGGCTGTGTCCTCGTACTTTATTCCAAGGCCCCTTTCGAGTCACAAAAGGCTAGTCCGGGTCTGTGTTCTCGGTGCACATCTACCCGAGACCCCCGTTGGGCCATAGTATGCATGGGCTCCGCTATTGTGTTCTTAGCGTTGAGGCATATGGAGGCCTAAGTGAAGCAGTGTGGATGCCCGCTTAGTAGTAGAGATGCCCGCTCTATTGTCATCGCCTGGCCACGGCGGTTGATGCCTGAGAGGTTAACTACCTGCTCAAATAGTGGGAACTATAGTCTGTGTCGACATAGCAATTGCATGTGCTTGAACATGGGTGAGTCATTTCATAGCAAACATACCATTTCTTAACATTGCACAACAAGATCCTCATCGTATAAGTTTATATGGTCACTCCTATATGATGAGTTACTTTATGTAAACAGATCCTTAACTTATAAGCTTCTATGAGCATCTTTATAAGTTAAGTTACCTTCTGTTGTAGTTACTTGCTCTTAATGATTGATATATCTCTTGTAGAACTGTTAGATTAATTGTTGTTAATCTTATTATACCATTACCACCTGCTTGTACCTGCTTATACTATTTATTATACTTTGTACCCTTGCTCTTTTCTCCACCCGGTGCCGAGGAGTCGCCAGGGGAGCGGATGTGAATCCACTTATCTTTTCGACTAACGGTTGTTACGTCATCCTTTTTAGAAGGTCACCCCGCAGGTAGAGCAGCCGTAGACTTTGAAACAGGACAGCCGGGCCAGGATAACCTGGCCTGAAGGGACGGTACCGGCGCTACCGTCAGTTACTGATGTGAGTGTTGAGCGACTCTGATGTAGCCCTTTTGGGCATTTATTAACTGTACTCTGATATATTGTAGAAGCATGTTTTAGCTTCTATATTTTGATGTACTTTGGACTTATATACTTTTTTTGAATTTGACTTCTCTTATTATATTTGGTTGGGTTGGCATATATATGTTGATATTGGTTGTAGCCGGTAGAATAGGCATCTTGTAGTATAGGTTAGCCCGTGTGCTAATGCTACCGCAAGGCGGCTGTTCTGGGCATAAGACCCCCTTCGTGCCGTGATTTGGGATCCGGGAGGGGGGTTTTACAAATGATATCAGTTTGCCACGATCCTCAACTAAAGATGTCATTCAACAATGGTACCAACCCCGTTCGGTTAGTTAGTTTGCGGACAAACTGACTTAGCAGAAGCAGTGGTGTGCCCATATGTAATTAACACTAAGTATGTCCAACTTTGACCTTAAGATTAGCCAACCTGACCATACCTTTGTATTCTACGTGTAGATTCCAGTGCATGTTGATCCGATGGGGGGCACTCCTGCCCATTCCATACCCACACAGTTCCAACAATCCGAGCTAGGGCAGACGCTCACCGCCATCCTGGATGACTTTAGGGCACAGCAGCCTCTAGTGCAACAACAGGATCCAGGCTCTAACTGCCTGAGCACCTTCTGGGCTCTCTCCCCTCCTGCCTACCTTGGGAAAGAGGCGGCTGCATGCACTTAAGAATGGCTCGGCACAGTGCAGGAGCTATTGGCAGGGATCCGTTGCCCAGCCAACATGGTTGTAACATTGGTGGTGTCCGTATTGGAACTACATGCTAAGAGGTGGTGGAAGTCACTCATGGGCTCCACCTTCCAAGGGTGAGTCTATACAGAGATAAGTTGGAGCGAGTTCTCGGGTGTTTTCTTGGAGCACTTCATTCCCTCATCTGCTCGATATGAACTCGAAGAGAGGTTTTTTCTGCTGAAGAAATGATCAAAGACGGTTATAGAATATCAGCGAAAGTCCCAGCACCTCACGAGGTTCGCGGATTCATATGATTTGGATGATAAAGGATACGCCAAACATTTCTACAAAGCGCTGCGAGATCCCCTAAGGCAGGCCCTTTTGTTTATAGCGGACGCTAGCTTGGTGGAGATTATCGACATGGCGAAGAGATTGGAGGCAGACCACTTGGGAAGTGGTTAGAGGAATGCGGAGGGTGTGATGGAAGCTGGCCCAAGAAATAGAAGGAGGTAGGACTTTAGGAGAGGAAGGGGACATCAAAGAGGTGGAGGAGGTTTCCACCGAGATTTTAGAGTGGAGCATCCGGTCCAGCAGCCACCCGCGTTGCCTCCACCGCCACAGTCTCAACAATTTTAGCAACCTGAGGGGCGTCGTGGGCTGGTGTGTTTTGAATACAACCAGCTGGGCCACATTCGACGTTTCTGCCCGCAGTTGTTTAGGAATGCCCCTCCTACTCTCCCTCCTGCAGCTCCTCGAGGACGGAGTTACATGCGTGGTCAAGGATGAGGACCGCGAGGAGGAAACCATGGTCCTGCCCGTGATCAAGTGTACGCGCTGGACATGGCGCAAGAAAGGAATCCCCAGGATGTTATTGCAGGTATGTTGCAGTTAGCCTTCTCATTTTCATTATTTAAATTAAGTTGTTTAAAGCATACTAGACAACTACTGTTGAGTTTTGGTTAGTGGTACTTATGCAGCATGGTAGTCGGCAGGAAGACGTCCTATATGTTGTTCGATACCGGTGCCTCACACTCTTTTGTTTCTAAGTACTTCATTAAAGACATGGAAGGTGTACAATACTTTACTGGTATAGCTCGACGAGTATGCCACCCATACAGCTCTGAGATGACCGCAACCGCTAAGTGCGAGCTAGAGATATTCATTGAGGGAAAAGCCTTTGATACGCCTGCCACGGTCTTAAGAATGCCAGATTTTGACATCATTCTGGGCATGGCGTGGTTGGACTAGCACTTCGCAAGGATCGCCTGCACGGAAAAGCGAATTTATTTGAGACATGGAGGCACTGACGCCATCTTTCAAGGTATTAGCTTCGCACCTCGTATGTTGTTATCTTCAGTTCAGGCAGTAAAAGCCCATATGAAGGGGGATGAAGTCCTCATGTTCCGTTTCGAGTTGAAGAAGATGGCGTTGGATATGAAAAATGTACGGGTAGTGCGGGATTTCCCCGAAGTATTTCCTGAGAAACTGCCAGGATTACTCCCGCATAGAGAAGTTGATTTTCAAATTAATCTAGTATCGGGCGCCAAGCCTGTATCCAGGGCCCCTTACCGAATGTCCCCGAAGGAACTCGAGGACCTTAGAGTTCAACTATAAGAACTGGTGGAGTCAGGGTTCGTTCGCCCCAGCTCGTCACCTTGGGGAGCCCCTGTATTGTTCGTCAAGAAGAAGGATGGAACCCTGCATTTATGCATAGACTATCGGGAACT
Source organism: Platanthera guangdongensis (assembly GCA_039583875.1). Lineage (NCBI taxonomy): Eukaryota > Viridiplantae > Streptophyta > Magnoliopsida > Asparagales > Orchidaceae > Platanthera > Platanthera guangdongensis. Next base: position 51,257,482 of record CM077161.1, read on the forward strand.
CAATCGACTGAAGGTGCGGAACACTAATCTGCTACCCAGGATCAGCGAGTTGTTCGATCAACTGGTGGGAGCGTATTATCTTTCTAAGTTGTATTTGCGCTCGGGATATTATCAGTTAAGGTTACGAGAGGAGGACATCCAGAAAATGGCCTTTAGTTCAAGATATGGACTGTACGAGTTCACTGTAATGTCGTTTGGGCTCACAAATGCCCCTTCGGCCTTCATGAGCATGATGAACAAGGTGTTTGAACCTTATTTGGATATCTTCATCATTGTCTTCATCGATGACATCCTGCTCTACTTAAAGACGGAGGAGGAGCATATTGATCACTTGACCTTGGTATTGAAGAAATTAAAAGTGCATGCCTTGTTCGCCAAGTTTAGAAAGTGCGAGTTCTGGCTTAAGGAGGTTTCTTTCTTGGGCCACGTGATCAGTGGTGCTAGATTAGCGGTCGATCCGGCCAAGGTGCGTGTCATGAAGGAGTGGTCTCCATTGAAGTTAGCGGCCGATGTGCGGAGCTTCCTTGGACTTGATGGGTACTATCGCAAGTTCATAAAAGGATTCTCCAAGATTGTCATCCCTCTTACTTCCTTGACAAAGAAAGGCGTGCCATTTCAATGGACACCCCAGTGTGAAGCGGTGTTCCAAGAGCTAAAGGATACACTTACCTCCGCCCCCATCCTAGACCTCCCATCTGGAAAGGTGGGATTTAAAGTTTACACTGACGCGTCGTATCAAGGGATGGGAGCGGTATTGATGAAGCACGGCCATATAATTGCCTACGTGAAAGATATTGTACCTAAACACCTAGAGGGGGGGGGGTGAATAGGTGACTTGAATCTTTTTAACTTTTTAGACAGAATTCAGAATCTAACACAGAATAATAACTACTTTAATACAGCACACATTCAGCAATCACAGCATTCCACAGCACACAGTAGACACACAGTTTTATAGTGGTTCCCCAAGGTTTGGGTACATCCACTTTCCCCCTTCGCCTATCTAGAAGTGTACTAGATTCGGCCCAACTTCTCCACTATCTCAGATCCTCAGATCTTACACTCAGAACCCACAACACAGGTTCCTACACCTCAGGCCCAAGGCCCTATAACTCAGCTTCTTCACAAAGCTTACACTCAGCGACCAAGGCCTACACGCAACCACCAAGGCCTACACTCAGCCACAACAGGCCTACACTCAGGGATTTCAATCTCCTACACTCAGGCACTCAAGCCCTACACTCAGCCTTTATAATTACAGGCTTACAAAACTCAGATCCCTAAGGATCCTACAAGATAATATGAATACAAAACATTGTAACTCAACAACTCAGAGATAAGAGAGAAGAGTTATGAGATTCTTGATGAGTTCTTGGAAGAACTCAGCTGAAATCAATCTGACTTGGCTTTCTTCAAAACTTCTTGAATGTAGAACTCAATAAGATTGACCTCCTCTGCAGTTGATCCTTGATATCTGCAACTTAAGATTCAGAATAAATCTGAACCCTTCTTCTCATCCTGGCTCCAACGGCTGATTTCTTGGATGGAGCTCTCTCTCTCCAACTTCTTAGATCTTCACTAGATTCTTCAAGGAATAGCTAGATCTTCTTCTTTGTTAATTGTTTGATCAAATGATCTGAACAACTACAACAACGGTTTCTATAGACTGTATAAGCCTATTTATAGGCCTTCTTCATGGTAACCGGCTGGTCCGGTCCATAACAGATTTCTGACAACTCTGACAGGTGCAGTAGACCGGCTGAAATGGCAGCTGTCAAGTCATCCAGTCAGTTCTTGAAAATTCTGTAACTGTCTGAAAGTGTCGAGACTGTCTGTCTTTAAGTGTCGACACATATAGACCAAGTGTCGACACAAGTTGTCTAAGTGTCGACACTAGCCTACAAGGTATCGACACAACTCCTTGTGTTGTAGATTTTAGATCTCGACATTGCTTCTTCTTCATGTGTCGACACTGAAATTGAGTGTCGACACAAGTACTTGTACTTCAGTATATTGCTGAATTCTTGTAAGTGTCGACACAACTCCTTTGTGTCGACATATCTTCATGTGTTGAACTTGTCAGTGTCGACACTGCTTCTTGGTGTCGACACATGTCTTCAGTGTTGATACTTGCTGAGTGTCGACACATCTCCTTAGTGTCGACACTTGTACTTAGAAATTTCTGAACTTTGCTAAGTGTCGACACAGCTCCTTGTGTCGACACTTTCTTCAAGTGTTGAGTCTTCAGCTGAGTGTCGACATATTGTTCAGGGTGTCGACACTTACTTCAAGTGTTGAGTCTTCAGCTGAGTGTCGACACATGTTTCTGGGTGTCGACACTTACTTCAAGTGTTGACTCATCTGCTGACTTTTGCTGAGTGTCGACACAGCCTCCAAGTGTCGACACATTCTGATGTAGACACAGTTTCTCTGGGTGTCGACACAACTGCTATGTGTCGACACTGCTTCACTGTACTCTTCTTCATTGAGTGTCGACACAGCTCCTTGTGTCGACACTTTCTGTCTGGTGTCGACACAATGACTCTAAGTGTCGACACTGCTTGCCTGGTTGTCGACACAAGTCTTCTTAAGTGTCGACTCTTTCCCTCTAGGTGTCGACACATGGACTTAGAAACTTTTTCTTCTTTCCTGTAAATACTTAACCTGCACAAGGTAACTCAAAACACATCAAATACATTTTGATGTATATCATTGAGTTGGGTGAGGCTTCTTCAAATCAGGTACATTAGAACCAATGTACCCAACAATCTCCCCCTATTTGGAGAAGTCATAATCCTTAGTCAATGATATACACTATTCATAATAAAATTACAAAATGATGTAAATCTAGTCTCTGCTGACTTTCTTCAATTGTTGAGTCTTCTGCTGAGTGTCGACACATTCTTCCTTGTGTCGACACTTTTACATAGTCTCTGCTGACTTTTGCTGAGTGTCAACACAACCTCTAAGTGTCGACACTTTCTGATGTAGACACAGTTTCACTGGGTGTCGACACAACTGCTAAGTGTCGACACTGCTTCACTGCACTTTCCTTCATTGAGTGACGACACAGCTCCTTGTGTTGACACTTTTTGTCTGGTGTCGACTCAGCATCCCTGGTGTCGACACAATGACTCCAAGTGTCGACACTGCTTGCCTGGGTGTCGACACAAGTCTTCTTAAGTGTCGACACTTTGCTCCTGGGTGTCGACACTTGGACTTAGAAACTTTTCAATCTTTCCTGCAAATACTTAACCTGCACAAGTGAACTCAAAACACATCAAATACATTTTGATGTATATCTTTGAGTTGGGTGAGGCTTCTTCAAATCAGGTACATTTAAACCAATGTACCCAACAATCTCCCCCTATTTGGAGAAGTCATAACCCTTAGTCAATGATATACACCATACAAAATAAAATCATAGCATGATGTATAGCAGGATTATGTAGTCAGGAAAGAACATCACATGTATTAAACAAACATGCATATACAGATAACATCTCAGAACAATTATGAAATAGATTTAAAACACATCATATTGTTCTCATAACTTTGTAATATTCATAATAAAAAAGTTTACAGAATGTTTAACATCAAAAGATTACATAGTAAACTTAAGAAAATTTCAATTCTATTTCTGTTCAGCCTCCTTAATTACTATGCCCTTCCCAGATTGTACTTTGGCTTGTACTGAGGCTTCAGTGTCTTCAGCAGCAGCAGACTTTTTCCCTTTAAGATCCTTTTTCTTTAGCTCTTCTGCTTTAATCTTTTGCCTTTCAAAATAATGATAAGGCTTGGGAAAGTACTTGCTAGGCTCCTGGGCAGTAGGAGGTAGCTTTCCCAACTTGGCCTTCCTTCTATATTGGACTATTGCTTCTTGCCTTGTCTCATGTTTTCTCCATTCAAGTTCAGAAAACCATTTATTTCTATCTTGTATATTATCTTTTGCAGCTTTCCATGCAGTTAAGATAATATTTCTTGAAGTAGGGCTCCGCTGCTCAAAGTCTGGTCTTTGTTCAGCTTGTTCCCTGAACCTCTTCTTAGATAATCTGGTTTCTTCTTCTTTCTGCATAGCTTCTTGCATAGCTTCAGAGACTGGCTGAACAACTTTCTCTAGGATAACCTTCTGAGTACCATCAGGTGGACTATACATGGTCTGGATATCAGCATGTACCATCTCAAAATCTGGAGGAGGGTAGATGACTTGAGCCACTTCAGGTTGCTCCCCTCCTAGATAAGCAGGATTAATCCCAGATTCTGCAACATTATCATCATCACAAAGAGGAGGATATCCAAGAGTAGCTCTGATAGAATTAGAAATCCATTTAGCATGATCAGAGCTGGCTTTGACTAACACTCTCTCCCCCTTTATGACTTCTCTAACCATGTGATCCCTCAGATCATCCTTTTGAAATCTGATTTGGGCATCCAAATAGTTGACTCCATCTTTAAAATAAGGCTTTAACTTTTGGAGTTTGTCAGTTATGATCTTCTGAGAGTCAAGTATGGAAGTCTTAACAGCATCTATTTCCTCTTGGAATGCTTTGTCAAAATCTGCTTTAGCTGTAGCATTAGCTGGAGTTGTCAGACCAAGAGCAATGTTCTTCATCTCTGTGACAATAGCATTGTGAGATTCTGTTAAATTGTCATTCATTCTGATTTGGTTCTCTAGAACATACCCCTGCTTCAGTGCTATGTCATCTACTTGAGCTTTAATCTTCTCCTGATGTGTAGCCAAGTACACCACTGCATTCCCTCCCTAATGGAAGCATTCTGTCATCTCCTTCTTATTAAGATTCATTTCAAATCTTATTGACTTTATATCCTGGGCCAAATCAAACTGTAATGATTTGTGCCCCTCATCCACATAGGTCTCTATAGCTTTCCTGTGCTCATCAAGCTTAATCTGCATTGCAACCATTAGAGCACTATAATCAACAGTAGGTGATGGCTGTGATATAGGCTATGGTGCAATAGTTTGTAAGGCCTTCTTATAATTCTGACTCCTTCTCTTGAATACTTGAAATTTCTTTTTCTTTTCCCTTGCAACTTCCTCATCTTCAGAAGTTGATGTGCTGGCTATCTCTACCCTCTCTTTAGGTAGCTTCTCAACAGCTGGTTATTTCTCAGGCTCTTGCCTTGCAGGTTCTTCAACATGAATTTGTAGTTGCTCCCCCTCAACTGGAGCATTCTCCCCTTTAGCAGCAGCAGTTTCCTTGTCAAAATCTTCTTGATCCAGATTAAGAAATAAATCTTCCATTGTAATTTCTTGTGGAGAATGTGCAGGAGAAATTCTTTGCTCATCTACCACTGGATCAGATACAATTTGAGCTGCAACAGATGTGTCCTCCATGACAACATCTGGGAGTTCGCTATCCAGCTGAGGTTGCTGATTAACATTACTTAATGGATCAGATAAAACAGTATCCACTTTAAGGAAATCTAAAGCATTAAGCTCAGTGATTACCTCAAGGATGATATTGGTTGCTTGCTCACTCTCAAGAGGAGTTGGCTCTTCCACTACTAGTAGCTCCCCCTGGACTGAATCCTGGTGTTAGGGGCTAGCTTGTGGTAGCTCCCCCTGCTTCTCTGCAGCAACTTGTTGAGGTGTAGACTTCTCAGCATTTCCTTCTTCATTCTCATCTGGTGTGAAGACAACTTGCTCTTCACTATCAGAGCTGCTAGAGGACACTTGAGCCACTGGGGCAGTTTTCTTCTTCTTCTTCAGTGGAGTTTCCTTCTCAGGAGTAGGCATCTCCTTAGTCAAAACTCTGTCCCACCTGGAGAATATCCTCATGTCCATTTTCCTCTTGTGGTTGATTTTACTCCCAGCAGCTTGAGTCATAACCTCTGGTATGCTACCAGCTAGGTATAAACTTAAGATCCTACCCATGTTGGGTTTCTTCAAACTTTCCTTGATCTTTTCAAAGACTACCACAGACCAATCTATTTTTAGGCTGAAGATTATCCTGGTCATAATGCTGAACATATGGGCTGATACCCTATCATGCCCTCCAGGCTTACTCAAGATGACTTTTCCAACAATTTTAAATAGAAATTTTCCCTGGCTGTTCATGCCCTTTCTATTGAAGACTGAACCAATTTTCATCTTTGCATCCAGACCACACCATGCCAATGCATCTCTGGTCCTGGAAGCAGTAACCTCTTCTTCTTCCTTAGTTCTTGGCAACTGAAGGACTTTCCTCAAACTTTTTGGTGAAACCTTAACCTTTGCACCATGAACTCTGGATTTGATCTTGTATCCAGATTCGTCCACTTCAGCTCCATTTAGAAATTCTAGAACTTCCTTCTTCCAGATTTTTGTTGGCTTAGAAACAAGGAATTCTAACCCTGAGTCTGCAACTAGGGTTATCACGTTCTTGATCTCTGGGTCTGCATCCTCAAACGCTTGTCGCACCAGTTCGTAGCCTTCGTTGACGTTCTCCTCAAGCTTTGGCGCCATTAGGGTTTGAAGAATTTGAACTGAGAGAAGAGAGGTGTTGACACACAAGTTTGGTCTCGAAACTTTTGAAAGCGTGTCGACAGACAAAGGCAAAATCCTATTTATACCTTTCTAGATTTGAAGATGAAAAGGCGGGCAGCTAACTTAAATTGTGTTGACACTATCGATAAGTGTCAACACTGACTTATAATGTCTCGACACACTGTGTCGACACAAGTTTAGTCGACAGATAATATGTGTCGACACTTGATTATGTGTCGACACCACTCATCTCGACATTTAGTCGAGACCTTACTTAGATAATTCTGAGTAAACACTAAGTGTCGACACCACCTTGGATGTGTCGACACCTATTTGTCATGTGTCGACACTAATATTCTGAAGTGTCGACACCAACTTCCTAGATGTGTCGACACCTTTTCACTGAAGTGTCGACACAAAGTTTCTGTGTCGACACAGATATCTCTGTGTGTCGACACCTTTTTACTTAGCCATTTTTATAAACTTATTCTAAGTTTATCATAACTAGTTCAATTTTAAACCTATTGAACTTAGTTTCTTCTAGGGGCTTAGTATACATATCAGCTAGTTGATTATCTGTTTTAACATATTCCAGTAAAATATCTTCTTTCTCTACATGCTCCCTAAGAAAATGATATTTTATCTCAATATGTTTAGTTCTACTATGGAAAATAGGATTATGTGCAATTGATATAACACTAGTAGAATCACAAAAGAGTGGAGTTCTACTTACCTGAAATCCATAATCCTCAAGCTGATGTTGTATCCACAGAAGTTGAGCACAGCAACTTCCTGCAGCCACATATTCTGATTCTGTAGTGGAGATAGCCACACTTGTTTGCTTTTTACTACTCCATGAAATCAGTCTTCCACCTAGGAATTGACAGGTTCCAGTTATGCTTTTTCTGTCTTCTTTGCATCCTGCAAAGTCTGCATCTGAATAACCTGTTAGTTCAAAATCCCCATTCCTAGGGTACCAGAGGCCTAGATAAGGAGTGCCCTTTAGATATCTCAATATCCTCTTGACTGCTGTCAAATGAGACTCTTTAGGGCAGGCTTGATACCTTGCACAGACACATGTAGCATACATGATATCTGGTCAACTTGCAGTCAAATATAATAGGGAGCCAACTATCCCTCTATACAAAGACTCATCTACAGGTTTCCATGCATCATCCTTGCTAAGAGACATACTTGACCCCATAGGAGTCTTCATGGTACTAGATGAATTCATACCATACTTCCTTATGAGTTCTAGGGTGAACTTGGACTGGCATATGGATAATGCATTCTCAGTCTGTCTTACTTGGAGACCCAAGAAGAACTTTAGCTCTCCCATACTACTCATCTCAAATTGAACTTGCATTAGTTTTGCAAAATTTTTGCAAACGCTACTTTCAGTAGACCCAAATATAATGTCATCTACATATATTTGGACTAGTATTACTTTGCCTCTGGATTCCCTAAGGAATAGAGTCTTGTCTATTTTCCCCCTTGTGAACTTATTCTCAATGAGGAAACTAGACAGGGTTTCATATCAAGCCCTAGGGGCTTGTTTTAACCCATATAATGCTTTCCTAAGTCTATAGACATGATTAGGTAGAGTTGAATCAACAAAACCTGATGGTTGTTCCACATAGACTTCCTCTTTAAGATTACCATTCAGAAATGCTGACTTGACATCAATTTGGTAAACTTTAAATCCTTAAAAGGTTGCATAGGCCAGGAACATCCTTATGGCTTCCAGTCTGGCTACTATAGCAAAGGTTTGATCAAAATCAATACCTTCTTCCTGCCTATATCCTTTAGCAACCAATCTTGCTTTGTTCTTAATGATGACTCCATGTTCATCCATCTTGTTACTATAAATCCACTTGGTCCCAATTATGTTGTGGTCTTTAGGTTTAGGAACAAGCTCCCAGACCTTGCATCTCTTGAATTGATTCAGCTCTTCTTGCATTGCCTCAATCCAATGAGGGTCTAGGATGGCTTCTTCAAACTTCTTTGGTTCAACTTGGGATAGAAAACTAGAGTAGATTGTTGCATTCAGATTTCTGCTCCGTGTTTGTACCCCTTGTCTTGGATCACCAATGATTTGTTCTGCTGGATGATCTCTAAGATGCCTATTGGCTGGAGGCATCCTGACTTCAGGTTGAACTTCTTCAACTTCTTCATCTTGCTGTACTCCTTGTACTTCATCTGCATTAGGTACATGTAGTACTCCCCCTGGACAACAGCCACTATCTTCTACTTGCTGTCTTGCAGTAGATTCTTCTTCTATAGTGAGCTTGTCCATCTTCTTTGTTATACCTGTGGAGCTGCATACACTACTAGAAAACTCATTGTTAATAAGTCTAGTTTCATCAAATACTACATGTACAGTCTCTTCTACAACTTGTGTAGACAAGTTGTAGACTCTATAAGCCTTACTGTTGTTGCTATACCCAACAAAAATTCCCTCTTGGGACTTGGCAGCAAACTTAGTCAAGTAAGACTTTCCATTGTTATGTATAAAGCACTTACAACCAAAGATCCTGAAGTAGGATAAGTTTGGTTTCCTGCCTTTCACAACCTCATAGGGGGTCTTGTTGAGGCTTTTATTAATGGTAGCCCTATTAATAACATGGCATGCAGTATTGACTGCTTCAGCCCAGAAATATTCTGGTAGTGATGTATCACTTAATAGGGTCCTACCAGCCTCAATCAAGGTTCTATTCTTCCTTTCAGCAATGCCATTTTGCTGAGGTGTTCTTGGTGAAGAAAACTCTTGAAATATCCCAAAGTCTTCACATAGTTTTGTCATGCTATCAGACTGATATTCAGTACCATGGTCACTTCTTATTTTGACCACTGTACTATTTAGTTCATTCTGAATTTGTCTAATAAAGCTATAGAAGACACTGGGTGTTTCAGATTTCTGTCTAAGAAAGAACACCCAAGAAAACATTGAGTAGTCATCTACAACTACAAAGGTATAGACCTTCCTACCTAGGCTGTGAACTGGTATTGGACCAAAGAGATCCATATGCAAGAGGTATAAACACCTCACAGCATCTTTGTTTTCAATGCTTCTAAAGGTGGATCTAGTCTGCTTGCCCTTTTGACAAGCTGAGCAAATACCATCTTTAATACACTTAACTTGAGGACCATTCCTCACTAACTCTTTGCTAAAGAGTTTGCCAATTGTCTTGTAGTTTAGATGGGCTTGCCTTTTGTGCCATTTGACACAATGAGAGACTGTCTCATCAGCTACAAGACACACTGGAGAACCATTGTTCTCAACCATAATGTCTAGGCAGTAGACATTCCTTTTTCTATAACCAGTCAAAATGATCTCTTGATCATTTGACCTACTGATATGACAACCATCTTTCACAAATGAGATGTCATATCCAACATCACTCAATTGACTTATACTAATAAGGTTATGTTTCAAACCTTTAACATAGGCCACTTGAGTAATTGTAATAAAGGAGTTAGATATGTTACCAAATCCCTTGATGATCCCTTTTTCAGAACCACCAAAGGTGACTTTTGGACCATCCTTGATCGGTGTATAGTCCTTTAGTAAACCCCTTGTTCCAGTCATATGTCTGGAACATCCACTGTCCAAGTACCATATTGGGGCATGGCTACTTGGACTCACCTGCAAAACAGATTAGTGAACCTTAGAACCCAAAGAATTCTTGGGTCCTTGGTACTGGTTAGTTTGCTTCCTAACAAAGATACCTGCAGGTTTTCCAACAGGCAGTTTGCTACTCACTTTGGCACTAGCATTGTGCCAACAGTCCATTGCAAAGTGGCCTACCTTGCCACAGCACCAACACTCAAACTTATTGTACCTTTGCTTAGGTACAGTCTTTGCTGTTTTATCTACAGCTGACTTGTTGAGAGTTGGGGCTTTTCCCTTGGACTTGGACTGAACAGTCCTTGCAGGTTTAGTAAATCCCAGTTCAGCTCTACCTTTGTGATGAAAAAATTCATCAATTAAGGGTAGAACTGACTTAGGTTTAGAAAACCTAACAACTAAGTCTTTCTCCTTCTGAAGATTAATCTCCAGACTCTTGATTTGATCATTCTTAAATGGTATAGTCCCCATCTGAATCACAGTTATGTGCTTCAGTCTGGCTATCTCATTAAGCTTTTGATCAAACAACTTCTCAAAATCAGTTGCAGCAGCTTTGAGATTAGCAATTTCCTTTGCCTGACTTTTGGCTAGGGACTTGCTCTTCTTATAAGCTTGCAACAGAACTTTATATTCATCTATCAACTGATGAATATCCTCTTCAGACTCAGATGCACTCTCATCACTTGATGATGATGAATCTGATTCTGTATTGGCACAAGAAATTGAACTAAAAGAACAATGTTGTACCTTACTAGGTCCTGGCTGCTCCAGGATTTTGTCAATTTCTGTCAATGCCATTAGTCCTTGGCACTGACTGTCCTCTTGTTCATATATAGAGTTCATGATCTGAATGAACTCTTCTTCTTCCTCAGCAAACAGTCCTATATATGCCACAGCATCTGACTCAGTTTCTGATGAAGAAATATCTGACAGGCTCTTGTCCTTTTTGGCAACAAAAGACTTTTCCTTCTTGCCCTTGTATTGAGTCTTTTTCTTGTCACTAGACTCCTTCCTTTTTCTGGACAATCTGCAACAACATGGTCTTGTCAATTACAGCAATAGCATTCTATTTTTGAAAGAGTTGCTTTGCTAGACTTAGTCTTTTTCCTATCTTTCTTTGAAGACTTTTTATTCTGATAATAGTCTTCTTTTCCCTGTGAAGTAGATGACCTTGTCCTCCACTGTTTCTTCTTTAAGAACTTCTGGAAATGTCTTGTGAAGGCAGCAAAGTTCTCATCACTTTCACTGCTTTCAGACTTTCTACTTGCTGACTCATCTGACTCAGTTTCAGGTACTTTTGGTGGTGGAGTTGGTGACTTACTTATGTACTTTCTGGGGGCTTCTGTTTTGAAGGCCACTGTCCTTTCTTTATGTTCACTTCTTGTTGATTTCTCCTCTTCTTTCCTCACCATTAACTGCATCTCATAGGACAGCAGTTTGCCAAATAGTGTTGGTGGAGGAATTTTTGCCAACTTTGCCATTTCCCTAATGGCACAGATCTTGGTGTCCCAATCTTTTGTTAGGGACCTTAGAAACTTATCATTGAGTTCATAATTACTGAACTCTCTGTCATAGGACATGAGCTCATTCACAATCTTGTAGAACTTCTTATAGCATTCAGTTATGCTATCAGCTTTACCTTGTCTAAAACTTTCATATTCTTGGTTTAGCAAGGATATTATCAGTTAAGGATACGAGAGGAGGACATCCAGAAAATGGCCTTTAGTTCAAGATATGGACTGTACGAGTTCACTGTAATGTCATTTGGGCTCACAAATGCCCCTTCGGCCTTCATGAGCCTGATGAACAAGGTGTTTGAACCTTATTTGGATATCTTTATCATTGTCTTCATCGATGACATCCTGCTCTACTCAAAGACGGAGGAGGAGCATATTGAGCACTTGACCTTGGTATTGAAGAAATTAAAAGGGCATGCCTTGTTCGCCAAGTTTAGAAAGTGCGAGTTCTGGCTTAAGGAGGTTTCTTTCTTGTGCCACGTGATCAGTGGTGCTAGATTAGCGGTCGATCAGGCCAAGGTGCGTGTCGTGAAGGAGTGGTCTCCATTGAAGTTAGCGGCCGATGTGCGGAGCTTCCTTGGACTTGCTGGGTACTACCGCAAGTTCATAAAAGGATTCTCCAAGATTGCCATCCATCTTACTTCGTTGACAAAGAAAGGTGTGCCATTTCAGTGGACACCCCAGTGTGAAGCGGCGTTCCAAGAGCTAAAGGATACACTTAACTCCGCCCCCATCCTAGACCTCCTGTCTGGAAAGGTGGGATTTAAAGTTTACACTGACGCGTCGTATCAAGGGATGGGAGCGGTATTGATGCAGCACGGCCATATAATTGCCTACGTGAAAGATATTGTACCTAAACACCTAGAGGGGGGGGGGTGAATAGGTGACTTGAATCTTTTTAACTTTTTAGGCAGAATTCACAATCTAACACAGAATTATAACTACTTTAATACAACACACATTCATCAATCACAGCATTCCACAGCACACAGTAGACACACAGTTTTATAGTGGTTCCCCAAGGTTTGGGTACATCCACTTTCCCCCTTCATCTATCTAGCAGTGTACTAGATTCGGCCCAACTTCTCCACTATCTCAGATCCTCAGATCTTACACTCAGAACCCACAACACAGGTTCCTACACCTCAGGCCCAAGGCCCTACAACTCAGCTTCTTCACAAAGTTTACACTCAGCCACCAAGGCCTACACTCAGCCACAACAGGCCTACACTCAGAGATTTCAATCTCCTACACTCAGGCACTCAAGCCCTACACTCAGCCTTTATAATTACAGGCTTACAAAACTCAGATCCCTAAGGATCCTACAAGATAATATGAATACAAAAAATTGTAACTCAACAACTCAGAGATAAGAGAGAAGAGTTGTGAGATTCTTGATGAGTTCTTGGAAGAACTCAGCTGAAATTAATCTGACTTAGCTTTCTTCAAAGCTTCTTGAATGTAGAACTCAATAAGATTGACCTCCTCTGCAGTTGATCCTTGATCTCTGCAACTTAAGATTCAGAATAAATCTGAACCCTTCTTCTCAGCCTGGTTCCAACGGCTGATTTCTTGGATGGAGCTCTCTCTCTCCAACTTCTTAGATCTTCATTAGATTCTTCAAGTAATAGCTAGATCTTCTTCTTTGTTAATTATTTGATCAAATGATCTGAACAACTACAACAACGATTTCTGTAGACTGTATAAGCCTATTTATAGGCCTTCTTCATGGTAACCGGCTGGTCCGGTCCATAACAGATTTCTAACAACTCTGACAGGTGCAGTAGACCGGCTGGAATGGCAGCTGTCAAGTCATCCAGTCAGTTCTTGAAAATTCTATAACTGTCTGAAAGTGTCGAGACTGTCTGTCTTTAAGTGTCGACACATATAGACCAAGTGTCGACACAAGTTGTCTAAGTGTCGACACTAGCCTACAAGGTGTCGACACAACTCCTTGTGTTGTAGATTTTAGATCTCGACACTGTTTCTTCTTCATGTGTCGACACTGAAATTGAGTGTCGACACAAGTACTTGTACTTCAGTATATTGCTGAATTCTTGTAAGTGTCGACACAACTCCTTTGTGTCGACACATCTTCATGTGTTGAACTTGTCAGTGTCGACACTGCTTCTTGGTGTCGACACATGTCTTCAGTGTTGTTACTTGCTGAGTGTTTACACATCTCCTTAGTTCCGACACTTGTACTTAGAAATTTCTGAACTTTGCTAAGTGTCGACACAGCTCCTTATGTCGACACTTTCTTCAAGTGTTGAGTCTTCAGCTGAGTGTCGACACATTTCTCTGGGTGTCGACACTTACTTCAAGTGTTGAGTCTTCAGCTGAGTGTCGACATATGTTTCTAGGTGTCGACACTTACTTCAAGTGTTGACTTATCTGCTGACTTTTGCTGAGTGTCGACACAGCCTCCAAGTGTCGACACTTTCTGATATAGACACAGTTTCTCTGGGTGTCGACACAACTGCTATGTGTCGACACTGCTTCACTGCACTCTTCTTCATTGAGTGTCGACACAGCTCCTTGTGTCGACACTTTCTGTCTGGTGTCGACTCAACATCCCTGGTGTTGACACAATGACTCCAAGTGTCAACACTGCTTGCCTGGGTGTCGACACAAGTCTTCTTAAGTGTCGACTCTTTCCCTCTAGGTGTCGACACATGAACTTAGAAACTTTTTCTTCTTTCCTGTAAATACTTAACCTGCACAAGGTAACTCAAAACACATCAAATACATTTTGATGTATATCATTGAGTTGGGTGAGGCTTCTTCAAATCAGGTACATTAGAACCAATGTACCCAACACTACGCTTCAAGACAGCTGAAGAAGCATAAGATCAACTATCCGGTTCATGATTTGGAGTTGGGAGCAGTGGTATTTGCCTTGAAGGTTTGGAGGCACTATCTATATGGCGTACACTCCGAGATCTTTTCAGACCATAAAAACCTAAAGTACATTCACACACAGAAGGAATTGAACCTGAGACAACGGCGATGGTTAGAGTTTTTGTCCGATTATGGGTTCACTTTGAACTATCATCCCGGAAAGGTGAACTCGGTGGCCGATGCATGGAGCAGAAAGGTACCAGACTCGAGCCCAGTGTCTCGGTTGATGAGTATGGAGTTGGCTCGGATGATTGAAGAGATGGATATTACTTTGGTATATAAGGCTCCTTCGGCAGAGTATATAGACTACTTGGCAGCCATGGGTATAGTTTGTGATATCCGGGACCGATTCCAGGTGGAGCAAGGAAGGGATGTGGCTCTGGCCCCAATAATCAAGGCAATCGAAGATGGGACTACTGATGAGTATACGCTAAAAGACGGCCTCGTTTATTTCCGCGGCCGGCTCTACATTCCCAAGGGCGATATAATCCGGGAGGATATCTTGAGAGAGGCACATTGCACTCAGTATTCAGTGCACCCGGATATTACCAAGATTCACGCCGGCCTACAAAAGACCATGTGTTGGTCGGGAATGAAGAAGGATGTCAGATATTTTGTTACACACTTCGAAGTATGTCAAAGGGTGAAGGCAGAATGCAAGAGCCCTGGTGGTTTGCTATCATTGCCCATCCCCAAGTGGAAGTTCGAGGATATCTCTATGGACTGTGTCCATGGGTTACCTCGCTCATGCTCAGGGAATGATTCGGTGTGGGTGATCGTGGATCGACTGACGAAAGTTGCCTAGTTCATCCCTATGAAAAAAGAGGCTCACGTGGATGTTGATGGGCCCGCGAACAGACTCTTACTGTGGTTGGTTCGGTGAGTCGATCGCCGCGGGCTTGCTCGGGTAGGCAAGTGCACCTATCGCAAGTAGTACTCGATATTCGGGGGAATACCGAGGTCGTATTATTCTCGGGGTCGCGTTGACTATTCTTACTCCTCCGGGAGGACTATTATTTTACTGAAAATAAGGTGGATTTTTTACTTAACTAAAAACGGAAAAGCAAAGGAGCGAAAAAAAACGATTTAGAAAATATTCGATGAAGGGTTAACGCTCGGCATCGAATCGGATTAAGACTAAAACAATTTTTAATAATAAAAAGACTTAGTTTTCAAATTAATAATAAGGCAACTTGGCCGTGGAGGTTCCACAAATGTGAGCGCACTTATCTCTAGGAATATTGCTCACCTGAACGTTAAGACTATTCGACCGAACGTTAGTCCGACGAAGGATTCCTCTTAACGCCCGCTTTACGCTAAGAACCCCGCTATTGGGTGGGGAACCCAATCCGGTAGAATTACGCTTGTCCTCTCTCGAGGGGGTGCACGCAACTCTATTTACCCAGGGGTGATCGGTCCATATGCACGGCCTCTCGGCTAGCTAGCATATGGACAACGGAAATAGGGCCCACACATCGATTATGTGGTCCTACGCGTCGTAAACCCGGAGTAAACCCTAAGTGCTTAAATTAAAATGAAAATTAAGAACTTTAATTATTATAAATCATTTCAAATGTCCCAATGCTCTTCGATGCCGAGGCTAATAGCGATTAGCCACACATCGGTATGGGGACGGCTTATAATTTAGTGAGGCGTGAGTTCGAAATTAAATACTAAACGATTATAAGAAAGAGACATAAGAAAAATAACAACATTTAGAAAATTGAAAAATTAGCTAAAACAAGAACTCACGCACACTCTAAATTATAAATTAAAAAGGAACTAAGTTACACATGAAAAGAAATTTGCATAATTCAAATTTGCGAGTCCCACTCAAACGAGTGGGGGCGATAAATAAAGGCTGAAAATTGCAAGTCCTACTCAAACGAGTAGGACTGAAATGAAAGCGAGTCCTACTCAAATGAGTAGGAGAAAATAAATGCGATTACAGGGCTAAGAAGTCCGGCCATTTAACTCAAGTGAGTAGGCGGAAAAAATAAAGAAAGTAAAATTGCAAGTCCTACTCAAACGAGTAGGACTGAAAATGAAAACGATGCGCCATTTAACTCTTAACGAGTAGGCGGAAATAAATGCACACGAACACACACACTCCAAATGAAATTCAAGAAAGCAATAAAATTATATACCTACACTCACACACTCTACATAATTTGAATAAAGCATTAAAAGAAAGCAATTAAAAAGAAAGCATGAAAATTATACACCTACACTCACACACTCTACACAATTTAAATCAAAGCATAAAAATTATACACCTACACTCACACACACTTCATGAAAAATCAAAGTTACCTAAAAATTAAAATTTTAACTATTTCAAGCATAGGTTTTGCCAAAAACAAATAAAAAGAAGAAATTAAAATTTTAGAAGACAAAAGTTTTTCAAAACAAATTAAAAACCAAAGTTTTTGGAAAATAAAAATTTCAACATTTTCATTCCTAGGATTTCATAAAAGAGCTAAAAAAGTTGAAATAAAAGTGAAAGAAGAAAAAAAGTTTTCATTCCAAAATGAAGCTAAGTAAAAAAAACAAAGGAAACTTTAACTCTTTTACACACTCATAAGAGTGAAGATGTTGAAGAAGAAAAGAAAAAAAGGAAAACCTAATTCATCATTTCATGAGTTTCTAACAAAACCTATCTTGAAAAATCAAAGGCATGTAAAGAGGAAATCCTAACCTAAGCATGAAAACAAGTAAAAAAAAATGTAAAGTAAGCATGTTACACTCATACACACACACACACACTTTTCATAAATGAAGAACAAGTGAAGAACAAGTGAAGAACAAAGATAAAACCAAGGATAAAAAGGGAAAGAGGTGAGCCATCCAAATGAATTTTTCATGCTAAATAAAGAGAGAAAATCTAACATTTTTATTAAAATTTTCAAGCTATTACAAAGCTAAAAGGTAAAGCAAAAACAAAACATGAAATAAGAAGGGAGAAATCTCCTTACATAGCACTAGAATCCACAGATTAAGCCCACAAAAAGACACTAACTTGGCCCAAAAATCTGAACCCTTGGACCTTACAGAACTGGGCTATTTATAGGAAAAAATTTCAAAGTACACGCCCTCAGTCACGGGCGTGTAGGGGGGGCGTGACAGTACTATTCATGAAGGCGGCTGGCGATTGGACAGCAAAGTTGACTTCGGGCTGAGTTCGCAGCAGTCACGCCCTAGGTCACGGGCGTAACTATGGGCGTGTCGGGGAGGTAGAACCGGGCGCGGGTTGCGTCAAATGTCCTCGGCAGCATCTTGTCGGGCCAGCTGGAAAGGTCACGCCCCATGTCACGGGCGTGACTATGGGCGTGACAGTTGGGTCGACACTCGACGAATGTCGAGCGGAAAGTGTCGAGTCGAAATCGTTGAGCTGAAATTGGGTCACGCCCCAGGTCACGGGCGTGACTATGGGCGTGACAGTTGGGGTCGACACTCGACGATCGTCGAGTGGAATTCGTCGGGAGGAGAGGACACGGGCTTGGGTCACGCCCCGTGTCGGGTGACACGGGCGTGTCGGGGAGGTAGAGCCGGGCGCGGGTTGCGTCAAATGTCCTCGGCAGCGTCTTGTCGGGCCAGCTGGAAAGGTCACGCCCCATGTCACGGGCGTGACTATGGGCGTGACAGTTGGGTCGACACTCGACGAATGTCGAGCGGAAAGTGTCGAGTCGAAATCGTTGAGCTGAAATTGGGTCACGCCCCAGGTCACGGGCGTGACTATGGGCGTGACAGTTGGGGTCGACACTCGACGATCGTCGAGTGGAATTCGTCGAGAGGAGAGGACACGGGCTTGGGTCACGCCCCGTGTCGGGTGACACGGGCGTGTCGCCAGGCGTGTCAAGCCTTTTCTTCAGAAATTTTCCGATTTCACGGGAAATGCACAGTCATGGCTCGGTCACGGGCGTGACCCATGTGTCACGGGCGTGTACTTCCCAATTTTTGGCAGATTTTGGAATTTTTCTGAAAATCAAAATAAAACAAGTTAGGAGAAAATTTACAAGAATAGGAACATTTTATTGAACAAAAATAAGTAAAAAACGACGAAAATAAATGAAAATGACTAAATTAATGTGCATAAAAATACGCATATTTACAGTTCATCAAATACCCCCATACTTAGGCTTTTGCTATTCCAGAGCAAAAGTTTGAGGTGAATCTATAAGGAATAAAAAAAACTCTAAGTTTTGGCTATCGCTTAATTAATTATAAGAGAGATCAAAATAAATATACGGGGTGTAAGAGTTAAGTCCTAAAATTATGTAGATGATTTAAATAGCGCAAAAGTTTTGGCCAAAAGACTTCTTGATGTAATCAAATAGAAGGCAACATTTGTAATGGTTAGGTTAACGAAAATAGTTTGGAATTATAAGAATTCTAGCTTATACGAGTGCTACCGGAAATAATACAATTTACTAATTATGCTCTCAAAAAGATTTTTGAATTAATTCTAGAATCGTGTAATTGGCTAAGGGGGTAGTGTGGTTTATGAAGAGGGTTTTGATATTTGAGGTGAGGTAAGTTTTTTCTCGAACCTCCATTTTTTTTTTTTGGATTATTAGGAAAACGAAATCTTATTTTCCTAATATGATTTTTGTTTTTCAACTTCATAATAATAAAAATTAACCCAATGTATATTTGCAGGAGTAATGAATTTTATCCTCTTACTCCCTATATAATCTTTTAAATTATTGGGTGCCTATGTTTACGGAACGAAATCTTGTTCCCATTGACATAAGATCTTTTAAGGATAAAATTTTTCGTGCCAAGTAGGTCATGAAAAGTGAGGGGAGAAAGGAAAACTAGATTGTAATCCTAAAAATTTTTGAGAGCAACCTTAATAATTTGTACGTTACAATGTTTTCAGAAAGCTAAAAGTAAGTATAATTGAATTCTATAGTCGTTATTTCCTAACATAATATACGTGCTCCTATTAATGAAAAATTAGAAGTAGTGCCTAAAACGAGTCCGCTAGTTTTAACAAAGCATAAAGAATTCTTTAAAACTTAACCCCGGCTATTTAAATGTTTCAATCGATAATTAACAAACGGGTAGTAAACAGAGAATTAATAGTATTCACATATAAATAAACTCAAAACAGAATTTTTGGATAGCAGAAAAGTTAAGTATGGAATATTTAATTTATTTGTTGCAAAACAATTTTTTGTTTTTTTTATAGTTTTTTTGTAAACATTTTTTTTGTGTTTTTCATTTATTATCTTTTTTTTGTATTTTTGTTTTTCTCAATTTTTTTGTTTGAAAATTTTTTGAACTATTATCTTTTTTTTTGTATTTTTTAAGAGAATTTTCATAATATGTACAAAAATAAGGGAGAAAAAGAAAAATGTTTGTACAAGAATGAGGAAGGGGGAGAGAGAAAAAACAAAAGATATATACAAAGAGAAACAAAAAAATTTTTTTTTGTTTTTTCATAAAATTTTTTTTTGTTTTTTTCATTTAAAAATTTTTTTGTTTCATTTTAAGATGTTTTTTAATTTTTTTGTTTTTTTTTTGTTGTTATATGTATTTTTTTGTATTTTTCTTTTTTTTTGAGATGCAGAAAAATTGAAGTGCAGAAAATAAAGCACGAAAATACCCCCATACTTAAGTCCAACATTGTCCCCAATGTTGTATCGTAAGTATGCAGAACAGAAATGAAAGACAATATGTACAACGAAAAGAAAGGGAAGGGGGTAGAAGCTTCCCTGAAACGCGGAGGGGGAGGCCGATCAGAAACCCTGCGTTTATTAGAAAAAGCAGCAAAGATAATGAGGAAAGGGCGAAAAAGATAAGCGAGGGGTGCCTCCCAGGAGCGCTTTGTTTATAGTCGTGTAGCTTGACTTATTTGGGCGGATTTATAAATCTAGTAGGGTTATGGTTTCGTAATGCTCGATCACTGGGTCGCCCGCGATGTATAACTTAAGCCGATGACCGTTTACTTTAAACGAACCTCTTTCCGGGTGGGAGACGAGTACGGTCCCATATGGAAAGACTTCTTCAACTAAGAAGGGACCGGACCATCTAGATTTTAGTTTACCTGGAAAAAGCTTAAGGCGTGAATTATAAAGAAGGACAAGATCGCCCGAAGAAAATATTTTTGGGGACTTTAAATGTCGATCGTGATATAACTTAGAGCGCTTCTTATAGAATTTATTGCTCTCGTAAGCATTCGCACGCCATTCATCGAGCTCGTTTAGTTGCAGTTTTCTATTTTGAGCGGCTAAGTTGGAGTCGAGGTTTAAGAGTTTTAAAGCCCAAAGTGCGCGATGTTCTAATTCTACGGGTAAATGGCACGCTTTGCCGTAGACTAACCGGAACGGCGTACATCCGATAGCGGTTTTGTATGTCGTCCGGTACGCCCACAACGCATCGTCGAGTTTAACGGACCAATCTTTCCTATTTAGCGAAACGGTTTTTTCTAAAATTCGCTTAATCTCTCGATTTACTACCTCGACTTGGCCACTTGTTTGCGGGTGGTAGGGGGTGGCAAGCTTGTGCGTGACTCCGTATTTAGCTAACGTCTTAGCCATAAGAGCGTTACAGAAATGCGTTCCCCTATCACTAACAATTGCGCGAGGCGTGCCGAAGCGAGAAAATAATTTTTTAAGAAATGTAACGACGACTCGCGCATCGTTGGTGGGGAGAGCTTGCGCTTCCGCCCACCTCGATACGTAGTCGACCGCCACTAAAATATACATATTTTTGAAAGACGGAGGTAGGGGGCCAACAAAATCTATGCCCCACAAATCGAAGACTTCGCATTCTAAAAACATGTTTTGGGGCATCTCGTCGCGACGAGAGATGTTACCCGACCGCTGACAGCTATCGCATGCGCGCACAAAATTATGCGCGTCTTTGAAGAGAGTGGGCCAAAAGTAGCCCGCCTCTAGCGCCTTCCGAGCGGTCCGGTTGGCTTGATAATGCCCACCGGTTGGACCCTCGTGGCAGTGCTTAAGAATTTGCAAGCACTCCACACCCGCAACGCATCGTCGAACCGCTTGGTCCGCGCAGATACGAAAAAGAAATGGGTCCTCCCAAAAGAAATTTTTCAAGTCAGAAAAGAATTTCTTCTTTTGATGACTGGAAAACTCTTTTGGAAGGACCCGCGCTACTAAAAAATTTGCAAAATCTGCGAACCAAGGCGAAGATGACAAAGACATATTAATGGCAAGAAGGTGTTCCTCGGGGAATCTGTCATTTATTTCAGATTCGACGAGCGCTTCCGCACCTGGATTTTCTAAACTGGAGAGGTGGTCCGCCGCTAGATTTTCCGCTCCCCGCTTATCTCGGATCTCCAAATCAAACTCTTGTAGGAGGAGAATCCATCGAAGAATGCGGGGCTTCGCATCATTTTTAGCTAATAAATATTTAAGCGCGGAGTGATCGGTAAAAACGATAACTTTAGATAGCGTTATATACGAGCGAAACTTATCGAAAGCGAAAACGACGGCTAAGAGTTCCTTTTCCGTTGTCGTGTAATTTATTTGTGCGGAAGTGAGCGTCTTGCTAGCGTAATAAATAGGATGAAAATGTTTTTCTACGCGTTGGCCAAGAACGGCACCTAAGGCAATATCACTAGCGTCGCACATTATTTCGAACGGAAGGGACCAATTAGGGGCCACTAAAATTGGTGAAGAGATAAGTTTTTGTTTTATCAAATTAAAGGCGGACTCGCATTCGCTACTAAAGATGAAGCTTGATTCCTTTTCCAAGAGGTGAGTTAGCGGCTTTGTTATTTTTGAAAAATCTTGAATAAAGCGTCGATAAAAGCCCGCATGGCCTAAGAAACTCCTAATAGATTTTACGTTTGTTGGATGCGGAAGTTTTTCTATAATTTCTATTTTGGCCTTATCCACCTCTATCCCCTTAGACGAAATCATATGGCCGAGGACCAAACCTCCTCGAACCATAAAGTTGCATTTTTCCCAATTTAAAACAAGGCTTGTGTCCTCGCACCGTTGAAGGACACGATCTAAATTGTTAAGGCAATCGGGAAAAGAGCGTCCGAAAACAGAAAAGTCATCCATAAAGACTTCCATAATGTCTTCTACTAGCTCGCCAAAGATCGCTAGCATACATCTTTGGAATGTAGCTGGCGCGTTGCAGAGTCCAAATGGCATTCTTCGATAGGCGAAGGTGCCAAACGGGCAAGTAAAAGTTGTTTTCTCTTGATCATCGGGGAAATGGGGATTTGGAAAAACCCCGATAAACCATCAAGAAAACAATAATACGGATGACCGGATAAACGCTCTAAAATCTGGTCTAGAAATGGCAGAGGGAAATGGTCCTTGCGGGTGGCGTCGTTAAGTTTCCTATAGTCGATGCACACTCGCCAACCCGTAACAGTACGAGTTGGGACAAGCTCGTTATGCTCATTCGCCACTACGGTAAGACCGCCCTTCTTGGGCACGACATGCACGGGACTAACCCATACACTATCCGAAATAGGGTAGATAATCCCCGCATCTAATAACTTAATGATTTCGGCTTTAACGACGTCTTTCATGTTTGGGTTAAGACGACGTTGCGGCTGAATCGTTTTGCGGCAATTATCGTTTAGGAAAATCTTATGGGTGCAAAAGGAGGGGCTAATCCCCTTTAGGTCAGAGATTTGCCACGCAATTGCGTGGCGATGTTTAAATAAAACTTCCAATAAATCGGAAGTCTCCGAATCACTCAAGTCCGAAGAAATGATAACGGGGAGCGTATCACCTTTTCCCAAAAAAAGCGTACTTGAGCGAGGCGGGTAAGGGTTTGAGGTCTAGGATGGGCGGTTCTTCTAGGGAGGTTTTAATTCCTATGTCTTTCTTACCAATTGGTTCGAAAGGCAAGTCTATAGACGTATCCTCATCGCAGTTAAAATTTTCGAGCGCATAAATATCGTCATTTAAAAATACGGACTCGAAAATGGGAGAAGAACGTTCTCCGAAAAAAGTATTTAAAGAATAGCAGAAATCGTCGCTCGATGACAAATTGTCCATCGAGGGATTAATAGAGAAAGTAACTTGGTCATCGCCTACTCGGAGGAGAAGGCTACCATTACTAACATCTATTAGTGCGCGGGAGGTGGCGAGAAAAGGGCGACCGAGTATTATTGGTACCTCGGCGTCCTCCTCGATATCTAAGATGACGAAGTCTACCGGGAAGGTAAACTTGTCGACTCGGACAATGACGTCCTCCACTACCCCGATAGGGAACTTAACCGAGCGATCCGCTAATTGGATGCGCATATTCGTAGGACTAGGAGTACCCAAACCTAAACGCGAAAAGAGCGAGAACGGCATCAGATTAATGCTAGCCCCTAAATCAGCTAAGGCGTACTTTACTAATATATCGCCAAAAAGGCACGGGATGGAAAACCGTCCCGGGTCGTTTTGTTTTGTGGGCAATTTATTAGTAAGGGCCGCCGAGCAGACAGCGTTGAGAGATACATGCGAAATATCCTCTAATTTGCGTTTATTAGAAAGTAGTTCTTTTAAAAATTTCGCATATTTGGGCATTTGCGAGATAGCCTCGCAAAAAGGAACATTAATGTGAATTTGTTTTAATAATAAAATAAATTTTTCATATTGCGCGTCCTTACGCTCGTTTTCTAACTTATGCGGATACGGAAGAGCCTTGTTTAAAATAATTTTTTCTTTTATAATAGGTAAAGGCGGCGTGAGCGAAGAAAGAGGAAGAGGGGTCGGAGGTGAAATATGTACCTGAGGGTCGGTCCGTTTTGGATCGACCACCTCCTTTCCGCTACGGAGGGTTATAGCGTTGGCGTTTTCCCGCGGATTGGGCTCCGTGTTTCCCGGCAGTGCCCCGAGCGCGCGCTCGGACATCATCCTCGCTAGCTGTCCAACCTGTTGTTCGAGTGTTTTTAGCGATCCGGTGATGTTCCGGATATTTGACTCGTTGGACGCAATATACTTCGAAAATTTTCCTCCATCGGGGAGGGTTTCGGAAGAGGAGGGGGAGGAAGAAATCCGGGCGCATAAGAAATAGGGGGACGCTGAGCATTATTCGGGTTGCTCCACGAGAGGTTGGGGTGATTCCTCCAACCCAGATTATAGTTATTACTATAAGGGTTGTTGTTGGGGTTGAAGGGAGGACGACCCGAATTTCCCATGAAGTCCACGAACTCTTCAGCTACGCAGACGTTGGGGGAATAAAACAAGGCGGAGTGGAGGAGGCAGCAGACATCTCCGCCACCTGCTTTGTTAACCTTTCAACTTGAAGGGTCAAGAGAGCAGTGGCATCCACTTCAAAAAGACCAGCCGCCGGCTTTGGCCGTCCCCGCGGGACGTTCCATTGATAGGCGTTCATAGCCATCTCTTCGAATAAAGCCTGGGCGGCCTCGGGGGTTTTGTTGTTAAGCGTTCCCCCGGCAGCCGCGTCAATCATTTGACGCGTCTGAAAATTCAGCCCATTATAAAAAATTTGAACTTGCAACCACGTTGGCAGCGCGTGGTGCGGGCAACGGCGGAGGAATTCCTTAAATCGTTCCCAAGTCTCGTATAGAGACTCAGGATCGTTCTGCACAAACGAAGAAATGTCCGCCCGCAACTTTGCAGTTTTGGCGGGCGGAAAGTACTTCGTTAGGAACCGTTCCGTCAACTCAGCCCACGTGGTGATACACCCTCGCGGGAGGGCATTCAACCACGCCTTGGCTTTGGACTTAAGGGAAAAAGGAAATAAGCGCAAACGAATGGCGTCATCAGTGACGCCATTGATCTTGAAGGTGTCGCATATCTCCAAGAAATTGGACAAGTGGACATTCGGGTCCTCATCCGGCAGTCCATCGAACTGCACGGCGTTTTGGACCATTTGAATGACACTTGACTTTATTTCAAAATTATTATTGGCCACCGCAGGGCGAACAATACTCGACCCAGAATCATCCAGGTTAGGCCGGGCGTAATAAGACATAGTACGCTCGGCCGCCGGGGGAAGGTTAGGGGCGGCCATAACTACAACAGTGGGTTCTCCGATAGATTCCTCGGGATCTAAAGAAGGATTTCGGCGATGAGATCGGATACGCGCAAGAGAGCGTTCGATCTCAGGGTCGAAGTCTAAATCTTCAGACTCTGAGGGTTGTCCTCGGGTCATACACCCAAACAAAAATAAAACAAAAATAAACTCTTTTTTTTTGTGTTTTTAAAATAAAGTTTTTAGTTTTTTTTTTTTTATAGAAAATAAGTAAAATTAATAGACTCCGGAATTCGAAATAGCAACTCGAAAAGAGAGTTCCCCGGCAACGGCGCCAAAAACTTGATGGGCCCGCGAACAGACTCTTACTGTGGTTGGTTCGGTGAGTCGATCGCCGCGGGCTTGCTCGGGTAGGCAAGTGCACCTATCGCAAGTAGTACTCGATATTCGGGGGAATACCGAGGTCGTATTGTTCTCGGGGTCGCGTTGACTATTCTTACTCCTCCGGGAGGACTATTATTTTACTGAAAATAAGGTGGATTTTTTACTTAACTAAAAACGGAAAAGCAAAGGAGCGAAAAAAAAACGATTTAGAAAATATTCGATGAAGGGTTAACGCTCGGCATCGAATCGGATTAAGACTAAAACAATTTTTAATAATAAAAAGACTTAGTTTTCAAATTAATAATAAGGCAACTTGGCCGTGGAGGTTCCACAAATGTGAGCGCACTTATCTCTAGGAATATTGCTCACCTGAACGTTAAGACTATTCGAACGAACGTTAGTCCGACGAAGGATTCCTCTTAACGCCCGCTTTACGCTAAGAACCCCGCTATTGGGTGGGGAACCCAATCCGGTAGAATTACGCTTGTCCTCTCTCGAGGGGTGCACGCAACTCTATTTACCCAGGGGTGATCGGTCCATATGCACGGCCTCTCGGCTAGCTAGCATATGGACTACGGAAATAGGGCCCACACATCGATTATGTGGTTCTACGCGTCGTAAACCCGGAGTAAACCCTAAGTGCTTAAATTAAAATGAAAATTAAGAACTTTAATTATTATAAATCATTTCAAATGTCCCAATGCTCTTCGATGCCGAGGCTAATAGCGATTAGCCACACATCGGTATGGGGACGGCTTATAATTTAGTGAGGCGTGAGTTCGAAATTAAATACTAAACGATTATAAGAAAGAGACATAAGAAAAATAACAACATTTAGAAAATTGAAAAATTAGCTAAAACAAGAACTCACGCACACTCTAAATTATAAATTAAAAAGGAACTAAGTTACACATGAAAAGAAATTTGCATAATTCAAATTTGCGAGTCCCACTCAAACGAGTGGGGGCGGTAAATAAAGGCTGAAAATTGCAAGTCCTACTCAAACGAGTAGGACTGAAATGAAAGCGAGTCCTACTCAAATGAGTAGGAGAAAATAAATGCGATTACAGGGCTAAGAACCCCGCTAAATGGGGACGAAATCATATGGCCGAGGACCAAACCTCCTCGAACCATAAAGTTGCATTTTTCCCAATTTAAAACAAGGCTTGTGTCCTCGCACCGTTGAAGGACACGATCTAAATTGTTAAGGCAATCGGGAAAAGAGCGTCCGAAAACAGAAAAGTCATCCATAAAGACTTCCATAATGTCTTCTACTAGCTCGCCAAAGATCGCTAGCATACATCTTTGGAATGTAGCTGGCGCGTTGCAGAGTCCAAATGGCATTCTTCGATAGGCGAAGGTGCCAAACGGGCAAGTAAAAGTTGTTTTCTCTTGATCATCGGGGGAAATGGGGATTTGGAAAAACCCCGATAAACCATCAAGAAAACAATAATACGGATGACCGGATAAACGCTCTAAAATCTGGTCTAGAAATGGCAGAGGGAAATGGTCCTTGCGGGTGGCGTCGTTAAGTTTCCTATAGTCGATGCACACTCGCCAACCCGTAACAGTACGAGTTGGGACAAGCTCGTTATGCTCATTCGCCACTACGGTAAGACCGCCCTTCTTGGGCACGACATGCACGGGACTAACCCATACACTATCCGAAATAGGGTAGATAATCCCCGCATCTAATAACTTAATGATTTCGGCTTTAACGACATCTTTCATGTTTGGGTTAAGACGACGTTGCGGCTGAATCGTTTTGCGGCAATTATCGTTTAGGAAAATCTTATGGGTGCAAAAGGAGGGGCTAATCCCCTTTAGGTCAGAGATTTGCCACGCAATTGCGTGGCGATGTTTAAATAAAACTTCCAATAAATCGGAAGTCTCCGAATCACTCAAGTCCGAAGAAATGATAACGGGGAGCGTATCACCTTTTCCCAAAAAAAGCGTACTTGAGCGAGGCGGGTAAGGGTTTGAGGTCTAGGATGGGCGGTTCTTCTAGGGAGGTTTTAATTCCTATGTCTTTCTTACCAATTGGTTCGAAAGGCAAGTCTATAGACGTATCCTCATCGCAGTTAAAATTTTCGAGCGCATAAATATCGTCATTTAAAAATACGGACTCGAAAATGGGAGAAGAACGTTCTCCGAAAAAAGTATTTAAAGAATAGCAGAAATCGTCGCTCGATGACAAATTGTCCATCGAGGGATTAATAGAGAAAGTAACTTGGTCATCGCCTACTCGGAGGAGAAGGCTACCATTACTAACATCTATTAGTGCGCGGGAGGTGGCGAGAAAAGGGCGACCGAGTATTATTGGTACCTCGGCGTCCTCCTCGATATCTAAGATGACGAAGTCTACCGGGAAGGTAAACTTGTCGACTCGGACAATGACGTCCTCCACTACCCCGATAGGGAACTTAACCGAGCGATCCGCTAATTGGATGCGCATATTCGTAGGACTAGGAGTACCCAAACCTAAACGCGAAAAGAGCGAGAACGGCATCAGATTAATGCTAGCCCCTAAATCAGCTAAGGCGTACTTTACTAATATATCGCCAAAAAGGCACGGGATGGAAAACCGTCCCGGGTCGTTTTGTTTTGTGGGCAATTTATTAGTAAGGGCCGCCGAGCAGACAGCGTTGAGAGATACATGCGAAATATCCTCTAATTTGCGTTTATTAGAAAGTAGTTCTTTTAAAAATTTCGCATATTTGGGCATTTGCGAGATAGCCTCGCAAAAAGGAACATTAATGTGAATTTGTTTAATAATAAAATAAATTTTTCATATTGCGCGTCCTTACGCTCGTTTTCTAACTTATGCGGATACGGAAGAGCCTTGTTTAAAATAATTTTTTCTTTTATAATAGGTAAAGGCGGCGTGAGCGAAGAAAGAGGAAGAGGGGTCGGAGGTGAAATATGTACCTGAGGGTCGGTCCGTTTTGGATCGACCACCTCCTTTCCGCTACGGAGGGTTATAGCGTTGGCGTTTTCCCGCGGATTGGGCTCCGTGTTTCCCGGCAGTGCCCCGAGCGCGCGCTCGGACATCATCCTCGCTAGCTGTCCAACCTGTTGTTCGAGTGTTTTTAGCGATCCGGTGATGTTCCGGATATTTGACTCGTTGGACGCAATATACTTCGAAAAATTTTCCTCCATCGGGGAGGGTTTCGGAAGAGGAGGGGGAGGAAGAAATCCGGGCGCATAAGAAATAGGGGGACGCTGAGCATTATTCGGGTTGCTCCACGAGAGGTTGGGGTGATTCCTCCAACCCAGATTATAGTTATTACTATAAGGGTTGTTGTTGGGGTTGAAGGGAGGACGACCCGAATTTCCCATGAAGTCCACGAACTCTTCAGCTACGCAGACGTTGGGGGGAATAAAACAAGGCGGAGTGGAGGAGGCAGCAGACATCTCCGCCACCTGCTTTGTTAACCTTTCAACTTGAAGGGTCAAGAGAGCAGTGGCATCCACTTCAAAAAGACCAGCCGCCGGCTTTGGCCGTCCCCGCGGGACGTTCCATTGATAGGCGTTCATAGCCATCTCTTCGAATAAAGCCTGGGCGGCCTCGGGGGTTTTGTTGTTAAGCGTTCCCCCGGCAGCCGCGTCAATCATTTGACGCGTCTGAAAATTCAGCCCATTATAAAAAATTTGAACTTGCAACCACGTTGGCAGCGCGTGGTGCGGGCAACGGCGGAGGAATTCCTTAAATCGTTCCCAAGTCTCGTATAGAGACTCAGGATCGTTCTGCACAAACGAAGAAATGTCCCGCCCGCAACTTTGCAGTTTTGGCGGGCGGAAAGTACTTCGTTAGGAACCGTTCCGTCAACTCAGCCCACGTGGTGATACACCCTCGCGGGAGGGCATTCAACCACGCCTTGGCTTTGGACTTAAGGGAAAAAGGAAATAAGCGCAAACGAATGGCGTCATCAGTGACGCCATTGATCTTGAAGGTGTCGCATATCTCCAAGAAATTGGACAAGTGGACATTCGGGTCCTCATCCGGCAGTCCATCGAACTGCACGGCGTTTTGGACCATTTGAATGACACTTGACTTTATTTCAAAATTATTATTGGCCACCGCAGGGCGAACAATACTCGACCCAGAATCATCCAGGTTAGGCCGGGCGTAATAAGACATAGTACGCTCGGCTGCCGGGGGAAGGTTAGGGGCGGCCATAACTACAACAGTGGGTTCTCCGATAGATTCCTCGGGATCTAAAGAAGGATTTCGGCGATGAGATCGGATACGCGCAAGAGAGCGTTCGATCTCAGGGTCGAAGTCTAAATCTTCAGACTCTGAGGGTTGTCCTCGGGTCATACACCCAAACAAAAATAAAACAAAAATAAACTCTTTTTTTTTGTGTTTTTAAAATAAAGTTTTTAGTTTTTTTTTTTATAGAAAATAAGTAAAATTAATAGACTCCGGAATTCGAAATAGCAACTCGAAAAGAGAGTTCCCCGGCAACGGCGCCAAAAACTTGATGGGCCCGCGAACAGACTCTTACTGTGGTTGGTTCGGTGAGTCGATCGCCGCGGGCTTGCTCGGGTAGGCAAGTGCACCTATCGCAAGTAGTACTCGATATTCGGGGGAATACCGAGGTCGTATTGTTCTCGGGGTCGCGTTGACTATTCTTACTCCTCCGGGAGGACTATTATTTTACTGAAAATAAGGTGGATTTTTTACTTAACTAAAAACGGAAAAGCAAAGGAGCGAAAAAAAAACGATTTAGAAAATATTCGATGAAGGGTTAACGCTCGGCATCGAATCGGATTAAGACTAAAACAATTTTTAATAATAAAAAGACTTAGTTTTCAAATTAATAATAAGGCAACTTGGCCGTGGAGGTTCCACAAATGTGAGCGCACTTATCTCTAGGAATATTGCTCACCTGAACGTTAAGACTATTCGAACGAACGTTAGTCCGACGAAGGATTCCTCTTAACGCCCGCTTTACGCTAAGAACCCCGCTATTGGGTGGGGAACCCAATCCGGTAGAATTACGCTTGTCCTCTCTCGAGGGGGTGCACGCAACTCTATTTACCCAGGGGTGATCGGTCCATATGCACGGCCTCTCGGCTAGCTAGCATATGGACTACGGAAATAGGGCCCACACATCGATTATGTGGTTCTACGCGTCGTAAACCCGGAGTAAACCCTAAGTGCTTAAATTAAAATGAAAATTAAGAACTTTAATTATTATAAATCATTTCAAATGTCCCAATGCTCTTCGATGCCGAGGCTAATAGCGATTAGCCACACATCGGTATGGGGACGGCTTATAATTTAGTGAGGCGTGAGTTCGAAATTAAATACTAAACGATTATAAGAAAGAGACATAAGAAAAATAACAACATTTAGAAAATTGAAAAATTAGCTAAAACAAGAACTCACGCACACTCTAAATTATAAATTAAAAAGGAACTAAGTTACACATGAAAAGAAATTTGCATAATTCAAATTTGCGAGTCCCACTCAAACGAGTGGGGGCGGTAAATAAAGGCTGAAAATTGCAAGTCCTACTCAAACGAGTAGGACTGAAATGAAAGCGAGTCCTACTCAAATGAGTAGGAGAAAATAAATGCGATTACAGGGCTAAGAAGTCCGGCCATTTAACTCAAGTGAGTAGGCGGAAAAAATAAAGAAAGTAAAATTGCAAGTCCTACTCAAACGAGTAGGACTGAAAATGAAAACGATGCGCCATTTAACTCTTAACGAGTAGGCGGAAATAAATGCACACGAACACACACACTCCAAATGAAATTCAAGAAAGCAATAAAATTATACACCTACACTCACACACTCTACATAATTTGAATAAAGCATTAAAAGAAAGCAATTAAAAAGAAAGCATGAAAATTATACACCTACACTCACACACTCTACACAATTTAAATCAAAGAATAAAAATTATACACCTACACTCACACACACTTCATGAAAAATCAAAGTTACCTAAAAATTAAAATTTTAACTATTTCAAGCATAGGTTTTGCCAAAAACAAATAAAAAGAAGAAATTAAAATTTTAGAAGACAAAAGTTTTTCAAAACAAATTAAAAACCAAAGTTTTTGGAAAATAAAAATTTCAACATTTTCATTCCTAGGATTTCATAAAAGAGCTAAAAAAGTTGAAATAAAAGTGAAAGAAGAAAAAAAGTTTTCATTCCAAAATGAAGCTAAGTAAAAAAAAACAAAGGAAACTTTAACTCTTTTACACACTCATAAGAGTGAAGATGTTGAAGAAGAAAAGAAAAAAAGGAAAACCTAATTCATCATTTCATGAGTTTCTAACAAAACCTATCTTGAAAAATCAAAGGCATGTAAAGAGGAAATCCTAACCTAAGCATGAAAACAAGTAAAAAAAAATGTAAAGTAAGCATGTTACACTCATACACACACACACACTTTTCATAAATGAAGAACAAGTGAAGAACAAGTGAAGAACAAAGATAAAACCAAGGATAAAAAGGGAAAGAGGTGAGCCATCCAAATGAATTTTTCATGCTAAATAAAGAGAGAAAATCTAACATTTTTATTAAAATTTTCAAGCTATTACAAAGCTAAAAGGTAAAGCAAAAACAAAACATGAAATAAGAAGGGAGAAATCTCCTTACATAGCACTAGAATCCACGGATTAAGCCCACAAAAAGACACTAACTTGGCCCAAAAATCTGAACCCTTGGACCTTACAGAACTGGGCTATTTATAGGAAAAAATTTCAAAGTACACGCCCTCGGTCACGGGCGTGTAGGGGGGGCGTGACAGTACTATTCATGAAGGCGGCTGACGATTGGACAGCAAAGTTGACTTCGGGCTGAGTTCGCAGCAGTCACGCCCTAGGTCACGGGCGTGACTATGGGCGTGTCGGGGAGGTAGAACCGGGCGCGGGTTGCGTCAAATGTCCTCGGCAGCATCTTGTCGGGCCAGCTGGAAGGTCACGCCCCATGTCACGGGCGTGACTATGGGCGTGACAGTTGGGTCGACACTCGACGAATGTCGAGCGGAAAGTGTCGAGTCGAAATCGTTGAGCTGAAATTGGGTCACGCCCCAGGTCACGGGCATGACTATGGGCGTGACAGTTGGGGTCGACACTCGACGATCGTCGAGTGGAATTCGTCGAGAGGAGAGGACACGGGCTTGGGTCACGCCCCGTGTCGGGTGACACGGGCGTGTCGGGGAGGTAGAGCCGGGCGCGGGTTGCCTCAAATGTCCTCGGCAGCGTCTTGTCGGGCCAGCTGGAAAGGTCACGCCCCATGTCACGGGCGTGACTATGGGCGTGACAGTTGGGTCGACACTCGACGAATGTCGAGCGGAAAGTGTCGAGTCGAAATCGTTGAGCTGAAATTGGGTCACGCCCCAGGTCACGGGCGTGACTATGGGCGTGACAGTTGGGGTCGACACTCGACGATCGTCGAGTGGAATTCGTCGAGAGGAGAGGACACGGGCTTGGGTCACGCCCCGTGTCGGGTGACACGGGCGTGTCGCCAGGCGTGTCAAGCCTTTTCTTCAGAAATTTTCCGATTTCACGGGAAATGCACAGTCATGGCTCGGTCACGGGCGTGACCCATGTGTCACGGGCGTGTACTTCCCAATTTTTGGCAGATTTTGGAATTTTTCTGAAAATCAAAATAAAACAAGTTAGGAGAAAATTTACAAGAATAGGAACATTTTATTGAACAAAAATAAGTAAAAACGACGAAAATAAATGAAAATGACTAAATTAATGTGCATAAAAATACGCATATTTACAGTTCATCAGATGTCTTGGTACGTCTCTTTGTGGAGCAGTTTGTACGGTATCATGTCGTGCCTAAGACAATCATTTCTGACCGGAATGGTCGTTTCACCTCAAAGGATTGGAAGGCAGTACAAGCATATTTGGGTTCGCGCCTTAATTTTAGCACCGCGTTTCATCCTCAGACGGATGGGCAGTCTGAGAGGACCATCCGAACAATGGAATATTTGTTGAGATTATGTGTGTTGGATTGAGGAGAGCCGTGGGAAAGGCTCCTACCACTGTTAGAATTATCCTACAACAACAGTCATCAAGCTAGCATCGGTATGGTGCCCCATGAAGCTCTTTACGGAAGAAGGTGTAGAACCCCCCTGTCTTGGGTGCAAGATGAAGACCCGAAGGCTTTGGGAATTGTGTATATTGAAGATACCGATGCAGTGGTCAGACTAATATGGGATCGCATGTTGGAGGTTCAAAGTCGGCAGGAAAAGTATTACAATGCAAAGCACCAGATGGTGGAATTTCAAGTGGGTGATAAGGCGTTCCTGAAGATTCGGCCGATGCATGGAGTGTCACGGGTGTGTGGGGTGAAAAAGGTCAGCCTAAGGTACGTTGTGCCTTACACTATACGGTAAAGGATTGGCCCGTTGGCCTATCGGTTGGAGTTATCGCCAGAGCTAGAGAATCTCCACGACGTGTTCCATGTGACGTCGCTTCAAAAGGTGTTGTTGCAGCCTGATCAATATATACCCACTATTGATGGTGTAGTGGCGACTGATAGGTATGTGTGACTGGAGCCGGTGCAGATCGTAGACAACAAGACAAGAATATTGAACCGCAAAAGTGATCTTTGTGTAAAGGTGTTATGGTCTAATCATGGGAAGGAGGAGTATACGTGGGAGCCGGTGGACTTGATGCAAAAACGCTACCCGGAATTATTTCCTCAAGATAATTTTGTTTAAAAGCATATTTTATTTTCTGTATGCTTTTATCCCCATAGCCTTAGCCTTATTTCGGGGACGAAATCTTTTATTTTGTTTATAGGATTCGTAATGTCCCGATTCGCACTAGGCCCCTCGTGCGCATTTTTGAGTCAGGAGAGCTGACTTAGGTTCAGGGGAATGCAGGCAGCTGGGCTGCACTTGTAAATAGGAGGAGAAATTGGTACAGAATAGGACACTGGTAGAGATACAGGAGTGTCCCTACCCATGTGGGAGAGGCCTGCTCTCTAGTCGATGACTCGAGTATGTTCAGAGAAGGACACGGGTAGTGACACGGGCGTGTCACTATCCGTGTGATGAGACACAGGTAGAGACACGGGCGTGTCCCTACCCGTGTGTGTGTCGAGTTGAACTCGACGAAGCATGTCGAGATCGACGAAGTGTATCCTGTGAAGTGACACTGGTAGACACACGGGCGTGTCCCTACCCTTGTGTGTCGAGTTGAACTCGACGAAGCGTGTCGAGATCGAAGAAGCGTGTTGACATCGACAAAGAGTACCCGAGAAGGACACGGGTAGAGACACGGGTGTATCCCTACCCATGTGTGTCGGGTCGAGTTCGTCGAGATGTGACCAGAGAAGGACATATCCAGAGATCACGGTCGTGTCATGTGGACACGGGTTGGGACACGGGCGTGTCCCTACCTGTGTGGAGTATTGAACCGACACTTAAACTATCGTTGATACTTCGCCGAGTAGGACACGGGCGTGTCCCTTCCTGTGTCACTTTTCACATATAAGGGTTGTGAATACCCTAGCCGTTTTCACTCCTCATTCCAGCCATTTTTATGAGAGAAACTTCTGTAGAGAGGGAAAGCTGCTGGAGCAAGTCCTAGAGGAGAAGATCCGCCGCCGTCGTGAAAGAGAAGATGCCACCGAGAAGAGTCACAAGATCCATGGCTGGAAATACTGGAAATGTCGGGAATGAGGTGAGCTTCCTCCCCTCTCCCTTGGTGCTAGATCTGTAGAAATCTAGGTAAGATGTCGACTCAAAAGAGTCTAGACTAGTGAGATGGTGATTTCTCTAGGAAGAGGCCGTTCTAAGGCTTGTGCTCTAAGGCTAGTTGTGTATTCAACTTCTCCAACCTTCTATGTGAAGATGGGGGTTGGTTTCGTGAAGAATCATGGCCTCATGAGGGTGAATAAGGGAGGAGGACCTTCTGGTGTGATTTTGGAAGATCGACTTGAGGAGGAAGATGAACCGATGTCGTTCATTCCGCCTTAAGAAGCGTGCAGAATCTGTGTTCTGCACGCAGCGATCTTCTTGGCCATTTTCTGGTGTGATATGGCCAGATTTGGGCTTTCGACTAAACACGAAAGTTGAATTCCTTGAAAGTACCATTCTAATGAGTGGTTTCACGACTTCAGGTGAAGTCTGTAGTCACGGGGAATTCTAAATGAATTTGACATCCGGCAAACCCTGCATGCAGAAATTGTGTTCTATACGTAGCGGATTTTGAAGCCGATTTCAAGTATGATACTATTTAATCTGGGTTGTGGTCTGAACATGAAAGTTATAACCCACGGAAAGACATTTCCATCTAGGGGTTAGACTCCTTCACCTGGTTCCTATGGCTTCGGGAATCGCCGGTCAAAGTTGCTGTCCAGATTTAATATGCACTTAAATTCTGGGTTTAGTATAACATGAATTTGGATTCGGTGGATTCAATGCTGCAATTAATTTGAGGTTTGGGTGAACTCTTTTATGTTAATCATCTTAGTTCTATAATTGATGAAGTTTAATAATTGTATCTCATGAAATTGGTTTGTGAAGCGAAGCATACTTAAATGAAATGATCTGATAGAAATTGGTAGACTAATATAAATGGCATCATGTTTACATTGTGTTGAAATCATTTGGAATGACATGTAGGAGGATAATCTATGGCCATGTGAATAACTGTTTAACAGATTGAATTTAGTAATCCAATTCTTAGAGTGTCATCTCCCTATGGGCAGCATTGTGGAAGGGTGTAAGTGCGGTGTTGACCGTCACTAGTTGGGATTGCGTTGAAATGAGTCAGAGTCGGACGGTTGGGCTTGGTCCTCGGTGCTCCTTTCCCGGGGCTCCTTTCGTGCCTAGTGGATGGTTGGGCTTGGTCCTCGCGCTTTCTTCGAGGCCCCTTCCATGCCACAGTGATGTGGAATCGCATGTGGTGTGTGTCAACACGCAGTGTCGTAATCCTGGGTTAAGGATAGTGTGGCAGGTCTACGGGCTCGCCTATCGTCACACCGACGGGAGTTGACAGTTAGACTTTGGGCGGTTGGGCTTGGTCCTCGGTTTTCACGTCCCGGGGCTCCTTTCGTGCCAAGTGAATAGTTGGGTTGTATCCTCGTGCTTTCTTCTAAGGCCCCTTCCGGGTCACAAAAGGCCAGTTCTGGTCTGTGTTCTCGGTGTACATCTACTCGAGACACCCGTTGGGACATTGTACGCATGGGCTCCATTGTTGTGTTCTTAGCATTGAGGCATACAGAGGCGTAAGTGAAGCTGTGTGGATGTCCGCTTAGTAGTAGAGATGCTCACTCTACTATCACTGCATGCCATGACAGTTGATGCCTGAGATGTTAGGTACCTGCTCGAATAGTTGGAACTATAGTCTGTGTCGACATAGCAATTGCATGTGCTTGAACATGGGTGAGTCATTTCATAGCACACATACCATTTCATAACATTGCGCAACAAGATCCTCATCATATAAGTTTGTATGAGCACTCCTATACGATGAGTTACTTATGTAAACAGATCCTTAACTTATAAGCTTCTATGGGAATCCTTATAAGTTAAGTTACCTTCCTGTTGTAGTTACTTGCTCTTAATGATTGGTATATATCTTGTAGAACTGCTAGACTAATTATTGTTAATCTTATTGTACCATTACCACCTGCTTGTACCTGCTTATACAATTTATTATACTTTGTACCCTTGCTCTTTTCTCCGCCCGGTGCCGAGGAGTCGTCGGGGGAGCAGATATGAAGCCACTTAGACTTTTCGACTAAATGTTGCTACGTCTTCCTTTTTAGGAGGTCACCCCGCAGGTAGAGCAGCCGCAGAATTTGCAGCAGGATAGTCGGGCCAGGACGACAGGGCCTGAAGGGACGGTAACGTCGCTGCCATTAGTTACTGATGTGAGTGTTGAGTGACTCTGATCTAGCCCTTTTGGGCGTTTATTTGCTGCACTCTGATATATTATAGAAGCATGTTTTGGCTTCTCTATTTTGATGTACTTTGGACTTATATACTTTGTGTGGATTTGACTTCTCTTATTATATTTGGTTGGGTTGCCATATATATGTTGATATTGGTTGTAGCCGGCAGAATAGGCGTCTTGTGGTACAAGTTAGCCCGTGTGCTAATGTTACCGCAAGGCGGCTGTTCTGGGCATAAGACCCCCTTCGTGCCGTGATTTGGGATCCGGGAGGGGGAGTCTTACAGATTACTCTACTCATGTTGCATTGATCAGAAGTGATCATGGTACTGAGTTTGAGTCTCTTCTTATGCATGAGTTCTGTGAGAAAGAAGGTATCAGGCATTTGTTCTCAGCTCCTAAAACCTCTCAACAAAATGGGGTAGATGAAAGGAAGAATAGAACCTTAATTGATGCTGCAGGCATATTACTTGCAGATGCTTACATGCCCCTATCCTTTTGGGCAGAGGCTGTAAGCACAACAAACTATGTACTGAACATGAGTTTAATACATAAACTTAAGAATAAGACTCCCTATGAATTGCTTGAAGGGAAGAAACCTAAAATCACATATTTTAAAGTATTTGGTTGCATATGTTATATTCATAATAATAACAAGAAGTATATTCGAAAGTTTGATGCTAAGGCTGAATAGGGAATTTTTCTAGGATATTCCCAAGTCAGCAAAGCTTATAGGGTGTTTAATAAATCTTCTTTAAAAATTGAGGAATCAATACATGTGACTTTTGATGAGGCTAACATGTCTTATAAGGAGAAAGAAATTTCTACCAATAACACTTTGCAGGTACCTCACTTGTGTGAGAAATTAGGTGAGTTAAACCTTCCACAAGAGGTTATATCACCTCCTACTCCACAAGCTGATGAAGACAGTGAAGAACTTATGGAAGAGGTTAAACTTCATTCAACAGCAGACATTACTCCACAAGAGGAATTAACTCCAAATGTTGTTGCTGAACCAACTCCACCCACTGATCTTGTCATACTAAGGGATCTCCCAAGATCTCAAGTGATTGGAGACATGTCAGTAGGTGTACAGACAAGGCATCAACTAAACCAAGATGAGATGCATGCCTCTTTCCTCTCTCAAGTTAAGCCGCAATCCATAAAAGATGCTGAGCAAGATCCCCACTGGATGATTGCAATGCAAGAGGAACTCAATCAATTTAAGAGATGTAGAGTTTGGGATTTAGTTTCAAAACCCAAAGACTACCCAGTCATTGGAACTAAATGGGTATATAGAAAGAAGCTAGTTGCCCAAGGTGTAATTGTGAGAAACAAGGATAGGCTTGTTGCTCAAGGTTATAAGCAAGAAGAAGGAATAGATTATGACCAAACTTTTGCACTAGTTGCAAGGTTAGAAGCAATCAGGATCTTCCTTGCATATACTGCCTACAAGAAGTTTAAAGTCTATCAGATGGATGTTAAGAGTGCCTTTTTAAATGGAGTACTTAAAGAAGAGATTTATGTTGAACAACCTTCAGTTTTTATCTCTCCAACTTATCCTCCATACGTCTTTAGATTGCATAAAGCTCATTATGGTTTAAAGCAAGCTCCAAGAGCTTGGTATGAGACCTTAGCTAGCTTTCTGATAGAGCAAAAATTTACTAGAGGCATTGTAGATAGAACATTATTCACTAGGCACCATAAAGATCAAATATTGTTAGTATAAATTTATGTAGATGATATTATATTTGGGTCTATAGATTCCAAACTATCCAAGAGGTTCTCTGACCTCATGTATTCAAAGTTTGAAATGAGTAGCATGGGTGAGCTCTCTTAATTCCTTTGTCTCCAAGTGAAAAAGCTACCTGATGAAATCTTCATATTCAGGCTAAGTATGCTAAAGAGCTTATTAAAAAGTTTGGGATGGCTGATGCCTCAGCAAAGAAAACACCCATGGCCACTAATGCTATAATAGATTCTGATGAACATGGGAAACCTGTTGATCAGAAATTATATAGGGGCATTATTGGGTCTGAAAGTGGAGGATAAGATCTATCTTAACTCTAGAGGGGGGGGGGTGTTGAATAAAGTATATTAAAATAATTTTCAAGATAAAAATTATTTGCAGTGGAAGACTTAATTTAAATAATATGTGTATAGTGCTGCAGAAAATAAAAATATGAAAGCAAGAAATAAAACAACACAGCACACATCAAAACACAAAGAAGCAACCAGAGGACACAAGGAGCTATAGTGGTTCCGCAATCAATCTGGGCACATGCACTCTTCTACCATCCTAGGTAGGAATCCACTGCAGGATGGGTTGATCAGGTGTCCTGGGCACCAATGAGCTTTTGATAAGGTGCTCAAAAACTAAACTAGATTTTTTGATCGGGTGTCTTGCCACCACTGAGTTTTGACAAGTTCTCAGAAACCAACACAAGCTTTTGAAAGGAGTTTCATAAACCCTTTACAGTAGAGAGAGAGAGAGAGAGAGAGGTGAGATGATCGTATCTGTCAACAATCTGAGAGAAGATAGTGGATGTTGTCAAAGCTCCCCGTGAGATCCTGAGTTATTCAGGAAGTGAAGCTTTGCAATAGGGTGATAGGCCTTCAGAAGATTAGATCTCCAGCAAAAGATGATTCCAGCAGCAGCTGAAATGTGTGGTGTCTGGAGTCTTGAATGATAAGGCCTTTGAACACTGGAATCAAAAGGGATCTAGAAATTTTAGTATATTGATCTCCTTCAGTGATGTGTGTTCCCGTAAGAATTCTATGACTGTGAATATCTGTAACTTTTTTCTCTCCTTCTTATTGTTGTTATTAACCAGCAGAATGAATAATCTTTTATTCCTTAGAACTGAATAGAATAAATCTCTGTCCAAGATAGTTGTTAGCCTGTCATAAATTACTTCCTTAAATGCATTTTGTCTTCTAGAGGAAAGTCCAATAAAAAATTCCTTTAAAATCTCCTTGAAACTTGCTCCAGATTAATTGAAACGGCTACAAGATTCTTGAAATAAATGCTGGGAATAAATAGAAGGGAATACCAAAACTGACTGAATTTGAATCTTGAAAAACGTCGATCTCTCTAGAAAAATGTCGACCTGAGCTCAACTATCGTTAAACTGAGCTCAGCGACTGGACTTAGATTAAAGCAAAAATCGTCGATCTGAGCTCAACTATCGTCGAACTGAGCTCAGAGATAGGGAAACAAACTGGAGACAGGAACGTCGATCTGAGCTCGAAGATCATCGAACGGAGTTCAACGACTCATTGAATTGAGCTCAGAAATCGTCGAATGGAGTTCGACGATTCGTCGACCTGAGCTCGACGAAATGACTTAGTCTCCTGAACTGAAATATCTGGTCTTGAGGGTGTTGAGGGCAGCTTTCAAACCTAAATACTAACCCTTAGACTCAATCTAATTGACCTTTAGATCTATACAAGGAGGTCAAAACAAATTTCCTAAAGGACATAGTGATCTTTGCCCAAATCAGTAATAGGGTGTTCCAACAATCTCCACCTATTTGGGTTAGGATTACTATTTACAGACATTGGAAAAAAATTGGAAAAAAAATAAAAACATACAATGCAGAAATATAACCAAAAAAACATTGCAGAAACACAGATATAATCACAGATAGTCAAAAATAGGTATCACTGTCAGCTTACAAAATAATTCTTTTTCCTTGCTCTTTTTGAGAACTATTTCTCTGTTAGGGTTAAGAGCTTCTTTCTTGGATCTCCTGTCATCATTTGCACCTAGAAAAGTTTGTTGTTCTGGCCTGGGGACTACAACTTCTGGGTGCAGCTTCATATAACTTTCTGAGTCAAAGAATTTGCTGGAAGAATATCTCTCAAGTTCTTTCTTTCTCTGTTCTGATAGAGTGGTGAAACTTGATGTATCTTTTCCTTGTTCTTTTGCCTTCTTAATTTGATCTAGTGCAGCCAATTCTTTCATCCTTATTGTCCAGGAATTAGGATTGTTCTCTGTGTCTTCAAATGGAACAGGAGGTTCATATATGTTTGAAGAATTATCAGGAGTAGCTCTGGAAGAAACTGGATCTTTTAACTTATAAGGGAAAGGACCAGAAGTAGAATCTGTAGGGCCTTGTCCTTCCCTTTGATAAGGATGCTGCCTAGAATAAACTCTGGAATAAACTCTGAAATCTCTTTGATTACCTCTGAACTGTCCTCTTCTTGGTTGGTAACCTCTAGACTGATTTCGTCGTTGCTGAGATTTTCCTTGAAATTGATAGGAACTTTGGCTTCTAGCAGTAGATTGAAAGGTAGATATTCCACCTGTACCTGCATTAGGTGAAGGAGGAGGAGGAGGAGGATTGAAAAGGGATGAACCTTTGTCATACTTATTTTTCTTTTTCATGGCTTTCAGCTGATTTCTGGAGTACTGCATCCATTGTTCTGTAATCTGGCAATCATGCAATATATAATAAGGAACATCATTTGTATCTTTAACCTTCTCTCGGGGAACTCTCTTCATGGTCTTGCTTCTTGCTTTCCTTTTCCTTGCAATTATTGAAGAGGAATCATCAGAGTCAGTTCTAAATTGATCACTGTCTGAACTTTGTGGATTATCATATAGTTCATCAAGCCTTCTGATGGAATCTCTTTGTTGTTGGGAAGGAACTGAAGAAATAACAGCAGGAACAGCAACAGGAGCAACAGCAGCAGCAGGAATTGGAACATAAAGAATACTGGCAGAAGGAACTATAACAGCATGTTCAGAAATAAAAATTTCAGAAATAATAAGCTCAGATACAGCATGCTCAAAACCAATTCCCTCTGTCATATGCACATCCTCAGAAACTGAAACAGCAACATCAGAACTAACTAAAACCTCAACAGCAGCAGCAGCAATTTCAACATTATCCACAGCCTGGACAGAATCTATAAAAGAGGCTAAAATGCTGGGCTCACAGCAAGAAATAGGCAAAACGGCCTTAGTAAGGTCTTCAGTATGCTGGTCTGGAAGGCAGCTGAAGTATACAGAATCAAATACTGATAGCAGTGACCTGAGATCCACTGTAATGACTGCAATTGGATCTTGAACTGGAGTTACTGCAGCAGGCAATCTCTCAGCTTCATAAGGCATCTCCCCCTGCCTAGATTCAGTGATAACTGGATCAAGGCACCCACTAGAAGGGATTGCCTGAGGAGGAAGAATAGAGGATAGGCTGGCAGACAACTCCTGAACAGTTTTCAGAAGTGGAGCCAATGAAGTCTCCAGCAGTAGTGATAGTCTTGGAGCTATCAGCTCATATAGCTTGTCTGCAATAGCTGGAAGGTCTACTTGCTCAAGAGGGACTTGAGTAGAGGTAGGAATGGATGTGGTAGAGATGAAAGTTGGAGAAGCAGGGGAAGTTGTTGGAGAAACTGTGGATGATGGAAGTGATGGTTGAGATATTTGAATTATGGAGATGGAAGATAATGGAGTGGAGATGGATGGTGTGAATGATGGTTGAGCATTGTGGAAGGGTATAAGTGCGGTGTTGACCGTCACTAGTTAGGATTGCGTTGAGATGAGTCAAAGTAGGATGGTTGGGCTTGGTCCTCGGTGCTCATTTCCTGGGGCTCCTTCGTACCTAGTGGATGGTTGGGCTTGGTCTTCGTGATTTCTCTGAGTCTCCTTCCTTACCACGGTGATGTGGAATTGCATGCGTTGTGAGTCGACACGCGGTGTCGTAATCCTGTTTTAAGGATAGTGTGGCAGGTCTACGGGCTCACCGATTGTCACACCGACGGTAGTTGACAGTTAGACTTTGGGCGGTTAGGCTTGGTCCTCGGGGTTCACGTCCAGGGGCTCCTTCCATGCCAAGTGAACGGTTGGGATGTGTCCTCGTGCTTTATTCCAAGGCCCCTTCC
This sequence comes from Platanthera guangdongensis, assembly GCA_039583875.1. NCBI lineage: Eukaryota > Viridiplantae > Streptophyta > Magnoliopsida > Asparagales > Orchidaceae > Platanthera > Platanthera guangdongensis. Next base: position 51,301,101 of record CM077161.1, read on the forward strand.
GGGTCACACAAGGCCAGTTTGGGTCTGTGTTCTCGGTGCACATCTACCCGAGACCCCGTAGGGCCATAGTACGCATGGGCTCCGTTGTTATGTTCTTCGCGTTGAGGCGTACGGATGTCTAGGTGAAGTAGTGTGGATACCCGCCTAGTAGTAGAGATGCGCGCTCTACTGTCACCGCCTGGCCACGGCTGTTGATGCTTGAGAGGTTAGCTACCTGCTCGAATAGTGGGAACTACTAGTCTATGTTGACATAGCGTTTGCATGGTGTGATCATGGGTGAGTCATTGCATAGCATACATGCCATTATATAGCATTGCACAAACAAGATCCTCATCGTATAAGTTTATATGGGCACTCTTATATGATGAGTTACTTTTATGTAACCCGATCCTTAACTTATAAGCTTGTATGGGCATCCTTATAAGTTAAGTTACTTTCCTGTTGTAGACACATGAACTTGATAGTTTTTTATTGCTTATGTAGAACTGCTAGAATAAAATGTTATTAATCTTATTGTACCCTTACCACCTGCTTGTACCTGTTATACTATTTATTATAATTGTACCCTTGCTCTTTTCTCTGCCTAGTGCCGAGGAGTCACCGGGGGAGCAGATGTGAAGCAACTTAGTCTTTTTGACTAACGGTTGCTACGTCTTCCTTTTTAGGAGGTCACCCCGCAGGTAGAGCAGCCTCAGATCATGCAGCAGGGCAGCCAGGCCAGTACGATAGGGCCTGAAGTGACGGTGTTGTCGCTACCGTCAGTTACGGATGTGAGTGTTGTGAGATTCTGATGTAGCCCGTTTGGGCAACTTTTGTAGCTGTACTCTGATATTGTAGAAGCATGTTTTAGCTTCTCTCTTATTTGATGTATTTGGACATATATGCTTAGTGTGGATTTGACTTCTCTCTCTCTCTTATATATTATGGTTGGGTTGGCATGTATATATTGATATTAGTTGTAGCCGGCGGAACAGGCGTCCTGGAATACAGGTTAGCCCGTGCGCTAATGCTACCGTAAGGTGGCTGTTCCGGGCATAAGACCGCCCTTCGTGCCGTGTTTTGGGATCCAGGAGGGGGGGTCTTACAGACACTGGCCAGGACACGGGCGTGTCCCTACCTGTGTCGAGTATTGAACCGACATTTAAACTTTCGTTGACACTATGCCCGAGCAGGACAAGGGTAAGGAAACGGGCGTGTCCCTACCCGTGTCACTTTTCACATATAAGGGTTGTGAAAACCCTAGGCGTTTTCACTCCTCATTCCAGCCATTTTCTGAGAGAAACTTCTGTATAGAGGGAAAGTTGCTGGACTAAGTCGTAGAGGAGAAGATCTGCCGCCGCCGTGAAAGAGAAGATGCCGCCGAGAAGAGTCACAAGATCCATGGCCGAAAATAGTGGAAACGCCGGGAATGAGATGAGCTTCCTCCCCTCTCCCTCGGTGCTAGATCTGTAGATATCTAGGTGAGTTGTCGACTCAAAAGATTCTAGACTAGTGAATTGGTGATTTCTCTAGGAAGAGGCCGTTCTAGGGCTTGTGCTCTAAGGCTAGTTGTGTCTTCAACCTCTCCAACCTTCTATGTGATGATGGGGGATGGTTTTGTGAAGAATCATGGCCTCATGAGGGTGAATAAGGGAGATGGAAATTCTTGTGTGCTTTTGAGAGACCGACTTGAGGAGGAAGATGAACCGATGTCGTTCATTCCGCCTTAAGATGAGTGCAGAATCTGTGTTCTGCACGCAGTGATCTTCTTAGCCATTTTCAGGTGCGATATGTCCAGATCTGGGCTTTCGACTAAACACGAAAGTTGAAGTCCATGAAAGTACCTTTCTAACTAGTGGTTGCACGACTTCAGGCGAAGTCTGTGGCTACAGGAAAGTATGAACGAATTTGACATCCCACAAACCCTGCAAGCAGAAATTGTCTTCTATATGCAGCGGACTTTGAAGCCGATTTCAAGTATGATACTATTGAATCTGGGTTGTGGTCTGAACATGAAAGTTGTAACCCATGGTAAGACCTTTCCATAGAGGGGTTACATGCCTTCACCGGATTCCTATGGCTTTGGAAATCGTCGGTCGAAGTTGCTGTCCAGATTTAGTCTACACTTAAATTTGGGGTTTAGTATAACATGAATTTGGATTCGGGGGATTCAATACTGCAATTAATTTGAGGTTTGGGTGAACTCTTTTATGTTAATCATCTAAGTTCTATAATTGATGAAGTTTAATAATTGGATCTCATGAAATTGATTTGTGAAGCGAAGCATACTTAAACGAAATGATTTGATATAAATTGGTAGACTAATATAAATGTGCATCATGTTTATATTGTGTTGAAATCATTTGGAATGACATGTTGACGGATAATCTATGGTCATGTGAATAACTGTTTAACAGATTGAATTTAGTAGTCCAATGCTTAGAGTGTCGTCTCCCTATGGGTAGCATTGTGGAAGGGTGTAAGTGCGGTGTTGACCCTCACTAGTTAGGATTGTGTTGAGATGAGTCAAAGTCGGACGGTTGGGCTTGGTCCTCGGTGCTCATTTCCTGGGGCTCCTTGGTACCTAGTGGATGGTTGGGCTTGGTCCTCGTGCTTTCTCTGAGTCTCCTTCCTTACCACGGTGATGTGGAATTGCATGCGGTCTGATTTGACACGTGGTGTCGTAATCCTGGTTTAAGGATAGTGTGGCAGGTCTACGAGCTCACCGATCGTCGCACCGACGGTAGTTGATAGTTAGACTTTGGGCGGTTGGGCTTGGTCCTCGGGGTTCACATCCCGGGGCTCCTTCCGTGTCAAGTGAACTGTTGGGCTGTGTCCTCGTGCTTTATTCCAAGTCCCCTTTCGGGTCACACAAGGCTAGTTCGGGTCTGTGTTCTCGGTGCACATCTATCCGAGGCTCCGCTATTGTGTTCTTAGCGTTGAGTCATACGAAGGCCTAAGTGAAGCAGTGTGGATGCCCGCTTAGTAGTAGAGATGCCCGCTCTACTATCATCGCCTGGCCACGGCGGTTGATGCCTGAGAGGTTAGCTACCTGCTCAAATAGTGGGAACTATAGTCTGTGTCGACATAGCAATTGCATGTGCTTGAACATGGCTGAGTCATTTCATAGTAAACACACCATTTCTTAACATTGCACAACAAGATCCTCATCGTATAAGTTTATATGGGCACTCCTATACGATGAGTTACTTTATGTAAACAGATCATTAACTTATAAGCTTGTATGGGCATCCTTATAAGTTAAGTTACCTTCTGATGTAGTTACTTGCTCTTAATGATTGATATATCTCTTGTAGAACTGTTAGATTAATTGTTGTTAATCTTATTGTACCATTACCACCTGCTTGTACCTGCTTATACTATTTATTATACTTTGTACCCTTGCTCTTTTCTCTGCCCGGTGCCAAGGAGTTGCCGGGGGAGCGAATGTGAAGCCACTTAGTCTTTTCGACTAACGGTTGTTACGTCTTCCTTTTTAGGAGGTCACCCCACAGGTAGAGCAGCCGTATACTTTGCAACAGGACAGCCGGGCCAGGACAACAGGGCCTGAAGGGACGGTACCGTCGCTACCGTTAGTTACTGATGTGAGTGTTGAGGGACTCTGATGTAGCACTTTTGGGCATTTATTAACTGTACTCTGATATATTGTAGAAACATGTTTTAGCTTCTCTATTTTGATGTACTTTGGACTTATATACTTTTTTTGAATTTGACTTCTCTTATTATATTTGGTTGGGTTGGCATATATATGTTGATATTGGTTGTAGCCGGCAGAATAGGCATCTTGTGGTATAGGTTAGCCCGTGTGCTAATGCTACCGCAAGGCGGCTGTTCTGGGCATAAGACCCCCTTCGTGGCGTGATTTGGGATCCTGGAGGGGGGTTTTACAAATGATATCAGTTTGCCACGATCCTCAACTAAAGATGTCATTCAACAATGGAACCACCCACGTTCGGTTAGTTAGATTGCGGACAAACTGACTTAGCAGAAGCAGTGGTGTGCCCATATGTAATTCACACTAAGTATGTCCAACTTTGACCTTAAGATTAGCCAACCTGACCATACTTTTGTATTCTACGTGTAGATTCCAGTGCATGTTGAGCCGATGTGGGTCACTCCTGCCCATTCCATACCCACTCAGTTCCAACAATCCGAGTTGGGGCAGACGCTCACCGCCATCCTGGATGCCTTTAGGGCGCAGCAGCCTCTAGTGCAACAACAGGATCCTGGCTCTCACTGGCTGAGCACCTTCCGGGCTCTCTCCCCTTCTGCATACCTTGGGACAGTGGCGGCTGCGCGCACTTAAGAATGGCTCGGCACGGTGCAGGAGCTATTGGCGTGGATCCGTTGCCCAGCCAACATGGTTGTAACATTGGTGGTGTCCGTATTGGAACTACATGATAAGAGGTGGTGGAAGTCGCTCATGGATCCACCTTCCAAGGGTGAGTCTATATAGAGATAAGTTGGAGCGAGTTCTCGGGTGTTTTCTTGGAGCACTTCATTCCCTCATCTGCTCGAGATGAACTCGAAGAGATGTTTTTTCTGCTGAAGCAAGGATCAAAGACAGTTACGGAATATCAACGAGAGTTCCAGCACCTCATGAGGTTCATGGATTCATATGATTTGGATGATAGAGGATACGCCAAACATTTCTACAAAGGGCTGCGAGATCCCCTAAAGCAGGCCCTTTTGTTTATAGTGGACGCTAGCTTGGTGGAGATTATCGACATGGCGAAGAGATTGGAGGCAAACCACTTGGGAAGTGGTTAGAGGGCTGCGGAGGGTGTGATGGAAGCTGGCCCAAGCAATAGATGGAGGTAGGACTTTAGGAGAGGAAGGGGACATCAAAGAGGTGGAGGAGGTTTCCACCGAGATTTTAGAGTGGAGCATCCGGTCCAGCAGCCACCCGCGTTGCCTCCACCGCCACAGTTTCAACAATTTCAGCAACCTGAGGGGCGTCGTGGGCTGGTGTATTTTGAATGCAACCAGCCGGGCCACATTCGACGTTTCTGCCTGCAATTGTTTAGGAACGCCCCTCCTGCTCTCCCTCCGGTAGCTCCTCGAGGACGGGGTTACATGCGTGGTCGAGGATGAGGAGCGCGAGGAGGAAACCCTGGTCCTGCCCGTGATCAAGTGTATGCGCTGGACATGGCGCAAGAAAGAAATCCCCAGGATGTTATTGCAGGTATGTTGCAGTTAGCCTTCTCATTTTCATTGTTTAAATTAAGTTGTTTAAAACATACTAGACAACTACTGTTGAGTTTTGGTTAGTGGTACTTATGCAGCGTGGTAGTCGGCAGGAAGACGACCTATATGTTGTTCGATACCGGTGCCTCACACTCTTTTGTTTCTAAGGACTTCATTAAAGACATGGAAGGTGTACAATACTTTACTGCTATAGCTCGACGAGTATGCCTCCTGGACGGTTCTGAGATGACCGCAACCGCTAAGTGCGAGCTAGAGATATTCATTGAGGGAAAAGCCTTTGATACGCCTGCCACTGTCTTAAGAATGCCAGAATTTGACATCATTCTGGGCATGGCGTGGTTGGACTGGCACTTCGCAAGGATCGCCTGCACGGAAAAACGAATTTATTTGAGACATGGAGACACTGACGTCATCTTCCAAGGTATTAGCTTCGCACCTCGTATGTTGTTATCTTCAGTTTAGGCAGTAAAAGCCCATATGATGGGGGATGAAGTCCTCATGATCTGTTTCGAGTTGAAGGAGATGGCGTTGGATATGAAAGATGTACGGGTAGTACGGGATTTCCCCGAGGTATTTCCTGAGAAACTGCCAGGATTACCCCCGCATAGAGAAGTTGATTTTCAAATTAATCTAGTATCAGGCGCAAAGCCTATATCCAGGGCCCCTTACCGAATGTCCACGAAGGAACTCGGGGACCATAGAGTTCAACTATAAGAACTGGTGGAGTTAGGTTTCGTTCACCCCAGCTCGTCACCTTTGGGAGCCCCTGTATTGTTCGTCAAGAAGAAGGATGGAACCCTGCATTTATTCATAGACTATCGGGAACTTAATCGACTGACGGTGCGGAACACTAATCCGCTACCCCGGATCGACGAGTTGTTCGATCAACTGGTGGGAGCGTATTAGCTTTCTAAGATGTATTTGCGCTCGGGATATTATCAGTTAAGAATACGAGAGGGGGACATCCAGAAAAGGGCCTTTAGTTCAAGATATGGACTGTACGAGTTCACTGTAATGTCGTTTGGGCTCACAAATGCCCCTTCGGCCTTCATGAGCCTGATGAACAAGGTGTTTGAACCTTATTTGGATATCTTCGTCATTGTTTTCATCGATGACATCCTGCTCTACTCAAGGACAGAGGAGAAGCATATTGAGCACTTGACCTTGGTATTGAAGAAATTAAAAGGGAACGCCTTGTTCGGCAAGTTTAGCAAGTGCGAGTTCTGGCTTAAGGAGGTTGCTTTCTTGGGCCATGTGATCAGTGGTGCTGTATTAGCGGTCGATCCGGCCAAGGTGCGTGTCATGAAGGAGTGGTCTCCATTGAAGTTAGCGGCCGATGTGCGGAGCTTCCTTGGACTTGCTGGGTACTACCGCAAGTTCATAATAGGATTCTCCAAGATTGTCATCCCTATTACTTCCTTGACAAAGAAAGGTGTTCCATTTGTGTGGACACCCCAGTATGAAGCAGCGTTCCAAGAGATAAAGGATACACTTACCTCCGCCCCCATCCTAGCCCTCCAGTCTGGAAAGGTGAGATTTAAAGTTTACACTGACGCGTCGTATCAAGGGATGGGAGCAGTATTGATGCAGCACGGCCATGTAATTGCCTACACTTCAAGATAGCTGAAGAAGCATGAGATCAATTATCCGGTTCATGATTTGGAGTTGGGAGAAGTGGTATTCGCCTTGAAGGTTTGGAGGCACTATCTATACGGCGTCCACTGCGAGATCTTTTCAGACCATAAAAACCTAAAGTACATTCACACACAGAAGGAATTGAACCTGAGACAACGGCGATGGTTAAAGTTTCTGTGCGATTATGGGTTCACTTTGAACTATCATCCCGGAAAGGTGAACTCGGTGGCCGATACATGGAGCAGAAAGGTACCAGACTCGAGCCCAGTGTCTCGATTGATGAGTATGGAGTTGGCTCGGATGATTGAAGAGATGGATATTACTTTGGTATATAAGGCTCCTTCGGGAGAGTATACGAACTACTTGGCAACCATGAGCATAGTTTGTGATATCCGGGACCGAATTTGGGTGGATCAAGGAAGGGATATAGCTCTGGCCCCGATAATCAAGGCAATCGAAGATGGGACTACTGATGAGTATACGCTAAAAGACGGCCTCGTTTATTTCCGCGGCCGGCTCACATTCCCAAGGGCGGTATAATCCGGGAGGATATCTTGAGAGAGGCACATTGCTCTCAGTATTCAGTGCACCCGGATATTACCAAGATTCATGCCGGCCTACAAAAGGCCATGTGTTGGTCGGGAATGAGAAGGATGTCAGATATTTTGTTACACACTTCGAAGCCTGTCAAAGGGTGAAGGCGGAATGCAAGAGTCCTGTTGGTTTTCTATCATTGCCCATCCCCAAGTGGAAGTTCGAGAATATCTCTATGGACTGTGTCCATGGGTTACCTCGCTAATTCTCAGGGAATGATTCGGTGTGGGTGATCATGGATCGACTGACGAAAGTTTCCTGGTTCATCCCTATGAAGAAAGAGGCTCACGTGGATGTCTTGGTACGTCTCTTTGTGGAGCAGTTTGTACGGTATCATGACGTGCCTAAGACAATCATTTCTAACCAGAATGGTTGTTTCACCTCAAAGGAGTGGAAGGCAGTACAAGCATATTTGGGTTCGCGCCATACCTTTATCACCGCGTTTCATCCTCAGACGGATAGGCAGTCTGAGAGGACCATCCGAACACTGGAATATTTTTTGAGATTATGTGTGTTGGATAGAGGAGAGCCGTGAGAAAGGCTCCTACCACTGGTAGAATTATCCTACAACAACAGTCATCAAGCTAGTATCGGTATGGCGCCCCATGAAGCTCTTTACGTAAGAAGGTGTAGAACCCCCTTGTCTTGGGTGCAAGATGAAGACCCGAAGGCTTTGGGAATTGTGTATATTGAAGATACCGATGCAGTGGTCACACTAATTTGGGATCGCATGTTGGAGGTTCAAAGTCTGCAGGCAAAGTATTACAATGCAAAGCACCGGATGGTGGAATTTCAAGTGGGTGATAAGGCGTTCCTGAAGATTCGGCCGATGCATGGAGTGTCACGGGTGCGTGGGGTGAAAAAGCTCAGCCCAAGGTACGTTGTGCCTTACACTATAGGTAAAGGATTGGCCTATTGGCCTATCGGTTGGAGTTACCGCCAGAGCTAGAGAATCTCCATGACGTGTTCCATGTGACGTCGCTTCAAAAGGCGTTGTTGCAGCCTGATCAATATAACCCCACTATTGATGGTGCAGTGGCGACTGATAGGTATGTATGACTGGAGCCGGTGCGGATCGTAGACAACAAGACAAGAATATTGAACCACAAAAGTGATCTTTTGGTAAAGGTGTTATGGTCTAATCATGGGAAGGAGGAGTATACGTGGGAGCCGGTGGACTTGATGCAAAAACGCTACCCGAAATTATTTCCTCAAGGTAATTTTGTTTAAAAGCATATTTTATTTTCTGTATGCTTTTATCCCCATAGTCTTAGCCTGATTTCGGGGACGAAATCTTTTATTTTGTTTATAGGATTCGTAATGTCGCGATTCGCACTAGGCCCCTCATGCGCATTTTTGAGTCAGGAGAGCTGACTTGGGTGCAGGGGAATTCAGGCAGCTGGGCTGCACTTGTAAATAGCAGGAGAAATCTGTACAGAATAGGACACTGGTAGAGACACGAGACTGTCCCTACCCATGTGGGAGAGGCCAGCTCTCGAGTCGACGACTCGAGTATGTTCAGAGAAGGACACGGGTAGTGACACGGGCGTGTCACTACCCGTGTGATGTGACACAGGTAGAGACATAGGCCTGTCCCTACCCATGTGTGTGTCGAGTTGAACTCGATGAAGCATGTCGAGATCGACGAAGTTTATCCTGTGAAGTGACACGGGTAGACACACAGGCGTGTCCCTACCCTTGTGTGTCGAGTTTAACTCGACGATGAGTGTCGAGATCGAAGAAGCATGTTGAGAATGACAAAGAGTACCCGAGAAGGACACGGGTAGAGACACGGGTGTATCCCTACCCATGTGTGTCGGGTTGAGTTCGTCGATACGTGTCCAGAGAAGGACACAGCCAGAGAACACGGTCGTGTCATGTGGATACGGTTCGGGACACGCGCGTGTCCCTACCCGTGTCGAGTATTAAATCGACACTTAAACTATCGTTGATGCTTCACCCGAGTAGGACACGGGCGTGTCCCTACCCGTGTCACTTTTCACAAATAAGGGTTGTGAAAACTCTAGCCGTTTTCACTCCTCATTCCAGCCCTTTTTCTGAGACAAACTTCTGTAGAGAGGGAAAGCTGCTGGAGCAAGTCCTAGAGGAGAAGATCTGCCGCCGTCGTGAAATAGAAGATGCCCCCGAGAAGATTCACAAGATCCATGCCTGGAAATAGTGGAAATGTCGGGAATGAGGTGAGCTTCCTCCCCTCTCCCTTGGTGCTAGATCTGTAGATATCTATGTGATATGTCGACTCAAAAGAGTCTAGACTAGTGAGATGGTGATTTCTCTAGGAAGAGGTCGTTCTAAGGATTGTGCTCTAAGGCTAGTTGTGTATTCAACCTCTCCAACCTTCTATGTGAAGATGGGGGATGGTTTCATGAAGAATCATGCCCTCATGTGGGTGAATAAGGGAGGAGGACCTTCTGGTGTGATTTTGGAAGACCGACTTGAGGAGGAAGATGAACCGATGTCGTTCATTCTGCCTTAAGATACGTGTAGAATCTGTGTTCTGCACGCAGCGATCTTCTTGGACATTTTCTGGTGTGATATGGCCAGATCTGGGCTTTCGACTAAACACGAAAGTTGAATTCCTTGAAAGTACCGTTCTAACGAGTGGTTTCACAACTTTAGGCGAAGTCTGTAGTCACGAGAAAGTCTAAATGAATTTGACATCTGGCAAACCCTGCATGCAGAAATTGTGTTCTATACGCAGCGGATTTTGAAGTCGATTTCAAGTATGATACTATTTAATCTGGGTTGTAGTCTGAACATGAAAGTTATAACCCATGGAAAGACATTTCCATCTAGGGGTTAGACTCCATCACCTGGTTCCCGTGGCTTCGGGAATCGCCGGTCGAAGTTGCTGTCCAGATTTAATCTGCACTTAAATTCTGGGTTTAGTATAACATGAATTTGGATTCGGTGGATTCAATGCTGCAATTAATTTGAGGTTTGGGTGAACTCTTTTATGTTAATCATCTTATTTCTATAATTGATGAAGTTTAATAAATGTATCTCATGAAATTGATTTGTAAAGCGAAGCATACTTAAATGAATGATTTGATAGAAATTGGTAGACTAATATAAATGCGCATCATGTTTATATTGTGTTGAAATCATTTGGAATGACATGTTGGAGGATAATCTATGGCCATGTGAATAACTGTTTAACGGATTGAATTTAGTAATCCAATTCTTAGAGTGTCATCTCCCTACGGGTAGCATTGTGGAAGGGTGTAAGTGCGGTGGTGACCGTCACTAGTTGGGATTGCGTTGAGATCAGTCAGAGTCGTACTGTTTGGCTTGGTCCTCGGTGCTCATTTCTCGGGGCTCCTTTCGTGCCTAGTGGATGGTTGGGCTTGGTCCTCGCGCTTTCACCGAGGCCCCTTCCATGCCTCGGTGATGTGGAATTTCATGCGGTGTGAGTCCACACGCAGTATTGTAATCCTGGGTTAAGGATAGTGTGGCAGGTCTACGGGCTCGCCATTCGTCACACCAACGGGAGTTGACAGTTATACTTTGGGAAGTTGCGCTTGGTCCTCGGTGTTCACTTCCCGGGGCTCCTTTCATGCCAAGTGAACAGTTGGGTTGTGTCCTCGTGCTTTCTTCTCAGGCCCCTTTCGGGTCACACAAGGCCAGTTCGGGTCTGTGTTCTCGGTGTACATCTACTCGAGACCCCCGCTGGGCCATTGTACGCATGAGCACCGTTGTTGTGTTCTTAGAATTGAGGTATACAGAGGCGTAAGTGAAGCAGTGTGGATGCCTGCTTAGTAGTAGAGATGCCCACTCTACTGTCACCGCATGGCCATGACAGTTGATGCCTGAGAGGTTAGCTACCTGCTCGAATAGTTGGAACTATAGTCTGTGTCGACATAGCAATTGCATGTGCTTGAACATGGGTGAGTCATTTCATAGCACACATACCATTTCATAACATTGCGCAACAAGATCCTCATCATATAAGTTTGTATGAGCACTTCTATAGGATGAGTTACTTATGTAAACAGATCCTTAACTTATAAGATTGTATGGGCATCCTTATAAGTTAAGTTACCTTCCTGTTGTAGTTACTTGCTCTTAATGATTGGTATATCTCTTGTAGAACTGCTAGATTAATTGTTGTTAATCTTATTGTACCATTACCACCTGCTTGTACCTGCTTATACAATTTATTATACTTTGTACCCTTGCTCTTTTCTCCGCCCGGTGCCGAGGAGTCGTCGGGAGAGCAGATGTGAAGCCACTTAGTCTTTTCGACTAAAGGTTGCTACGTCTTCCTTTTTAGTAGGTCACCCCGCAGGTAGAGCAGCTGCAGACTTTGCAGCAGGACAGTCGGGCCAGGACGACAGGGCCTGAAGGCACGGTACCATCGCTGCTGTCAGTTACTGATGTGAGTGTTGAACGACTCTGATGTAGCCCTTTTGGGCGTTTATTTGCTTCACTCTGATATATTATAGAAGCATGTTTTGGCTTCTCTATTTTGATGTACTTTGGACTTATATACTTTGTGTGGATTTGACTTCTCTTATTATATTTGGTTGGGTTGCCATATATATGTTGATATTAGTTGTAGCCGGTAGAATAGGCGTCTTGTGGTACAGGTTAGCCTGTGTGCTAATGCTACCGCAAGGCGGTTGTTCTGGGCATAAGACCCCCTTCGTGCCGTGATTTGGGATCCGGGAGGTGGGGTCTTACAGATTACTCTACTCATGTTGCATTGATTAGAAGTGATCATGGTACTGAGTTTGAGTCTCTTCTTATGCATGAGTTCTGTGAGAAAGAAGGTATCAGGCATTTGTTCTCAGCTCCTAGAACTCCTCAACAAAATGGGGTAGATGAAAGGAAGAATATAACCTTAATTGATGTTGCATGCACATTACTTGCAGATGCTTACATGCCCCTATCATTTTGGGCAGAGGCTGTAAGCACAACAAACTATGTACTGAACAGGAGTTTAATACATAAACTTAAGAATAAGACTCCCTATAAATTGCTTGAAGGGAAGAAACCTAAAATCACCTATTTTAAAGTATTTGGTTGCATATGTTATATTCATAATAATAACAAGAAGTATATTATAAAGTTTGATGCTAAGGCTGAAGAGAGAATTTTTCTAGGATATTCCCAAGTCAGCAAAACTTATAGGGTGTTTAATAAATCTTCTTTAAAAATTGAGGAATCAATACATGTGACTTTTGATGAGGCTAACATGTCTTATAAGGAGAAAGAAATCTCTACCAATAGCACTTTGCCGTTACCTCACTTGTGTGAGAAATTGGGTGAGTTAAACCTTCCACAAGAGGTTATATCACCTCCTACTCCACAAGCTGATGAAGACAGTGAAGAAGAAATTACGGAAGAGGTTAAACTTCATTCAACAGCAGACATTATTCCACAAGAGGAATTAACTCCAAATGATGTTGCTGAACCAACTGCACCCACTGATCTTGTCACACTAAGGGATCACCCAAGATCTCAAGTGATAGGAGACATGTCAGTAGGTGTACAGAAAAGGCATCAACTCAACCAAGATGAGATGCATGACTCTTTCCTCTCTCAAGTTAAGCCTCAATCCATAAAAGATGCTGAGCAAGATCCCCACTGGATCATCGTAATGCAAGAGGAACTCCATCAATTTAAGAGATGTAGAGTTTGGGATTTAATTCCAAGACCCAAAGAGTACCCAGTCATTGGAACTAAATGAGTATATAGAAACAAGCAAGTTGCCCAAGGTGTAATTGTGAGAAACAAGGCTAGGCTTGTTGCTCAAGGTTATAGGCAAGAAGAAGGAATAGACTATGACCAAATTTTTGCACTAGTTGCAAGGTTAGAAGCAATCAGGATCTTCCTTGCATATACTGCCTACAAGAAGTTTAAAGTCTATCAGATGGATGTCAAGAGTGTCTTTCTAAATAGAGTACTTAAATAAGAGATTTATGTTGAACAATTTCCAGTTTTTATCTCTCCAACTTATCCTCCATACGTCTTTAGATTGCATAAAGCTCATTATGGTTTAAAGCAAGCTCCAAGAGCTTGATATGAGACCTTAGCTAGCTTTCTGATAGAGCAAAAATTTATTAGAGGCATTGTAGATAGAACATTATTCACTAGGCACCATAAGGATCAAATATTGTTAGTGTAAATTTATGTAGATGACATTATATTTGGGTCTATAGATTCCAAACTATGCAAGAGGTTCTCTGACCTCATGCATTCAAAGTTTGAAAGGAGTAGCATGGGTGAGCTCTCTTACTTCCTTTGTATCCAAGTGAAGAAGCTACCTGATGGCATCTTCATATCCCAGGCTAAGTATGCTAAAGAGCTTATTAAAAATTTTAGGATGGCTGATGCCTCAGCAAAGAAAAACCCATGGCCACTAATGCTATAATAGATTCTGATGAACATGGGAAACTTGTTGATCAGAAATTATATAGGGGCATTATTGGGTCTGAAAGTGGAGGATAAGATCTATCTTAACTCTAGAGGGGGGGGGGGTGAATAGAGTATATTAAAATAATTTTCAAGATAAAAATTATTTACAGTGGAAGACTTAATTTAAATAATATGTATATAGTGCTGCAGAAAATAAAAATATGAAAGCAAGAAATAAAACAACACAGCACACAACAAAACACAAAGAAGCAACCATAGGACATAAGGAGCTATAGTTGTTCCCCAATCAATCTAGGTACATCCACTCTTCTACCACCCAAGGTAGGAATCCACCACAGGATGAGTTGATCAGGTGTCCTGGGCACCAATGAGCTTTCGATTAGGTGCTCAAAAACCAAACTAGATTTTTTGATCAGATGTCTTGCCACCACTGAGTTTTGACAAGGTCTCAGAAAACAACACAAACTTTTGAAGGGAGTTTGATAAACCCTTTACAACAGAGAGAGATAGATAGATAGAGAGAGAGAGAGAGGTGAGATGATCTTCTCTGTCAACAATCAGAGAGAAGATAGTGGATGTTGTCAAAGCTCCCCCTCAGATCTTGAGTTGTTCAGGAAGTGAAGCTTTGCAATAGGGTGATATGCCTTCAAAAGATTAGATCTCCAGCAAAAGATGATTCCAGCAGCACCTGAAATGTGTGGTGTTTGGAGTTTTGAATGATAAGGCCTTTGAACACTGGAAACAAAAGGGATCTAGAAATTTCAGTATATTGATCTACTTCAGTGATATGTGTTCCTGTAAGAATTCTATGACTGTGAATATCTGCAACTTTTTTCTCTCCTTCTTGTTGTTGTTATTAACCAGCAGAATGAATAATCTTTTATTCCTTAGATCTGAATATAATAAATCTCTGTCCAATATAGCTGTTAGCCTATCATAAATGACTTCCTTAAATGCATTTTGTCTTCTGGAGGAAAGACAAATAAAACATTCCTTTAAAATCTACTTGAAACTTGCTCCAGATTAATTGAAACAGCTAAAAGATTCTTGAAATAAATGCTGGGAATAAATAGGAGGGAATACCAAAACTGACTGAATTTGAATCTTGAAAAACGTCGATCTCTCCAGAAAAACATCGACCTGAGCTCAACTATCATTGAACTGAGCTCAGCGACTGGACTTAGACTGAAGCAGAAATCGTCGATCTAAGCTCAACTATCATCGAACTGAGCTCAGAGATAGGGAAACAAACAAGAGATAGGAACGTCGATCTGAGCTCGAATATCATCGAATGTAGTTCGACGACTTGTTGAAGTGAGCTCAGAGATCGTCGAATGGAGTTCGACGATTCGTCGACCTGAGCTCGACGAAATGACTTAGTCTCCTGAACTGAAATATCTGGTCTTGAGGCTCTTAAGGGCAGCTTTCAAACCTAAATACTAACCCTTAGACTCAATCTAATTGACCTTTAGATCTATACAAGGAGGTCAAAACAAATTTCCTAAAGGACATAGTGATCCTTTCCCAAATCAGTAATAGGGTGTTCCAACAATGTCCCCCTATTTGGGTTAGGATTACTATTTACAGACATTGGAAAAAAATTGGAAAAAAATAAAAACATACAATGCAGAAATATAACCAAAAAAAACATTGCAGAAACACAGATATAATCATAGATAGTCAGAAATAGGTATCACTGTCAGCTTACAAAATAATTCTTTTTCCTTGCTCTTTTTGAGAACTATTTCTCTGTTAGGGTTAAGATCTTCTTTCTTGGATCTCCTGTCACCATTTGCACCTAGAAAAGTTTGTTGTTTTGGCCTGGGGACTACAGCTTCTGGGTGCAGCTTCATATAACTTTCTGAGTCAAAGAATTTGCTGGAAGAATATCTCTCAAGTTCTTTCTTTCTCTGTTCTGATAGAGTGGTGAAACTTGATGTATCTTTTCCTTATTCTTTTGTCTTCTTAATTTGATTTAGTGCAACCAATTCTTTAATCCTTGCTGTCCAAGAATTAGGATTGTTCTCTGGGTCTTCAAATGGAACAAGAGGTTCATATCTGTTTGAAGAATTATCAGGAGTAGCTCTGGAAGAAACTGGATCTTTTAACTTATAAGGGAAAGGACCGGAAGTAGAATCTGTAGGGCCTTGTCCTTCCCTTTTATAAGGACACTGCCTAGAATAATCTTTGGAATAAACTCTGAAATCTCTTTGATTACCTCTGAACTATCCTCTTCTTGGTTGGTAACCTCTAGACTGATTTCCTCTTTGCTGAGATCTTCCTTGAAATTGATAGGAACTTTGGCTTCTAGCAGTAGATTGAAAGGCAGAACTTCCACCTGTACCTGCATCAGGTGAAGGAGGAGGAGGAGGATGATTGAAAAGGGATGAACCTTTGTCATACTTCCTTTTCTTTTTCATGGCTTTCAGCTGATTTCTGGAGTACTGCATCCATGGTTCTGTAATCTGGCAATCATGCAATATATAATAAGGAACATCATTTGTATCTTTAACCTTCTCTGGGGGAACTCTCTTCATGGCCTTGCTTCTTGCTTTCCTTTTCCTTGCAATTATTGCAAAGGAATCATCAGAGTCAATTCTAAACTGATCACTGTCTTAACTTTGTGGATTGTCAAATAGTTCATCAAGCCTTCTGATGGAATCTCTTTGTTGTTGGGAAGGAACAGAAGAAATAACAGCAGGAACAACAACAGGAGCAACAACAGCAGCAGGAATTGGAACAGAAACAATACTGGCAGAAGGAACTATAACAGCAGGTTCAGAAACAAAAAATTCAGAAACAATAAGCTCAGATACAGCAGGCTCAAAACCAATTGCCTCTATCATATGCAAATCCTCAGAAACTAAAACAGTAACATCAGAACTAACTAAAACATCAACAGCAGCAGCAGCAATTTCAACATTGTCCACAGCCTGGACAGAATCTATAAAAGAGGCTAAAATGTTGGGCTCACAGAAAGAAATAGGCACAATGGCCTTAGTAAGGTCTTCAGTATGCTGGTCTGGAAGGCAGCTGAAGTATACAGAATCAAATACTGATAGCAGTGACTTGAGATCCACTGTAATGACTGCAACTGGAGCTTGAACTGGAGTTACTGTAGCAGGCAATCTCTCAGCTTAATAAGGCATCTCCCCCTGCCTAGATTTAGTGATAACTGGATCAAGGCACCCAGTAGAAGGGATTGTCTGAGGAGGAAGAATAGAGGATAGCCTGGCAGACAACTCCTGAACAGTTTTCAAAAGTGGATCCAATGAAGTCTCCAGCAGTAGTGATAGCCTTGGAGCTATCAGCTCATATAGCTTGTCTGCAATAGCTGGAAGGTCTACTTGCTCAAGATGGACTTGAGTAGAGATAGGGATGGATGTGGTAGAGTTGAAAGTTGGAGCAGCAGGAGATGTTGTTGGAGAAACTGTGGATGATGGAAGTGATGGTTGAGATATTGGAATTGTGGAGATGGAAGATAATGGAGTGGAGATGGATGGTGTGAATGAAGGTTGAGCATTATGGAAGGGTATAAGTGCGGTGTTGACCGTCACTAGTTAGGATTGCGTTGAGATGAGTCAAAGTCAGACGGTTGGGCTTGGTCCTCGGTGCTCATTTCTTGGGGCTCCTTCGTACCTAGTGGATGGTTGGGCTTAGTCCTTGTTAAAGTAGCGAACAAATGACCAAAAACAAGCCCGAGTTTTGAATAATTGAAAGTTTTATTATCCAAAAAGATATCTATTACAAAAGTATTCCCTCCCTTATATAGAATGGAGGAGAGATGAGAGAATACAAATAAGAGATGTGGGACTAAAACTTTACAGGACTAAGCGGACTATACAAAACAAACCGCACAAGCCGCGCGGTTAGACAGAAGGGCTAACCGCATGGCTACCACCAGAGAGAAAGAGAGATTGCCAGGGTAGACCGCTAGACCGCCCGGTCTCCAAGCCGGCTGAGACAAACCGCCAGACCGCACGGTCTTCAACCCGCCAAGACAGACCGCCAGACCGCCCGGTCACCAACTTCAACACTCCCCCTCAAGCTGGAGCATATATATCGAACATGCCCAGCTTGTCACAAACATGAAGAAACGAGGCGGAAACTGGCTTGGTGAAGATGTCAGCCAGCTCTTTATCAGAAATGACAAAAGGAATGCAAATTTGTTCCTTTAAGATCTCTTCACGAATGAAATGACAGTCGACCTCAATGTGCTTTGTTATTTCATGGAAGACCGGATTTTTGGAGATGTATATGGCGGCCTTGTTATCACAGAACATAGGTAGAGGATGGTTGTAGACCTCTCCTAAATCTAGCATGAGAGCCCGCCGCCATTTTAACTCACAAGTGGTCGACGCCATACTGTGATACTCAGCTTCTGCACTAGACTGGGAGACAACAGACTGCTTCTTGCTCTTCCAGCTCACCAGATTTCCCCCAACAAAGGTGCAAAAACCTGAGGTTGACTTGTGATCCCCTTTGTCATCAGCATAACTTGCATCTGAGTATGCTTCAATCCTCAGATGACCATTCTTCTGAAAAAGTAATCCTTTCCCAGGCGCTGCTTTGACATACTCCAAGATCCGCAAGGCGGACTATAGATGGCACTCCCTAGGTGCTTGCATGAATTGACTCACCTTGCCCACAACATAGGAAATGTCGGGCCTGGTCACTGTGAGATATATGAGCTTACCAACCAGACGCCTGTACCGCGAACTATCTGAAAGAGGAGGCGAATCATCTGTCCAGGTTTTGTCTTCTCCAATTGCCATGGGGCATCGGGCAGGTTTTGCTCCAGTCAATCCTGCATCTTTTAAAAGATCAAGGGCATACTTACGCTGAGAGAGAACTAAGGAGTCGGGCTTCCGAGATATTTCGATCCCCAGAAAGTACTTTGGAGAGCCCATATCTTTCGTGATCAGATGTTGGCGAAGATGTCGCTTTGTGAGGGCTACCCCTTCCTGGTCATCGCCAGTGAGAAGAATATCATCGATGTACACAGTAAGAACAACCAGCCCCGAAGGAGTTTTGCAAATAAATAGAGAGTGATCGGCAGAGCTTCGCGCAAAACCAACAGCCGCCACGATGCCGCTGAACTTATCAAACCAAGCTCGAGGGCTCTGCTTGAGGCCATAAATTGCCTTCTTCAGCCGGCATACTCGTGTCTCCTCCTGAGCAACATACCCAGGAGGTTGCTCCATGTAAACGGCCTCGTGAAGATCACCATAAAGGAAGGCATTCTTGACATCCAGTTGAGAAATCGTCCAATCCCTATTTACCGCCACAAAGAGAAGGACCCGGATAGTGCTGAGTCGAGCCACGGGGGAGAAGGTGTCAAAGTAATCAACCCCATAGGTCTGAGTAAAGCCCTTAGCAACAAGGCGAGCCTTATACCGATCCACAGTACCGTCTGGGCCAAATTTGACGACAAAGACCCAGCGACAGCCAACAACATCAGTACCGAAGGGAGGAGGAACAAGAGTCCATGTACCCCGCTCAGTTAGGGTCGCCATTTCCTCATCCATGGCCAGCTTCCAATGAGGAATAGCAAGGGCCTCCTGCTAGGAGCGGGGTGTGGCAGTGGCAGAGATAGCCAGTGCAAATGCCCTGCGAGAAGGGGTAAGACGATCATATGAAACAACAGCAGCAAGGGGCTATAGGGTGCACGTCCGCACCCCTTTGCGAAGAGCTATAGGAAGATCCAGGTCAGCGGGTCCCTCGGCATCCGGAGCATCCGTGGCAGATAAAGCTGGCACGGGAGTAGAGAGCGACGGCAGCGGAGATGAGGGAGATGGTGGCGGAGATGAGGGAGACATTGGTGGAGAAAGAGGAGTGGGTGGAGACGGTATAGGGGTGGAGATCGTAGTAGGAGAAGAGGGAATGAAGGGAACGGCAGGAGAATCAGAAGCGGGGAGAAGAGGAGAGGAGACATCCGAGAAGTAAGGGGTATTCTCGAAGAAGGTGACGTCTGATGAGTCCACATTTTACACTGATTTTTGGACTCATCTGGGCTAGTTTTATCGTCTTAGCACTACACTTGAGAGCCTTTATTTCTTATTTGTGCTTATGTACCTATTTCACGATTAAGTGCACTGTAGGCCCGCTTCTGTGTGCTTTCTGTGTTTCTATTTTATTCTTATTCCTTAACCCTATCTTGGGGATGTGTTGTGCACGTTCTGGTGGCCTTTTTGCCCCTTCTGCTGGTACAGTGATCGCGTGCGTGCTCCGGAACAGCTCGGGAGACTCCGACGATGCAGGAATACTGCGCACGACCACTGGACTTACTGCGCACGACCACTGGTCGTGCGCCACTGTTCGTGCGCATTACACCCCCTTTTTCATAACCCTGTCCCGGTAATCGCACGAGCACTGGCCATAGTGCGCACGACCACTGGTCGTGCGCCACTGCTCATGCGCATTTTTGCTGATGCTTCTTGTCCAGGTTTGCAGGTTTATTTGGAAAAACCGCACGATCATCGACCTACAGTGCGCACGACCACTGGTCGTGCGCCACTGATCGTGCGCACTGCTTCTTCTGCCTCCGTATATAAGGCCCTGCTCTGCGTTTTAGGTCAACGCCTGTCATTTGCTGCGATCGGAGAGTGCGCGGGAATCGCCTTTTCACTCCTCCAGCTGCTCCATCACTTCCACCTTCGTCGGGAAGCCATTTCCAACTATTCCGAAGCTTTTCAACACTCCGGCGAAGCCCTCGGCCATTGATGACTTCAACTCCAAGCTTTCCTGCAGAGTTGGTGAAGTAGATTACCTAGATAATGGACTAAAAGGCCTTCAAGGTGACAGATCGTTGGTACCGAAAGCCTCCTTGGACTGATCCCGGAAGCGGATTGACAACTCGCTACTCCGGCCACGACCCGCGGTGGATCTTCATTCTCTTTTGGTTTACTCCTCTTCCCCTTCATCTGTGTTATGAATGTTTTGAGCAGTGTAACGAACATTTCCATCCCTGAATATCAAGTTTACTTTCTAGTTAATGGAATGTTAGTTTCTTCTTATGCTTGTGAGTTCTGTCTGTGAATGCGCCTCGCTCACCCCACATCCACTTCATTCCTGTGCCCTGTCCGATTGCAATCCACACAAGAACGCTGCAATCCATTAGCTTCCCTTCCACTCGCCCAACTGAAGTTCGGCATAGCGGCCGACAAACCCACTTCACCTTGCGAAGCGGTGTCGTCGACCCGCATAGCTTTTACTAGTTCAGTAGATCAAACATCCACAATCTCCCTAGTCCGCTATTTCCTTTTTGTTCTATTTTTAACTCTCATAACGATATTCTCGGTACTGTTGCCGTTCTACGCTAATTGCATTTCTCAAGAGACCGACACTTGGGGATTTATTCCAAAAACTTTATTACTTGTGCGACCGGTGCGCTTTCCGTATTACACGCATCAAGTTTTTGGCGCCGTTGCCGGGGAATGCAACTGTAGAGCGACTTCGGATGACTTCCAATATTGTTATAAGAGTTAGTATTGTTTTGTTTTGACTGTTGTTTCTTCTAGTGTGTAGTGTTTGCCAAAGTGAATGCAAGGCCGAGCTACAAGAGATTTCGTCACCTACGACCCAGAGATCGAACGTACTCTCTTAGCACGAAGACGCGCCACAGCCATCATTCTTGCCCCAATGGGAGACCAGCTGAATATTGATGCAGGCAACCGAGTTAGAGGGATACCTCATGACGAAGAAAATGAAGTGAATCCTCCCTAGGTCCGCACCATGAGGGATTATACTACACCCACTGTTGGGAGTATATACCCCGGTTTCGGACCTACTATCACCAATCCTCAGTTCGAGATTAAACCAGCTATTCTGAATATTATTCGGAACAACGCTCAGTTCTCCGGAATGGCCACTGAAGGCGCCCATCTTCACCTTACAGAATTCTCCGAAATCTGCGCCACGTTCCGCTACGCTGGAATCCCAAATGAAACAGTCAAGCTCCGCCTCTTCCCTTTTTCATTAAGGGACAAAGCCAAGACATGGCTTCACTCCCTTTCACCTGGAACAGCCCCCACCTGGGAGGCTTTGACTACCAAATTTCTAGCTAAGTTCCATCCGGTGGATCGGATCGTGAGCATGAGGAGCGCAATAGCCAACTTCCGGCAAGCCGATCAAGAAAGTTTTGCCGAAGTTTGGGAGCGTTTTAATGAGCTGCTGAGGAAGTGCCCTAATCATGGATTCCAAATGTGGAATCTCGTCGAAAGTTTCTACTTTGCTATTGATCCCCACCACCGAGCCATGATCGATGCTGCCTCCGGGGGAACCATCATGAATCTTGCCCCAGATGATGCTCTGAAAGTCTTGCAAGACACCGCAACCCACAATGCGTACTGGACCGCTGGAAGAAACATCCCACAAAGCACCAGTGGAGTGTTTGCCTTGGATATCCCCAAGCCTGCTCCTTCCGCCCCAGTGATGGCAATCTCATGTCAAGGGTGCGGAAGCACCGATCATCACAGCTTCGAATGCTCAGGAGTTGAGGTACAAGACGAATCTTTGTTTTTGAATGAATCCGTTAATTTTGTTGCCAATCAAAACAGGGGACTGCCTTACGGGAATACTTACAACCCGGGGGTGAGAAATCACCCCAACTTTTCTTGGAATCCTAACACATCTGGCCAAAGATGGCAACCGGGGCAACATCAAAATGATGTGTATGCTTCCGGTAGCCAACCGCGGCCGCCTCAACCGAATTATTCCCAAGGGCCCCCTATCGTTAAGAAAAATTCTTTGGAAGAGATGTTCGAGAAGTTTGTTGAGATTTCCCAGACAAACATGACAAATCAGGCCGCCTCGATGCGCAAACTGGAGGCACAATTGGGCCAATTGGCTCAAGTGTTTTCCGAGCGCACCCAAGGCACCTTACCAAGCAACACTGAAAAGAACCCCCATGAACAGGGAAAGCGCCTTGGGGAGGACACTTCGGGAAACCGCAACGAACTTGTCATTAATTGTAAAATCAATAACATCGATACCCCAGCATTATGCGATTCCGGGGCGTCCAGCAACATACTCACTTTGCAAGATGCTGCAAAGATGCAGTTACAAGTTGACATTGAAAATCGGAAATCGCTTATCTTAGCTAATGGCAATCTGGTTGACACGGAGGGCGGTGTGCGGGACGTTGAAATCGAGGTTGACGGCACCAGTATCACCACTGACTTTCAGGTTTTGGGACCACAGGACAATAACTCCATTCCTATATTAGGAGTCCCATTCCTAACAGCCAGTGGCGCATCCCTCGACTTTTCCAAAGGCCGTGTCACTTGGCCAAACGAAGAGTCCACCCTCGATAAAACATCCATACATTTTTCTTCCATCCCAAATAATATTTCTCTGAGTGTCATAGATGTTAAGCTGGATTCAGGTCTCCCCGCATTGGAAGCACATCTGGAGGAGACGCCAAAGAACGGACTTCCCCCGGAAGTCGATGAGAAGCAGGAGCTACGGGTATACGAAGGGATCAATTGCACCGAAGCCACGACTGCCTTTATAATGCCAGCCAACTCTGTTGTTGAGCATGGCGAACTAAGTTTTATTCGGGAGAAATCCCTGGACAATAATTTGTATAATTCTGTTAAACGATCTGTGACTTGGGCAGATCTGGTTGCTGTTACGGTGCCGGATAGGCCGCCGCCAACCACGACCCAAGGAAACCCCACAGCCTACCTTCATTGGAAGTCTCCCACGGTGGAGAAACTGAAGGAGGCAAAGCGTTTACGCGAAGAGCGCTACGCTGCCTTCCGGCGGGCGAAAAAGTGCACTCGCAGTAATAGGACAATGCCTACCCCGAATGCAAAAAGACACTCTGTTGTTCTCTCGCATCCCACCGGAGAGACTTACCATAAATCTGCGTATAGCTGATTGTGCCATCCTCTTTCTTGCTACTTGTTGAATGTTAGTTGATCTATTTTTTAATTTTGTTTCCTTTTACTACTGCCAAGAACTCTCTATTTGAACTGCTAATACAGGTATTTAGTCCACCTTAAGGACGGTAAACAAAAGGGCTTTCGGGAGACAACCCAAGTTGGACCGTTCGGTCCTATGCTGTATTTTGAGTTTGGTTTATTTCTTCATATATATATATGTGTCCAGATTTTGTTTGGCTTGCATCCTTTAATCGCAGGTGCAGGAATATTTGAGGCCCGGCAACTTGGCCGCACTTGGACATCTCGTTCCCCGACTGGTATGCTCAATTTTGAGCATAGGTACTTCCTACCCTAGCTATTTTTCCTATTTGGAATGCTTATTTTTACTCGTTGTCAACTTTAAGTCTGGGGGGGGGGGTAGTATGCCTATGGTCACTACACCGCACTTTCTGTTGCATTCCAGTTTCTTATTTACTTATTTCTTTCTTTTTGTTGCACACACTGAATCACCAACACGAGTGCGCCCTTACCCACGCGCACAACCCGAGTTAAATTTATTGCTTTTGTGTAAACTGTAAAATAGTGGTACTGGCTTAGGATTTCAGGATTGAGTAGTTTGAAACTCATGCAGTGCTCCTAATAGAATACTCATGGTTTGTGTAGAGTTAGGGTAGAACTAATTTTTTTTATGCTCGTATAATTATTCTTTTCTGCTCACATAAATATTGTTTGTACTGCTCAAAATCTGAATATGGGATAATCGAACGATAGTGTAGGAATGTGTGTAGCCGCCACTAGACTCGTATTGCTCGAGTTGGGGGGAAGGATCATCTTTCTCTGTGGCTAAGAACTTGCCCTAAGCTACTCTCGAAGCATTGGTGCATGGTTAGTTAAGCGTGAGCATGACGTAGGCCTTCTTTTTGGCTAGTTTGAGCATTGTTTAGCCATTCCTACCTGTTAATCATTGCATGCCAAATTTGTGCCTACCCTTCCTTCGATCCAGCTCCACTCACTTTCACCAAGGCCTGAAGTTAAACCCACCTTCGCAATTAAATGCTTGAGCTGATTTGTATTTACTGTTTTGCCGAGCTTGTGATTAGTGGACATTGTTTTTGGGGGTGCTGATTTTATTCCTGTTTGGATTGCTTCGTTTGGGGATTGCTAGCGCATAAAAGAAAACAACAGTTTACGAAAATTAAAAAAAAAGCTGCTTCGCTCAATAGAAAAAAAAATATATTTATATGATCGAATTGCTTTGAGATTTCGATCCCCATCCTCTTTATTGAATTTGGTCGGGTTCAACCGTGTTCACACCCGGATTTCAAGCTAAGTATGGGGGCGTGTGCCCTATTCTTTTCTAAATGGCTGTTTTGGTTTTGGGTTGTTTTCGCTCGCTTTGGTTGCATAGAGCCTTCATGTTTATCTTTGACCACCAAGCCGTCGCCTAAGCCCCATTTCCTCCTACAAGTCCTACTGATTCACGCTTGATTCTAACCCGCGCCGTGGAGAGAGTGTGAACGTGCAAGCGTATGGTCCCCGACATTGGTGGATTCCTTTGGAGGTGATCCTGAGTCCTGAACTTTGGCAATGCTCACCTTAGTGGCCTGCCTACTTTCTTCCTGCACATGATCGCACGATTCACCAGAATTCTAATTTTGAGCAATTACAATATTTATTTACGTCTGTCGAATGGTTTAAACTACGTTGTATAATTAAAAAAGTTTTTCTATTATATCTTCTATACTCATGATATTTTTGATTTCTCGTCTTACTTCTTTTTGAAGTTTCTGCGCCAGTTAGCTATCTTCGAGTCCATGGAGTGATGATTTGCTCGGGACGTGCAAATGGTTAGGTCTGGGGGTGTGATGAGTCCACATTTTACACTGATTTTTGGACTCATCTGGGCTAGTTTTATCATCTTAGCACTACACTTGAGAGCCTTTATTGCTTATTTGTGCTTATGTACCTATTTCACGATTAAGTGCACTGTAGGCCCGCTTCTGTGTGCTTTCTGTGTTTCCATTTTATTCTTATTCCTTAGCCCTATCTCGGGGATGTGGTGTGTACGTTCTGGTGGCCTTTCTGCCCCTTCTGATGGTACAGTGGTCGCGTGCGTGCTCTGAAACTGCTCGGGAGACTCCGACGATGCAGGAATACTGCGCACGACCACTGGACTTACTGCGCACGACCACTGGTCGTGCGCCACTGTTCGTGCGCATTACACCCCCTTTTTCATAACCCTGTCCCGGTAATCGCACGAGCACTGGCAATAGTGTGCACGACCACTGGTCGTGCGCCACTGCTCGTGCGCGTTTTTCCTGATGCTTCTTGTCCAGGTTGCAGGTTTATTTGGAAAAGCCGCACGATCATCGACCTACAGTGCGCACGACCACTGGTCGTGCGCCACTGATCGTGCACACTGCTTCTGCTGCCTCCGTATATAAGGCCCTGCTCCGCGTTTTAGGTCAACGACTGTCATTTGCTGCGATCGGAGAGTGCGCTGGAATCGCCTTTTCACTCCTCCAGCTGCTCCATCACTTCCACCTTCGTCGGGAAGCCATTTCCAACTACTCCGAAGCTTTTCAACACTCCGGCGAAGCCCTCGGCCATTGATGACTTCAACTCCAAGCTTTCCTGTAGAGTTGGTGAAGTAGATAACCTAGAGAACAGACTTAAAGGCCTTCGAGGTGACAGATCGTTGGTACCGGAAGCCTCCTTGGACTGAGCCCGGAAGCGGATTGACAACTCGCTACTCCGGCCACGACCCGCGGTGGATCTTCATTCTCTTTTGGTTTACTCCTCTTCCCCTTCATCTGTGTTATGAATGTTTTGAGCAGTGTAACAAACATTTCCATCCCTGAATATCAAGTTTACTTTCTAGTTAATGGAATGTTAGTTTCTTCTTATGCTTGTGAGTTCTGTGTGTGAATGCGCCTCGCTCACCCCATATCCACTTCATTCTTGTGCCCTGCCCGATTCCAATCCACACAAGAACGCTGCAATCCATTAGCTTCCCTTCCACTCGCCCAACTGAAGTTCGGCATAGCGGCCGACAAACCCACTTCACCTTGCGAAGCAGTGCCGTCGACCCGCATAGCTTTTACTAGTTCAGTAGATCAAACATCCACAATCTCCCTTGTCCGCTATTTCCTTTTTGTTCTAATTTTAACTCTCATAACGATATTCTCGGTACTGTTGCCGTTCTACGCTAATTGCATTCCTCAAGAGACCGACACTTGGGGATTTATTCCCAAAACTTTATTACTTGTGCGACCGGTGCGCTTGCCGTATTACACGCATCAACGTCAGCAGAGACGAACTGCTTACGGAGGACGGGATCAAAGCAACAATAGCCTTTCTGAGTGGTGGAGTACCCCAGAAAGACACATTTGGTGGAGCGAGGGGAGAGCTTATCACGGGTGGCCGAAGGGGCATGCATAAAGGCAGTGCATCCAAATATTTGGAGAGGGAGAGGAAACGGCTCCTTGCCCGGATACAGAATGGAGAATGGGGTTTTTCCGTGGAGAACCGTGGAGGTAATGCGATTGATAAGTTAGCAGGCAAGGAGAACAGCATAGCCCCAATAGGAGCGAGGAACATACATCTGGGTCATCAAGGTGCGAGCGACATCGAGGAAGTGACGGTTTTTCCGTTCTGCCACACCATTCTGTTGTGAAGTATAGACACAACTAGTTTGATGAATAATCCCATTTTGCATGCAGAATGTAGAGAAGTCATGACTGATATATTCTTTGGCATTATCAGATCGAAAAACTTTGATAGAAACATTAAACTGAGTTTTGATCATGAGATAGAAGGACGTCCATACAGAGAATAATTCAGAGCGATCTTTTAACAGGTACACCCACGTACAACGAGAGAAATCATCAATGAACGTGACAAAATATGAACTACCTCGACCAATGGTAAGAGTAGGAGAAGGACCCCAGATATCGGAGTGGATGAGATCAAACGGATGGGTAGATCGACGAACGTGCTTTGGAGGGAAGGAGGAGTGGTGATGCTTGCCAAGCTGACAGGCCTCACAGTTGAGCGGAGGACTGTGTGGAGGAAGTTGGGGCAGAAGTTGACGAAGAAGACGTGGAGGAGCATGACCAAGGCGGAGATGCCATTGGAGAATATCTGTGGATGTGGAGGAGAAGGTGGAGAAAGCAGAAATGTTGTCCAGGAAGTATAAGACGCCACTCTCAGTCCCAATAGCAATCGTCCGTTGGGAGTCCGGATCCTGAAAAGAGTAAGAAGTAGAAGTAAATGTGACGGAACACTGTAATTGCTTGCATAGAGAGGTAACAGATAATAAGTTGCACGGGAATTTGGGCACGTATAGAGTATCCGCCAAGTGAAGAGACGGAGTGACATGAACTATCCCCGTCCCATGGACTGATGATGAAGAGCCGTCAGCGAGAATAACCGGGGGCAATCGATCATGTGTTTCTAGGAGAGAAAAACACTGGAGAGTGCTGGTCATATGATTTGTAGCACCGGTGTCGATCAGCCATTTTCCTTGAGTAACAACGTGGGCACTACCAGAAGACGTGACCACCGAGGTGAACTGCTTGGAGGAGGATATGAAAGCCATAAGGGGGAGAAGAGGGAAGCACAAGCCGCACGACTTAACAGGAGGTCGCGGCGACTAACAGGAAGAAGCGGCTAAAGGAAGAAAGGCAGAGAGGCCGCCGAAACAAGGAAGAACCCGCGCGAACAGAGAGAAAATGCAGCGGTTAGGAGAAAGAGATCTGCAGCGGTCACGATGATAGATACCAGCGGCCAGAAAAACCACGACCAAGCCGCAGAAGCAAGCAGAGGGAAAGAAGTCGAGCGGCTAGAAATCAGCCCGCGCGAACAGAAGAAAGAGACACCACGCGAACAGAGAAAAGTCCGCGGGGAGGCAAACAGGTTGCAGCAAGAAGAAGAAGAAACAAAGAGGTCGCGCACACAAAGGGCAACGACAAGGAGAGAAGAAGCCGCGCGAACAGGGCGCAAGCAGGCGGAAGAAACAAGCCGCGGAGACAGGCCGCGAGAAGAAGAAGCAAGCCGCGCGGACAGGTCGCACGGTCAGAGAGGGCGCACAGAATCAGGAGGAGAAATAGAGTCCTCTGATACCATGTTAAAGTAGCGAACAAATGACCAAAAACAAGCCGGAGTTTTGAATAATTGAAAGTTTTATTATCCAAAAAGATATCTATTACAAAGGTATGCCCTCCCTTATAGAGAATGGAGGAGAGATGAGAGAATACAAATAAGAGATGTGGGACTAAAAATTTATCGGACTAAGCGGACTATACAAAACAAACCGCACAAGCCGCGCGGTTAGACAGAAGGGCTAACCGTACGGCTACCACTAGAGAGAAAGAGAGATTGCCAGGGTAGACCGCTAGACCGCCCGGTCTCCAAGCCGGCTGAGACAAACCGCCAGGCCGCGCGGTCTTCAACCCGCCAAGACAGACCGCCAGACCGCCCGGTCACCAACTTCAACAGTCCTCGTGCTTTCTCTTAGTCTCCTTCCTTACCACAGTTATGTGGAATTGCATGCGTTGTGAGTCGACACGCGGTGTCGTAATCCTGGTTTAAGGATAGTATGGTAGGTCTACGGGCTCACCGATCGTCACACCGACGGTAGTTGACAGTTAGACTTTGGGCGGTTGGGCTTGGTCCTCAGGGTTCACGTCCCGGGGCCCCTTCCGTGACAAGTAAACGGTTGGGTTGTGTCCTCGTGCTTTATTCCAAGGCCCCTTCCGGGTCACACAAGGCCAGTTCGGGTCTGTGTTCTCGGTGCACATCTACCCGAGACCCCGCAGGGCCATAGTACGCATGGGCTCCGTTGTTATGTTCTTAGCGTTGAGGCATATGGAGGTCTAGGTGAAGTAGTGTGGATACCCGCCTAGTAGTAGAGATGGCCGCTCTACTGTCACCGCCTGGCCACGGCTGTTGATGCTTGAGAGGTTAGCTACCTGCTCGAATAGTGGGAACTACTAGTCTATGTTGACATAGCGTTTGCCTGGTGTGATCATGGGTGAGTCATTGCATAGCATACATGCCATTACATAACATTACACAAACAAGATCCTCATCGTATAAGTTTGTATGGGCACTCTTATACGATGAGTTACTTTTATGTAACCCGATCCTTAACTTATAAGCTTGTATGGGCATCCTTATAAGTTAAGTTACTTTCTTGTTGTAGACACATGAACTTGATAGTTTTTTATTGCTTATGTAGAACTGCTAGAATAAAATGCTATTAATCTTATTGTACCCTTACCACCTGCTTGTACTTGTTACACTATTTATTATACTTGTACCCTTGCTCTTTTCTCCGCCTAGTGCCGAGGAGTCACCGGGGGAGCGGATGTGAAGCCACTTAGTCTTTTCGACTAACGGTTGCTACGTCTTCCTTTTTAGGAGGTCACCCCGCAGGTAGAAAAGCCGCAGATCATGCAGCAGGGCAGCCAAGCCAGGATGATAGGGACTGAAGTGACGGTGTTGTCGCTACCGTCAGTTACGGATTTAAGTGTTGTGAGATTCTGATGTGGCCCGTTTGGGCAACTTTTGTAGCTGTACTCTGATATTGTAAAAGCATGTTTTAGCTTCTCTCTTATTTGATGTATTTGGACATATATGCTTACTGTGGATTTGACTTCTCTCTCTCTCTTATATATTATGGTTGGGTTGGCATGTATATATTGATATTGGTTGTAGCCGGCGGAACAGGCGTCTTGGGGTACAGGTTAGCCCGTGTGCTAATGCTACCGCAAGGTGGCTGTTCCAGGCATAAGACCGCCCTTCGTACCGTGTTTTGGGATCCGGGAGGGGGGGTCTTACAGACACGGGTTGGGACACGGGCATGTCCCAACCCGTGTCGAGTATTGAACAGACACTTAAACTATCGTTGACGCTTTACCCGAGCAGGACACGGGTAAGGACACGGGCGTGTCCGTACCCATGTCACTTTTCACGTATAAGGGTTGTGAAAACCCTAGCCGTTTTCACTCCTCATTCCAGCCATTTTCTGAGAGAAACTTCTGTAGAGAGGGAAAGTTGCTAGAGCATGTCGTAGAGGAGAAGATCCACCGCCGCCGTGAAAGAGAAGATGCCGCCGAGAAGAGTCAAAGATCCATGGCCAGAAATAGTGGAAACGCCGAGAATGAGATGAGCTTCCTCCCCTCTCCCTTGGTGATAGATCTGTAGATATCTAGGAGAGTTGTCGACTCAAAAGAGTCTAGACTAGTGAATTTGTGATTTCTCTAGGAAGAGGCCGTTCTAGGGGTTGTGCTCTAAGGATAGTTGTGTCTTCAACCTCTCCAACCTTCTATGTGAAGATGGGGGATGATTTTGTGAAGAATCATGGCCTCATGAGGGTGAATAAGGGAGATGAAACTTCTTTTGTGATTTGGAAAGACCTACTTGAGGAGGAAGATGAACCGATGTCATTCATTCCGCCTTAAGATGAGTGCAGAATCTGTGTTCTGCACGCAGTGATCTTCTTGGACATTTTCAGGTGCGATATGGCCAGATCTGGGCTTTCGACTAAACACGAAAGTTGAAGTCCATGAAAGTACCTTTCTAACTAGTGGTTGCACGACTTCAGGCGATGTCTGTAGCCAAAGGAAAGTATGAACGAATTTGACATCCGGCAAACCCTGCAAGCAGAAATTGTCTTCTATACGCAGCGGACTTTGAAGTCAATTTCAAGTATGATACTATTGAATCTGGGTTGTGGTCTGAACATGAAAGTTGTAACCCATGGTAAGACCTTTCCATCGATGGGTTACATGCCTTCGCCGGATTGCTGTGGCTTTGGGAATCGTCGGTCGAAGTTGCTATCCTGATTTAGTCTACACTTAAATTTGGGGTTTAATATAACATGAATTTGGATTCGGGGGATTCAATACTGCAATTAATTTGAGGTTTGGGTGAACTCTTTTATGTTAATCATCTAAGTTCTATATTTGATGAAGTTTAATAATTGGATCTCATGAAATTGATTTGTGAAGCGAAGCATACTTAAACGAAATGATTTGATATAAATTGGTAGACTAATATAAATGTGCATCATGTTTATATTGTGTTGAAATCATTTGGAATGACATGTAGAAGGATAATCTATGGCCATGTAAATAACTGTTTAACGGATTGAATTTAGTAGTCCAATGCTTGGAGTGTCGTCTCCCTACGGGTAGCATTGTGGAAGGGTGTAAGTGCGGTGTTGACCCTCACTAGTTAGGATTGCATTGAGATGAGTCAAAGTCGGACGGTTGGGCTTGGTCCTCGGTGCTCATTTCCTGGGACTCCTTCGTACCTAGTGGATGGTTGGGCTTGGTCCTCGTGCTTTCTCTGAGTCTCCTTCCTTACCATGGTGATGTGGAATTGCATGCGTTGTGAGTCGACACGCGGTGTCATAATCCTGGTTTAAGGATAGTGTGGCAGGTCTACGGGCGCACCGATCGTCTCACCGACTGTAGTTGACAGCTAATCTTTGGGCGGTTGGGCTTGGTCCTCGGGGTTCACATCCCGGGGCTCCTTTTGTGCCAAGTGAACGGTTGGGCTGTGTCCTCGTGCTTTATTCCAAGGCCCCTTTCGAGTCTCACAAGGCCAGTTCAGGACTGTGTTCTCGGTGCACATCTACCCGAGACCCCCGTTGGGCCATAGTATGCATGGGCTCCGCTATTGTCTTCTTAGCGTTGATGCATATGGAGGCCTAAGTGAAGCAGTGTGGATGCCCGCTTAGTAGTAGAGATGCCCGCTTTACTGTCATCGCCTGGCCACGGCGGTTGATGCCTGAGAGGTTAGCTACCTGCTCAAATAGTGGGAACTATAGTCTATGTCGACATTGCAATTACATTTGCTTGAACATGGGTGAGTCATTTCATAGCAAACATACCATTTCTTAACATTGCACAACAAGATCTTCATCATATAAGTTTATATGGGCACTCATATATGATGAGTTACTTTATGTAAATAGATCCTTAACTTATAAGCTTGTATGGGCATCCTTATAAGTTAAGTTACCTTCTGTTGTAGTTACTTGCTCGTAGTGATTGATATATCTCTTATAGAACTGTTAGATTAATTGTTGTTAATATTATTGTACCATTACCACCTGCTTGTACCTACTTATACTATTTATTATACTTTGTACCCTTACTCTTTTCTCCGCCCGGTGCCGAGGAGTCGTCGGGGGAGCGGATGTGAAGCCACTTATTCTTTTCGACTAACAGTTGTTACGTTTTCCTTTTTAGGAGGTCACCACGCTGGTAGAGCAGCCGTAGACTTTGCAACAGGACAGCCGGGCCAGGACAACTGGGCCAAAAGGGACGGTACGTCGCTACCGTCAGTTACTGATGTGAGTGTTGAGCGACTCTGATGTAGCCCTTTTGGGCATTTATTAACTGTACTCTGATATATTGTAGAAGCATGTTTTAGCTTCTCTATTTTGATGTACTTTGGACTTATATACTTTTTTTGAATTTGACTTCTCTTATTATATTTGGTTGGGTTGGCATATATATGTTGATATAGGTTGTAGCCGGCAGAATAGGCATCTTGTGGTATAGGTTATCCCGTGTGCTAATGCTACCGCAAGGCGGCTGTTTTGGGCATAAGACCCCCTTCATGCCGTGATTTGGGATCCGGGAGGGGGTTTTACAAATGATATCAGTTTGCCACGATCCTCAACTAAAGATGTCATTCAACAATGGTACCACCCCTGTTCGGTTAGTTAGTTTGCAGACAAACTGACTTAGCAGAAGCAGTGGTGTGCCCATTTGTAATTCACACTAAGTATGTCCAACTTTGACCTTAAGATTAGCCAACCTGACCATACGTTTATATTCTACGTGTAGATTCCAGTGCATGTTGAGCCGATGGGGGGCACTCCTGCCCATTCCATAACCACTCAGTTCCAACAATCCGAGTTGGGACAGACGCTCACCGCCATCCTGGATGCCTTTAGGGCGCAGCAGCCTCTTGTGCAACAACAGGATCCGGGCTCTAACTGGCTGAGCACCTTACGGGCTCTCTCCCCTCCTGCCTACCTTGGGACAGAGGCAGCTGCGCGCACTTAAGAATGGCTCGGCACGGTGCAGGAGCTATTGGCGGGGATCCGTTGCCCAGCCAACATGGTTGTAACATTGGTGGTGTCTGTATTGGTACTACATGCTAAGAGGTGGTGGAAGTCACTCATGGGCTCCACCTTCCAAGGGTGAGTCTATACAGAGATAAGTTGGAGCGAGTTCTCAGGTGTTTTCTTGGAGCACTTCATTCCCTCATCTGCTCGAGATGAACTCGAAGAGAGGTTTTTTCTGCTGAATCAAGGATCAAAGACGGTTACAGAATATCAGCGAGAGTTCCAGCACCTCACGAGGTTTGCGGATTCATATGATTTGGATGATAGAGGATACACCAAACATTTTTACAAAGGGCTGCGAGATCCCCTAAGGCAGGCCCTTTTGTTTATAGCGGACGCTAGCTTGGTGGAGATTATCAACATGGCGAAGAGATTGGAGGCAGACCACTTGGGAAGTGGTTAGAGGCCTGCAGAGGGTGTGATGGAAGCTGGCCTAAGCAATAGAAGGAGGTAGGACTTTAGGAGAGGAAGGAGACATCAAAGAGGTGGAGGAGGTTTCCACCGAGATTTTAGAGTGGAGCATCCGGTCCAGCAGCCACCCGCGTTGCCTCCATCGCCATAGTCTCAACAATTTCAGCAACCTGAGGGGCGTCATGGGCTGGTGTGTTTTGAATGCAACCAGCCGGGCCACATTCGACGTTTCTGCCAGCATTTGTTTAGGAACGCCCCTCCTGCTTCCCTCCGACAGCTCCTCGAGGACGGGGATTCATGCGTGGTCGAGGATGAGGACCGCGAGGAGGAAACCCTGGTCCTGCCTGAGATCAAGTGTACGCGCTAGACATGGCGCAAGAAAGGAATCCCCAGGATGTTATAGCAGGTATGTTGCAGTTAGCCTTCTCATTTTCATTGTTTAAATTAAGTTGTTTAAAACATACTAGACAACTACTGTTGAGTTTTGGTAAGTGGTACTTATGCAACGTGGTAGTCGGTAGGAAGACGACCTATATGTTGTTCGATACCGGTGCCTCACACTCTTTTGTGTCTAAGGACTTAATTAAAGACATGGAAGGTGTACAATACTTTACTCGTATAGCTCGGCGAGTATGCATCCCAGACGGCTCTGAGATGCCGCAACCGCTAAGTGCGAGCTAGAGATATTCATTGAGGGAAAAGCCTTTGATACGCCTGCCACGGTCTTAAGAATGCCAGAATTTGACATCATTCTGGGCATGGCATGGTTGGACTGGCACTTCGCAAGGATCGCCTGCACGGAAAAGCGAATATATTTGAGACATGGAGACACTAACGTCATCTTCCAAGGTATTAGCTTCGCACCTCGTATGTTGTTATCTTCAGTTCAGGCAGTAAAAGCCCATATGAAGGGGGATGAAGTCCTCATGATCTGTTTTGAGTTGAAGGAGATGGCATTGGATATGAAAGATGTACGGGTAGTGCGGGATTTCCCCGAGGTATTTCCTGAGAAACTGCCAGGATTACCCCCGCATAGAGAAGTTGATTTTCAAATTAATCTAGTATCAGGCGCCAAGCCTGTATCCAGGGCCCCTTACCGAATGTGGCCGAAGGAACTCGCGTTCCTTAGAGTTCAACTATAAGAACTGGTGGGTCAGGGTTCGTTCGCCCCAGCTCGTCACCTTGGGGAGCCCCTGTATTGTTCGTCAAGAAGAAGGATGGAACCCTGCATTTTTGCATAGACTATCGGGAACTCAATCGACTGACGGTGCGGAACACTAATCCACTACCCAGGATCGACGAGTTGTTCGATCAACTGGTGGGAGCGTATTAGCTTTCTAAGTTGTATTTGCGCTCGGGATATTATCATTTAAGGATCCGAGAGGAGGACATCCATAAAAGGTCCTTTAGTTCAAGATATGGACTGTACGAGTTCACTGTAATGTCGTTTGGGCTCACAAATGCCCCTTCGGCCTTCATGAGCCTGATGAACAATGTGTTTGAACCTTATTTGGATATCTTCATCATTGTCTTCATCGATGACATCCTGCTCTACTCAAAGACGGAGGAGGAGCATATTGAGCACTTGACCTTGGTATTGAAGAAATTAAAAGGGCACGCCTTGTTCGCCAAGTTTAGCAAGTCCGAGTTCTGGCTTAAGGAGGTTGCTTTCTTGGGCCACATGATCAGTGGTGCTAGATTAGCGGTCGATCCGGCCAAGGTGCGTGTCGTGAAGGACTGGTCTCCATTGAAGTTAGCGGCCGATGTGTGGAGCTTCCTTGGACTTGCTGGGTACTACCGCAAGTTCATAAAAGCTTTCTCCAAGATTGCCATCCCTCTTACTTCCTTGACAAAGAAAGGTGTGCCATTTGAGTGGACACCCCAGTGTGAAGCGGCGTTCCAGGAGCTAAAGGATACACTTACCTCCGCCCCCATCCTAGCCCTCCCGTCTGGAAAGGTGGGATTTAAAGTTTACACTGACGCATCGTATCAAGGGATGGGAGCGGTATTGATGCAGCACGACCATGTAATTGCCTACGCTTCAAGACAGCTGAACAAGCATGAGATCAATTATCCGGTTCATGATTTGGAGTTGTGAGCAGTGGTATTCGCCTTGAAGGTTTGGAGGCACTATCTATACAGCGTCCACTGCGAGATCTTTTCAGACCATAAAAACCTAAAGTACATTCACACACAGAAGGAATTGAACCTGAGACAACGGCGATGGTTAGAGTTTCTGTGTGATTATGGGTTCACTTTGAACTATCATCCCGGAAAGGTGAACTCGGTGGCCAATGCATGGAGCAGAAAGGTACCAGACTCGAGCCCAGTGTCTCGGTTGATGAGTATGGAGTTGGCTCGGATTATTGAAGAGATGGATATTACTTTGGTATATAAGTCTCCTTCGGCAGAGTATACAGACTACTTGGCAACCATGAGCATAGTCTGTGATATCCGGGACCGAATCTGGGTGGAGCAAGGAAGGGATGTGGCTCTGGCCCCGATAATCAAGGAAATCGAAGATGGGATTACTGATGAGTATACGCTAAAAGACGGCCTCGTTTATTTCCGCGGCTGGCTCTACATTCCCAAGGGCGGTATAATCCGGGAGGATATCTTGAGAGAGGCACATTGCTCTCAGTATTCAGTGCACCCGGATAATACAAAGATTCACGCCGGCCTACAATAGACCATGTGTTGGTCGGGAATGAAGAAGGATGTCAGATATTTTGTTAAACACTTCGAAGCCTGTCAAAGGGTGAAGGCGGAATGCAAGAGCCCTGGTGGTTTGCTATCATTGCCCATCCCTAAGTGGAAGTTCGAGGATATCTCTATGGACTGTGTCCATGGGTTACCTCGCTCACGCTCAGGGAATGATTCAGTGTGGGTGATCGTGGATCGACTGACGAAAGTTGCCTGGTTCATCCCTATGAAGAAAGAGGTTCACGTGGATGTCTTGGTACGTCTCTTTGTGGAGCAGTTTGTACGGTATCATGGCGTGCCTAAGACAATCATTTCTGACCGGAATGGTCATTTCACCTCAAAGGAGTGGAAGGCAGTATAAGCATATTTGGGTTCGCGCCTTACCTTTAGCACCGCGTTTCATCCTCAGACGGATGGGCATTCTGAGAGGACCATCCGAACACTGGAAGATTTGTTGAGATTATGTGTGTTGGATAGAGGAGAGCCGTAGGAAGGTCTCCTACCACTGGTAGAATTATCCTACAATAACAGTCATCAAGCTAGCATCGGTATGGCGCCCCATGGAGCTCTTTACGGAAGAAGGTTTAGAACCCCCTTGTATTGGGTGCAAGATGAAGACCCGAAGGCTTTGGGAATTGTGTATATTGAAGATACTGATGTAGTGGTCAGACTAATAAGGGATCGAATGTTGGAGGTTCAAAGTCGGCAAGCAAAGTATTACAATGCAAAGCACCGGATGGTGGAATTTCAAGTGGGTGATAAGGCATTCCTGAAGATTCGGCCGATGCATGGAGTGTCACGGGTGCGTGGGGTTAAAAAGCTCAGCCCAAGGTACGTTGTACCTGCTCATAAGACTTGAGCTTGCCCAAGAGAGCTTCAGTTGTGATCTCATTTAGGCTTCTGGCATCCTTGATTGGACAGATCCTTGAGTCCCAAGTGCTTGGGAAGCACATTAGGATTTTATCATTGAGCTCAGTCAATGAGATCTCTTTGTCCAATAATTTCAGCTCATTGACTATGAGACTGAGTCTGTTATACATATCAGCAACTGACTCACTTTCCATTTCTTGATTTATGAATCTGTTCCTGAAGGAGGTGGAATAGCACTTGTACTTGTATTTTCTGGTGTTCTTGGACACGCTGTCAAAACAGAATTAAAAATATCTTCATCAATAGAATTCATGTACAATCTTATCCTTGCCTTCCAAAGTGCAAACTTAGATAGATTGCACACTGGAGGTCTGGTGGTAGCATAATCATTGCTCTGTGCCATGGTTTTATATAAGTATAAATATAATACGAATAATAAAAATAAAAATCCTCTATGAAAGATTGATCTTATCAGAGATCTTTTGGTTCAGGTGTTAGCCTGAGGAACAACTAATCTGATGAGGAATTAGTTGAATAACAACTAACCTCTAGGGTCTGGTATTTTAACCAACCTGGCTCTGATACTAATTGAAAGTGGAGGATAGGATCTATCTTAACTATAAAGGGGGGTGAATAGAGTATATTAAAATAATTTTCAAGATAAAAATTATTTGCAGTGGAAGACTTAATTTAAATAATATGTGTATAGTGCTGCAGAAAATAAAAATATGAAAGCAAGAAATAAAACAACATAGCACACAGCAAAACACAAAGAAGCAACCAGAGGACATAAGAAGCTATAGTGGTTCCCAAATCAATCTGGGTACATCCATTCTTCTACCACCCTAGGTAGGAATACACTGCAGGATGAGTTGATCAGGTGTCCTGGGCACCAATGAGCTTTTGATAAGGTGCTCAAAAACCAAACTAGATTTTTTGATCAGGTGTCTTGCCACCACTGAGTTTTCACAAGGTCTCAAAAACCAACACAAACTTTTGAAGGGAGTTTGATAAACCCTTTACAGCAGAGAGAGAGAGAGAGAGGGGGTGAGATGATCTTCTCTGTCAACAATCAGAGAGAAGATAGTGGATGTTGTCAAAGCTCCCCCTGAGATCTTGAGTTGTTCAGGAAGTGAAGCTTTGCAATAGGGTGATAGGCCTTCAGAAGATTAGATCTCCAGCAAAAGATGATTCCAGCAGCAGCTGAAATGTGTGGTGTCTGGAGTCTTGAATGATAAGGCCTTTGAACACTGGAATCAAAAGGGATCTAGAAATTTCAGTATATTGATCTCCTTCAGTGATGTGTGTTCCATTAAGAATTCTATGACTGTGAATATCTGCAACTTTTTTCTCTCCTTCTTGTTGTTGTTATTAACCAGCAGAATGAATAATCTTCTATTCCTTAGATCTGAATGGAATAAATCTCTGTCCAAGATAGCCGTTAGCCTGTCATAAATGACTTCCTTAAATGCATTTTGTCTTCTGGAGGAAAGTCCAATAATACATTCTTTTAAAATCGCCTTGAAACTTGCTCCAGATTAATTGAAACGGCTACAAGATTCTTGAAATAAATGCTGGGAATAAATTGAAGGGAATACCAAAACTGACTGAATTTGAATCTTGAAAAACGTCGATCTCTCCAGAAAAATGTCGACCTGAGCTCAACTATCGTTGAACTGAGATCAGCGACTGGACTTAGACTGAAGCAGAAATCGTCGATCTGAGCACAACTATCGTCGAACTGAGCTCAGAGATAGGGAAACAAACTAGAGACAGGAACGTCGATCTGAGCTCGAAGATCGTCGAATGGAGTTCGACGACTCGTTGAAGTGAACTCAGAGATCGTCGAATGGAGTTCGATGATTCGTCGACCTGAGCTCGACGAAATGACTTAGTCTCCTGAACTGAAATATCTGGTCTTGAGGGTCTTGAGGGCAGCTTTCAAACCTAAATACTAACCCTTAGACTCAATCTAATTGACCTTTAGATCTATACAAGGAGGTCAAAACAAATTTCCTAAAGGACATAGTGATCCTTGCCCAAATCAGTAATAGGGTGTTCCAACAGGGTCCCTACTATACCATATAGCTAGCAGACCTGACATAATGTTTAATACATGTCTTTGTGCTAGGTTCCAAGTGAACCCTAAAGAATCTCACCTAGTTTTCCTTAAAAGAATTTTGAGATATATAAAGAGTTGTCCTACTCTAGGACTGTGGTATCCTACTGAGTCAGAATTTAAGTTAACTGGATACTCAAATGCTGACTTTGTTGGATGCAGGGTAGACATAAATAGTACCTCAGGGACTTACCAGTTCCTTCGTATGAAATTAGTGTCCTGGTTTTACAAGAAACAGTCATCTGTGTCTATATCAACTGCTGAAGCAGAATATATTGCAGCTGACAGTTACTGTTCCCAGATGCTGTGGATTCAAAATCAACTCTTGCACTATGGGTTCAACTTAAATAATTCAACTCTCTTATATGACAACATAAGTGTTATATCCATAGCAAAAAATACAGTACATTACAGTAGGACCAAGCATATAGACATTAGACATCATTTCATTAGAGAGTGTATAGACAAAAATAAAATTAAACTTATCTATATCTATACTGATTTACAAAGAGCAGATATTTTCACCAAACCCCTGGATGAAAGAAATCACTTGTTCTTTATAAATTAGCTTGGAATAATAAATGGAGAAGCTTTAATTTAATTTCTGTCTGTGGTCGACGAATTTTTCAAATTCGTCGAACGGAGATCGACGAATTGGGAAAAATTCTAGAGATATTCGTCAAACGGAGATCGACGAACTCTCTGTGAGTGAAGTTAATTTCGTCGAACGGAAATCGATGAATCTGCTTCAAAAAAATTTCGTCGAACGGAGCTCGACGAAATATTTGCAAATCTTCAGACTAAGATCGACGAATTTTTAACTACAGAATATTTCGTCGACCTCAGATCGAAGAATTCTTTAATTTTCGCTGAATGGAGTTTGTCGATTCATATTCTGAAAAATCTTATATCTAGGTTTTTGTTCGACATCCGTCCCGCACTTTCAGTTCCATTGCACTTGATATCTTTTGTGTTTGTTGCAGGCGCAGTCATGGCGATTCCCGCAGGCAGTCTTGGAGCCATGAAGTTTGATACTGGATTTGATCTAGATTTTGAGTCGTTTCAACACTCGGATCCTATCTTCCTGGACATTCTAAAACTGCTAGAAGATCAGTAGTTGAATAATATCATGACCACCAGAATAAGGATAGCCGGTGCAGAGATCAGAGAATGGGTTTATACTTCCTCCTCCCCAGATGAGAACACCATTACTGGAACAATATCGGGTAATGAAGTATCTCCTACCCCCGCGATTTTAATAGACATTTTTTGATTAGTTAATGGTACAGAAGAACTGGAGATTGATAGTGAAGAATTTGATGAAATGCTAAATAAGATGGGTTATTCTGGAGCAACACCCAACAAACTGCTAAAGAAACACTTATCTGCTGAATATAAGTTTCTAGCAGATGTTGTGGGAAAAGTACTGTTGGGCAAGCACACAGCCCATGACTACATGACTAGGTATTAATTCTTGGTGATGTGTGATGTGGTGAATAAGAAGCCTATAAATTGGGCTAAGATTATTTTTGAGTTGATCAGGAAAAAGAACACCAAGAGAGGTGTGTTTTGGGAGGATTCTGGGAATCGTCCTTCAGGAAAAGGCTGTAGAATCCCTGGAAACACCGATCATATTTATTAATACCTACAAGAGGCTCACTTGTGCCCTCTTTGGTTTGTGGGAGAGGAACATCACCTAGCCATCCAAGACTTCTTCCTCTTCCTCCAGGCCTTCTAAGATTACAAGGGCTGCTCTAGCCACTCCCCACACTGCTAAAGATGCTCCATCTTCTCTTCCACCACCTCCAGCCATCCAGAGTCATCCTCAGATGGTACACCAACTCCCCTCCCCAGTTCATACCCCAGTCCATTCTCCAACACCAGATGGTACACCAATTCCACCCCCTCCATCATCCCCAGTACATCCATCACAAACTCATATTCTCTTTAATACCTAACCTCCATCCCAACATGGTACACCAATTCCATCAGCACCCTCATCTCCACTACCAACATATTTGGCTGATATTCCCCTTTCCAATCGGTCATCCCTACCATCATTCAATCTGCATTCATCCCCCCTTCACACTCCTTCTTCACCAGATAAACCAATGCAAGACTTTCCACCCACTCCCCCACCATCATCTTCCATCCACCCTTCTGTCTCCACTGAGACACCTCCCGCATTCCTGCCACTAGACCCCTCCCTCATTCCTCCTCTTCTAGCACTCCTCACTCCCCTCCTCAAAACCCTCATAGTAGAGGCTATTTCACCTCTTGCTTCTTCCATCTCTTCTCTTGCAGCTCAAATCTCTACTCTCTCCATCCCTTTTCTTCAGTCAGGGGCCTGGCTCCAGTACCCAATAAAACCAGGCAGGGGGAGATACTCTGTGAAGACGTAGCAGTAGCAGAAGAAGCAGAGGCAGAAGCAGCAGCAGTAGAAGAAGTAGCAGCAGCAGCAGCAGAAGCAGTAGCAATAGAAGAAGTAGTAGCAGCAACAGAAGAAGAAGTAGCAGCGATAGCAGCAGCAGAAGTAGCAGTAGTAGCAGAAGAAGAAAAAGTAGTAGCAGCAGTAGCAGCAGCAGCAGCAGAATAAGAAGCGGATAATTTATTTGATTTAATTAAGTTTATTGAATCTGATATGGATCTGGATGAGACAGTCATAGAGGAAATAAAGACTGTTGGTGATTATATAATAAATCCCACAGTAGATATTATGCATTTGCTAAAATTTTTGATATAGTTTACTTAAATTCTCTTCCAGAATACAGCATAAAGCCATCCATGTCTATAGTCCCCTATACCTCCCCAATAAGCCCCAAGGTTGTCATGCAACTCAAGGCTAGTTTTGTTATTACAGAGGCTCCTGTTATTCCATCTCCACCAAGAGCTGACTCCTTCATCACTTCGTCCACTCCTAAAGCCATTTCTGCTCCAACATTCATTATGGATGATAGCCCCATGTCTGATCTTTATGAGTTGACCATGGCTGACAATGAAGAAGAGAATAAATCAGTTACTGAAAGCACTGATGTACTCAGTTCTCCAGCTCTAGCTCCAGCTCTTCCTCTAGCTCCTCCCTAGGCAGAAAAACTTTTGATATCTACAGAGGCTTTGAAAGAAATTAATGCTTTATATGATAATCCACAAGACTCTTCAGATGATGATGATGAAGAGGATTCAGATGACAGTCCCTCTGCTAAGAAAAAGAAATTTTCTAAGAAGAGGAAAGCCCCTCCACCTCCTGCT
Organism: Platanthera guangdongensis; assembly: GCA_039583875.1. NCBI lineage: Eukaryota > Viridiplantae > Streptophyta > Magnoliopsida > Asparagales > Orchidaceae > Platanthera > Platanthera guangdongensis. The sequence continues at coordinate 51,344,326 of CM077161.1, forward strand.
CCAAAGACAAACCCAACACATGATACTCCATACTATATTATTCAGAATATTACTCCATACAAGGGTATGCCAGCTTGGATGTGGCTGTCCAAGAATTAACAGAAAGAAAGGAAGAAAAGCAGGAAGTATTCTCCTCCTCCACAGAGATACAGGAAGGATCCTCCTCCACCTCCTCCACCTGTCGCTGGTGCTTCAGGCTCTTCATCTCAGAGGACTACCCAATATCAAACCTATCAGAGATAGCAGGGTAGATCTTCTTCTTCTGGAAGCAGCCAGCACAGGAACTAGTCCTCAAGAAAGCAACATCAACAACAGTAACATCAACCTCAATAGCATCATCTATAACAAACTACTGAACATTAAAAATCTGAAAGTCCAAAGAGTCCTGCATCTCCTCCTGTTCCATTTGAGGATCCAGAAATAACTACTACTGCAAAGATGGCCAGGTTCCAAGAATTGGTTGGCCTATCAATGATCAACAAGGCAAAAGCTGAAGGCAAGGATCCCTCTGAATACACAATAATGTCCATGTACTAGAAGGAAGAACTCAACAGGTTTGCAAAAGCTAACAAATTCTTTAATGTTGATGATTACATGAAATTACATCCAGAAGCTGTGCTGCAAATAGCTACTTCCCTCAATATTATTGGAGATGCTGATATGAGAATGACAAAGACTCAAGTAGCCAATCCAAACATGGAAATCAAGTTTACTCAGCCTGGTGATAAAGCTAAAGAGGAGAAGCACAAGGAGCCAAGGAAGAAGAAATGAGTTCTTAATCTGTTTAATCTTTTAGTTGTCTTAAAACTGTTTATTTATTTCTTGATACACAGCTCACTGTATATATATATCTACTGCATATTTTAAAGTTTCCTGCTAGATATATTTTTCTTTCTTTGTAAATATTTTGTGTCTTTGATTAGTGACCTCACCCAAATAGGGGGAGATTGTTGGATCCCTAGTTGGATTTGGGCTAGGTTCACTAAACAAGGATTATTGACCCACCTTGTATAGCTTGGGTCATGTCAGTATCCTAGAGTCTAGGTCATTTCCTTAGTGTCAACATTGCTTGGACCAGCCATCAACAAACTGCAGAAGACTCAAGACTTAGAGAAAAATCAGTTTCAGGAAAGTGAGTGCGACATTCATCGAACTCAGCTCGACGAAAGTCGTGCTCAGCTCGACGAACTCAGAGATTATTCTCTGAGTTGAGCTCGACGAACTTAGTTCTCAGGTCGATGATTTCTGGATGCTCTACTTCAACATTCTAAGTCCAGAAAAATATCTCTGAACTCCAGTCAACGAAGTTAGATTATCAGCTCGACGATCTTAGTGCACAGAATTGGAAAGTGTCTATTAGATAGCAGTCAGCAGTTCTCAGGTCGACGATCTTGGATATCAGGTCGACGAACAACAATTATCTTGTCGACGAACATGACTTCTCAGCTCGACGAACTCTGGACTCAGGTCAATGAAATCTATTCTTTTCTCGACGATTTCTATGCAATTCCAGACTTGGATTTTTCCTTCCTTCTGTCCTTATTTTATTGCAGTAATTCATGAGTAATTAATTCTCAATATTCTCTAAATATTACCATTAGAAGCAGCATTGATTATGGGATTCATCAGGATTATTACTTGCCGCAGATGTTCTATGGGACAGTTGGGAAATCCAATTGATGCAGATGTTCTCTCCAGCCGAATTTTATATTCTCCAGGTCGACATCAATCAATGCAAGAAGGAATTCAAAAATTCAAGGGAGAAATTCCATCAAAGACATAAAATTGATTCTTTTCCTGGTGGCCAACACACATAGAGGGTGATAATCAAGAACAAGATACAGCAACAACATTCAAACTCTTCTCTATGAAAAAAGATAATCTGGTCTTCACCCTGACACTGAAGAAGAAGAATAAGAACACACATCCAAATCAAGAGTCTTTTTCATTCTTCACTCCAGGATTTTTCAAGGACAACAAATCTTCATCAGTCAATAAGTTTCTAGATCACTTCTAGTCAAAGCTAAAGAAAGAAGACCTACTCACCCTAAAGCAATGCTCCAATCTTCCTGAACAACTCTAAAACTCAGGGGGAGCTTTGATAACATCAAAGATCCACTAGTCTTCTCAGTTGTATTTGAGAAAAAGAAGATACCATTTATCTCTCACCCCCTCACTGTATAAATGATTCTTTAACTCCCTTCAAAAGTTATTTCTTGGTTGCAAGTCACCTGATCAAAAGACTTGGGTTGGTTTTTGAGCACCTAATCAAAAGCTCATTGGTGGCAGTCACCTGATCAAAACCTGTTAGTGGATTCCTACCAAGGTGGTAGAAGAGTGGATGTACCCAGGTTGGGGAACCACTATAAAAAATTCTTGTATTGTTTGGTTGCCCTTTTTCCTTTTTGATCTTGTTGTGCCTGTGTTAGTTAGTTTAATTTTTGATGTGCTTGTGGTAGATTAGTGTATCTTAGGATTTAACTTTTATTTACAGTAAATTGGTATCATTTTCGTTGTACCTGTGTTAGTTAGATTAATTTTTGTGTTGTCTTTTGCTCATTGCTTCTTGCTTCATGCTCATTGTTATTTACTTCTTGCTCCTTGCTCCTTGCCTCATTCCTCGTGTACTGCAACAAGGGTGGTGGTGTAGGGTGCAACAAAATAGGGCATGAAAGAGGAGGGAACGATAGAGGATCCCCGACCTCTGCCTTCCCACTGCCCTCATTCGTCGTCCCCTTTCCGCCGTCATCCCACATCTGTTGTCATCAAATTTTCAGCATCATCTACTTGCTCTTTGCTTGTTGCTCCTTGCTCCTTGTTCCTTGCTCATTGCTCCTCGATGCTCCTTGCTCCTTGCCTCATGCTCCGTGACACGTGCCCCATGTAATGCGACGAGCGTGGGCCAAGGATGTGCATTTGTGCATTCTGTTATCAGGGGTAAGCACATGGTGCTCCCCATGGCTCTTTCCAGCTATTTTTTGTTGCGTATTGGTGTTGGGAGCTTATGCTCCAGTTTTTGTTTTTGCTATGCAGGTAGTGCGTTTTCCCCAAGGCAGGAATTTTGATTTTTGGAAAACGCACGGTTGTGCGTTTCCTTAGCGCACATTGTTTCCCAATCATGTGTTTTGTTGAGCAGGAGAAGCGTCGAGTGGAGCTCAACATATTTCATCGAGCTGTGCTCGATGATCTTCGCGTACGGTTAACACGGTTTCTTCGGAACCATGCACGAAGGAAACACACGGTTTTCTAGTGGGTGCCTTGATTTATTGTGCTATGAGGTTAATCGTACGATTTGCTCACGCACGGGCAAAGGTGCTCATTCACGAGTAAAACACACGGTTCCACCTGCTTGCCGAAAATTTCTACTTTCTATTGTTACCTGTGTGTTTTCCTTCACGCTTGGGCGGAAGAGTCCGTGCTCAAGGAAACCCACGTGTCAACGCTTCTTCTTCTGCAAGCTTGTTCGAAAAATTAATATCGCACAGTTAACGCACGGTCGTGCGCCAAATCGTGTGTGACCATTATTTCTGACTTCTTTATTTAAGTCGTAGGTCTCATTCGCCGAAGGTATCCAGTCTGCCATTTCTGCTCCTTTGAGCAGGAAAACCTTCCTCCTGCCATTTTCTTATCTCTCCTCCTTGGAGAGCTCGTCCGGCCACCGTTCTCCCTCCAAAAGCTATCAATAGCTTCATCTTCGGCCGTCATCATCTTCTCCAACCTCAATGCTCCGTTTCAAGCTCTTAGGTGCTCCATACGTGGAGTTCTCTGGTTAGGTTTAACCCGATGGCTATTCACAAAGAAGATGGTCTATTAGAAGGAAGTGACATCCCTTCTTAACCCCGGATGTCATCTGTAGACCGAGCATGGGTGAGGCCCAACAACCCTTCAATCTGGACGCGAATCTTGGAAACACTTCTTGTGTTTGGTTGTATCTCTCCCCCTTCTCTTATAGTAACTTTGCTCTTGATTGCTTGGTTGTTGGATTGATGGGAAATAACTTGATTTAACTAATTATTTCAGCATGTTTATGCGTTGACATATTTTAGTTCTTGATTGTGTTGGTGCGCTTCCATCCTTTGTGTTCTTGATGCGATAACGCCGTCCTAACAATTGTTAGGAGCGTGCATGGCGAAGAGGTTACTGCGACCATCAATGGTTTGTCAATCCTCCTTATTAATCACTCGAGTAATCCACCCAAGCGGCGCGGTGAAGGTGTCCCGCATTAGTTTTATTATTGTTAAAATTAGGAAACCAAAAAACAAAATCCCTTGTTACGTTGGCCCATGCAATTCCTCTTTTAAAAGCGAAGTCACACTCCCTGCCTACACTCCTCGAGAGATCGATATCCAGGGATTCAACTCCTCAAATTTATTACTTGACTACGATCGGTACACTTGCTGAAAGAACCATCAGTGTGCTAGGTAGTTCTTCTAGAATATCCACTTTATCTTAGATAACTAGAGCTGCTTCCTTGATGGTCAGCTTGTCCATCATCTATTCTATACTTGCAATACTACAAGAGGAGCTTGGCAGCTCACTGTTAATCATAGTAGACTCATCAAAGACTACATGTACAGACACTTTTATAACTTGGCTTTTCAAGTTGTAGATCCTATAGGCCATATTATGATTGTTGTACCCAACAAAGATCCCATCAAAGGACTTGGCAGCGAACTTAGTCACATAAGACTTCACATTGTGAATCACATAGCACTTACTACCAAAGATTCTGAGATAGCCCGGGTTTGGTTTTCTGCCTTTCAATATCTCATTGGGAGTATTCTTATGGCTCTTGATGATAGAGGTCATGTTGAAAACATGACATGCAGTATTCACTTCCTCAACCCAAAAATATTCTTGGAGAGATGTATCACTCAACAATGTTCTTCCAGCCTCTATGAGAGTCCTATTTTCATCTCAATAATACCATTTTGTTGGGGAGTTATTGGAGAAGAAAACTCTTGATGAATCTCTTGCTCTTCACAGAACTTTGACATGCTTTTAGACTATAATTCAGTTCCATTGTCGCTTCTGATTTTGACCACAATACTGTCAAACTCATCTAAATTTGCTTGACAAACTTCATGAAGACATCAAGAGTTTCATTCTTTTTCCTAAGAAAGAACACCAAGCATACCTGGAATAGTCATCAACGACCACAAGGGTGTAGACTTTCCTACCAAGACTATGAGCTGACATAGGACCAAACAAGTTTATATGCAAGAGGTATAAACACCTTACAGAGAATTTGGTCCCAATGCCCTTGAAGGAGGCTTTGGTCTTGTTGGATCCCTAGTTGGATTTTGGTTAGGTTCACTAAACTAGGATTATTGACCCACCTTGTATAGCTTGGCTCATGTATGTATCCTATAGTCTAGGTCATGTCCTTAGAGTCAACATTGCTTGGACCAGCCAACAACATACTGCATAAGACTCAAGACTTAGAGAAAAATCAGTTTCAGGAAAGTGAGTTCGACGTTCGTCGAACTCAGCTCGACGAAAGTCATGCTCAGCTCGACGAACTCAGAGACAATTCTCTGAGTTGATCTCGACGAACTTAGTTCTCAGGTCGACGATTTCTGGACGCTTTACTTCAACATTCTAAGTCCAGAAACATATCTTTGAACTCCAGTCGACGAAGTTAGATTATCAGCTCGACGATCTTAGTGCGCAGAATTGGCAAGTGTTTATTAGATAGCAGTCAGCAGTTCTCAGGTCGACGAACAACAATTATCTGGTCGACGAACATGACTTCTCAGCTCAAAGAAATCTGGACCCAGGTCGACGAAATCTGTTCTTTGCTCGACGATTTCTGTGCAGTTCCAGACTTTGATTTTTCCTTCCTTCTGTCCTTTTTTATTGCAGTAATTCATGAGTAATCCATGCTCAATATTCTTTGAATAATACCGTTAGAAGCAACATTTATTATAGGATTCATCAGGATTTTTATTTACCGCTTTTCTATGGGACAGTTGGGAAATCCAATTAATGCAGACATTCTCTCCAGCGGAATTTTATATTCTCCAGGTCGACAGCAATCAATGGAAGAAGGAATTCAAAAATTCAAGGGAGAAATTCCATTAAAGACATAAAAGTGATTCTTTTCATGGCGGCCAACACAGAGAGAGGGTGATACACAAGAACAAGATACAACAACAACATTCAAACTCTTCTCTGTGCAAAAAAATAATCTGGTCTTCACCCTGACACTGTTGAAGAAGTGGAAGAACATACATCCAAATCAAGAGTCTTCTTCATTATTCACTCCAGGATTCTTCAAGGATAACAAATCTTCATCAATCAAGAAGTTCCTGGATCACTTCTGGTCAAAGCTAAAGAAAAAAAGACCTACTCCCCCTGAAGCAAAGCTCCAATCTTCCTGAACAACTCTAAAACTCAGGGGGAGCTTTGATAACATCAAAGATCCACTAGTCTTCTCAGTTGTATTTGAGAAAAATAAGATACCATTTCTCTCTCACCCCCTCACTGTATAAAGGGTTCTTTAACTCCCATCAAAACTTATTCCTTGGTTGCAAGTCACCTGATCAAAAGACTTGGATTGGTTTTTGAGCACCTGATCAAAAGCTTATTGGTGGCAGTCACCTGATCAAAACCTGTTAGTGGATTCCTACCAGGGTGGTAGAAGAGTGGATGTACCCAGGTTGGGGAACCACTCTAAAAATTCTTGTGTTGTCTGGTTGCCCTTTTTCTTTTTTGTTCTTGCTGTGCCTGTGTTAGTTAGATTAATTTTTGCTGTGCTTGTGGTAGATTAGTGTATCTTAGGATTTCACTTTTATTTACAACAAATTGGTATCATATAACTGCCCTACTCTGAAGTGTTTTTATTTACAAAAAAACATTTTAAAGATTTCAAAGATACTCTATTCCCCCCCCCCCTCCCCCCCCCCTCTAGAGTATTTCAGGTCTAACCCTCACTTTCAGGTATTCTTTCCCTTTTGGCATTCTAAGCAAATGCCCTCCTTGGTGCAATTCGTATTAGGACCATTCCTAGCTAGCCTCATGTGTCATTGGACACAATATGAGACTTTCTCATTAGCCACTAGACAAATAGGAGAGTCTGTATCTAGACACGGAAAGTTTAAACAATAAACATTTCCACTCCTAGTTCCTATCAAGATGACCTCTTGGTCACTTGACCTCTTAATCTGGCACACATTCTTGTGGAAGATAATAACATAGCCATGATCAGAGAGTTGGCTTATGCTTATGAGGTTATATTGCAACCCTTCAACATAAGCCACTTTTGTGATGATGACTATGTCATTGGTAATCTTACCATAGCCTCTAGTCACCCCTCAATTTGAACCACCAAAGATAACCTTGGGTCCATCTTTCACTGAAGTGTACTCCTTTAAGTTGCTCCTTGTCATAGTCATGTTCCTGGAAAAATCACAGCCCAAGTACCATATAGGGGTATGGAGACTTGGACTAACCTACATCACACAATTCATTTTACCTTAGGATATCTATTGGGTCCTAGGTGCATGTTAATCTGAAAATGAACTTGTCTACCAGCAGATTTTCTGACTGGTGGACTAACAGCTACACTTAGCACACTTGGATTCTGCCAGCAGTCTACAGTAAAGTGGCCAACTTTGCCATAGCACTAACATTCATAAATGTTATATCTTTTTTTTATGTATACCTTGTAGTTTGGTTAGATGCTGAATGAACAGTAGGAAGAGGAGCATCATCCTTCTTCAGATTCCTTTCAGCAAGGATCTGACTGAATGAAAGTCTTCCAGTTGGCTAATTTGTCTTGTTCTGAGTGCCATCAGTAGTAATTTTCTTTACAGAAAACATGCTCTTGATAACATCAGAAATTCCCAAATCAGGCTTGCTGTTACACTGAACCTCATTCTGAGTCTTAGATGTATGGTTCTGAAACTTGTCTGCAGCCACATTCTTGAGAGTGGGGGATAAATCACCAAAGACAAATGGTCCAGGATGGGTCATTTGAATTTCTTCATGGGCAGCTGAAAGACAACTTAGGTAATTGATAATCTACTGATACCAATTGTAAGTTAGGGGATAGACCTGATTTACTCTAGTTGGGGGGATTAATAGAGTAACTAAAAACTTTTTGGCTATAAAAAAAAACTTTATCAGAGAAATAAGTGATAATATAGTAGTATAAAAAGAAATGCTATCTAAGCTAAACTACACTATCACAGCACAGCAAAACAAAGAGAAAATACAAAACCACACCACACAAGAATTTTATAGTGGTTCCCCAAACTGGGTACATCCACTCTTCTACCACCCCGGTAGGAATCCACTATCAGGTTTTTGATCAGGTGACTGCCACAACAAGATCTATTTACAGGGAGATCTCACAACCCTTTAGGCTTTTGATCAGGTGCCCAAAAACCAACAATAAACTTTTGAAGGGAGTTAATAAACCTTTTGTATAGGAGGTCGAGAGAGTTGATGGTGTCTTCTCTTTTCTCTATTAAATAGAGAAGACTTGTGGATTTCTGTTGTTAAAGCTCCTTCTGAAATAATGAATGGTTCAGAAAACTTGGAGCCTTGCTCAAGGGGTAGGTCTTCAGCCTTGTCTTGAAGAGATCCAGGAACTTTCTGACTGATTCAAAGTTGTTGTCCTTGAATATTATTGGAGTAGAAGTAGAAGAAGATTCTTGATATTTGATGGTTATTCTTCTTCAGTCATCAGAAAGAACAAGGAGAAAACAGAATGTTTTCAGCACAGAGAAGAAGCAGATATTCTTCTGTATATTTCTGTATCTCTTCTCTGTATATCACTGTGTGTCCTTTTTGATTTTCTTGCTTGCTTGTATCACCTCTATGTTATTGTCTGAAAAAAAATTCTCTTATATATTCTGTTGTCAAATTCTCCTTTTTGAATTTTGTATTCCAAGCATTAATTGCTGACTAATTATGGAGAATGAAACAGCTGGAAAATATTCTTTATTGAGTTTCCCCAACTGTCTCATTAAAATAAGCAAGCAATTATTCCTGATGAAAACCATAATTAATGCTGCCAATAATGGCTATATTCAGGAGAATATGAGCATTAATTAGTCAAAAAATCATTGCTAAATAATATAATAAATAAGGACAGAAATAAGGAAAACTTCTAAGTCTGGCTCAGGACAGAATTTTTCGAGCTCTGGACAGAATTCGTCGACTTGAGATCCAAGTTCGTCGAGTTGATAATTCATGTTCGTCGACCTGAGCTCAGCGAACTACATTCTGGAAATAACTTGCCAAATCTACGCTCTAAGTTCGTCGAGTAGAGAATCTGTCTAAATGAAGAGATCGTCGACCTGAGCTCGAATATCGTCGAGCTTAACTCAAAGAAATAACTCTAAGTTCGTCAATCTACAATCGACGATCATCGAGCCGAGTTCATAAAATTTCGAACTGATAATTTTGAATTATGAATTCTTCTAAGTCTTGAGTCTACTGAAGTTCTCTGCAGGCTGGTCCATGAAGATTGATACTAATGACTAGACTAAACTCTAGGACTAATAGACTTGACCCTGACTATACAGTGTGGGTCAAACTCATCCTAATTAGTGAACCTAGCTGAAATCCAAACTAGGGATCCAACATTCTCCCCCTATTTGCGTGAGGTCACTAATACAAACAAAAGAAAACAATCACAAAGCAGAATAAAATATATCTAGCAGAAAATAAAATATCCAGCAGATATGTACACAGGTACTTCAGGACTAACAAATAGAGTTCAAAAAATAAAAACTAAACACAACAGTAATCTGTTCTTCTTTGGCTTCTCTTTGTCAATTTTGTCAGATTTTTCAGAGGGTTGTCTGAATATAATCTCTCTATTTGGATTTGCAGCTTCTCTTTTTGACATTGTCATGTCTGATTCTCCAATTATATTGTATGAGGTGGCCCTTGGTACTACTGCTTCAGGATACAGACTCATATAGTCATCTATATTGAAAATGTTATTAGCTTTAGCATAACTCTTGAGCTCTTCTTTTCTGTAAGATGACATTGTTGTGTACTATAATGGATCTTTTCCTTCTGCTTTAGCTTTCTTGATCATAATAAGTCCAATAAGCTCTTGAAACCTAGCCATATTTGCACTTGTTTCCTATTCTGGATCTACAAAAGGGGTAGGTGGAGATTCTGGCCTTTTAGGACTAGAGTCCTTTTTTTAATTATCAGGAGAAGCAGAAGTGCTTTTCTTTTTTGTGGCAGGAGGAGGCTTGCTCTGAGAGGATTTCTGCTGACTGCTGCCTTGTGGACTTGGCTTGGAGTGTCTCTGATAGGTCTTGGTAATAGGCGATGATCCTTGAGTCTCACTTCTAGAGGCCCTAGCTGATGGAGGAGAAGGAGGAGGAGGGTCTTTCCTGAAGTTCTTAGGAGCAGACATGTACCTTCTTCTCCTCTTCCTTTCTTTTTGCTTATTCTTTGATAACCACATCCATTGTGGCATCCCAGGGTAAGGAGTAATCTTTTGTAGAATATAGTAGGGAGTGTCATATGTAGGATTTGGCTTGGGAGCAGCCTTTGGATCAAATTTCCTTTTCTTAGCAATCTTCTTCTTAGCTTTAGGATCATCAGATTCATCAGAATCTTCATCATCATTATCTTCATCAGAGGATTCTAGAGGGTTGTCATACATTTCATCAATTTCCTTCAAGGCTTCCTTTGAGATTTGCTTTTCTGCTTGAGGTTGTACTGGAAGTTCTGTCTCTACAATACTTTCAGTAACTGTTTGATTCTCTTCTTATATATCTGCAAGTATAATATCATCCAAGTTTTGTATAGGGTTATCATCCATTTTGTAAGTTGGAGGGGAGATATCCTTGGGAGCTTATTCCATGAGTGGCTCAATAACTACAAAACTTGCATTTAGTTGCTTAACAACTTCAGGGCTTATTGGTGAAGTGTAGCAAACTGTAGCCATAGATTGCTCTGGGCAAACTTTTGGAAGGTAATTCAAATAAGTTGTATCAAAAGAATTTAACAAATCGAATATGTCAATTTGGGATTGACAAGGCAATCACCAATAGTCAAAACTTCTGGAAAGTCAACTTGCTCATTTGAACAAAGCATATCAAAATCAACAACTGTCTCAACTTCTGTAATCATATTTATATCTTCATCTGCATCTACATTTGCATCTGCTATCTCATCTAACTGCAAAACTGCTACTGCTTCTGCTACTGCTGGAGGAGAGGCGACTGGAGCTTGTTCACTGGATATCTCCCCTTGTCTGGTTTCAGAGGGCCCTGAAGCCAGGCCCCAAAAAGAAGCAACAGTGGGGGAATAAAAAATGAGGGTAGATAGGAATGAAATAGAATTAGTAAGAGGTTTATTAGCCTCTGCTATAAGCTTTGAGAGAAGGGGAGTGATGAGTTCCAGAATGGAGGGAAAGGAAAAGGAATCCATTTACATAAACTCAGAGGATTTCTGAGTTGATACAGAAGGATGGAGGATGGATGATGAAGGGAAAGGAGTGGTGTCTGTCATGGGCTCATCATGAGGTGATGGAGTATTGATAGGAGATGATAGCAGATCAAAGGATGGAATGGATGAGAGGTTATTGAGGGGGATGTCAGCGAGATGATGAGGAAGTGGCGATTGGGTTGGTGTGGTATGCTTTAGAGATTGAACTAGTGTTGGTTGATGCTCAGGAGATTGAATTGGTGATGGTGTAGTATGAGCTGGAGATGAGGATGGTTGTTGAAGGGTTGATGAAGGAATTGAAATTTATGGAGGTGTTGGTTGTTGAGATGGAGGTGTTGGAATCTGGGTGGATGGAATTCTGATGGAGGGGACAACTTCTAGGAGTGGTGAATCATCTGTTATAGCTCTTGTATCCTCTGATGCTCTGGAAGAGGTTGAATCCTTGGATGGCTTTAGGATTGTCCTCTCCCACCTTCCAAACAAAGCACATGTTAGCCTTTTGGAAGCATTAATGAAGATGGTCTGAGAGACCAGGGATTCAGCAGCCTTTTCCTGTAGGAAAATTCCAAGAATTCTTCCAAAACACACTTCTTTCTTACTGTTCTTCTTCTTTATCAAGTCAAACAGGATTTTAGCCCAATTCACTGGTTTTTTATTCACTACAACACACATTACCAAAAATTGTTGCCTGGTAATACAATTATGGGCAGTATGCTTTCCTAGCAATACTTCGCCCACCACATCAGCTAAAAATTACTATTCAGAAGACAAATTTTTCTTTAATAACTTATTAGGGTTCTCTCCAATATGACCCATTTTATTCAACATGTCATCAAACTAAGAACTATCATTCTCGAAATCTTCTTCACCATTTATGAAACCAAAAATTTTAGTTAAGACTGCATGGGTTAAAGAAATCTAGTTACCAAATATTGTGCATGTCATCATGTCGCCGTCTGGAGTAGAGGAGGTGAACACCCATTCTCTGACTTCAGCAGCAACTATCTTTATCCTGGTTGTCATGAAGTTCTTCAACCGTTATTCCTCAAATAAATTCAGTATACCCAAAAATATTTGATCAGAATGTTGAAATGATTCGAAGTCTATATCGAATCCCATGTTGAATTTTATTGTTGCAAGAGAGCTCGCCGGAATCGCCGTTGATCGCCTGCAAAAGGAAACAGAAGATCGAGTGCAAGGGGGACAGAAAGCGCGGGATGGAGCTTGAAGAAAACCTAGATATAAGGTTTTCAGAATATGAAGCGGCAAACTCCGTCCTGCAAAAATAAATCTTCGATCTCAAGTCGACGAATTATTTCATGAGGAATGATATCGTCGACCTCAGTCAGAAGAGGGGATTTCATTTCGTCATGCTCAGGTCGACGAAAATTTTCTGAAGCAATATCATTGATCCCCGTTCGACAAATAGAACTTCACACAGAGAGAGTTCGTCGATCTCAGGTCGATGAATTTTCTCAAGAACTTCTCTCAGTTCGTCGATCTCAGGTCGACGAACTGTGGCAAATTCTTTGACCATAGACAGAAAGTTAAATTAATGCATCTTCATTTATCATGCCTAGCTGATTCATAAAAATAGATGTTTATTCTCATCCAAGGGTTTGGTGAAGATATCTGCCTTTTGCAAATCAGTAGAGACAAAGGTGAGATTAATTTTTTTTTGTCAACACACTATAATGAAATGATGTATTACATCTATATGTTTAGTTCTACTACGATGCACTGGATTATGTGCAATAGAAATTGCACTGGTATTATCATAAAATAGAGTTGAATTATTTAAGTTAACACCCATAATCTAGGAGTTGGTTCTGAATCCACAGCATCGGTGAATAACAACTGTCAGCTTCTATGTACTCAGCTTCTTCTGTTGAAGTAGACAGAGATATTTGCTCCCTACAAAACCAGGACACTAGCCTGTCACCAAGGAACTGACATGTCCCTGATATGCTCTTTCTGTCCACTCTACATCCTTCAAAGCCAGCATCTGAGTATCCGGTCAACTCAAAACCTAACTCAGTTGGATACCAGAGTCCTAAATATGGGCAACTCTTTATATATCTCAAAATCCTTTTTAAGAAAATAAGATGAGATTTTTTAGGGTTCACATGGAACCTAGCAAAAAGACATGTAGCAAACATGATGTCTGTTCTACTTGCTGTGAGATACAGCAGGGATCCAACAATGACCCTATATAGTTTCTGATCAATAGGTTTCCCATGTTCATCAGAGTCAATCACATCATTAGCAGCCATAGGTGTTCTCTTAGCTGAGGTATCAACCATCCCAAACCTTTTTATCAACTCCTTAGCATACTTAGATTGGAATATGAAGATGCCATCATGGGACTGCTTCACTTGGAGACCAAGGAAGTAGGAGAGCTCACCCATGCTACTCATTTCAAACTTGGAATGCATAAGGTTGGAGAACCTTTTACATAATTTGTAATTTGTAGAACCAAATATAATGTCATCTACATATATTTGTACTAACAAGATTTTATTATGATAATGCTTGATAAATAAAGTCATATCTACTATGCCTCTAGAAAAATTATGCTCTAAGTGAAAGCTTGCTAAGGTTTCTGATGGAGACAACAACCCTCAGCATGTTGAGATGACGGCGTGCTTACAGAAGATATTTCTCTGCCTCCAGATAAAGACTTGCGCCGCCGTGACGACCATGTGGAGCGACGCAAAAAATATCCGCCCGCGGCGCAAACTAATATATTAATAATTAATAATTATTATTAATTATTAAGTCACTTTTTATGTTTTATTTTATTATTATTTTTTTTGCAATGTTATTTAATTTCATGTATGATGGGTGTCTATAACCATCAATTGTTATCTTTATTTAATGTCATTAATTATTGTTTTATTATGACATGATGGGTGCCATTAGCCATCATGAGTGGTTTAACATTGTATGGTGGAGATTGAGTGGTGTAGCCTATATATAGGCCTTTTCATGAAGTATTGAGTAGAGAATGAAAAAATTGAAAACCAAGGATTCAAAATTTGAATTCCCCCCCTCCTCACTCTTACCCTCTTGGAAACTCATTTCCTCCTCCTCCTCTCCTCTCCTCCTATCCAAAATTTTGGCCTCCCCCTTTCTTTCCCCCCTCTATACCTCCTCCTTTCAAATATTCGACCAAAGCCTTCAATACCTCTCCCAAAACCGGCACCTTCATCAACCACCCTAAGGACGGCTATCCTCCTCAATACAAACCTAACCACCACCTTCCCCCTCGCCAAAAAAAACGATCAACCCCTTACTTAAAGAAATTCAGCCAAGGCCAAAGGCTGGCTATCGTGGATTCTTAAACCCCAGCATGAAGCGAAGAAGTAGGACAAGTTCCTCTCCATCCAGCATGATTCCGGTGGAGGCATTGAAGGTCGAACCAAGTAGAGAGTAATCGTAATCATCCATTCCGGTTGGGTAACAAATATATCTTCTACTCTATGATTTTCCCTCTTGATAGATCTTGTGGCATATGCGTGTTGCGTGCCTTGTGAAACGCTTGAATTTTTGTGGTTAATTTCTTCATAGATCTTGTTGGTGTTTTCTTTTTTCCGTTTAAGTTCGTGAGGCGTGGCGGCCCTCATTTTATTTTGCTGGGAGAGAACCACCCTTGTCTGAATCTTTTGTTTTCGGTGGATTCTCTTTTGGTAAAACAACGCTCGATTGAACCGTGTGGGTTCCTTTCGCATGAGAGGAAAACTGTTACATTTTATCAGTCTACTTGCATGCAAATATTAGGCCTCTTAAGGGAAAATTCAGGACCAGACATCAACATGCAAAATGTAGGCTGAGGTCTTATCATTCATTCGCCACCCTAAATTTCAAATTTGGTATAGTATATTTGGCTGTAGGTCTGTTTTCCTAGGACTGGTCCTTGACTAGGGCAGAAATTCAAATTGATGCCCAAGCCCAGTCAGTCATCAAAATGACCCAAAAGTTTGGGTGCATGCATGTTTAGGGCATACTTAGCCCGTGACCAAAAATGGGAATTTTTGGGAATAAATTTTATATAGTTTTTTACTAAAATACCCAAAAGTAAATAAATGGAATATTTGGAGTGTTATGACTCCAAATGACCCCAAACTTTGGTGGTAGGTCCTTGGGGACATTATATGTGCATGGTAAAAGTTTCAGCACATTTGGAACAGAGTGATCTAACTTCATGGAAGTGCGCTGAAGTCCAATTCCTCAGAAAGTACTGTTCGTGTGCGCAGTTGACGCATGCAAATTTAGATTTGGCCACATTCACGCAGATTTTTGACGAGTCTCTCTGGGAGGCTTGGGAAAGATTTCGTTTGTTGCAATCCCGGTGTTCTGGTCACGACGCGTTTGTAATGCCGTTGTTGCAAACATTTTATTTCGGTATTCATGAGAAATTTTGGTACCTGTTCGACACCACCGCTGGAGGCACCCTCTTTAATAGGTCCATGGCTGACGCTTGGCGGATAGTGGACAATGTGGTGCGCTCCAGCAGTTTGTGGAAGATGCCTCCCGTGCTCGAAGCCGTGGGGGACTCTCAGTTCATAGATATTAATGCCGAGGAGAGCCAGCTGCTTATCCATCGTTTTATGGTATGGGTTGGAAAGTGGTGACCGTCTCAAGCAGTAATATTGCAATAGTTACAAGATATTATTTCCGCTGTCAGTAAAATGTTGGAATTATGGGTATGCCTTCTTGCCGAGACAGTAAATGCTATGAACCTCATAAGTGGTTGTATTGTGGATGATCGTGTACGTTAGGAGGACCAACCCTCTGAACGCAGGGATGAGCAGAGTACTAAGGAGCCACCCAAGGAACCCTCGCTGGCTATTACACCTGAAGTCCAACTCCTACAGGCAAGGCCTCCATTTCTGCATAGGCTACAAAATATCAAAAAAGAGAAGCAGCAACAAAAGTTTCAGGACATTCTGAAGGGTGTTCAGGTGAGCATTCCCATGGTCGACCTACTGTCACAGGTCCTGCGCTATGCGAAGTACTTGAAGGATCTTCTGGTGAAAAATCGGGCTTCTGAGTTATGCGGCAGTGTTTCGATCTGGAAGGATTTCCCCACTCTGGCGGTGCAGGATTGGCCCATAAAATAAAAGGATCAAGGGAGCTTCACGATTGCGTGTACCATTGTGCGATCCGCGCTTAGTCATGCGTTGTGTAATTCTGGAGCATCCATCAATCTCATGTCGTTATCCATCTTCAATGAGCTGAGCTCTGGCATTCTTCATCCCACTAATGTCACTATGCAGCTGGCTGATCGATCAAAGAAGAAACCAGTTGGAGTTGTTGAGGATCTCACGATTGAGGTTAACGGGTTGTCCTTTCCGGCCAACTTCGTTATCCTCGATATTGAGGATACGGATGGGACGCCGATTATTCTGGGACATCCGTTCCTGGTCACTACTAGAGCCATCATCGATGGGGAAAAGGGTTTGCTGATGTTGCGCCTAGGATTAGAGAAGACTGTCTTTGACATGTATGAAGGGGTCAAGAGGCGATATTCGTACGGGGCTGGGTGCTATGGAGATTGACAACGACCTTACTTTTCATCTTGATGAGGTTGAGACTGAGTTTTGTGACCCTGATATAAATATTCAGGAAGGGTCGTGCGAGGCGCCGGTTGGAGATCCCAAGCTTCTGGCAGTACCCCCGTTTGACTGAGACGGATCTTTTGAGCTCAAGTCGCTCCCATGCACGCTGAAGTATGTCTTTCTAGGAGAGAAAGAAACTCATCCTGCCATTATTTCGGCTCTTCTTGCATCTGATCAGGAGATCCGTCTCGTTGAAGTGTTGAAGTTACATAGAAAAGCCTTTGGGTGGAAAATCTCGGATGTCAAAGGAATTAGCCCCACAGTGTACATGCACAAGATTTTGGTGGAAGATAACTTCAAGCCTTCATCTCAACCGCGGCGTAGATTGAACCCTATGATGCAGGAAGTGGTGAAGAATGAGGTTATCAAGCTTTTGGATGCCATTATTATATATCCCATAAGCGACACCAAATGGGTGAGTCCGGTGCAGTTGGGGCCCAAAAAGGGAGGAATCACTGTCATTCGTAATAAGAACGGCGAGCCTCTTACTACGAGGCCTGTCATTTGATGGAGAGTTTATATCGATTATCGAAAGCTTAATGAGGCGAACAGGAAAGATCACTTCACGCTACCGTTCATGGACCAGATTCTGGAAAGGCTGGCCGGGTATGATTACTACTGCCTTCTGGACGGCTACTCGGGCTATTATTAGCTTGTGATTGCCCTAGAGGATCAGGAGAAGACAACGTTTACATGCCCGTCTGGGACCTTTGATTTCAGGCGGCTATCTTTTGGGTTGTGTAATGGGGTAGCCACCTTCCAGCGATGTATGACCGCAGTTTTTCGCGAGATGGTTGGGGATTTCTGGGAGGTGTTCATGGATGACTTCTCCCTGTTTGGTGATAGCTTTGAAGAAGTGCTACACTGCCTTGCTTTGGTCTTGCAACGTTGCGAGGATACTAATTTAGTGCTCAATTGGGAGAAGTACCATTTCATGGTGCGTGTGGGGATCGTTCTGGGGCATAAGGTTTTTCAGCAGGGGCTTGAGGTTGATCCGGCAAAGGTAAAGGTGATTAGAAACCTGCCCTCTCCGTCGACACTTCATGGTATTCATAGTTTTTTGGGGCATGCTGGATTTTACCGGCATTTTATTCGAGACTTCTCGGCTATAGCTAACCCCGATCTAATCTATTGCCGAAAGATGTCAAGTTTGTGTTCGATGACGAATGTAATTAGGTGTTTAATTGCTTGAAGAATCGATTAGTTTCAGCCCCGATTCTCTCATCCCCAGATTGGGCAGTGCCTTTAGAGCTGATTTGTGATGCTAGCGACATCGCAGTTGGGGCAGTGTTAGGCCAGCGTAAAAATACGATCTTTCATACTGTAAGACCCCGTTTTTTTTGCAACATCCACCAGGGTCTTAGGCCCAGAACCGCCATTTTTGCGGTGTCACCATCCACCGGGATGGTCGGCACCACAAAACACCGATCCTTCCGGCCATCTCAATCACCATCGACAGAATGTATAACGATTGAAAGTGTAAGCATCCAAGTCCACAATAGTATAAAGGAGGAAATCATGTGATAAATCAAGTCAACACCAAAAGAAAGTCTAAGTACCAACGCCAGAAAGTAAATACGGGCTTAAGCCCGCTACATGATAACCTCACTACAATCCACTCATAAAAGTAAAACTACTAATACTCGGCTCCACAAACGGATCCGGATGCCTGTCCACCCGAGCTACACTGGCCCATCTCCATCTGCACCGTACCCTGCTGGTGCTGCATCTCCTACGGTTGTTCCCTGTCTCTCATCCGGAGCACCTAAAATATGGTGGTCAAACGACCGTCAGTCAAACTAGACTCAGTCAACATTCCCCCACCTCTCTACCCGTGGCTCCTAGGCACCGAGCGGAAAGGAGCGAAAAGGAGGACCAAAAGTAGGGCGTAGTCAATCAGGTGACATCTACCCCAAGGAATAAAATAATAAGATATGGCAGGGGTATCACAATAATTAAACATGAGTAAACAAGTGTGTAACAAAAGTAAACAGTAAGGAGTAGCAAGTAAGTAAAAGCAGTAAGAAGAGTAAGTAAGAGCAACAAGAAATCTAACTGTTGATTTATAGGAATTACCCTTATAGACCAAGGGGTCATTTTGCAGGGCCTATCGTATAAAACGTCCCATACCATTTTATACGATAGGTGTCAGGGGTTAAATGCAATGATTATGCTATGACGTGCAAGTATGCTATGGTATGCACATGCAAGTGCAACTCACACACACGACTCTATGCGCACAAACCTTTAGTTCCCCTTTTTGGAGTTTGCTAAACTCTCAGGAGCCTCCGTCGTGGCAAAACGGAGACAGTAGGTTGGGCCTCTCCACTCCTAAACTGGTAAACACACTACTCCGTCTAGCCCCTCTCGTACGTTCCCGTACTATTCCTAGAAAACCAGCTAGTGTCCCCGAGTCAACGTACCGATGACGGTGTGTTCGATCCTCCAATACCGAGGACCCATCACTGTTATGCACATGCAACCATGATAGCTTGTATCTAATTATAGTACCGAGCCTCCAGCTCTCTAGACTACCGAGCCTACTAGTTCGTCACGTTCCCGAGCCCACGGCTCCCTGGACTAAACAAGTCTTCATTTCCATGTCCCCGAGCATCCAGCTCCCCATACTTCCAAATCAATACCGAGTCCATTTAACTCTACCAATAAGCCCTTAGGACACGGGCCTACGCTATCCTTTAACTACCAATTTGTCTCACCATGTGTACAAGTGTGAGTGCAAGGTGGAGGTATTATTAAGGTTAATCTTATCCATATTATCCCTAAGGTTTACGTTAGCCCAGGACTGCCCAAGGTATTCACCATGAGGGGATCTCGAAGGCACTAGGAACTACGATGGGATTACGCCCAAAGTTCCCTTTCGCAAGGCACTTAATATTATGGATTCCTACCCTTGATCAAACCTCTCTTTTATTTGAGTGTGACTACCCTAAGTGTGTTTGAGCTCTCCGAGTCAACCTATCTCTGTCCTATCCATTATATGCAAACCATGCTAAGCTACATGGTGCTCCCATTAGGGGGTAACCTAATTACTCTTCATGTAGATCCCTAATAATTACTGGGAGTCTATCATGACCTATTAAGACTAATTCCAGAGTTTCATAATCTTCCTAACTATGTGAGCATTTAATTTAATTAACCCTAGACTCCAAATGCCCTACTTTGAACATGAAGTGCTCTTTAAGTTCATAAACAAATCACCACAAAATTATGATAGATACTAAGTGACATTTAAACAGTAAATCCAAGGTTTGAGAATTTTCAGAGGTGATTAGACCTACCTTTCATAATTTAGAACTTAAGGTTAATAATATCATCTAATGATGAAAATGCCAGCTATATTGTTCTAAAAATTATAATAAAACTCCAGTAGGACTATCATGGCATAAAAAACACCCTAGAAGTAGTCTCATAATTTTTACAGTGAATAGTAGCCCCCAATTTAATTTATAACCATTAATTCCATAACCATTGGTTAATGAAGCAAGTACTGTAAATACTCATCTAATAATTATAAGAAAATTCCAGAAGTCTGATAATGATCTAAAATCAACAGTAACCAAGTTTTATAACTTCTCTCACAATTGAAGTGCTCTAAATCTAATTAAATGTAAACTTCCAAATTTACAGACTTGTGAAGTATGTACTGGTTTTATCCACCTAAAAATCATGTAAACATTACAGGACAATAATAATGGTTAGCAACACTCTCTGACCTAATTTCATAATTTTCTTGGCAACATTGGGGCTCTGTTCCTATTTTTGATCAGAAAGCACAAATCATACTTTTATGAAGCAAGTACTTGAAAAACTCATCTAAAAATTTAAACAAAATACAGAGGGCTCTATCATGATATAAAATGTCCTATTCCAAGGTTTCACAATTTCTCAATAAACAGAAACTTCACAATCAACATAGTAATCTTTAAGGGCACTTCTAGGGTTGAAAAGGAAGTACTGATTTTATAAGCCCCAAAATTCCACCAAATTTAATTTAAGAATATTTCTACCAAAGAACTACCCTGCCCAAATTACAATTGATTTTAAAATGATTTGATAGCCTAATACTCCAAATTAGGTTTGGTGCCCTAAACTAGGGTTAGTGTTTTGAGGCGGTTTAAGGCTTCCAAATTCCCAAAAATTTTAAACAGAGGACTATACTAACCTTATGGTACTCTCCACCAATTTTCAAGTCATTCCAAGGTCATTTGACCTCATGACCTTCAAACCCTAAAAATCCCCATTAAGGGACCTACCCTAGGGTTCTAGGGCTACCCTACTCTTAACCACCCCAAATTCCATTGGAGGGTGTGTCATACCATAGAGAGTTAGTGGCCAAAGTATCAGCCTCTGTTGAGGTTATTTGACCACTCAAAACTCAAAGGGGGTGCATTGACCTAATTAACCCTATAAGGGTCAACCTGGGGTTGGATAAAACCTAATCAAAACATCTCCAAAGGAGATGAAATTTTTATCAGAGCCCTAACATGCTCTCTAAGACCTCCCACCAAAATATGAGGGGATTTTGAGGTATTATGACACCTAACTAATTTTATAAATGGTTTATTAAATATTTCTAAAAACTATAGAAAAATGTTTTCCAAAAATTCTTTTTTTTGGATATGTCCTATATATAGTTAAGCATAGCCCATTCGCCAAATTTCAGATCATTTGGATGTGTAGTTTGGAGTGGGCATTTAATTTAAACTCTGGACAGCTCTAGGGATAGACCTCACCAAAATAAGTGTTGTGGTCTAACCAGACTCCAAATGGAGTGAAATCAATTTTAGATTACACTAGACATCAAGCGATACATTTCCTATGTTGACCATATTTTCTGTAGATGGGTCTAAGTATTTTTAAAAATTAATTCTATACACTGCAATTATAATCACAGAAAAAACAATAAATAGAATAAAAGTTTTTGCACGAATCTTGAAGCAGCATCCAAGGGCTGCTGCTCATCTTCAAGCTCCAGCCAAGGGATGGTACTAGACCGACCTGGAGCTCATTCCAGGCCATTTCCGGCCAATCCGACACCTCACTGGCCGGCCACCACCACCACCTTCATTGAGGTGGTGGCTATCGCCGGGCGGCGGCATGGCCGCCGGAGGGGCGGTTTCCGGCGAACTCACCACCTCCATTTTCCATGGAATTTCAAGAAATTTTTCTCTCCGATCCGGCTCATTTGAGCCCGACTTCTCGACCTAAACAATTCTAGATCTAGCACGCATAGAGAGGAGAAGGATTGGACCTCATTTGGAGCGTTACCTTGATCCAGTCGCCAGCCGCCATTGCTCCTCCTCAAAGATTTCGGTGCCATGGCTTTTCCTCCTCCGAGAGATCTAGGTGTTCGGGAAAATGGGAAAATCTACTCCTCTGAGGTCTCTAAAGATGATGGAGGGGTCGGTTGGGGGTGTGGGGGCTCTAATTCTCTTAGCTATGGTTGACCTCTTCACCTCCCCTCCCATGGCCGACCCTATGCATCCACCCTTCAATAAATGTCTCTGGAAACTGCTGGAATCCCCTCTAATTCATTAGGGAAAATGAATGGGAGCATAATGGAGGAATACTGAGGGGTGTATCACCTTATTGGCCATGAATCGCCACTTTCTCTCTCCTCCACATTGGGGGAACAATGAGGCTTTCTCTCTCCTACTCGCGGCGATTCTGCCCGGAACCGCCGTGTCACGCCTGGTGACATGGCTGTGACAAGGGTGTGTTTCATCCGACACAGGCCTGTCGGATGGGCGTGTTCCCTTCTGTTCGATGAAATGAGCTCGACGATCGGCGAGCTGAGGACACGCTTGGCGACACGGGCATGTATCATCCGACACGGGCGTGTCGGGTGGGCGTGATCCCCTCTGGTCGACGAAATGAGCTCGACGATCGTAGAACTAAGGACACACCTGGCGACACGAGCATGTATCATCTGACACATGCGTGTCGGGTGTGCGTGATCCCCTCTAGTCGACGAAATGAGCTCGACGATCGTCGAACTGAGGACACGCCTGGTGACACGGGCGTGTATCATCTGACACGGGAGTGTCGGGTGGGCGTGATCCCCTTTGGTCGACAAAATAACCTCGACGATCGTCGGGCTGAGGACACGCCTGGCGATACGGGCGTGTCTGGGCCGACACGGTCGTGTCAGACCTGAAAGAGCTGTTTGCAGGGAATTTGTGTGGCTGTTTATTTCTTCCTATGGAATCTGATGGTTCAGATCTCCCCTTGCTGATATAAGGCTGAGCTATAGGTAGACCCAGGTGATTTTCACCTTAGCATTGTCCACTTGGTCCCTAGGGTTTTGTCATGACCAAAACCACTCTTGGGGGTCTAGTCGGAAATGGGATGTTACAAATCCCAACACATAATAAAAAAAATTTCGTCCCCGAAATTAAGGTTAGCCCTGCGGTGTTCTACCAGAGTATTAATTGTAACATCCCAATATTTAACTAAAAAAAAAAAATTTACCTGAGGCGAAGAGCTCCATGTACCTCTGCTGCATCATGTCTCGTGGCTCTCATGTGTGCTTCTCCTGGCCGTGATTTCCCCAAAGGACCTTGACCAGCGGGACCTTCTTGTGGCGCAAGACCCGCATATCCGCATCGTCAATCCAGATAGGCTCCATATGCACTGACCTATCAGATGCTACCGGCCCATCCGTGGTTTCTATCTGCTGCTCTGGACGTAATAGGGCCCTCCTGAGGGAGGAGACATGGAAAACATCGTGCAGGCCTTCCAACTCTGGTGGTAGCTCCAGCCTGTATGCTAAGGGGCCGATCCGCTCCAAGATCATGTAGGGCCCCATGTATCTTTGGCTGAGCTTCTTCCTCCATCCGCGAACTCGAGCGACTCCGTGCATCGGCCGTATCTTCAAAAACACTCTGTCTCCAACCAGAAACTACACCTGTCGATACCGTGCGTCATAATATTTGGCATGTCTGCTCTGCGCCTCTAACATCCGATCTCGTATCAGTCTAACTTGGGCCTCGGTGTCCTCCATAAATTCTGAGCCTAGGAACTTCGGATCCTCATCCTGTATCCATGACAGGGGAGTCCTGCACCTCCGTCCATATAGAGCCTCATAGGGGGCCATACCAATACTGACCTGATGACTGTTGTTGTATGAGAACTCTACCAGTGGCAGCATCTTCTCCCATGGCTCTCCTTGGTCTAGAATGCACAGATGTAGCAGGTCTTCTAATGTCCGATTTGTGTGCTCTGTCTGCCCGTCCGTCTGAGGGTGGAAGGCTGTGCTAAAAGTCAGTCGGGTGCCCAAGTATGCCTTAACTGACCGCCACTCCCTGGATGTAAACCGCCCATCACGATCTAACACTATCGTCCTGGGCACGCCATGATAACGAATGAACTGCTCCACAAACTTCCGCACAAGTACTCCCACTGAATCGTCCTTCCTGATCGGTATAAATCGAGCTACCTTCGTCAACCGATCAACGATCACCCAAATCGAGTTATTCCCTGTCTGAGACCGGGGAAGCCCATATATGAAGTCCATGGCTACGTCAAACTTCCACTCCGGCACCAGGAGTGGCTGAAATAATCCTGCGGGGTTCCTGCACTCTGCCTTCACTAGCTGACATGTCTTACAATGGGTAACGAAGTAAGTGACATCCTTCTTCATGCCCGGCCAGAACATAGTCTTCTTCAAATCAGCCATCATCTTTGTGATCCCCGGGTGCACAGAGTACCGGCTGCAGTGTGCCTCCATCATAATATCCTCCCGGATCTGGCCTCCCTCTGGTATATACACCCGTCCTCTGAAGCACACCAGGTCGTCACTCAGTGTGTAATCTCCTGCAGTGCCTGCCTCCAGGGCTTGGAAGATCGGCTCTAACTTGGCATCATGCCTCTGTCCTTCTCTGACTCGGTCTCTGATGTCATCAGTGACGCCCATAGCGGCCAAGTACTCCTCATAGAGCTCAGGGTCGTCAGACGACACCAGAGTAATGTGCATGTCCTCTAATCTCTACAGCAGCTCCATAGACATTAGTTGAGGCTCTGATCACACTGTGGTGGCTCTCCAACTCAGTACATCTGCTACCATGTTTGCCTTCCCCAGGTGGTAGTGCATCTCATACTGATAGTCAGATAGAAACTCCACCCACCGCCTCTGCCTGATGTTCGGTTCTTTCTGCGTGTCCACATACTTAAGGTTCTTATGATCCGAGTGTATATCACAGTGGACTCTGTAGAGGTAGTGTCGACATATCTTCAATGCGAATACAACTGCCCCCATCTCCATATCATGCACTGGATAGTTCTTCTCATGAGTCTTCAGCTGGAGGGAGGCATATGTTATGACGTGTCCGTTCTGCATCAGCACCGCTCCCATCCCCTGATATGATGCGTCAGTATACACCTGGAATCCTTCCTTCCCAGATGGAAGGGCCAGAATAGGGGCTGAGATGAGTTGGTTCTTCAACTCCTGGAAGGCTGCCTCGCACTGTGGCGTCCATACAAAGGGCACGTCCTTCTTTGTCAATGAAGTGAGTGGAAGGGAGATCCGAGAAAACCCCTCCACAAATTTCTGGTAATAACCGGCAAGCCCCAGGAAACTCCACACATCCATGGTCGTCTTCAGTGGTGGCCAATCCCTGACTGTCTGTACCTTTGCAGGGTCCACCGCTAACCCGGCTCCACTGATAATGTGGCCCAAGAAAGCCATCTCCTTCAACCAGAACTGACACTTACTGAACTTCGCATAGAGGCGATGCTCCCGCAATATCTCCAAGGTCAGTGCCAGATGTCGTGTGTGTTCCTCCTCCATCCTAGAATAGATAAGGATGTCGTCTATGAATACTATGACGAACACATCCAAACAAGCCTCGAAGACCCAGTTCATGAGGCTCATAAACGCCGACGAAGCATTCGTGAGCCCGAAGGGCATCATGATGAACTCATACAGTCCATATCTGGTACTGAAGGCCATCTTCGGAATATCCTCCTCCTTGATCCGCAGCTGGTAGTAGCCTGACCTCAAGTCCAGCTTCGAGAAATAATGGGCTCCCTCCAGCTGATCGAACAACTCGTCTATCCTTGGGAGTGGATAGGTATTTCGGACTGTTAGTTTGTTTATTGCTCGATAGTCGATGCACAGGCGAAGAGTGCCATCCTTCTTCTTCACGAATAGGACCGGAGCTCCCAATGGTGAGGAGCTCGGCCTAACAAATCCTGCTTCCACCAGCTCTTGCAACTGTGTCCAAAACTCTGCCAGCTCCCTTGGGGCCATCCGATAAGGGCCCTTGGATACCGGCTTAGCCCCTGGAACCAACTGAATCTGAAAGTCCTTCTCCCTATGCGGAGGCAGTCCTGGTAGCTTCTCTGGACATACATCGGCGTAGTCACAGACCACCGGAATGCTAACAATCAGGTCCTTCTCCTCAGTCATCTCAGACAACACCTAATATACCTTGTCTCCCTGTAGGTGGGCCTTGACGGCCTGAAAAGATGAAAGGAGGCAGCGGGAAATCGGAGTGGTACCTTCGAATGTCGCATAAGTATCGCCGTATCTCAGCATGGCCCTCCTCGCCGGGCAGTCAATATGGGCATGGTTCCAGACCAGCCATGTCATGCCCAAGACAAGGTCGAAGTCTGGCATTCTCAGGATCGTCGTCGGGGCCTCGAGTGTCAACCCGTCTATGGTAACCTTCAGGAGGCACTTCTCTGTGGACTGGATCTCCATCCCATTGGGGAGACGCACCCTTCTGGCATCTCCCGTATAATATCGAATCTGGCCCAAATCCTTGATAAAATCCTCCGACACAAAGTTGTGTGATGCCCCCGTGTCGAATAGGGTATGGGCAGGTTTGTCGCACACCATCACGATTCCTAAATTTGTTAAAGGAAAAATAGCTTAGGTCTAAAGTTTTCTAACCTAGGTTGTGTAGTTGTTCTACCAATACTTAAAATTACTCTCATACCTGCAATGACCCTGTTCGGGTTCCGGGGCTGCGCTAAGTCCAGAGCGTAGATCTGCTCCACATCCTGCCTGTGTTCACCGCCCTAAAATCTATGTTTGCGACCACGTCTACGACCTCCCATCTGGTGAGCCGGTGGGCCACCCCGTACAATAGGAGTGTCCCCATTTCTCGTAGGGCAATTAATCTGAATGTGCCCTGGCTGATGGCATTGATAGCACAGATGTGGTGTAGGTGGTCCCTGCCCTATCCTGGGCACCTCTCTCATCTGTAGCGGCTGCGAAGCCAGCACTGCCTGCTCCCTTGGTGCCTGCCTTTCCTCCTGACTTGGTTGATTCTCGTTCCTTCTCTCTCCCTTGACCCGGCCTCTCTACGGGTCCCTTCTCCCTCCTAGCACTGCATCATCCCAATGTCTCTTCCTACCCCGGACTGCAAGCTGGTCCGCCTCCAACTTCTTGGCCATCTCCAAGATCCTGGCCATGGTACCATCAAACACGAACAAGAGGGCCTGCCTCAGGTCATCACGGAGGCCCTTGTAGAACCTCTTGGCGTAACCCACGTCATCCAGCTTGTAAGAATTCGCAAACCGGGCCAACTGAGTAAACTCCCGGTGATATTCCAAAACTATTCTGTTCCCTTGCTTCAACTGCAAGAATCTATCCTCCAATTCGTCCCTTGCGGACTGCGGCACAAAGTGCTCCAGTAGTGTCACCCTAAACTCCTCCCAAGTAATGTACGCGATCTCCACTCCCGCATAAGTGGTGTCCATCACCGACTTCCACTACCTCTTCAAATGCGACTCCAGACAAGAAACCAACAACGATACTGCCAGGTCCACCTGGCACTGTATTCCCACCAACATCTCGTACATAATGTCTAGCCACTCCTCCGTATGCACTGTCGTCTCTGTCCCCAAGTATGATGGTGGGACAAGGCCCCGGAATACACTCAACCAGTTCGCTACGGGGTTCGGCTGAGGAGCCAGAGCCTGTTGTGCCGTAAAGAACTCCAAGATGGCCGTCAAAGTTTGTCCCAGCTCCGTCTACTGCAACGGGGTCAGAGCCGGTGGGGGTGGAATCACATTTCGGGCCTGAGGTGTCCCCTGTGGCAGGGGAGGATTCGTCGCACCGTACAAAAGATGGTCATAAGTTTAGTAAATTAACCTAAAACTCTTTGTTATTGGTGAGCATTGCACGTGTTTCCTCCCATGGGCACACCATTGCTTCCGCTGCTAGTTTGTCCTCAAACTAAGCCCTCGCGGGGTGTCCCATGTTTTGTGGACTACATTCTGTCAGATCGAGGTTTTCTTTGATACCACTTGTAAGACCCCGTTTGTTTTTGCAACATCCATCAGGTTCTTAGGTACAGAACTGCCGTTTTTGCGGTGACACCATCCACCAGGATGGTCGGCACCACAAAACGACGATCCTGCCGGTCATCTCAATCACCATCGACAGAATGTATAACGAATGAAAGTGTAAGCATCCAAGTCCACAATAGTATAAAGGAGGAAATCATGCATTAAATCAAGTCAACACCAAAAGAAATCAAAGTACCAACGCTAGAAAGTAAATACGGGCTTAAGCCCGGTACATGATAACCTCACTACAATCCACTCATAAAAGTAAAACTACTAATACTCGGCTCCACTCACTGATCGGGATGCCTGTCTACCCGAGCTACACTGGCCTATCCCCATCAGCACTGTACCCTGCTGGTGATGCGTCTCATGCGGCTGTTCCCTGTCTCCCATCCGGAGCACCTAAAATGTCGTGGTCAAATGACCATTAGTCAAACTAGACTCAGTCAACAATCCCCCACCTCTCTATCCGTGGCTCCTAGGCACCGGGCGGAAAGGTGCGAAAAGGAGGACCAAAAGCAGGGTGTTGTCAAGCAGGTGACATCTACCCCAAGGAATAAAATAATAAGGTATGGCAGGGGTATCACAATAATTAAACATGAGTAAATAAGTGTGTAACAAAAGTAAACAGTAAGGATTAGCAAGTAAGTAAAAGCAGTAAGAAGAGTAAGTAAGAGCAACAAAAATCTAACTGTTGATTTATAGGAATTACCCCTATAGACCAAGGGGTCTTTTTGCAGGGCCTATCGTATAAAACGTCCCATACCATTTTATATGATAGGTGTCAGGGGTTAAATGCAATGATTATGCTATGACGTGAAAGTATGTTATGGTATTAACAAGCAAGTGCAACTCACACACACGACTCTATGCGCACAGACCTTTAGTTCCCCTTTTTGGAGTTAGCTAAACTCTCAGGAGCCTCCGTCGTGGCAAAACAGAGACAGTGGGTTGTGCCTCTCCACTCCTAAACTGGTAAACACACTACTCAGTCTAGCCCCTCTCATACATTCCCGTACTATTCCTAGCAAACCAGCTAGTCTCCCCAAGTCAACGTACTGACGACGGTGTGTTCGATCGTCCAATACTGAGGACCCACCACTGTTATGTACATGCAACCATGATAGTTTGTATCTAATTATAGTACCGAGCCTCCAGCTCTCTAGACTACCGAGCCTAGTAGTTCGCCATGTTCCCGAGCCCACGGCTCCCTAGACTAAACAAGTCTCCATTTCCATGTCCCCGATCGTCCAGCTCCCCGGACTTCCAAATCAATAATGAGTCCATTTAACTGTACCAATAAGCCCTTAGGCCACGGGCCTACGCTATCCTTTCACTACCAATTTGTCTCACCACGTGTACAAGTGTGAGTGCAAGGTGGAGGTATTATTGAGGTTACTCTTGTCCATATTATCCCTAAGGTTTACGTTAGCCCAGGACTGCCCAAGGTATTCCCCATGAGGGGCTCTCGAAGGCACTAGGAACTACGATTGGATTATGCCCAAAGTTCCCTTTCGCAAGGCACTTAATATTATTGATTCCTACCCTTGATCAAACCTCTCTTTTATTTGAGTGTGACTACCCTAAGTGTGTTTGAGCTCTCTGAGTCAACCTATCTCTGTCCTATCCACTATATGCAAACCATGCTAAGCTACATGGTGCTCCCATTAGGGGGTACCCTAATTACTCTTCCTGTAGATCCCTAACAATTACTGGGAGTCTATCATGACCTATTAAGACTAACTCCAGAGTTTCATAATCTTCCTAACTATGTGAGCATTTAATTTAATTAACCCTAGACTCCAAATGCCCTGCTTTGAACATTAAGTGCTCTTTAAGGTCCTTAACAAATCACCACAAAATTATGATAAATACTAAGTGACATTTAAATAGTAAATCCAAGGTTTGAGAATTTTCAGAGGTGATTAGACCTACCTTTCATAATTTAGAACTTAAGGTTAATAATACCATCTAATGATTAAAATGTCAGCTATATTGTCCTAAAAATTATAATAAAACTCCAGTAGGACTATCATGGCCTAAACAACACCCTAGAAGTAGTCTCATAATTTTTACAGTGAATAGTAGCCCCTAATTTAATTTATAATCATTAATACCATAACCATTGGTTAATGAAGCAAGTACTGTAAAAACTCATCTAATAATTAAAAGAAAATTCCAGAAGTATGATAATGATCTAAAATCAACAGTAACCAAGTTTTACAATTTTTCTCACACATGAAGGGCTCTAAATCTAATTAAATGTAAACTTCCAAATTTAAAGACTTGTGAAGTAAATACTTATTTTATCCATCTAAAAATCATGGAAAAATTACAGGACAATAATAATGGTGAGCAACACTCTGTGATCTAATTTCATAATTTTCTTGACAATATTGGGGCTCGGTTCCTATTTTTGATCAGAAACTGCAAATCATAATTTTATAAAGCAAGTACTTGAAACAGTCATCTAAAAATTTAAACAAAAATACAGAGGGCTCTATCATGATATAAAATGTCCTATTCCAAGGTTTCATAATTTTTCAATAAACAGAAACTTCACAATCAACATAGTAATCTTTAAGGGCACATCTAGGGTGGAAAAGGAAGTACTGATTTTATTAGCCCCAAAATTCCACCAAAATTAATTTAGGAATATTTCTACCAGAGAACTACCTTGCCCAAATTTCAATTGATTTTAAAATGATTTGATAGCCTAATAATCCAAATTAGTTTTGGTGCCCTAAACTATGGTTAGGGTTTCAGGGGGTTTAAGATTCCAAATTCCCTAAAATTTTAACCACAAGACTATACTAACCTTATGGTACTCTCCACGAATTTTCAAGTCATTCCAAGGTCATTTGACCCCATGACCTTCAAACCCTAAAAATCCCCATTAAAGGACCTACCCTAGGGTTCTATGGCTACCCTACTCTTAACCACCCCAAATTCCATTGGAGGGTGTGTCATACCATAGAGAGTCAGTGGCCAAAATAGCAGCCTCTGTTGAGGTGATTTGACCACTCAAAACCCAAAGGGGGTGCTTTGACCTAATTAACCCTATGAGGGTCAACCTGGGGTTGGATAAAACCTACTCAAAACATCTTCAAAGCAGATGAAATTTTTATCAGAGCCATAACATTCTCTCTAAGACCACCCACCAAAATTTGGGGGGATTTTGAGGTGTTTATGGCACCTAACTAATTTATAAATGGTTTAGTAAATTTTTCTAAAAACAATAGAAACTTTTTTTCCAAAAATTCTGATTTTTGGATATGTCCTAAATATAGTTAAGAATAGCTCATTCCCCAAATTTCAGATCATTTGGTTGTCTGGTTTGGAGTGGACATTTAATTTAAGCTCTGGACAGCCCTAGGGATAGACCTCACCAAAATGAGTGTCGTGGTCTAACCAAGACTCCAAATTCAGTGAAATCAATTTTAGATTACACTAGACATCACGAGCTACATTTCCTTTGTTAAACACGTTTTCTGTAGATGGGTCTAAGTATTTTTAAAAATTAATTCTATACACTGCAATTATAATCACAGAAAAACAATAAATAGAATAAAAGTTTTTGCACCAATCTTGAAGCAGCATCCAAGAGCTGTTGCTCATCATCAAGCTCCAGCCAAGGGACGGGATTAGCCCGACCTGGAGCTCATTCCAGGCCATTTCCGGCCACTCTAAACACCTTCCTGGCCGGCCACCACCACCACCACCTTCATTGAGGTGGTGGCTATCGCCGGGCGACGGCACGGCCGCCAGAGGGGCGGTTTCTGGCGAACTCACCACCTCCATTTTCCTTGGAATTTCAAGGATTTTTCCCTCCGATCCGGCTCATTTTAAGCCCGACTTCTCGACCTAAACAATTCTAGATCTAGCACGCATAAAGAGGAGAAGTATTGGACCTCATTTAGAGCATTTCCTTGCTCCAGTCGTCGGCCGCCATTGCTCCTCCTCAAAGCTTTCGGTGCCATGGCTTTTCCTCCTCCGAGATCTCTAGGTGTTCGGGAAAATGGGAAAATCTACTCCTCGGAGGTATCTAAAGATGATGGAGGGGTCGGTTGGGGGTGTGGGGGCTTTAATTCTCTTGGCCATGGTTGACCTCTTCACCTCCCCTCCCATGGCCGACCCTATGCATCCCCCCTTCATTAAATGTCTCTGGAAACTGCTGGAATCCCATCTAATTCATCAGGGAAGACAAATGGGAGCATAATGGAGGAATAACGAGGGGTGTATCACCTTATTGGCCATGAATGGCCACTTTCTCTCTCCTCCACATTGGGGGAACAATGGGGCTTTCTCTCTCCTACTCACGACAATTCTGCCCGGAACCGCCGTGTCACTCCTGGTGACACGGCTGTGACAAGGTCGTGTTTCATCCGACACGGGTGTGTCAGATGGGTGTGTTCCATTATGTTCGACGAAATGAGCTCGACGATCGGCGAGCTGAGGAGACGCCTGGCGACACGGGCGTGTATCATCCAACATGGGCGTGTCGGGTGGGCGTGATCCCCTCTGGTCAATGAAATAAGCTCGACGATCGTCGAACTGAGGACACGCCTGGTTACACGAGCGTGTATCATCCAACACGGGTGTGTTGGGTAGGCGTGATCCCCTTTATTCGACAAAATGAGCTCGTCGATCGTCAAACTGAGGACACGTCTGGCGACACGGGCATGTATCATCCGACACGGGCATGTCGGGTGGGCGTGATCCCCTTTAGTCGACGAAATGATCTCCACGATCGTCGGGCTGAGGACACGCCTGGCAACACGGCCGTGTCTGGGCCGACACGGGCGTGTCAGACCTGGAACAGCTGTTTTCAGGGAATTTGTGCGGCTGTTTATTTCTTCCTATGGGATATGATGGTTCAGATCTCCCCTTGCTGATATAAGGCTGAGCTATAGGTAGACCCAGGTGATTTTCACCTTGGCCTTATCCACTTAGTCCCTAGGGTTTTGTCATGACCAAAACCACTCTTGGGGGTCTAGTCGGAAATGAGATGTTACAGATACTATTGCCTACGTAAGTCGGATGTTGAATGATGCACAACTGAACTATACCACGACCGCGAAGGAGTTTTTAGCTATTGTTTTCTCCTTTGAGAAGTTCCATTATTATTTAATTATTTCCATGGTGGTAGTGCATTCGCATCATGCGGCTATTCATTTTCTCATACTATTGCCGACGCAAGTCGGACGTTGAATGATGCACAACTGAACTACACCACGACCGAGAAAGAGTTTTTAGCTATTGTTTTCGCCTTTGAGAAGTTCCATTATTATTTAATTCTTTCCAGGGTGGTGGTGCATTCGGATCATGTGGCTATTCGTTTTCTCATGCACATGAAAGTTAGCACTTTCATGGAAGTGCGCTGAAGTACATTTCCTAAGAAAGTATTGTTCGTGTGTGCAGTTGACGCATGCAAATTTAGATTTGGCCACATTCACACAGATTTCTGGCGAGTCTCTCTGGGAGGCTTGGGAAAGATTTCGTTTGCTGCAATCCCGGTGTTCTGGTCATGACGCATTTGGAATGTCGTTCTTGCAAACATTTTATTTCGGTATTCATGAGCAATTTTGGTACCTGTTCGACACCGCCGCTGGAGGCGCCCTCTTTAATAGGTCCATGGCTGACGCTTGGTGGATAGTGGACAACGTGGTGCGCTCCAGCAGTTTGTGGAAGATGCCTCCCGTGCTCGAAGTCGTGGGGGACTCTCAGTTCATAGATAGCAATGCCGAGGAGAGCGAGATGCTTATCTATCATTTTATGGTATGGGTTGGAAAGTGGTGGCGGTCCGAAGCAGTAATATTGTAACGGTTACAAGATATTATTTCCGATGTCAGTAAAATGCTGGAAGTATGGGTTTGCCGTCTTGCCGAGATAGTAAATGCTATGAACCTCAGAAGTGATAGGATGGTGGATGATCGTGTACATCAGGAGGACCAACCCTCTTAACGCAGGGATGAGCAGAGTACTAAGGAGCCACCCAAGGAAACCTCGGTGGCTATTGCACCTAAAGTCCAACTCCTGCAGTCAAGGCCACCATTTCTGAATAGGCTGCAAAATATCAGAAAAGAGAAGCAGCAACAAAAGTTTCAGGACATTCTAAAGGGTGTTCAGGTGAGCATTCCCATGGTCGACCTGCTGACACAGGTTTTGCGCTATGCGAAGTACTTGAAGGATCTTCTGGCAAAAAATCGGGCTTCTGAGTTATGCGGCAGCATTTCAATCTGGGAGGATTGCCCCACTATGGCGTTGTGGGATTGGCCCATAAAATAAAAGGATCAAGGGATCTTCATAATTGCGTGTAACATTGGGCGATCCGCGCTTAGTCATGCGTTGTGTAATTCTGGAGCGTCTATCAATCTCATGTCGTTATCCATCTTCCGTGAGCTAAGCTCTGGCGTTCTTCAGCCCACTAATGTCATTATGCAGCTGGTTGATCGATCAAAGAAGAAACCTGTTGGAGTTGTTGAGGATCTCACGATTGAGGTTAACGGGTTGTCCTTTCCAGCCAACTTCGTTATCCTCGATATTGAGGATACAGTGGGACGCCGATTATTCTGGGAAATCCGTTCCTGGTCACTACTACAGCCATCATCGATGCGGAAAAGGGTTTACTGATGTTGCGCCTAGGATCAGAGAAGACTATTTTTGACATGTATAAAGGGGTCAAGAGGGGATATTCGTGCGGAGCTGGGTGCTATGGAGATTGACAACGACCGTACTTTTCAGCTTGATGAGGTTGAGATTGAGTTTTGTGACCCCGATATAAATATTCAGGAATGGTCATGCGAGGCGCCGGTTGGAGATCCCAAGCTTCTGGCGGTACCCCCATTTGACTCGGACGGATCTTGTGAGCTCAAGTCGCTCCCATGAACACTGAAGTATGTCTTTCTTAGAGAGAAAGAAACTCATCCTGCCATTATTTAGGCTCTTCCTACATCTGATCAGGAGATCTGTCTCGTTGAAGTGTTGAAGTTACATAGAAAAGCCTTTGGGTGAAAAATCTCGGATGTCAAAGGAATTAGCCCCACAGTGTGCATGCACAAGATTTTGCTGGAAGATAACTTCAAGCCTTCAGCTCAACCGCAGTGCAAATTGAACCCTATGATGCAGGAAGTGGTGAAGAATGAGTTTATCAAGCTTTTGGATGTCGGTATTATATATCCCATAAGCGACAGCAAATGGGTGAGTTCGGTGTAGTTGGTGCCCAAAAAGGGAGGAATCACTGTCATTCATAATAAGAACGGCGAGCCGCTTACTATGAGGCATGTCGTTGGATGGATAGTTTGTATCGATTATTGAAAGCTTAATGCGGCGACCAGGAAATATCACTTCCCGCTACCGTTCATGCACCAGATTCTGGAAAGGCTGGCAGTGTATGATTACTACTGCCTTCTGGATGGCTACTCGGGATATTATTATCTTGTGATTGCCCCAGAGGATCAGGAGAAGACAACGTTTACCTACCTGTCTGGGACCTTTGCTTTCAGGCGACTATCTTTTGGGTTGTGTAATGGGGTAGCCACCTTCCAGCGATGTATGACAGCAGTTTTTTGCGAGATGGTTGGCGATTTCTTGGAGGTGTTCATGGATGACTTATGCCTGTTTGGTGATAGCTTTGAAGAAGCGCTACACTGCCTCGCTTTGGTCTTGCAACGTTGCTAGGATACTAATTTAGTGATCAATTGCGAGAAGTGCCATTTCATGGTACGTGAGGGGATCGTTCTGGGGCATAAGGTTTTCAGCAGGGGCTTGAGGTTGATCCGGCAAAGGTAGAGGTGATTAGAATCCTGCCCCCTCCGTCGAAACTTCATGGTATTCGTAGTTTTTTGGGGCATGCTGGATTTTATCGGCATTTTATTCGAGACTTCTCGGCTATAGCTAAGACCCTATCTAATCTATTGGCGAAAGATGTCAAGTTTGTGTTCGATGACGAATGTAATTAGGCATTTAGTTGCTTGAAGAATTGATTGGTTTCAGCCCTGATTCTCCCATCCCCAGATTGGGCAGTGCCTTTCAAGCTGATGTGTGATTCTAGCGACATCGCAGTTGGGGCAGTGTTGGGCCAGTGTAAAAATAAGATCTTTCATACTATTCCCTACGCAAGTCGGACGTTGAATGATGCACAACTGAACTATACCTCGACCGAGACGGAGTTTTTAGCTATTTTTTCGCCTTTGAGAAGTTCCATTATTATTTAATTCTTTCCAGGGTGGTGGTGCATTCGAATCATGCGGCTATTCATTTTCTCATGCACAAGAAAGATGCTAAGCAGCGGCTCATGCGTTGGATTCTATTGTTGCAAGGATATGATATTGAAATCCGGGTCGCCGTGGAGTTGACAATGTGATTGCCGACCATCTTTTGGGACTTGAAGGGGGAGAAGGTGAGGGTTCACAGGGAATTCCAATTTCCGATGCTTTTCCGGATGAGGGCCAGTTCGCACTTTCTTCTATTGCTTCTACTCCGTGGTATGCTGACTTTGCTAACTTTTAGCAAGCAAGGCACTGCCGCCGCATTTAACATATCAACAAAAGAAGAAATTTTTCTCAGACGTCAAGTATTATCTCTGGGAGGATCCCCTACTATTCTGTACATGTGCTGATGCGGTTATCCGACGTTGTGTCCCCGAGCTGGAAGTTAAAGAGATTCTGAGGCATTGTCATGATCGTGAGGTTGGAGGGCATTTTGGAGCCGCACGGACTGCCCGCAAGATTCTACAGTGTGGTTTATTTTGGCCTATGTTATTCTATGACTCTTTTACACACGTTAAAGAGTGCAATGAATGTCAACACATGGGGAATATTGCTCGACGAGACGAAATTCCCTTGAACAATATGCTGGTTTGCGCGTTATTCTACGTATAGGGGATTGACTATATGGGTCCTTTCCCCATGTCGCATGGGAAGAAGTACTTCCTGGTTGCTGTGGATTATGTGTCTTAATGGGTGGAGGAGGAGGCGGTTGCATCGAACGATGTGCACACCGTACTCCACTTTCTTCATAGGAATATCTTCTCCCGCTTTGGCGCACCAAGATCTATAATTAGCGATGGGGGCAGCCATTTCTGCAACCAGCAATTCGGGCAACTGCTGAAACAGTTTGGTGTTCACCACAAGGTTGCTTTGGCATACCATCCTCAGACATGCGAGCAAGTCGAAATTTCAAATAGAGAACTGAAGCATATTTTAGAAATGTTTATCCACTCGAACTGGAAGGAGTGGGCAAAGAAGGTGGATGATGCTCTTTGGGCTTACCGAACTGCGTTAAAGACACTAATAGGGATGTCACCCTTCCAACTGGTATATGGCAAATCATGCCACCTTCATGTCGAATTGGAGCACAAGGCATTATGGGCCACCAAATTGCTCAACATGGACTTTAGAGAGGCTTCTGATAAGCGACGTGGTCAGCTTTGCGATCTCGATTAATTCCTCTTGTGCCCTTATGAGAGCACGAGTATATATAAGGAAAGAACCAAGCGCTGGCATGATAGACGGATCTCGCCCAAGGAATTCAAGTCGGATGATCAGGTTCTTTTGTATAATTCATGCCTGCGGCTATTTCCTGGGAAGTTAAAATCCAGATGGAGCGGCCCTTACATGGTTGTGAGTGCCTCTCCATACGGTGTGATAGAGATTGAGGATGACAAGGACAACACTTTCAAAGTAAACGTGTATCGCTTGAAGCGATTTGAATGGAAGGTCTCTGATAAAGATGTGCACTACATATTACTGCAAGACCCCGATGGATGTAACCTCAATTAGATGTTTTGCTTACGTTTGTTGCGTGGATTTGCGCTTGGCTAGGATTGAAAAACATTATATATATAACTATTAATACAGGTATTTGGCCCATCTTAAGGACGGTAAAGAAAAGGGCTTATGGGAGACGACCCAATGTTGTTGCTTGCTTTAAATTTGTGCAATTTAGTTGTTGTGATTAATTGTGTATAGCTTTTTATGGTTGGAGATATTCTATTTTGCAGGTGGAATTTGTTTGGGCCGTGGGTTTATTACTGAAGTTTAACGCCAATCTTTTGGTATGCTCATTAGCTGAGCATGGGTAACCTCTCCCCCAACTTTCATTTCTTTAATTTTACTGCAAATCATGGATATATTGTTTAGTATAAGTCTGGTGGGGGAAAGTTTCGCGAGTCACCTTTGCATATGCACTTGAATACCACAAGAGTATTTTCATTTTCAGTTTTTATTTTATCATGATAGCATTGTGCACCTGCACCGCATGAGCGCGCACTTAAGCACGCACTCGGCCCAAGTTTAATTTATTTATTTTGTGTCAACTTTAAGATAGTGGTGCTGGCTTAGGATTTTAGGATAGGGTCGTATGAAACTCGTGTAGTGCTCCTAATCGAGGACTCATGATGTGTAGAAATAGTATAGGTTTAATTTTTCTTTATGCTCGCAGATTTATTCTTTTCTGCATTTGTAAATAATGTTTGTACTACATAAAACTGTGGAATCTGGAGCAATCGAATTATAGTGTATGAATGTGTGTAGACGCCACTAGCCTCGTATTACTCCAGTCGGGAGGAAGGATCATCTTTCTCAGTGGTTAAGAACTTTCCCCAAGCAACTCTTGAAGATTTGGTGCATGGTTAGTCAAGCGTGAGTGTGATATAGGCCATCATTTTGGCCCGGTTGAGCCTTGTACCCAGTCCTAACGTAATCCTTGTTAGCCTATTTTGAGCCTAACCCTCCTGTTGATTCAGCCAGACTATGTGATCACTAAAGCCTAAAAGCCTATCCCAGTGGCACGCCCCTAGCTTGAGCTATTAGTATATCACTTCATGCATTTGGTGATGTTGCTGAGGTGCTGTTTTGTGTTTGTGAGGTGCAGATTTCATGATTATGTGGTTGAATGTGATATAAAAATTTTTGAAAAAGAAAAGAAAACGAGAAAAAGATAGTAGTTTGATATGATAGAAGAAAAAGTTTAAATGAAAATTTCATTTGAGATTTTGTGCTGGTAGGCGGTGCACGCACCTATTTGTCAAGTCCAAGTCTGGTGGTGTGGAGCACCTGTATGTAATGCTTGGCGAGTGGATTTTTTATATGAGTTCATTTGGGTTGTGTGTAGCCATTGTTTACCTTTTGCATCCTTACCTACGTATTCGCCTAAGCAACATTATCTTCTTATAGTCATGCGGATTTGCGCTCGAGTCAAACTAGCGCTTTGGAGAGTGTGAACGGGCAAGCATATGGTCCCCGACAATGGTGGATTCCTTTGGAGGTCGTCCCAAGCCCCAGTCTTTGGCAATGCTCAACTTAGTGGCCTGCCTACTTTCTTCCTACGCATAACCGAACAATTCTACAGAATTCTATTTTTGAGTAGTTATAATACTTAATTACACTTGTTGAAATCTATAAACATTGTAGCATAATTAAAAAGTTTATCTATTATATTTTCTGTACCCATGAGTATTTGATTTCTCGCTTTACCTTATTTTTGAAATCTCTATGTCAGCTATCTATTTTATACTGCACGGAGGGATGATTTGCTCGAGAGGAGCAAATGTTTAAGTCTGGTGGTGTGATGAGTCTGATATTTATAGGGTTTTTCGGACTCATCTGGGCTGGTTTTCTTACTCGTGCACTGCATTTCAACCAGAAATCGGTTATATTTGCATCATTTGGTCATGGACCATTTTGTGCACTGTTTTGGCCCGAGGGTGTGCAATTGCACATTTTGTTGTTGGGGGTAAGCACATGGTGCTCCCCATGGTTCTTTTTGTTTGTTCGTTATTTTGGTGCTGGGAGCTTGTGCTCTAGCTTTGGTTTTGTTGATCAGGTGGTGCGTTTTTCCCAAAGGCAGGAATTCTGTCTTAAGGAAAACGCATGGACGTGCGTTTATTTCACGCACGGTATGCGTGGAATCGTGCATTTTAGTCAGCTGGAAGAACGTCGAGCCGAGCTCGATGAATTTCGTCTAGCTGAGTTTGACGATACTCACGCACGGTTGACGCAGGGTTTCTTTGAAAAAGTGCATGAAGGAAACACATGGTTTTCGTGTAGCTTTCTTTTTTGTACCTTTTGTGCTTAATCGTGCACTTTGTTCACGCATGGGCGGTAGCGCCCGTGCGCGAATAAAACGCACGGTTTTCCTGTGTGTCCCTGTTTTCCAACTCTATGTCGCTACCATTGCGATGTCCTTCACGCACCGGCAGAACTGCCCGTGCCCGAAGGAAAACGCACGGGTCAACGCATCTCCTTCCTCGTGTCTATCCTGACAGTTAATATCTCACGGTTTGCGCACGGCCGTGCGTCAAACCGTGCATGACCATTTTTTCTGACTTTTCTATTTAAGTTGCATATTTCTCTTTCCAAGGATCCAGCTCCACTTCCCCCTCCATTTCCGCACCTCCGAGCGGGAAAACTCGCCTCCAGCCTCCATTTTCTCTCTCCTCCTTGGAGAGTTGATCCGGCCACCGTTTCTTCTCGAAAAGCTTGCAATAGTAGCATCTATGGCCACCTTCATCTTCTCCGACATCCAAACTACCATTTGAGCTCATTGTTGCTGCACTTGCAGAGTTCTTCGGTCAGAATTAGACCAGCGATTAAACACGAAGAAGACGGGTTATGGGGAGGAGGTGACAACCCTTCTGGATCCCGGACGATATCTAAAGACTGAGCCCGGACAAGGATTGACAACCCTTGAATCCGGCCGTGAATCTCGGAAATCCTTCATGCGCTCGGTTGTATTTCTCCACCTCTTCTTGTGGTTACTTCATGTTGAACTTGTGATAGTGGGATTGTTGCTTGAGAATAATGTTTTGCTTAAGGTTTCAGCATGTCGATATGTTGTTATGTCTTAATCATTGCTTGTGTTGTTAAGCTTCAGTTTTTCCTGTGCTTGTTGTGATCGATCCGTTCTAGCGCTTTCTAGGAGCGTGCCTTGCAATAAGGTGATTGCGACCCTCACTGTTTCATCCATCGTCCATACTACTCTCCGTAGTA
Source organism: Platanthera guangdongensis (assembly GCA_039583875.1). Lineage (NCBI taxonomy): Eukaryota > Viridiplantae > Streptophyta > Magnoliopsida > Asparagales > Orchidaceae > Platanthera > Platanthera guangdongensis. The sequence goes on from CM077161.1 coordinate 51,385,685, forward strand.
ATCCTCCCAAGCGACGCGATGACGACGACCCACATTAGTTTTATTATCATTAAGCTTAGGAAACCAAAACTAAACCCATTTGCCACGTTAACACTTGCAATAGCAAAACCACACTCCCTACTTACACTCCTCGAGAGATCGATATCTGGGGATTAAACTCCTCACTTTTATTACTTGACAGCGATCGGTACACTTCTCGAGAGTGCATCACATGGGAAGAGACTCAAAATCAGTACCATGATCACTTCTGATCAATGCAACTTGAGTAGAGTACTCAATCCTTATGCTCTTAAGAAAATCTGTAAGAACCTTGAAGTTATCTGACTTGTTTCTCAAGAAGAACACCTAAGTGAACCTTGAGAAGTCATCAACAATTACTAAGGTATAAGACTTCCCTCCTATGCTCTATACAACAATGGGCCCAAAGAGATCCTTGTGTAGCAAATATAGAATCATAGGTGAATCACTTTTATTAAGTGACTTAAAGATATTTTTAGTTTGTTTGCCTAACTGACAAGCCCTGCAAAGGCTTTCCTTCTTGTAGGGGCTAGAAGGCAATCCTCTAACAAGGTTGTCCCTTGAGAGTTTAGCAATATTTTTCTGGTTTACATGTCCTAATCGCTTATGCCAAATATCATTATTATTACTAGTTTGGCTAAACAGGCATATTTTAGTTTTAGCTGACTCAAAATTAACTACATAGATATTTCATACTCTTGTACCAATTAATACTACTTGGTTATCTACATAAGTAATAATACATGAGGTTTTATTAAAAGATACCTGAAATTTTTCATCACATAATTGACTTATGGATATCAGGTTGTGTTTCAGTCCGCTTACATAAGCAACCTTCCAGAAGGTGACAGCTCCAATTTTGATCTTTCCATATCCTTTAGTCAAGCCACAATTGGAATTACCAAATACTACTTTGGGTCCTAGCGTTGACTTAAAGTTGATTAAGTTATCCTTGTTTCCAGTCATATGCTTTGAATAGCCACTATCCAAATACCATTGTTGCTCTGTGGTCGGATAGTCTTTCACCTGCAATAAAACACATTAGCTATTCTTGACCCAGGTTATCATGGGTCCTTGTTTATTTACATAATTAAAGCTGTAAATATATGAGTATTCTGGTTGATTTTTATAACCTATGGGGTGAAATCTTCTAGGTGGAATTATCCACTGGGTGAATGGATTAACATATTCTATTGGTTGATTAAATGATTTGTAGGAATTAAGATTTATGTTATTCTAAATTGGGGTCGACGAATTATGGTAAGTTCGTTGAGCTGAGGTCGACGAATTGGGATGAGTTCGTCAAACTTCGCTCAGAGAATGGAAGTAATCATTCTTTATTCCCCAATATCATCGATCTCCATTCAACGAACCATACTGGTTTCGTCGATCATAGTTCAACGAATAATTATAATAAAAGTTTGCGTTCGGAGTTCGTTGACTTGAGTTCGACGAACTGTACAGATTTTGTCGATCTGAGTTCGACGAAGTCGGTTGAATATTGTTATAGTTGTGATCTTTCTTATTCTTTCTCTTTTTCTTATTCTTTTATTTTAATTCAGTTTGTTTAACATTATTATCATCTATCTTTTCCTTGCCCTTTTTTGAAATAAATTTTATTAGAGTTGTTAAAATATTCTTCTGAATTAGTGGGGGTTGGCTTGATGAAGCACCTAAGCCCAAATTTCCATTAAGGCTGGCATTCACTATGCTTGTGATGTCCATTAGCTTGATACTTCTCCCATTAAGGGATTCTTCAAGTTGCCTAGCCTCAGTTAATTGAGTTTTTAATGTGATGATCTGTTCATTAGCTAGGGTTAATTCATCTTTTAATTTGATATTTTCGGAAAGAAAGTTTTTCTGTTTAGTCAATTTTTCTCTAAGTTGTTTAATCTCTTTTTCAGAATTAATTAAATCAATGCATAAAGATTTAAATTCAGTTCTAAAACTTTCTAAATTGAAATCAAAGGAAGACAGTACCTGATCCTCTTCAGATAGAGGTTCTTCACTATCTGACTGTTCAGCTTCAGATAGGCTACTTGATGCATTAATGGCCATCAAGCAAATCTCCTTTGCCTTAGCCTCTTCTTCATCTTCACTGGAGCTAGAAGATGAAGATTCATCTTCAGTTTCACTCCATGTTTCAGTCACAAAGCCTTTCTCCTTCCTTTTATGCTTACTGGAGTAGGGCTTGTTGTAGTGCTGCTTCCTGGGTTCCTCTTCTCTTCTTCTCTCCTTCTTTTTGTTCTCTGGACAGTCTGATATAAAGTGTCCTGGCTTCCTCCAACCAAAGCAAACAACTTCTTTAGTTGGGGTCTTGTCATACCTTGGCTTGTCATCTTGCCTAGATGACTTTCTTCTGAAATCCTTCTTTGCCATCTTGTAAAATTTCTTGGCTAACAGACTTAGAAGTTCTTCATTAGCTGTTGGAGCTTCTGATTCTTCAGATGTCTTGAATGTTATGCTTTGCTCCTTTCTTACTTCTGAAGGAGTCTTCTGCTCTGCAGCTTCTCTTGTTTTTATTAGTTGTTCATATGACTTGAGCTTTCCAAAAAGAGATTCAGTAGAAATCTCATTTAGACTTATGGGCTTCTTGATTGGCCAAATTCTGGAATCCCATAAGCTGGGGAAGCACATGAGGATTTTGTCATTGACCTTTGTGAGAGTGATGTCCTTGTCCAGAGTCTTCAGCTCATTTATGATTGAGCTTAGTCTGTTGTACATGTAACTCACAAACTCTAACTCATCTTTCTTAAAGTTCTCATATTATGAGATGAGATTTGATCTCCTATCCTTTTTCTCATCTGCAGAACCAGCAACCATCTGGTTATGAGAATCCCAGATAGCTTTAGCTGATGTACACTCTGCCACTTTCTAGAAGATGTCATCTGACATTATTTGAGCCAAAATATTCATGGCATTGACATCAGCAATCTTGGCCTTCTTTTGATCATCTGTCCACTGAGGTAGTGGAACAACATGTGTACTAGAAGTAGAAGTAGATGTAGTCTCTAGAACTGGTGGTCCTGTCAAAGTAGCATTAAAAAGTTCTTCATCAATAGAATTAATATATAATTTAATTATTGCCTTCTAGATAACAAACTTATTCAGATTGCAAACTGGAGGTCTGGTGCTTGCATAATCTTTGTTCTGTGCCCTGAAATAAAATAAACATAAAAACTAGGAAAAAGGAAAATCATATCTAATAAGGATCTTTTGGTTCAAGTGTTAGCTTGTACAACCAAATGAACACAGCTCTGATACCAATTGAAAGACAACTTAGACAATTGATAATCTATTGAGACCAATTGTAAGTTAGAGGATAGACCTGATTTACTCTAGAGGGGGTGAATAGAGTTACTAAAAACTTTTTGGCTATAAAAAACACTTTATCAGAGAAATAAGTGATAATAGAGTAGTATAAAAAGAAATGCAATCTAACCTAAACTTGTAACATCTCCATTCGTTACATGATATATAATAGAAGTTTCGGCTGGGGCCCCACACCATATGCCACAAATCGGCAGAGAAGTTACGGGTTAATATCAGAGTTGCGCATCCTAACACAGAGCATTCTAGCGGAAGCTTTTCACGTGATTGAACTCAGCTCATCAGAATGTCCACAGTATATAAATTAGCATTTATATATACATCACGAAGGAATGTCCCCAAATACACAATAGGTTTGGCCTTATGGCCTTATGGTTAAGCTTTATACATGTGACTTCCATACATCGGCACGCAGGCCGGCCACACAAGAAAATACTATCATATGAAGTTCTTTGGCCTTCGAGGGCCAGCACAACAGCAGCAGCAGCAACAACAAGGGCTTCAGCACCCTATTTTCCGCTTGGCTCTCCTGCACCTGCATGGAACAATCCACCGCACGGTGGTAAAATAAGGCAACGGTCAGCGTTCAACTGACCAATTTATAACGACCCACCCCTTACCCGGGACAGTGACATTCCTTCCCTGAAGGCATAGCATTTTACAAGTAGATATATCACACAATGTGCACTCACGCACAATCCACATATCACAAACGTCATCCACACGGCCCGACACTCCGTGCACTTAGGGCACATTCTTGGTGTATCGGATAAACCAGTTGCCAACCGCCATTTAAGGCCCGAAGCCTAACGACAAACTTGAGCATTTTGCTCCACGGCATTCAGCCGGAGACTTTAGTCTTAGTGGCGCGCAGGCCTAAGACTCTTGTTATGTGTTCTGCTGAATGCCAATAGCCGCGGCACTTATGGCGGACAGCCCCACATCATATGCCACAATCAGGCGGAGAAGTTACGGGTTAATATTAGAGTTGCGCATCCTAACACAGAGCATTCTAGCGGAAGCGTTTCAGGTGATTGAACTCAGCTCATTAGAATGTCCACAATATATAATTTAGCATTTATATATACATTACGAAGGAATGTCCCAAAATACATAACATGTTTGGACTAACGGCCTTACAGTTAAGCTTTATACATGTGACTTCCATACATTGGCACCCAGGTCGGCCACACATGAAAATACTATCATATTAAGTTCTTTGGCCTTCGAGGGCCAGCATTGCAGCAGCAACAACAATAACAAGTGCTTCAACACCCTATTTTCCGCTCGGCTCTCCTGCACCTGCACGGGACAATCCATCGCACAGTGGTAAAACAAGGCAATGGTCAGCGTTCAGCTGACCAATTTATAACGACCCTACCCCTTACCTAGGGCAGTGGCATTCCTTCCCTGTAGGCATAGCATTTCACAAGCAGATATATCATGCAATGTGCACTGACGCACAATCTACATATCACAAACATCGCACACACGGCCCGACGCTCCGTGCACTTAAGGCATATTCTTGGTGTACCGGATAAACCAGTCGCCCACCGCCATTCAAGGACTGAAGCCCAACGGTAAACTTGAGCATTTTGCTCCATGGCCTTCAGCCGGAGAGTTTAGTCTTATTGGCGCGCAGGCCTAAGACTCTCGCTATGGGTTCTGCCGAATGCCAACAGCTCAGGCACTCATGGCGGACAACCATAATGCGGATACAGTTCAGCCTTTGCCTATTGCTCAAATCGTTAGTTCAATGCTAATACAAACGCGGGTCGAGATCCCCTTTTCCGTTTGGCATACAGCCTTTCCAAGAGCTTACAAAGCTCACAAGTATCCACACTATCCTCGAAGGACTGGCTGCACAATCACAGGTTAGCTAGGGTTGAGGGTGGGCCGAAATTAGAAGAGGAGGGAGAGGGGGAAGATTCCTTTGGGGGTAGAATTTCAATTTCTCATTCAACTTCTTCCACAAGAAAACAATACATGCCTATATATAGGCTTACATCGTTCTTTGGCTATATGCAGCCCATCATGAAAAAATAGAATCTAATGTTTCAAACCCAAAATGAAATGAAAAGTGCTCAAAACAAATAACGTGATAAATTCAAATAATAATAAAATTATTCAACTAAATAATATTAGGTGGTCTTGCGCCGTGGGCGGATGTTGTAGCGACGCTCCACACGATCACCATGGCGATGCAAATCCTTTGTTGGAGACGGAGAAGGATCCTCTGCGAGCAAGCCGGCATCATATTCCATAGGTTGGGGTCGTTGTCTCCATCAACCCTCCCCCGCTCGAAAGTACTCATCACCGATGAGTTGTCCTGCAGGTACCGCCGTAGAAGAGCATCATCCAAAAGAGCCACCTCTGATTCCGAAGCCAAGAGTCATCGGAGGCCGGAAGATCACGCCAACGTATCAAGTAGCGGCAAATATCACCACCTAGAGAGGAGAACACTTCATCTTTGATGATACTGTCTCCCAAAAAGTTTGTCCTGGGAAACCTGGGAAAAGCATTAGGCAATAAAGGAGGAAAGGTTTCTTCATCACTACCAACGTACCTCCAATGGAAACCGATGGAGGGAGCGATCCAGGCACAAGCTCACCCCCCAACCCATTAGAATATGTAGTGGAGCTAAACGAACAGTTAGATAATTCCTGTGGCGGAGAAACATACGACGTTAAATCAGAAACATTAAAAACAGGGGAAATACCCCAATCAGTGGGTAACTCCAAAAGATAGGCGTTTTCTCCTAATTTCCGTAAGATCCGAAAAGGCCCAGATCGCTGATGCGCTGACTTTTTTATAGTGCCTGAAGGCATCCGTTCAGGGATGAGACGCACCAAGACTAAATTGCCAACCTTAAAGTGAGTTTCTCTTTTGTGTATGTTAGCATGAGCTTGATAAGATGCGTATTGTGTGGTTTGTGTTTCATTTATGTGCTTATGCAAATTATGAATGTGAGACGCAAAATCCTATGCAAATTGACTTGATTTATAATATGGCGGTAACGGGATCAAGTCAAGTGGCACTAGTGCTTTATAACCATGCACGATCTCATTCGGAGACAAGCCAGTGGACCGATTTTTGGAATTATTATATGCTAGCTGAGCATGAGGAAGGATAAGGTCCCATGTGTAACGCCCCGAAACACAAAGGAGTGACGGGGGACATTTTGGGCCAGTTTTGGGTTCTGGCTGCACGCACACGGCCTGGGACACGGGCGTGTCTCAGGGCGTGTCAAGCCTGTATCGACACTAAGCCGGGAAGTCGACACTTTGGTCTCGACATTGTGTCGAGACTGGGCACACGGCCTGCGACACGGGCGTGTCGCAGGGCGTGTCGACCCGTGTCGACACTTAGCCGCGAAGTCGACACTCTGCGTTCGACGAAGTGTCGAGACATGGCACACGGCCTGCGACACGGGCGTGTCGCAGGGCGTGTTAACCCGTGTCGACACTCGTCCCGGGAAGTCAACACTTTGGTCTCGACATTGTGTCAAGACAAGGCACACGGCCTAGGACACGGGCGTGTCCAAGGCCGTGTCATCAGGTCGACGATCTTCGCTCGACGAAGTGTCGAGTGTCGAGACCGTGTACACGTCCTGGAGCCCAGGCATGTCAAGGTGACACGGGCAAGGACACGGGCGTATCCTAGAACCCGTGTAGTGTTCGGGTTGTTTTCGGGGAAAAATGATGGGGGTACACGGCCGGCCACACGGCCGTGTCAGGTGGAACACGGGTGTGTCAGCTCGAACACGGGCATGTTCGATACCCGTGTGAGGTTCCAGGCGATTCTATTTTGACGGCGAATGAGGCACACGGCCCTGGACAGGGGCGTGTGCCAGGCCGTGTTCGGTCCAGATTGGGCATTTCAGTCCCGAATCAAAGCCGTTCGTTTCCTTATTTTGAGATCCAACGGCTGGGGGTTGTTCCTGAAGGGATATACCCAGGATTGGACTTAGAAACCCTCATTTTTCTTAAGTTGTTATCTTTCTAAAACTTTAGAGAGAGAGGAGAGCCAAGGAAGGAAGAAGAAGCTAGATCCGGCCATTGGAGGAGCTTCAAAGCTCCGAATCGCGAGCCGACTCCGGATCCACGGAGGTAAAGCAAGTGCGGTGCTTTTCATCCGCTTACTTTTCAATGGCGCCAAAGAGGAATGCTAGGGTAACGATTCTCTTCTTGAGCATGAGTAGCTCTCCTTCTTTGCATAGGAAGCCCGCTCTCGCGAGTTTGCGGAGAGTTGGAGGCGTTTCTTCGGGTAGATATGTGAAGTCCCCGTTGTTTAGAGTCCGTAAGCGAGAACGGACATAGGCATGATGTGTGAAGCCTACCCGGACATGTTGGTCTGGATCGGTGATGTTGCATTGCATAAATGGCGGAGAAGACTCTGCGCGATTGATTGTTTTTCGGGTTTTCTACGTGGTAGATTGCAACAGGGAGCCTTGGGGATTAACCCAAAGGTGCACCCGGAAAACTGGGCGGATGCGTGATCTTGCCAACTTGTGGGCCTAGGTGCCAATTAGTACATAACTGGATTATGTAGCATCATATGTTCGATTCACGGGCTTCGGGGAAGCTTAACCCGTGCCGGTGATATTTAAGTGTCGTGGCAAGAGAGCAACGGGTTGAGTGGGAACCGTTCCTGCGTTATGCCGAGGGCATAGCGGTCGGGTCTTCTGTCGATGACATTAAAGTGTTGTGACAAAGGCTGTTGATGACATTAAAGTGTCGTAACATTTGCCTAAAAGACAATTTTGCTCACGAGTTATTGTTGTCCTGGAGATGGTGGTGAGTTAGCGGCTTAGACTGCGATCACCGAGAATGTGCCCTGAGAGCACGGGGCGTGTGGCCATGCGTGCCAACGCCTGTGATGCATTGAGTTGTTATATTGCTCGCTTATGCTAATGAAATGCAGGGAAGGGGCATCGCCGCCCCGAGCTGGGGGCGGGATCGTTATAATTTGGTCAGCATTGTTGACCGTTGCCTTGTTTTGCCACCGTGCGGTGGTTTGTTGTTTGCAGGTGCTGCTGGACCAAGCGGTCAATAGCGGGTTAAAACCCTTTTTGCGAAGCCAGCCCTCGAAGGACTATTTGGAAGTGTTTACTGTTTTATTCATGTATGACAGGCCTGCGTGCCGTGGTTTGTAAATCATGTAATATCAAGTGAAAACATTTTGTAAGGCCTTAAGGCTAATGTTGGTATTTGTAATACATTCCTATTTTGGGTTAGTGGACATTCATGCTTTAATGCTGGGTTCTTTATTGCAACTTTTATAAACTGCTTCCGCTAGAATGCTCTGTGTAGGATGATGATTGGTTGGATGGTTTCCATGTGTAACCACCCGGTCTGTCTGTGGCATACGGCGTCGGGACCCGGCCGGACCTACTGCTATATGCTATGCGACGGATAGGGGGTGTTACAATTTGGTATCAGACTACTGGTTTTGGTCGGGCTTAAGATGAATTCGTGGGCGAATTCTTTTTAAGGGTTAGTGAGCACATTGTGTGCGTCATCGTTATAACAGTAAAAGAACCCATGAATGTCCTCTTAGGAATGAAAATACTCGTGTTTGAGGAACCTGCGTGTTCCTATAATTGCTGTTTGCAATTTTATTTGGTCGCTTAACGGTGTTTTGTAACACTATAGGTGACCAGAAGTGGTGTTAGGCCGTCAGAACGCCGAGTTTCTGAGGCTAGTAGTGCACCGGATGTTGCTCCTGCAACACCTCTGTCGGCTGAGAACATACGATTGGTTGCTGAAGCGGTGTTGGCCGTGATAAATGCACAGCCTGCAAGGCAAACGCAGTAGCCCGCTCCTGCGATGGAGCAGGAATCTCTTCACGAGGCTGAGCCGAGGAGATTGGAGCAAGTGGTTGTGGAACCGGTGGTGCCAAGGAGGGCAACCGAGAGGCAGCTTAAGCATGTTATGAGCTTTAACCCTCCGGTATTCTCGGGGTTGGGAACCCCATCTCAGGCTGAAGACTAGCTCTCCAGGGTGAAGAGAGTCATGACAGCAACGGAGACAGAGGAGTGGAAAATGACCACCATCGCTACGTTCCTTCTGGACGGTGAAGCGAGGATGTGGTGGGAAGGTTTGGAGCTGCACTTACTGAGAGGTAGGCAACTTGGTGAAGTCTCGATGGAGGAGTTCTCGAGATTGTTTTTGGCAAGATACCTCCCTTCGACGCAGAAGATAGCGTTGGAGAATGAGTTTCTGAAGTTGGTTCAGGGTGAGAGGAGCGTGGATGAATATCTCCACGAGTTTACTCGTCTGAGTCGTTATGCTAGCTCCACCATCGTGGATGAGGAGCGCAAGACTAATCACTTCTATGAAGGCTTGAGAGATGAGTTGAGGTTACTACTCTCGGGGCCGATGACGCATGGTTTCTTAACCTTAGTCAACACGGCCCGGTCCTTGGAGAAGGACATGAAGGATGTACAGGCAAAGAAAAGCTTGGGCGAGAAGAGGTCGGAGTCCAGAGGGCCAAACACCTCAAAATCTGTGTTCCGAAAGTGGAACAAGAAAGCTAAGACTTCGGGTCTAGCCCTCTCTGCTGGTGCTTCTGGGGCGACTACGGGTCGGACCCCGGGCGCATGTTACAACTGTGGGAAGTTGGGGCATTATGCACGTGAGTGCCGGAGCGGACATCCCAAGTCCGAAAGGAGGCCGGGAGCTACTTATGAAGAGAAGGGAAAGGCGGTGGAGTCGACCGCATCCCATTATGCTCCGGCCCAACCAAGGGTCTATAATCTTGGCCAACAGGAGGCCATCAAACAAGCTGATGTGGTGACAGGTACGGTTTAATTTATAGCAAGTCAATTTCTTTAAATACTTGTTATGCACATGTTACCTTACCACTGCTTGTTTAGGATTTGTATTAATTTGTGAAAATCCGGCATGAGCACTCTTCGATACGGGAGCTTCACACTCCTTCTTCTCCGAAGTATTTATATCACGCATCGGAGTCCCTTCTTCGATGGCGGAGGATAAGTTGGATGTGTTGTTGTCCAATGGGTGTTCGATGCGAGCGGATAGGATCTGCAATGTTAAGATTCGTATTGGGAATCAGGAGTTCAATCTGCAGGCGTCTTTACTTCCGTTGGTGGAGTTCGACGTCATATTTGGCATGGACTGGCTCTCGGAGCAGCATGCCCATATAGATTGTGGTAGCAAGGAAGTCAAGCTGGGAGCAAGTCGTGAAACGACTTTTACAGGCTTAAAGGGGTCGAGCAAGACGCTGATGTCTGCTCTTCAGGTGGTGAAGGCGGTTCGTGCCGGAGCAGAACTGTTCTTTACACTAGTGGAGGTTGCAAAGCCGAAGCCCACGTTGAATTGTATTTCAGTGGTATCGGAATACCCTGATGTGTTCCCCGCAGATCTTCCTGGAGCCCCGCCTCAGCGGGAGATAGATTTCACGATCGAGCTAGTGCCAGGTGCAAAGCCTGTGTCACGATCTCCTTATCGGCTAGCGCCTAAGGAAATGGCGGAGCTGAAAGTTCAACTGCAAGAGTTGTTGGAGCAAGGGTATGTGCGCCCGAGTTATTCGTCTTGGAGCGCACCGGTCCTCTTTGTTAAGAAGAAGGACGGAAGCTTGAGGCTATGTATTGATTATCGGGAGCTCAACAAGTTGACTGAGAAGAACAAGTACCCAATCCCCCGGATTGATGATCTTTTTGATCAGTTAGTCGGGTCGACGGTGTACTCGAAGTTGGATCTCAAGGCTGGGTACTATCAGCTGCGAATAAGGGAGAGTGATATCCCGAAGACAGCGTTTAGTATGAGATACGGGCATTATGAGTTTACGGTCATGCCGTTTGGGCTGACTAATGAGCCATCAGTATTCATGGATTTGATGAACAGGACATTCAGGGAGTACTTGGACCATTTCGTGATCGTCTTCATCGACGATATTTTGGTGTACTCGCAAAGTGAGGAAGATAACTTCAAGCATCTTCATTTGGTGTTGGAGACGCTAAGGAGAAATCAGTTGTATGTCAAGTTCTCGAAGTGCGAGTTTTGACTATCCTTGGTGGCATTCCTCGGTCATATAGTGAGTGGAGATGGTATTGCTGTGGATCCGGCAAAGATCGTTGCGATACGGGAGTGGCCTGAGCTTGTTACGGTAGCGGAAGTCCGGAGTTTTCTGGGGCTTGCCGGCTATTATAGGCGCTTCGTAGAGAACTTCTCGCGGATAGCATTACCTCTCACTACTTTGACGAGGAAGGATCATAAGTTCGTTTGGACGCCGGAGTGCACGCGTGCTTTTGAGGAGTTGAAGTGTCGGTTGACCACGGCGCCTGTGCTGAGTTCGCCATGTGGTACTGAAGGCTATGAGATTTATAGCGATGCTTCGGGCAGCGGTTTGGGTTGCGTACTACTGCAACATGGGAGTGTAATAGCTTATGGCTCAAGACAGCTAAAAGTGAATGAAAGGAACTATCCGGTCCATGACTTGGAGTTAGCGGCCGTGATTTTTGCCTTGAAGCTATGGAGACACTATTTGTACGCTGTGAAGATTGATATCTACACCGATCACAAGAGCCTGAAGTATCTTATTGATCAGAAGGATCTGAATATGTGGCAGCGTAGATGGATGGAGTTCCTGGGGGACTATACATTCAAGATCCACTACGTGCCTGGTAAAGGGAATGCGGTTGCGGACGCGTTGAGTCGCCGAGCCCCAGCTCGAGCCAATTGGCTATCGGTGCATGATGAGCGGTTGGTGCGGGAGTTGGAGGCGTTGGAGATTGTTTGTGTGGATAGACAACCAAGTGCTGAAGCAGTTCTGAATTGGACTGAAGTCCAATATGACCTGGCTGATCGTATTCGGCAAGCTTTGGATATGGATGCCCTTATGAAGCAGTTCATGGTAGAGGCTCTGGATGGGTCAAATTCCCAATTCGTCGTGGAGGACGGATTACTTTGGAAAGACGGTCGTCTGTGCATCCCAAGTGTGGGCAATTTACGGGTGGAGTTGTTGTACGAGGCACACTATACCAAGTACTCGATTCACCCGGGGAGCACAAAGATGTACCGTGATGTGAAGAAACTATTTTGGTGGCCAGGTTTAAAGAAGTATGTGGCGCTATACGTAGCAAAGTGCCAAACTTGCGCCTTGGTAAAGGCAGAGTGCCAAATGCCGGGAGGATTTCTTAAGTCCTTGCCTATTCCGGAGTGGAAATTTGACGACATCTCTATGGACTTTGTGCACGGTTTGCCAAGGTCGCAAAAGGGGAACGACGCCATTTGGGTGGTTGTTGATCGGTTAACGAAGGTGTCGCATTTTATTCCGCATAGGAAGGATGATCCGGTGGAGAAGTTGGCAAAACTTTATGTGGATAACATAGTACGTCTTCATGGTGTTCCCCACAGCATCATGAGTGACCGAGATGGGCGGTTCACGTCCAATGATTGGAGGCTAGTGCAGCAAATGTTGGGAACAAAGTTGAAATTCAACACAGCCTTCCATCCGCAAATGGATGGGCAGACCAAGAGGGTCAATAGAACCATGGAAGACATGCTCCGCATGTGTGTGTTGGATTTTGGAAAGCAATGGGAAGACCACCTTTATTTGGTGGAGTTCGCATACAACAATAGCTACCAAGCGAGTATTCAGATGGCGCGTTTCGAGGCCCTATATGGTAGAAAATGTCGCACGCCGTTGTCTTGGCTAGAAACGGGCGAGTCAAAGTTGTATAAGCGATCAGAAGTGGAGGATGCTACTTCTTTGGTGAGAACCATTCGGGAGAGGTTGCTTATCGCTCAGGACCGGCAAGCAAAGTACTATAATGCCAAGCACAGGAACGTAGAGTTCGCTGTGGGCGATTATGTATACTTAAAGATCAAGTCGTTCAAGGGTGTCTCGCGGGTGCGGCGATTGAAAAAGCTAAGCCCGAGGTACCTTGGATCGTTTGATGTTTTGGAGCGTGTTGGTGAGGCGGCCTATCGGTTGAAGCTTTCAGTGGAGCTTAGTGGTTTACATGATGTATTCCATATTTCGGTGCTTCGGAAGGCGGTGCAAGAGCCTACACAAGTGATTGCGGTTGATCAAGTGTCGGTGGATAGTGGGCTGACGACAAAGGTCAAGCCCGTACGGATTGAGGACTCGGAGGTCAAGCGGCTATGCAATAAAGAGATCAGGATGGTCAAGGTCCGGTGGGACAATTGCGGTCGTGAGGAGCTCTCTTGGGAGCGAGAGCAGACTATGCTTAACGAGTATCCGGAGTTGTTCCGCTCAGGTACAAATTTTGGTTTTGTACATGTCTTTCCTTTATATATTTTCGAGGACGAAATTCTTTTAAGAGGGGGAGAGTTGTAACGCCCCGAAACTCAAAGGAGTGACGGGGGACATTTTGGGCCAGTTTTGGGTTCTGGCTGCAGGCACACGGCCTGGGACACTGGCGTGTCTCAGGGCGTGTCAAGCCTGTGTCGACACTAAGCCGGGAAGTCGACACTTTGCTCTCGACATTGTGTCGAGACTGGGCACACGGCCTGCGACACGGGCGTGTCGCAGGGCATGTCGACCCGTGTCGACACTTAGCCGCGAAGTCGACACTCTGCGTTCGACGAAGTGTCGAGACATGGCACACAGCCTGCGACACGGGCGTGTCGTAGGGCGTGTCAACCCGTGTCAACACTCGTCCCTGGAAGTCGACACTTTGGTCTCGACATTATGTCGAGACAAGGAACACAGCCTAGGACACGGGCGTGTCCAAGGCCGTGTCATCAGGTCGACGATCTTTGCTCGACGAAGTGTCGAGTGTTAAGACCGTGTACACGGCCTGGAGCCCAGGCGTGTCAATGTGACACGGGCAAGGACACGGGCGTGTCCTAGAACACGTGTAGTGCTCGGGTTGTTTTCGGGGAAAAATGATGGGGGTACACGGCCGGCCACACGGCCGTGTCAGGTGGAACACGGGTGTGTCAGCTCGAACACGGGCGTGTTCGAAACCCGTGTGAGGTTCCAGGCGATTCGATTTTGACGGCGAATGAGGCACACGACCCTGGACACGGGCGTGTGCCAGGCCGTGTTCGATCCAGATTGGGCATTTCAGTCCCGAATCAAAGCCGTTCGTTTCCTTATTTTGAGATCCAACGGCTGGGGGTTGTTCCTGAATTGATATACCCGGGATTGGACTTAGAAACCCTCATTTTTCTTAAGTTGTTATCTTTCTAAAACCTTAGAGAGAGAGGAGAGCCAAGGAAGGAAGAAGGAGCTAGATCCGGCCATTGGAGGAGCTTTGAATCTCCGAATCGCGAGCCGACTCCGGATCCACGGAGGCAAAGCTAGTGCGGTGCTTTTCATCCGCTTACTTTTCAATGGCGCCAAAGAGGAACGCTAGGGTAACGATTCTCTTCTTGAGCATGAGTAGCTCTCCTTCTTTGCATAGGAAGCCCGCTCTCGCGAGTTTGCGGAGAGTTGGAGGCGTTCCTTCGGGTAGATATGTGAAGTCCCCATTGTTTAGAGTCCGTAAGCGAGAACGGACATAGGCATGATGTGTGAAGCCTACCAGGACATGTTGGTCTGGATCAGTGATGTTGCATTGCATAAATGCCGGAGAAGACTCCGCACGATTGATTGTTTTTCGGGTTTTCTACGTGGTAGATTGCAACAGGGAGCCTTGGGGATTAACCCAAAGGTGCACACGGAAAACTGGGCGGATGCGTGATCTTGCCAACTTGTGGGCCTAGGTGCCAATTAGTACATAACTGGGTTATGTAGCATCGTACGTTCGATTCACGGGCTTCGGGGAAGCTTAACCCGTGCCGATGATATTTAAGTGTCGTGGCAAGTGAGCAACGGGTTGAGTGGGAACCGTTCCTGCGTTATGCCGAGGGCATAGAGGTCGGGTCTTCTGTCGATGACATTAAAGTGTCGTGACATAGGCTGTTGATGACATTAAAGTGTCGTAACGTTTGCCTAAAAGACCATTTTGCTCACGAGTTATTGCCGTCCTGGAGATGGTGGTGAGTTAGCGGCTTAGACTGCGATCACCGAGAATGTGCCCTGAGAGCACGGGGCGGGTGACCATGCGTGCCAACGCCAATGATGCATTGAGTTGTTATATTGCTCTCTTATGCTAATGAAATGCAGGGAAGGAGCATCGCCGCCCCGAGCTGGGGGCGGGATCGTTATAATTTGGTCAGAATTGCTGACCGTTGCCTTGTTTTGCCACCGTGCGGTGGATTGTTGTTTGCAGGTGCTGCTGGACCAAGCGGTCAATAGCGGGTTAAAGCCCTTTTTGCAAAGCCGGCCCTCGAAGGCCTATTTGGAAGTGTTTACTGTTTTATTCATGTATGACAGGCCTGCGTGCCGTGGTTTGTAAATCATGTAATATCAAGTGAAAACATTTTGTAAGGCCTTAAGACTAATGTTGGTATTTGTAATACATTCCTATTTTGGGTTAGTGGACATTCATGCTTTAATGCTAGGTTCTTTATTGCAACTTTTATAAACTGCTTCCGCTATAATGCTCTGTGTAGGACGATGATTGGTTGGATGGTTTCCATGTGTAACCACCCGGTCTGTCTGTGGCATACGGCGTCGGGCCGCGGCCGGACCTACTACTATATGCTATGCGACAGATAGGGGGTGTTACACCATCTACCCTTGTGGTCTCCCACAAGGCATCGTAACAAACTACCTAAACTTCTGTTTACCACTTCTGTTTGCCCATCCGTCTGTGGATGGTAGGCCGAAGAAAACAAAAGCTTGGTGCCCATAATCTTCCACAAGGTCTTCCAAAAATAACTAGTAAATTTCACATCTCTATCGGTCACTATCGATTTTGGAATGCCCCGATGTCCAACGACTTCCTTAAAATATAACTTAGCAACAAGTGACGCATCGTTGGTTTCACTACACGCAATAAAATAAGCCATTTTGGAAAACCGATCTACTACTACCAGAATAGAATCATGACGTCTAAACCTGACAGGCAGGCCTAGGATAAAATCCATGCTAACGTCTTCCCAAGGAATGGAAGAAATCAGAAGAGGGGTATAAAGTCCCGCATTAGTCTTATTGTCCTTGGCTAATTGGCTCGCCCGACAACTTCTCACGATTTTACTCACTGTTGACTTAAGACCGGGCCAATAAAACTTGTCTTCTACTAGAGTAATAGTCTTGTCATGGCCAAAGTGTCCACCCATCCCGCTGCTTTGCAATTCCCACATGATGAAGTGGCGTAGGGACGAACGTGGAATACATAGCTTTGAGTGATTGAATAGATAACCGTCACGAATATAATAGGATGAAATGGTTGTGGGCTAGTTGTCTTGAGTGGATAAATAGATTTCTTGGAAATCCGGGCAATGTACGTACTCATCCTTAATTCTATCGAACTCAATCACCTTTACTTCTAGCATAGTCAGTAATAACGATACACGAATAAGAGCGTCGGCTACACGGTTGAGAGTTCCCTTAAGGTGTTTAATGATAAATGTGTATTCTTAAAGATAGGAGACCCATTTGGCATGTCTGGGGCTCACTTTAGTTTGTGGATTGATGAATCGCAAAGCTTCATGATCGGATAAAATAACAAATTCTTTAGGAAGTATATAATGCCACCAATGTTGGAGGCACCTAATAGCCGCATAGAACTCTCGATCATAGTTAGAATAATTCAATTTTGGCCCCGCGAGTTTCTCACTAAAATATCCTATGGGGTGACCATCCTGACTCAATACACCACCAATACAAACTCCAGACGCATCACAAGATAACTCAAAAACCTTAGTAAAATCTGGTAATCTCAATAGGGGAGCTTCCTACATGCGTGATTTAATGATTTGGAATGCTTTAGAGGCCGATTTTGTCCAAGTAAAATCATCCTTTTTCATGCACTCGGTAATGGGGGTCATGATACTACTAAAGTCTCTAATAAATCTGCGATAAAACTGTAGCTAGACAGTGAAAACTCAGAACATCCCAAATATTGGTGGGATCCGGTCAGTCCTTAATGTCCTAGACCTTCTTAGGGTCTACATGTATGCCTTCTGAACATACGATATAACCAAGGAACTCTACTGACGACACATGAAAAGTACACTTTTTAATATTAACGAATAATTTTTCCAATCTCAACGTGGTAAGGATAATCTTCAAATATAACCCATGATCACTCGTAGACGTACTAAAAACTAGAATATCATCAAAATACACTACGATGAATTTCCCTTATATGGCTGGAAGACGCGAATCATCATCCTAGAGAACGTGCTCGGGGCATTGGAGAGCCCAAATGACATGACTAACCACTCGTAGAGCCCTTCCTTGGATTTAAAAGCCGTCTTCCACTCATTACCTTCCCTAATTCGGATCTTATGGTAGCCACTTCTAAGATCCAATTTCGAGAAAATAGTGGCACCCGCTAACATGTCCAATAAATCATCTAAGTGAGGGATGGGAAAGCGATATTTAACAGTAATTTTATTAATGGCTCTACTATCCACACACATCCTCCAAGAGCCTTCTTTCTTGGGATCAAGTAAGGCGGGTATGGCACATGGGCTCTTGATATGACGGATGAACCCCTTCTGCAATAACTCTAAAATTTGGGTTTGTAATTCTAAGTGTGCGGAGGGATTTAACCTATAGTGAGGAAGTTTGGGTAAAGAGGAACCCGAGATGAAATCTATCGCTTGCTGGATGTCCCGCATGGGAGGCAACTCGGACTGTAGCTCGTCCGGATACACGTCCTTAAACTCATCTAAGAGCCTTTTTAACGTCGGTGGTAAACTTTCAAATGACGGCGCATCTTCCTTAGTCTACAAACAGACTAACGCGTAAATGACTCCATCCAGAAAGGAGTCACAAGCAAATTCCTTCTTGCCTATCAAACTTAACGCTTTTGTTTCGACCGGGACAACCGTATCCTTAGAGGGAACTGAAGGATCCTTAGGCGGAGTGGGTTTTAAAATTATGGTCTTGCCATTAAATTTAAATTCATAGGTGTTAACTCGACCAAAGTGGGTAACGTCATGATCGTAAATCCATGGACGTCCTAACAAAACGTGACAAGCATCCATAGGGATGACGTCGCACCAAATCTTTTCAGAATAAGCCTTGATGGTAAGGGGTACCAAACAATGCTTTGATAGCGGGATGGATGACTTATCTACCCATTCCACCTTATAAGGGTGAGGGTGCGGCCCAGTAACTAACGACATGCATGTCACCGCAGCTTCAGAAATGACGTTCATACAACTTCCACTATCTATGATCAACGTACACCATTTCTATCCACTCTTAAATGCAATGAAAAAATATTCGTCCGATTCCAGTCATCTAACGCACATCGAGTCGCCAGAATACACCGCACGAGCATCATATGAGCTTCGTCCTCCATATCACTAGGCACTCCTTCCAACTCGCTGTCGCCACCCACCTCATAGATAAGGTCATATGACACACATGTGGAATCTAACAGGGCTAAGGGCTTGGGATTAGTCAGGCATTCACTAGCGTAGTGACCCTGAACCCCGCACGCAAAACAAGTGGCATTCATTTTGTTGACTCTTCCTACAGGCACTCTCTCACCCGTCGGGTTTCTAATATTTCGGGCAGTCACTACTATGGAGTTCGAGTCTGTGGACCGAAACATGCCCTTATCCTTATTGGTAGAGGTGGGAGGGGGTCCCAAGATGGACTTTCCCTTCTGAAATGAGCGAGACTTATTTTTAAAAACGTTGTGCTTCTTGATATCTAGTGCAACATTGAAAGTGGTGTTTAGGTCGGTGTGACCATAACGCAACAGCTTGCCCGGGATGTCGGGGTTCAACCCCTTTCGAAAACCAGAGAGAGTGATTTCAGGCATCTCTCTTACACCGCACCTAACCATCATGTCCTTAAGAAGACTCATGTATTCGGAGACCGACCGACTCCCTTGCTTAATGGTGTCCTAATCATCAAACATCTGCGTTCGATGGTACGACGTGACGTACTGGTCCGTCAACAAGGCCTTCATGCCTGCCCAACCAATAAGTAGATCACTATTATCAGACCTCAGACGATGTTCCTCATTTAACCAAAAAATCTTGGCCCTACCTAGCAACTTCATCCATGCTACTCGTACCTTATCCGCGTCCGTCAAATTTTGCCACTCGAAGTAGCATTCGATTTCCATCACCCAGTCTAAGAAGACTTGGGGTTCACCCATGCCATCATAAGATGGGGGTTTGACTCGGATGGTTCTAGTAATGTCAAACCCATACGGTGCACGTGGGGCTCGCTCGTTGATTTGATTATTATTCCCTTCATCAAGCGGATTGGCGGCTTGATTTTGGGGAGCCGCACGATTCAGTCTTAATTCATGGAGCATTTCCCTAATCTGCGTCAACTAATCATTGAACTCCTGACGGAGTTCCTCAATCGCTGCGGGAATGGGACCCGCTTCCCGTTCTCACGCCATTTGGGAGGAAGATAAGGAATATTCAGTGCCCAATCTAATGCGCATGCAGAAAGAAAACAAAACTGACTCAACGACACACTACAGATGGAATTGTTCCCACCTAATGGCTAGGGTAAAAAAAATTTGTATTTTCTTACTGGAAATAAAAAAAAAGATTGTTAAAATTGTTTTTTAAATTTTGCTGAAAAATAAGCAATCTAGGCCGCTATTGGCAGACTAGCAAAAACATTTTTTTCTGAACTTTTGACACGAAAATGAGCAAGAAAAGTGCGAGCCTATGCGCAGATACAAGGGGGAGGGTGCCAATTAAGAAATTGACATGAACCTCTCTCTGATACCAAATTGATGCAGGACAAAGCCTTGACGTCGGGGGATCTACGGATTAACACTATTGTCTCTCTATGATTCGAATTTTCACTCGCACAAATTACCACACCTCGCACACTCCGCTCAATATTATCACGTTCACGCTAACGTACGGGTAGCCAAACCGCTTAGGATCGGATAGAGGCGATAGGCCAATATCCTTTCTGGCTAAAAGGACCCCCCCCCCCCAGACCGAGCGAGCGAAGGTTGTACCAAAAGAGATCTTCCAAAAGTATGATTCGAGAAAAGGTAGATCTCTCCCAACAAAAGTTACGAGGTTCGCGAAACCTTTTGCAAAAATTAATTCAATTAAGATATACACAAACAGTCGAAGAAAACCACGAAAATTTCAATGATTCTAAATCCAACGCCAATAGTATCCACCACGAAATTATCTAGGGAAGGAATCACATAATGGTAGAGATTTTCGTTACCGCAACTGGAATAGATGATTTCGGTTATCTCGCTTGAATCTCCCTTCCACGGTTCCGCCGGAGTTGCGCCGAATGTAGATAAACTCGTCCTCTTTCGTTGCGTCACGCCTCAGCCGAGATCCACGAGAGCTTGTCACAAGCACCTTGATTTAGCCACCTAGAGAGAAGGTGTGGCCGGATTCTTCCTTGAGGAGGAAGAGGGTGGTCGGTTTGTGCTTGTGGGAGGGTGGTCGGCTATGGAAGAGTGGGAGAGGAGGCCAGGGGGTGGCGGCTTGGGGGGAGGGGTTCGGAGGCCGAGAGAATGAGGGAGGGAGTGGAGGTGGCGGCCAAGAGAGGGAGGAGGCTAGGGTTGAGGGTGGGCCGAAATTAGAAGAGGAGGGAGAGGGGGAAGATTCCTTTGGGGGGTAGAATTTCAATTTCTCATTCAACTTCTTCCACAAGAAAACAATACATGCCTATATATAGGCTTACATCATTCTTTGGCTATATGCAGCCCATCATGAAAAAATAAACTCTAATGTTTCAAACCCAAAATTAAATGAAAAATGCTCAAAACAAATAACGTGATAAATTCAAATAATAATAAAATTATTCAACTAAATAATATTAGGCGGTCTTGCTCCGTGGGCGGATGTTGTAGCGACGCTCCACAAGATCACCATGGCGACGCAAATCCTTTGTTGGAGACGGAGAAGGATCCTCCGTGAGCCAGCCGGCATCATCTTCCATAGGTTAGGGGTCGTCGTCTCCATCATTGACGATCGCTTCGGAGCCATGGAAATCTAGCCAGATGAAAAGCACCACAAGGACCTTGCCTCCACGAATCCGGACTCGGTGCGCGATTCGGGGCTCTGAAATTCCACCGGCAGCCGGAATCCTCCTCCCTCTCCCTTGCTCTCCCCACTCTCTAACACTTGAAGAAAGAGAAAGGCCTTGAGAAAAAGAGAGATTTATCCTCATCTCATAGCCTTATTAGTAGAAGGGAGAATTCTGGGCCGTTGGATCCCCTTTAAAAGGAATGGATGGCCATGAAAAGCACTGAAAAACTCTTTCTTGGGCTAGACATGGTTTGTGACAAGCCCGTGTTACAGGCCTTGTACCTTAAGCGGCAAGAAAATCGACTTATCCAGACCAGGACACGGCCGTATGACATGCCCGTCTCACAGGCCGTGTGCCAGACATGGCATCAGACATGCCCGTATTTTGCCTGTGTTTAACATCCTGATAAAACACAGAGAAGGACACAGCCCTTGACACGCCCGTGTCTCAGGCCGTGTACCGCACTTGAGGATCGTCGAGTGCATTTCGTCGAACTCACTCGAGAACTCGTCGAGCGCATAGCGGGACACGGCCCTGGACACACCCGTGTCACAGGCCGTGTACCCCACTCGAGGATCGTCGGCCTCATTTCATCGAACTCACTCAAGATACCCTGCCAGCACTCGAGTGCAGGACACTGCCATGGACACGCCCGTGTTCCCGGGCCATATACCTCACATAGAATAGGACACGGCTTGGGGACACGCCCATGTTCCCGGGCCATGTTACCCACTCTCCTCAGCCCAGTCATCACTGAGATTCGGGGTGCTACAAAACTACACTACCAAAGAACAGTAAAACAAAGAGAAAATGAACAACCAGATAACACAAGAATTTTATAGTGGTTCCCCAAACTGGGTACATCCACTCTTCTACCGACCTGATAGGAATCCACTATCAGGTTTTTGATGAGGTGACTGCCACCACAAGATCTATTTACAGGGAGATCTCACAACCCTTTAGGCTTTGATCAGGTGCCCAAAAACCAACAATAAACTTTTGAAGGGAGTTAATCAACCCTTTGTATAGGAGAATAAGAGAGTTGATGGTTTCTTCTCTTTTCTCTATTCAACAGAGAAGACATGTGGATTTTTGTTGTCAAAGCTCCTTCTGAAATATTGAATGGTTCAGAAAGCTTGGAGCCTTGCTCATGGTGTACGTCTTCAGCCTTGTCTTGAAGATGTAATTCCCCAAAATGCGAAAGAAGAACGAGCAGTGTCGAGAGCCAAGCTTGGGTATTGGTGAGGGTCACACGGCCTAGGACACGGGCGTGTCCATGGCCGTGTCGTACCGGGTTCACCGAGAGCCCGGGAAGTTGACGATTTTTCGCTCTGTTTGTCAACTAGTGGGGGACATGCCCTCCGACACGCCTGTGTCAGAGCCCGTGTTGCAGGCTTGTTCCCTCGTGTGTCGACACAGTTATGTTGACACAGAGGTATCGACACAGTTGTGTTGACACAGGGGAGGTGTCGACACAGATGTGTCGACATAGAGGTGTCGACAAAGAGGTGTCGACACAGGCAGGGAACACGACCTAGGACACGAGCGTGTCCACTGCCATGTCAAGCATGCTCGATGAATTTCTGCGAAGTCGACGAAGAGGAATTCGACGATCGTCGAGACTTCGAACACGTCCTGAGACACGGGCGTGTCCCTGGCCGTGTCCTTCTTGAGTTGTAGTCGGGACGTGTAAGGGGTTTGACACGGCCTGGAGCCCAGGCGCGTTCGGGTTGGACACGGCCGTGTCAAATGTGACACGGGCATATCATGTACCCGTGTCCTGATTTGGGTGCGACGATTTCGGCATCGATTGGGGAACAAGGCCTTGGACACAGGCGTGTTACAAGCCATGTTCGGCCGAGGTGTTTTGATTTTCAGTTCGGATCGCGGACGTTCTTTCCCTTATTTTGGGGATCTGATGGTCCAGGGTTGCACTTGCTGAGTTAAGTCCAAGAATAGGGTTTACAAACCCTCATTCTTCTTCAAACACTCTCTTTTAAAAATCTAGAGAGAATGGAGAGCAAGGAAGAAGGTGAAGGAGAGATCCGGCTGTTGGAGAGGCTTCGGTGCTCCAAATTGCGAGCCGAGTCCGAATCCGAGGAGGCAAGGTCATTGCGAAGGTTTTCATCCATCTAAGTTTCCATGTCTAGGAAGAGGGGTCATAAGGTAACGACACTTCTCCTCTTATTTTTAGGATGCATGTTTAGCATCTTTTACTTTCTAGATTGTGGGCACCAAACTCTCAAATGAGAGGGGTTTGGGTCGCCAAGGTTCAAGAGGAACCTCCGGGTCGATTGAGTCCGTCCCCGACATGTTTTTGCATTAGAGATCCGCTCCATTGGTGGATTAGGCATGGTGGGTGAAGCCGTAGTCACGACCGTTAGTCTGACTCGGTGATATTGCATACGAGCTTTAAGGATTCATAGAGATCCGTTGCGGCAAGATGTCGTTTGTGATGTTTGTGATGTTTGTGATGTTTTTCCCTTTTCTCGAGTGAGTACGTGTAGTCAGAACCGGACAAGGTTAGCTCCTCAATGGCGGTAGATGGTTTCCTTGGTGGACAAGGTTAGCTCCGCATTGGCGGTAGATGGTTTCCTTGGTGTGTGGGGACGTTGCAGTACGAATGAGGGATTAGGGTGGGAATGGCTTTTGGATTGTAATGTGCTAAGGCGAGGCTTTGTCTCCATGGTCGGCTGGCTCTCCCGTGACATGCAGGTCATGTATGGAGAGTGTCCCGGCGAGACTAGTCCCCTTCTGTGAGACTAACGAGAATGCCAAGCATGGGCAAGCTCGGGAAATGTGGTCATGAACGGGTGGGGTCCAGCAAGGCTTCTTAGAATCGATCAATGTGTTTGATGGAATCCTGACATGAGAAGTCAGAGCTTGCAGGAAATCCCGGGTCTAAGACCTTGAGCGGGTGGGGCCTTGGCAAGATTTCTGTGTGGCGGCTTGTATGCCGTTGGGGGAATGTCGGTAACCCCCTTTGTTTGATGCTTTATGCCAATGGGGAAATGATGAGTACCCATATGATGTGATGATGTGCTAGATGCATACGCGATAGGGTGCCATGGGTGAAGCCCGGGTTTTTGCATACATGCTGCATAAGTAGGCCCTTTCATTATATGCTCAACAATAGAGAACGTGTATGTTGTTTGAGACATCGAAGCTTGTTCTTAGTGCATTACTTGTTTATATATATATTGTATACGAAGTGCTGACTTGCAGGTTGGAGGGTTCCCCGGGGTCTGTTAGGGGCGGCCGGGAGGAGATGTGTTTGTTACACAGTTTGAGGTCATCCTTTGCTGACCCACGTTACAATCAAATTTTTACAGCGCAAGGATTGCAAGCAGGAGCTAGCTCGCCGGCCAAAAGGGCTTAAGCCTTTTGAAGTGTTATCGTTTTACTGTTGCTCTACTTTTATGGCATTGTATGTTTGATGCTCATGTTTTCAGGCTTGTATGCCGAGGTAGTCTAGGAGTGCTTATGCACATTTATGACTGGTGTTATTATTTGAGCTTTGGACTTACTTTTGTTGTAAGGCCTTAAGGATGCTTCGATACTCCTATATGTTGTGGATCACTTCTAGTCTGTTTGCTTTTTCCGTTGTGTTGTGGTTATGAGTTTTGAGATCGGGTAGTTATATCACCTTATAATACTGAAGCTGTGGCGTCTGTATGTTGTGGGGCCCTGGCCGGACCCATATTATACGGTAATTACAGGCGAGGTGTTACAATTTGGTATCAGAGCCAGGTTAGGTTCAGGGTTAGTGCATATAGAAATTATCCACACATGAGTAATGCGGGACCCTGAGTGTCCTTATATTTGAGTCTTGCGATTAGAGACAGATTCCTTATTTTCTTACTTCCTTGAAGAGTGCAAGCAATGAGGCGGGTACGTCGAGACCAAGAGAAGAGCTTTCGGCGAGTAGCGCCACAGCTCAGGGTCCTTTGGGCATGGGTGTAAACCCGACCAACTTCTGTCGCATGCTTGCAGAAGCAATGGTGGTAGTCCAAGCTGCAGCAACAGCTCAGGTAGCAACCCATGCTATACCGGATAGGTCGACAGTTGTGCCGGGTGGAGAAGTCAGGCGAGTAGAGCCTTTGGCAGAAAGGGTGGTTGTCGGGCATGGATACCGGTAGATGAAGTTCTTTCTGAGCTTCCATCCCCCGAAATTCAAGGGTGTCGGTACTCCGACTGATGCGGAGGATTGGTGGGCACGTATTCAAGAGCTTTTGAGGGCGGCAGAGATGCAGGAAGAGAAGAAATCTGAGTTTGCGGCCTTCATGTTGGAGGGAGACGCAAAGTTGTGGTGGGTAAGCCATAGCGGCCGCCAATTTCCTGGACGCACCCCGTCCATGGAAGAATTTGGGGATGCCTTCCTAAACAAGTACATACCTGTTTCGACAAGGTTGCCCCTTCAGAGGCAATTTCTGCACTTGATGCACCGAGATAAGACGGTGGATGAGTATGTTCAGGAGTTCACTCATTTGGGTCGTTACGCGGGGATAACCATGGTGGACAATGAAGAGATGGATAACCTCTTCTACCAGGGGCTGAGGGAGAATCTAAGGCAACCCCTCATTGCCATGAAGAGAGATGGTTTTAAGGAGTTAGTTGAGGCTGTCAGGACGTTGGAGAGTGATCTATAACGAAGCCAACGTCGCAAGGGTTTTGCACCCCAAGCAAGGAGAAGGGAAGCCTTCTCAATCCCAAGGAAAGTCGGAAGGGAATAGATGGAGGAGTAAGCCTCACCCGTACAAGTCCGGTGAGAAAAGTAAGTGGACGTCTGGAGGGTCTCACTCTAAGGGGCCATCGACGTGCCTCAACTGTGGTAAGGTGGGGCACATTGCTCATTTTTGTAACCAAGGAGGTGCGGAGCAGGAGACACGGCAGGAGCAGACTGTGCGCTCCTGCCCCAGTGCCTCAGAGAAAGGGAAGATGACGGAGTCGAGCGCTTCTCGGTTCCAACCGGTGCAACCAAGGGCTTACAACCTTGGACAGTAGGAAGCGATCCGCCAACCTGATGTGGTGACAGGTATGAGGAAGTTTAATTTTAACCTTGTGCTTCATGCTTTTAGACTGTTATGATTGATGTCTATGTTTTAGGCTTTGTGTTAGTTTCCGGATACCCTGCTAGGGTATTATTTGATATGGGAGTGTCACACTCCTTTCCTGCAGAAAGCTTCATCCGGAGGATTGGGGTTGAATCATTTTTGGTGGATGCGGAACTAAAGGTGTGCATGCCCAATGATGTAGTGACCCAGAGCTGACCCTCTCTGTCGACCAGGCCTCGCACCTGGCCTAGCCAGAGGCCCACGTCTGGCGGCCCACTGCGGGGCCCCCCATGGCGTCACACCATGGCGTCCCTTTTATCAGGACCGCGGGCCATACACCCAAACCAATCTCCGGGCCCAACCACAGGCACACAGTAGGTTGTTGAGGCCAGGTTTCGATCCCCTGACGTCCTTGATAAAGAGCTTTCAGGCAAGCTCTCATCAACCAACTGAGTCGCGGCTCAGTTGGTTGATGAGAGCTTGCCTGAAAGCTCTTTATCAAGGAGGTCAGGGGATCGAAATCTGGCCTCAACAACCTACTATGTTCCTGTGGTTGGGCCCGGAGATGGGTTGGGGTGTATGGCCCGCGGGCCTGATAAAAGGGACGCCATGGTGTGACTCTATGGTGGGCCCGGCAGTGGGCCGCCAGACTGGGCCTCTGGCTAGGCCAGGTGCGAGGCCTGGTCGATAGAGCGGGTCGACTCTGGGTCACTGCATCAAAAAAGTGCACTTTTATGATGCAGTGCATCAAAAAAGTGCACTTTTCTACGTTGCAAAAATCCTCGTTGCGTTCCTTGTCGGTCCATCTAATCTTAGAAAAAAAATCAAAAAAAGTTTTGTGGTCTGCCAATAGCGGGCTAAATTCTGTAATTTTCTGCGAAATCTGAAAAAAAAATTTAATGATCTACGCCTTACTCCCATCGGGAATATCTAAAAATATTCCATTTCCAGAATAGCTTCAACCCTAGGAAAATTCATCTTGCCCGGGGTCTCCCAAACCTGAATGCGCACTAGGCTAGGAACGAAGTACACAACCCCGTCTACGTCTAGGATGGCTGCGAACGAGCATGGTGATCCCAACACCGAGGCTATAGCGGGTCTTCGTGTCGAAATGGCTGAGCTTAGGAACGCCTTAACGCAGATCCTACAAAATCAGGAAAGGCAACCCCCACCTCCCGTTAATGTTGGGCAGCCCAACCGGCACCAACCGAACTTTGACTCGGATTCTGAGGGAAACTCTCCCCGTGTGCCCCCTTGAGAACCCCGCCCCGAGGGAGGATTTGATATCACGAGGGACATCAAGATAAATGCCCCCACCTATGATGGCATGGGAGATCCCCAGATCTTCCTCCATTGGGCTATAGACATGAAGTGCTATTTCGAATGGCACAACCTCACGGACCCCCAAAAGGTTCAAGTTGCCAGGATGAAATTAACATGACATGCCAAAACTTATTGGCTGAATGAAGAACGTAGGTTAGGAGCTGGGCACGGGGTCCCACTCATTGGATGGGCTGTGATGAAGAACCTGCTGACCGATCAGTACGTTCCCGCGTACCATCGGACGCAGATGTTCGATGAGCTTGCCACCCTTCGGCAAGGCTCAATGTCTGTTGCTGAATATATGGGAGAACTTAAGGACTGTATGGTACGATGTGACCTTCAAGAACTCCCCGAAGTCACTTTATCTAGATTTCGAAAGGGACTTCACCCCGACATTCTGTGGAAACTCTTGCGTTACGGTCATATGGACTTGAATACGACTTTCAATTCCGCCTTGGACATTGAAAAGCACCTAGCATCTAAGGCTCACTCCCATTATTCTAATACGAAGAATAAGTCCACCACTAGGGCATCTTCTTCCACATTTCCTGATAAGGGAAAATTTAGATCCTCTGAGTCGAAATCCGTAGTGATCACCGCTAGAAATACCAAGAACCCCGCTAGTGAGCGTATCCCCGTAGGAAAGGTTAGCAAGGCTAACACCACTTGTTACTCATGCGGCATTCAAGGCCACTATTCCTACGAATGCCCCACTAAGACGAAGGCCATAGCCTTGTTAGAGTACACTACCGACCCTGACGATTATGTCTATGAGGCCGAAGAGGAGAGCGACCCCGAAGGAGTCCCTAGTGACTTGGAGGACGATCACCGCCTTATGGTGATGCATTGTATTTTGACCACTCCTCGTCTCGTAGACGACTGGAAGAGGACGAGCATATTTTCCCTGATCTTTAATAGTGGAGAAAAACTTTGCAAATTAGTTATCAATGGTGGTAGTTGCGTAAACGCCGTTTCTGAGAACGCTGTTAAGCGTATGTCCTTGACTGTCGAGCCACTTGCTACTCCAGACGGTGCTACCTACCGCTTCCTAATCCGTTGGAGTGATTGCCCACCTTCGGACAACTCATGGGTACTCGCGACAGAGCTTCAACGTTTGGATGCCGAGCTTCTCCGCCGCTTTCTCTCGGACCACGCATCGAAGATG
The DNA here is from genome assembly GCA_039583875.1 of Platanthera guangdongensis. Lineage (NCBI taxonomy): Eukaryota > Viridiplantae > Streptophyta > Magnoliopsida > Asparagales > Orchidaceae > Platanthera > Platanthera guangdongensis. The sequence continues at coordinate 51,414,614 of CM077161.1, forward strand.
CGAGATTTTGAGTGGGGGAGGATTGATGGCGCGGCCCCTCCAACACTTCCTGATGATGACCCGGTTGCTGCGGCACAACAATTTAAAGACTTGCGATGTCATGACAACGCCACGGATGCTAACGGAAAGCTGCGATACAACCTCCGTCCGCGGCGCACAAAGCTTGCTTAAAAGTTTTTAATTAGTTTTATTTTAATTGCTTTTAAAAATATGGCTTGTATTAATTTTTATTTTCATGTTGGTGTGCTACTAAACATTTGGTGTGTATTTAACCACCCGGATGGATGAGATTTCATCTCCATCATGGACGGTTGGATCTCTTTTGTAACTCCTATTTAAAGGAGTCTATTATGAGGAGTTAAAGGTGTAACGTCCCGAATCGCTCTAGGCCCCTAGTGTGTGTGTTTTTGAGTCAGGAGGGTTGACTCAAGTCCTGAGAAGTGCAGGGAATTGGACTGCACTTGTGGAGAAGTGGAGAAATCAGTGTAAAAAGACATGGGCGTGACACGGGTAGTGACACGGGCGTGTCCCTACCCGTGTGCGTCGAGTTGAGCTCGACGAGGCGTGTCGAGATCGTCGAACTGTGTCGACACCAAGTGACACGGGTAGTGACATGGGCGTGTCCCTACCCGTGTGCGTCGAGTTGAGCTCGACGAGCCGTGTCGAGACTGTCGAACTGTGTCGACACCAGGTGACACGGGTAGTGACACGGCCGTGTCCCTACCCGTGTGCGTCGAGATGGTCTCGACAAAGCGTGTCGAGATCGTCGAGATGCGTTGAGATAGTCGAGCGGGGGACACGGGTAGTGACACGGGCGTGTCCCTACCCGTGTGCGTCGAGTTGAGCTCGACGAGAAGTGTCGAGATGCAACCCGAGAAGTACACGGCCAAGGACACGGCCAGGCACACGGCCGTGTCATGTGAACACGGGTCGGGACACGAGCGTGTCCCTACCCGTGTCAAACATTGAACCGACATGGAAACCGCCACGGCCGTTTCGCGGAAGCGGGACACGGGTACGGACACGGCCGTGTCCCTACCCTTATCATATTTTGTTTATAAGGGGCAGAGGAAACCCTAGCCGTTTTCACTCTCATTTCACCCCCTATCTCCTGTGAGAACTCCTGGTGAGAGGAAAACCGCTGGAGCAAGTTCTACCGGAGGAGATTCGCCATCGCCGTGAAAGAGAAGATGCCGCCGAGGAGAACTACGCGATCCATGGCAAGAAATGGTGGTACCGCTGGAGCCAATGTGAGTTTCCTACCCTCTCCCTTGGTGCTAGATCTTAGATATTTAGGAGAGACATCGGTTCAAGAGAGATTGATGGAGAGGAGAAGATTTCTAGGTTTGGCCATGCTAGGATTTGAATCCTAGATTTTAGATCTCTTCAACCCTTCCCCTTTTCTTCAATACGACGATGGGTGAATGGTTTCGTGAGGAGTTTTGGCCCTTGAGGTTGAATAAGGGAGGAGGACATTTCTGGAAAAATTTAGGAAGGATCGCTTGAGGAGGAAGACGGACCGATGTCGTTCATTTTCTTTAAGATGCGCGCAGAATCTGTATTCTGCGCGCAGCGATCTTCTAGGCCATTTTCTTGTAGGATAGGTGCAGATCTGGGCCTTCGGCTTAACACGAAAATTGAAGCCCTTGAAAACACCTTTCCAACGAGTAGTTGCACGACTTCTGGAGGAGTCTGTAGCCACGGGAAAGTTTAAACGAAAATGGGGTTTTATAAATCTTGTATGCAGAAACTGTGTTCTGTACGCAGCAGGACAGCCAGGCCAGGATGACAGGGCCTGAGGTGACGGTGCCATCGATACCGTCAGTTACCGATGTTAGTTCTATTACTCTGTTGTAGCCCGTTTGGGCAATGTTTAGCTGTACTCTGATATATTGTAGAAGCATGTTTTAGCTTCTCATTATTGATGTATTTGGACATTATAACTTAGTGTGGATTTTGACTTCTGTTTGTTTATTTATTTGGTTGGATTGGCATGTTTTATTGATATTGTTGTAGCCGGCGGAATAAGCGTCTTGTGGTATAGGTTAGCCCGTGTGCTAACGCTACCGCAAGGCGGCTGTTCCGGGCATAAGACTCCCTCTTCGTGCCGTGTTTTGGGATCCGGGTAAGGGGAGTCTTACAAAAGGATTGGAAAAGAAAAACACAAAACTCCTCCTTGAGAATTTCGGCGACCATGGAGAGACTCCATTAGCCGCCCACCCCCTTGGTGTGAAGCCATACCTTGCCTCCTCCATCCCCGTTCGGTGCGACTCCGGCGTGGCTTCTATCGGTGCGACTCCGTGCAAGAAGGAAGCAGCCCCATTCGGTGTGAAACCGGTGGATCCGTGGAGAGAGTGATTCTCCCACAATCTTGTGTGATCATCTTCATGGTTGGGTAATCTCCTTCCTTTCTTTGTGTTTTCTTGCTGTGAGATTTTGTGGAGGTTATACATCCGTCTTTCCTGCAATTTTAAAGTGTTTTTCCGCTTGCAAAAATTTGAATCGAAACGTTGTTATTGATCCTCTTGTTATCTGGATTGAGAAGATCCGTTGGAGAACAAACTTGTCCTAGCCTTGACTTGTTCTCCAAGTTTGGGCACACTTTGTGCTAACAAGGGAGTTAATCTCAACTTGTTCTTGATCGCTCTTTATCGTTTACAGCCACTCCTAAGTATATTATTGCTGCGATTGACGGCTTATAGTGAAAAGAATAGATGCTTGTGTAGGTGCGGTGAGGTGTGTGCTTGTTGGAGAGGTAGGTCCTAAGGACGTGGTATCGAGTCCGGCTACGGGCGAGTTGTGTGCTTGTTGGAGAGTTAGCTCCTAAGGACGTGGTATCGACTCCCGTATTTTTGAGAGCCAACCGACCCCTTTACATTCGCTTTTGGTCGGAGCACTCTCTTTATTTTTTATGTTCTGTGATGGGTAAGCTTCTGTTAGCGTAAGCACGTCCGTGTCACGTACACCTCTACACCACCCAATGGGTCATTCATGACCACCGGGAAGAAAGGGCGCATTTGTTGGGAGTTAAGCGGAGTTGACTTCGTGTTGATAGCAGCGGTCCTACCGTTGGTTGAGTTTGATGTGATTTTTGGAATGGACTGCCTCGCGGAGCAACGTGCCAATATTGATTGTCTATCCAAGGTGGTGACCCTAAGAAGCGAAGGGCAGACGGAGGTCAAATTTGAGGGACTTAATGGAGTGGTCAGTTCCCTGATTTCGGCCTTGCAGTTGGCGCGGGCAGTTAGCCAGGGTGGAGTAGTGCTTGTAGCGTTGTTGGAGGTTCGTCTTTCCAGGTTATCACTTGGGTAAGTGCCAGTGGTGGCAGAGTTCGAGGATGTATTCCCGGATGAACTTCATGGAGCGCATCCTCGAGGGGAGATCGATTTCTCGATTGAATTAGTACCGGAGGCTAGGCCGGTGTCGCGCCCTCTGTTTAGGATGACACCAAAGGAGTAGTCTGAACTCAAGGTACAGTTGCAGGAACTGTTGGAGCAAGGGTATATAAGTCCCAGTTCTTCAACGTGAAGCGCGCCGGTGTTGTTTGTTAAGTAGAAAGACGGTAGTATGCGGCTGTGCATAGACTACCGAGAGCTGAATAAATTGACCGTCAAGAATAAATATTTGATTCCTCGAATAGACGACCTGTTCGACCAGTTGGTGGGGTCAGTAGTGTATTCAAAGTTGGACTTAAAGTCAGGATACTATCAGTTGCGGATTCGGGACAAGGACATACCCAAGACAGTGTTTAGTACGAGGTATGGACACTTCGAGTTCTCGGTGATGTCGTTCGGGCTGACGAACGCACCATCTGTATTCATGGATTTGATAAATCGAGTATTTCAAAAATACTTGGACTCTTTTGTAGTTGTTTTTATTGACGACATCTTGGTGTATTACAAATCAGATGTGGATCATGAGACTCACTTGAGAATGGTCTTGCAAGTGTTGAGGGAGAACCAGTTGTATGCAAAGTTCTCAAAGTGCGAGTTCTGGTTAGAGAAGGTGACATTTTTGGGCCACGTGATTTGTGGGTATAGGGTGGTGGTAGATCCAAAAAAGGTGGAAGCCATCAGAGATTAGCCAATTTTGAGAACCGTGGTGGAAGTCCGAAGTTTTCTTGGACTTGCCGGGTATTATAGAAGATTCGTGGAAAACTTTTCGCGGATAGCTCAACCCCTCACCTCACTTGTAACACCCTTATCCGTTGTATGGAAAATAAGAGAACGTCCAGCTAGAACCCGACACCATATACCACGGACAATCGGAAGGGTTACCTATGAAAAACCAAACTATCCAATTAAGACTACTCGTCCTAACACAAAGCATTCTAGTGGATGCTTTTAAACAGTTGAAAGAACCCATAATTATATTCAATAATCATGAATGTCCAACACCACTACAACTGGAAAGAAAACCAATACACTGAAACGTACACGGCCTTATGGCCTTATAGGAGTTCACTTAATAATATAATGTTTTCTATACATCGGCTCGCAGACCGGCCACACATGACAAAATAAAGTATAACTATTCGCTTTGGCCTTCTAGGGCCAGCACAGCAACATGGGCTCCAGCCCGCTATTTGGCACTCGGCTCCGCAGCACCTGTAAGCAACATTCCACCGCACGGTGGAAAACAAATCAACGGTCAGCCAAAAGCTGACCAAATTATAACGACCCCGCCCCTAACTCGGGACGGCGGTGCTACTTCCCTGCAATTCATTAGCCCAGCTAAACAATATAGTACAAACATGCTTCGCCACAGGTGTAGGCTCGCACGGCCAAACACCCCGTGTACTCAGGGCATATTATCGGTGAATCCTGACACTTCAGCGTCTTCACCACCACCCCCGGGATGGCAACAACGTGAGCATTTTAGCCTTTCTGACCACTGTCTAAGGCTCCCGACTATGCCAATGGACAGTCCCCTTTTCGGGTCTCTCGCACCGAACCACATAACCCAGGTCCGATTCCACTTGCCTGTTGCTCACAACGCGTAGTACACCTTAAGACGTACGCACAAGCCAAACTTCTCTCGGATCCTGACATTTCCAAACAATCACATAACCCAGTTTTGTTCAAGGCCGGTTCCCAGACCGCCAAGTTAGAAGAACAACGATTCTGCTCAGTTTTTCGGGTGCGCCTTGGAGTTAATCCCCAAGGATCCCTGCTGTAATCTACCGCGCAGAATCCCGAAAACCCAAAGTACAGAGTCTTCTCCGATAAAACCATAACAATTGCAACATCACCGATCCAATCTAACATGTCCGAGTAGGCTTCACACACAATGCCTATGTCCGTACTTCAATTCCGGACTCTATATGCAACACGAGGGGGACTATTCCCGTCAACCCCAAGGAACACTGCACACTCTCCGCACACTCGTGGGAGTGGGTTTCCCTATGAAAAAAGGAAGAGAGCTTCACATGCTCAAGTAGAGAATCGTTACCCTTATAGTACGCTTTTGCGCCATGGAAAATTACATGGATAGAAGTCTTTTCAACGGGATTTCATCCATGGATCCGCTCTTGGTTCTCTAAATGGTGCTCCGATGCTCCACCGATGGCCGGAATCCTCCTCCTTCTTCCTCCTCTCTCTAACTCCTTGAAAGAGAGTGCTTAAGAGAGAAATGAGAAATTGATCCTCTATTTCCGACCTTAACAGAGCAGGAACTCATCTGGGCTATTGGATCTTAATAAAAGAAAATGCACGGCTCAGATCTGTTCAGAAATCCTCAAACCTGGGCCGAACACGGCCTCGCACATGTCGTGTCCCACGCTGTGTGCCTCGATCCAGGCACGATCGTCGAATGCCGAAATACCACACGGGCAAAGACACTCCTGTATCTCAACCTGACATGCCCGTATTGGGTCCTCGACACGCCCGTGACCGGAGGCGTGTCACGTATAACCATCGTACCAACCGTCATGTCTTTCGAGAATACGGGTACTGACATAGGTAGGCACACGCCCGTGTCCGATGACACGCCCGTGTCAGTCTGCCGTGTTTCCTGTCGTTTCCTTCTCTGGATACAGCTGACAAAAACACCAAGCAAGACGCAGCCTTGGACACGCACATGTCCTAGGCCGTGTACCCCTATACAGGCACCAAAATTACTTTTGGACGCGACCAGCTCGATAACGATTTTCGGGGCGTTACAAATCTCCCCCCTTAAGGAATTTCATCCCGAAATTAAGTAAAGGTATACAAAAATTAAATGTTACCTGAGTGGAGTAATTCGGAGTATTCCTCCAACATAGTTTGCTCTCACTCCCATGAAATCTCCTCACGTCCGCAGTTATCCCAACGAACCTTAACCATTCGGATTTCCTTGTTGCGGAGTCGTTTGACTTCAACGTCTTCTATACGTATAGGCTTGACCTTTTTCGTCAACTCGTAATCCACTGGCACTTGATCAACCGCGACTATCTGCGAAGGCTCTTGCACCGCCTTCCGCAACATCGATACGTGGAACACGTTATGTAGCCCACTCAACTCTACCGACAGCTTCAATCTATCCTGAAAGAACTAGTTCCTAAACACCTAGAGGGGGGTGAATAGGTGCACTTAAAATTTTTAAACTTTTAAGGCAGAAATACAGTACAGTAATTGCAATTCACAGCACAGATAACACAGCAATGACACAAGCATACAATCACAGAGAGCACAAAGGATTTATAGTGGTTCCCCAAGGTCTGGGTACATCCACTTTCCCCCTTCTCATATCTAGTAGTGTACTAGATTCGGCCTAACTTCTCCACTACTTCTCAGATCCACAGATCTTACAGCTCAGAACCCCAAATAGGTTCCTACAACTCAGAGTGATCCCACTCCTACAACTCAGGCACAAGACCCTACCACTCAGTCTTCACCAAGACCTACACTCAGCCTTTAACAAGACATACACTCAGCCTTCAACAAGGCCTACACTCAGCCTTCAACAAGGCCTACACTCAGAGAAATGTATGTCCTACACTCAGGCACAGAAGCCCTACCACTCAGTCTTTATAAATATAGGCTTACAACTCAGATCCCTTAGGATCATACAAAAAATAAAGAGTACAAGAATTAATAACCACAACTCTGATTGAGAAAGTAGAGTTGATTGGCTTCTTGATGAGTTCTTGAAAGAACTTTACAGAGATCAACCTCCCTTGGCTTTCTTCAAAGCTTCTTGAATTAGAACACAGTCGGGTTGTATCTCTATGAAGATGATCTTCAATCAACTGTTGTCTTGAGAATCAGATCTCAATCTGAAACTTTCTTATCAGCCTGGTTCAATAGCTTTCTTCTTAGAAGGGGCTTTCTCTCTCCAACTTCTTAGATCTTCACTTGAATGTCTTCTTCTTGTTTGTTGTTTCTCACTTCAATGAATCATTCTCATCAATCTCTCCTTCTATTGAAGGAATAAGCCTTTATATAAGCTTTCTTCATGGTGACCGGCTGATCTGGTTTCTAACGATCTTCTGACAGCTCTGACAGTAGCAGTTGACCGGTTGAAATGGCAGCTGTCAAGTCATTCAGTCACTTCTTGAAAACTCAATCACTGTCTGAAAGTGTCGAGACAGATAGTCTTTATGTGTCGACATAATTAGACCAAGTTTCGACACAAGTAGACTAAGTGTCGACACTAGCCTTCATGGTGTCGACACAACTCCTTGTGTTGTAGAAACTGCTTCTCGACACTGCTTCTTCAGAATGTGTCGACATTGATCCTGTGTGTCGACACAAGTCCTTCTTCTTCAATACTTAGTTGATTTCTGCTAAGTGTCGACATAACTCCTTTGTGTCGACACATCTTCTTGTGTTGAAACTTGCTAAGTGTCGACACATCTTCCTTGTGTCGACACATGCCTTCTGTGTTGAAACTTTTGTTGAGTGTCGACACATCTCCTTTGTGTCGACACATTCTTCATGTGTTCAGATTTTTGCTGAGTGTCGACTCAGCCTTTGTGTCAACACTTGTACTTGAACTTTGTTGAAGTTTGCTGAGTGTCGACACAGCCTCCTAGTGTCGACACTTTTGATGTCGACAAAGTTCCTCTGGGTGTCGACACTGCTTCTAAGTGTCGACACTGATTCTTTAGACAATTCTTCACTGTGTGTCGACACTGCCTGTATGTGTCGACACTTTTCTTCTGGTGTCGACTCTGTCTTCCTAGTGTCGACACAATTACTCCAGTGTCGACACTGCTTCTCTGGGTGTCGACATAAGCCTTCTTAAGTGTCGACACTTTTCTTCTGGGTGTCGACACATGGACTTAGAAACTTTTCCTGCAAACCTACAGTTACTAAACCTGCACAAAGAAACTCAAAGCACATCAAATACACCTTGATGTATATCATTGAGTAGGGTGAGGCTTCTTCAAATCAGGTATATATATTCCAATGTACCCAACAATCTCCCCCTATTTGGAGAATTCATAACCCTTAGTCAATGATATACATCATATATAACAAATTCTCAGTATGATGTACAACAAATTTATGTGACAGGGAAAATACTTAAACAATATGTATAAACAGAACATATATAAACAATTATCTCAGAACACTTAATGAAATAGATTTGAAACATGACACAATGTTCTTTCAAATTCCAACATTTTCATTAGTCAAAAGTTTACATAGAAGTTTAATACAAATGATTGCAATTTGTAAACTAAAGAAAATGTTATCCTATGGCTGCTCTGGCTCCTTGATTACAATCCCTTTTCCAGATTGAATCTTTGCTTGAACTTGAGCTTCAGTGTCATCAGCAGCAGCAGGCTTCTTCCCTTTAAGATCTTTCTTTTTCAACTCATCAGCCTTAATCTTCTGCCTTTCAAAATAGTGACAAGGCTTGGGAAAATACTTGCTAGGCTCCTGTGCATTACGAGGTAGCTTTCCCAGTTTAGCCTTTCTTCTATATTGTACAATGGCCTCTTGCCTATTCTCATGCTTCCTCCACTCCACGTCAGAAAACCACTTGCCTCTATCCAGGACATTGTCCTTAGCAGCCTTCCATGCAGTCAAGATGATATTACTGAAAGTGGGGCTCATTGTTCAAAATCAGGTCTCAATTCAGTTTGCTCTCTGAATCTTTTCTTAGACAATTGAGCCTCTTGTTCCTTTAATAAGGCCTCTTGCTCTTTGAGTATTGCCTCTGGCACAGGCTGGACAACTTTCTCTATGATGACATTCTGATTTCCCTCAGGAGGACTATACATAGATTGTATTTCTTGATGTATCATGTCAAAGTCTGGTGGAGGGTATATCACTTGAGCCACTTCAGCTTGTTCTCCTCCAAAGTATGCAGGATTGATTCCAGACTCTGCAACATTGTCATCATCACATAAGGGTGGATATCCAAGGGTGGCTTTGATGGAATTTGAAATCCATTTGGCATGATCAGAGCCTGTCTTGACTAATACCCTCTCTCCCTTTATGACTTCTCTCTCTATATGATCCCTCAGATCATCTTTCTAAAATCTTATCTGTGCATTCAGATAGTTAACTCTATCTTTATAGAAAGGTTTTAACCTTTGGAGCTTGTCAGTGATAGCCTTTTGAGAGTCTTCAATGGTAGTTTTGACAGCAGTTAGGCTCTCTTGCAATTGCTTGTCAAATTCAGCCTTGGCAGTAGCACTTGTTGTAGTCTAAGCAGTAGCTATATTTTTCATTTCAGTTATAATGGCATTATGTGAAGCAGTGAGATTATCATTCAACCTTATCTGGTTTTCCAGGACATAGCCTTGCTTCACTTCTAGGTCATCATGTTTTGTCTTTATTTTCTCTTGATGTGTGGCTAGATAGACTACTGCATTTCCTCCTTTATGGAAGTAGTCAGTCATTTCCTTCTTGTTAAGATTCACTTCAAATCTGATAGATTTGATGTCTTGTGCAAGATCAAACTGCAGAGATTTATGCCCTTCATCCACATATTTTTCTAGAGCTTGCCTTTGCTCATCTAAGTTGATTTGCAATGCTACCTGCAGAGAACTGTAATCAGTAGTGGTGGCAGGCTGGGGAGTAATTGTCTGTAGGGCTTTCTTATAATTCTGGCTCCTTCTCTTGAAGACTTGGAACTTCCTCTTCTTGGCTCTAACAGCCTCTTCATTTTCTGAAGCAGATGTGCTGACTATGTCTACTCTTTCCTTAGGACTAGGATGTGAATCCTTCTCAGTCCTTTGCAGTTCCTCAGCATCCTTTGGCTTCTCTGTCTCTTGTGTAGCAGTTTCCTCTACATTCTCCATATGCTTCCCCTCAATATTTACTTTCTCCCCCTCAACAGCAGCTATTTCTCTCTCAAGATCTGTCTGTACCAGATCAGGGAATAGCTCTTCTAATGTGAATTCCTGTTGAGAGTGGGATGGAGAATCTCTGAGCTCATCTACCACTTTATTAGCAACAGATGTGTCTTCCATGACAACATCTTGTGGTTGAGGGTGTATCTGTGTTTGCTGATGAACATTAGGTAATGAATCAGTCAAAACTTCATCCTCAATAGGGAAATCTAATTGACTAATTTCAGTGATTACCTCTAGGATGGTTTGAGTATCCCTTTCACTGTCTAGTGGAGTTGGCTCTTCCATAAGTAGAGGCTCCCCCTGGAGTGGATGCAAGTGAATTGGGCTAGCTGGTGGTAGCTCCCCCTGCCTCGGTGCTTCTTCTTGTCTTGCTGGAGACTGACCAGCATTTCCAGTCTCTTCATCATCAGGAGTAAAGACAACTTGCACTTCAGAGCTGCTGGAGGATTCATGAGCCACAGTGACTGTCTTCTTCTTCTTTTTCTGGGGTGTGTCCTTTACTGGAGATGGCAGTTCCTTTGTCAACACTCTATCCCACCTAGATAAAATTCTCATATCCATTTTCCTCATGTGGTTAATCTTTGAACCTACAGGCTGGTTCATCACCTCAGGTATACTACCAGCTAAGTATAGACTTAGAATTCTACCCAGATTGGGCTTCTTCACACTTTCTTTTATCTTGTCAAACATAACTGCAGACCAATCAGTATTAAGTGTGAAGATAATCCTCGTCATCAAACTGAACATATAAGCTGGAATTCTGTCATGTCCTCCAAGCTTGCTCAGGATGACCTTGCCCACAATTTCAGACAAGAATTTTCCTTGGATGTTCATCCCTTTTCTGTTGAAAACTGATCGAATTTTCAGATTGGAATCCAGTCCACACCATCTCAATGCCTCTCTAGTCTTAGAAGCAGATACATCTTCTTCCTCTTTTGTTCTTGGTAGTTGAAGTATCTTCCTCAGACTTTTCTGTGTGATCTTAACTTTGGCTGCATGAACTCTGGACTTAATTTTGAGTCCAAAGTCGTCAAGTGATGCTGCACTCAAAAACTCAAGGACCTCCTTCTTCCAGATCTTGATTAGTTCTGATACAAGATATTCCAATACAGTTTCGGCAATTAGGGTTACCACACCTTTGATTTCAGGTTCCGCGTCATCAAAGGCGTGTCGCACGAGCTCATTTCCTTCATTAACATTCTCTTCTAGCTTGTGCTCCATTAGGGTTTGAAGAAATTTTGAATTTGGAGAATAGAGATGTCGACACACAAGTTTGGTCTCGAACCTTTGGTGAGCGTGTCGACAAACAATGGTGAGAACCTATTTATACCTTTCTAGAATCGAAGATGAAAAGGCGCGTCAAAATACTTAAATTGTGTCGACACTGTGAAAAAGTGTCGACACTTACTTATAATGTCTCGACAACTATGTGTCGACACAAGTATAGTCGACAGAATATATGTGTCGACACTTATATATGTGTCGACACCACTTAGCTCGACACTTAGTCGAGACTCTACGAGACTAATTCTGTGTAAAGCCTAAGTGTCAACACCACCCTGGATGTGTCGACACCTACCCTGCATGTGTCGACACCAATTCTCTGAAGTGTCGACACAAACTTCTTAGATGTGTCGACACCATTTCTCTGAAATGTCGACACCACTACTATGTGTCCACACAGACAACTCTGTGTGTCGACACCATTTTACTTAGCCAATTTTTGTAAACTATTCTAAGTTTATCATCCCTAATTCAATTTTAAATTTATTGAATTTGGTTTCATCTAAGGGCTTAGTATACATATCAGCTAGCTGATTATCTGTATTAATATACTCTAGTGAAATATCTCCTTTTTCCACATGTTCCCTTAGAAAATGGTATTTTATTTCTATGTGCTTAGTCCTACTATGGGAGACAGGATTATTTGCAATAGAAATAGCACTAGTAGAATCATAAAATAAAGGTGTTCTACTTACTTGAATACCATAATCTTCTATCTGGTGTTGTATTCATAGTAGTTGTGCACAGGAACTTCCTGCAGCAATATACTCTGACTCAGTTGTGGAGATAGCCACACTGGTCTGCTTCTTGCTACTCCAAGACACTAGTCTTCAACCTAGAAATTGACAGGTGTCTGTAGTACTTTTTCTATCTTCCTTGCAGCCTGCAAAATCTGCATCTGAATAACCTGTCAGTTCAAACTCTCCATTCCTAGGGTACCGAAGGCCTAGATAAGGAGTGCCCTTAAGATATCTCAAAATTCTTTTGACTGCTGTCAAGTGAGATTCCTTAGGGCAAGCTTGGTACCTAGCACAGACACATGTAGCATACATGATATTTGGTCTACTAGCAGTCAAATACAGTAGGGAACCAACTATCCCTCTATACAAAGTTTCATCTACAGGTTTCCCTGCATCATCTTTGCTTAGAGACATGCTTGACCCCATAGGATTTTTCATGGTAGTGGATGATTCCATAACATACTTCCTTATCAATTCTAGGGTGAACTTAGAATGGCATATGGATAAACCATCCTCAGTCTGTCTAACTTAGAGAACCAAGAAGAACTTAAGTTCCCCCATACTGCTCATTTCAAATTGTCCTTGCATTAGTTTTGCAAACTTTCTACAAAGACCACTTTCTGTAGACCCAAATATTATGTCATCTACATATATTTGAACTAAGATAATCTTGCCTCTGGATTCCCTAAGGAATAGAGTTTTTTCTATTTTCCCCCTTGTGAATTTATTTTCAAAGAGGAAACTAGACAGGGTTTCATACCAAGCCCTAGGGGCTTGTTTTAACCCATACAAAGCCTTCATAAGTCTATAAACATAATTAAGTTTAGTAGAATCAACAAAACCTGATGGTTGTTCTACATAGACTTCTTCCTTCAGATTTCCATTCAGAAAAGCTGACTTAACATCCATTTGGTATACCTTGAACCCTTGAAATGTTGCATAGGCAAGGAACATCCTTATTGCTTCCAGTCTTGCTACTGGAGCAAAGGTCTGATCAAAATCTACACCTTCTTCCTACATATATCCTTTTGCAACAAGTCTAGTTTTGTTCTTTATAATTACTCCATTTTCATTGATCTTGTTCCTAAAGATCCACTTAGTTCCTATAATGTTGTGGTCTTTTGGTTTAGGAACTAGCTCCCAGGCTTTGCATCTTTTGAACTGGTTCAGCTTCTCTTGCATAGCCTCAATCCAATGAGGATCTAGGATTACTTCTTCAAATTTCTTTGGCTCTACTTGGGATAAAAAGCTGGAGTAGAGAACTGAACTTAGATTCCTGCTCCTTGTTTGTACCCCTTGTCTGAGATCTCCAATAATTTGATTGGCTGGATGATCTTTTAAATGCCTATTTGATGGAGGCAGCCTGTCTTCTGGTTGTATAACTTCAGCTTCTTCATTCAGCAGCTCCTCTTGGTCTTCTTCAGCAACAGGAGTATCTTGTACTCCCACTGGACAACAGCCACTATCATCCACTTGCTGACTTGCAGTAGAACCTTCTTCAATAGAAAGCTTGTCCACCTTCTCAGTCACACCTGTAGAGCTGCAAACACTTCTAGGCAATTCATTGTTCATGAGTCTAGCTTCATCAAACACTACATGAACAGACTCTTCTACAACTTGAGTAGTCAAGTTGTAGACCCTATAAGCCTTACTGTTGTTGTTGTACCCAACAAAGATCCCCTCTTGGGATTTGGCAGCAAACTTGGTTAAATAAGATTTACCATTGTTAAGTATATAGCATTTACAACCAAAGATCCTGAAATAGGATAGATTTGGTTTTCTGCCCTTCACAATCTCATAGGGGGTCTTCTTGTGGCTCTTTGTGATAGTAGCCCTATTGATCACATGACATGCAGTATTAACTGCCTCAGCCCAGAAATATTCTGGGAGAGATGTGTCACTCAATAGGGTTCTACCAGCCTGTATCAAGGTTCTATTTTTCATTTCAGCAATACAATTTTGCTGAGGAGTTCTTGGTGAGGAAAATTCCTGAAATATCTCAAACTCTTCACATAGCTTTGTCATACTATCAGACTGGAATTCATTACCATGGTCACTTCTTATTTTGACCACTGTACTGTCTAACTCATTCTGAATTTGTTTGATAAAACTATAAAAGATACTAGGAGTTTCAGATTTTTGCCTTAGGAAGAATACCCAGGAAAACCTTGAATAATCATCTACAACCACAAATGTGTAGACCTTCCTACCTAGGCTATGAACTGGCATAGTACCAAAAAGATCCATATGCAAGAGGTATAGGCACCTCACAGCATCTTTGTTCTCAATGCTATTAAAGGTGGATTTGGTCTGCTTGCCCTTTTGACAAGCTGAGCATATCCCATCCTTTATACACTTAACCTGAGGACCATTCCTCACTAACTCTTTGCTAAAGAGTTGACCAATTGTCTTATAGTTAAGATGAGCCAGCCACTTGTGCCATTTAACACAATATGAGACTTTCTCATCAGCTACAAGACAAACTAGAGAAACAATGTTCTCACTCAAAATGTCTAGACAATAGACATTTCTCTTCCTATATCCTGTCAGAATGATCTTTTGATTACTTGACCAACTGATATGACAACCATCCTTGACAAATGAGATGTCATATCCTAAATCACTCAGCTGACTTATGCTAATGAGGTTATGTTTCAAACCCTTTACATAAGCCACTTGAGTAATTGTAATTAGGTTGCTAGAAATGTTACCAAAGCCTTTAATGATTCCTTTTTCAGAACCACCAAAGGTAACTTTAGGACCATCCTTGATTGGTGTACAGTCCTTCAGCAATCCCCTAGTTCCAGTCATATGCCTGGAACATCCACTGTCCAAGTAACATATTGGGACATGGCCACTTGGACTCACCTGCAAAACAGATTACTTAACCTTAGAACCCAAATAATTCTTGGGTCCTTGGTGCAAGTTAGTCTAACTCTTAACAAAACTACCTGTAGCTTTTCTAGCAGGCAGTTTGCTACTCACCTTGGCACTTGAATTGTGCCAACAGTCTATGGCAAAGTGGCCTACCTTGCCACAACACAAGCACTCAAATCTGTTGTACCTTTGTTTAGGTACAACCGTGGCTGTTTTATCTACAGCAGGCTTCTTGTTGAGTACTGGGACTTTGCCCTTAGACTTGGACTGTACAGTCCTGACAGGTTTTGTAAACCCCAATCTAGTTTTACCCTTATGAGGTACAAACTCATCTATCAAAGGTAGAACAGATTTTGGTTTAGAGAAACTTGCTACAATATCTCTCTCCTTCTGAAGACTAATCTCCAGATTTCTAATTTGATCATTTTTAAATGTAATAGTCCCCATCTGAATAACTGTAATATTCTTCAGTCTGGCTATTTCATTTAATTTCTGATCAAATAACTTGTCAAAATCTATTGCAGCCACTTTAAGACTAGCATTCTCCTTAGCCTGAGTCTTGGCCAAGAGTTTGCTTTTTTCAAAGCTTGCAACAATACTCTATATTCATCAATTAACTGATGAATGTCTCCTTCAGATTCAGATCCACTCACATCACTTGATGCTAATGTATCTGAATCTGACTCAGTACTAGAAATTGAACTTGAAGAACAATTTTGTACCTGACTAGGTCCAGGCTGATCCTGGATTTTGTCTCCTTCTGATAAGGCCATCAGTCCATTGCACTGAATGTCCTCATGCTCATAAATTGAGTTCATTAGCTGCATGAACTCATTTTCTTCTTCTTCAGCAAACAAGCCAATATAGGCTTCATCTTCTGAATCTGTTTCTGAAGATGACATATCAGTCAGACTTTTATCCTTCTTGGCAACAATGGACCTTTCCTTTTTGCCCTTGAACTGTGTCTTTTTCTTGTCAGTGGACTCTTTCCTCTTTTCTGGACAATCAGCTATTACATGTCCTTGTCTATTGCAACAATAGCATACTATCTTTGAGGATGTAGTTTTACTAGACTTGGACTTTCTCCTGTCATTCCTTGATGAGTTCCTGTTCTGATAATAGTCATCTTTTGTCTGTGAAGTGGATGGTTTGGACCTCCACTGCTTCTTCTTTAGAAACTTCTAAAAATGCCTAGTAAATGCAGCAAAGTCTTCATCACTTTCACTGCTTTCTGACTTCGTGCTATCTGAAGTATCTGTCTCAGCCTCAGCAACTTTTTGAGATGGAGATGGAGACTTGCTTTTATATTTCCTAGTGGCTTCAGTCTTGAAGGCCACAGCTCTTTCTTTGTGCTCCACTCTTGTAGTCTTTTCTTCCTCCTTCCTTACCATTATCTGCATCTCATAAGATAACAGTTTTCCAAACAAAGTTGGAGGAGGTATGTCAGCTAATTTGGCCACTTCCCTTATGTCACAGATCTTGGTGTCTCAGTCCTTTATCAGGGATCTCAAGAACTTATCATTCAATTCATAATTGCTGAACTCTCATCCATAGTACATCAATTCATTGACTATCCTATAGAATTTCTTGTAGCATTCAGTTATGCTATCAGACCTGCCTTGTCTGAAGCTTTCATACTCTTAGTTTAACAAAGACTTCATGTCTTGTCTAACTTCTTCAGATCCCTCCATGTAAACTATCAGTGTGTCCCACATTTCTTTTGATGTTTTACAATGTATTATGTTCTGAAATGTGGCATCATCAATTGCACTTACAATAATATTCTGGGCCCTCTTGTCCATAGTGGCCAGAATTATTTCATTCTTGGTCATTTCTGAATAGTCTTTGGGAGTTCTCTTATTTGCATCTAAAATAAATACTTTCATTGGCACATATGGCCCTTCTTTAACTGTAATATATATTCTTGGGTCAGAGGCTTTCATAAAAAGTCTAACCCTTTCTTTCCAAATGCCAAAGATCTCCTTTCTGCAGATTGGCAATTTCATGGATCCTAGCTCTTTGTGATTCTCAGTTGAACCCATTTTCTTGATTCTTGATTATGCTGATTCTGCCTACAGGATCTTTACTCAGACTGTTATGTCCTTTTTGAGTAACCTCCCTCTGATACCACTTGAAAGAACTAGTGCCTAAACACCTAGAGGGGGGCTGAATAGGTGCACTTAAACTTTTTAAAGTTTTAAGGCAGAAATACAGTACAGTAATTGCAATTCACAGCACAGATAACACAACAATCACACAAGCATACAATCACAGAGAGCACACCGGATTTATAGTGGTTCCCCAAGGTCTGGGTACATCCACTTTCCCCCTTCGCCTATCTAGTAGTGTACTAGATTCGGCCTAACTTCTCCACTACTTCTCAGATCCACAGATCTTACAGCTCAGAACCCCAAATAGGTTCCTGCAACTCAGAGTGATCCCACTTCTACAACTCAGGCACAAGGCCCTACCACTCAGTCTTCACCAAGACATACACTCAGCCTTTAACAAGGCCTACACTCAGCCTTCAATAAGGCCTACACTCAGAGAAATGTATCTCCTACACTCAGGCACACAAGCCCTGCCACTCAGCCTTTATAAATATAGGCTTACAACTCAGATCCCTTAGGATACTACAAAAAATAAAGAGTACAAGAATTAATAACCACAACTCTGATTGAGAAAGTAGAGTTGACTGGCTTCTTGATGAGTTCTTGAAAAAACTTTGTAGAGATCAACCTCCCTTGGCTTTCTTCAAATCTTCTTGAATTAGAACACAGTAGGGTTGTATATCTATGCAGATGATCTTCAATCAACTGCTGTCTTGAGAATCAGATCTCAATCTGAAACTTTCTTATCAGCCTGGTTCAATAGCTGTCTTTTTAGAAGGAGCTTTCTCTCTCCAACTTCTTAGATCTTTACTTGAAGGTCTTCTTCTTGTTTGTTGTTTCTCACTTCAATGAATCAATCTCATCAATCTCTCCTTCTGTTGAAGGAATAAGCCTTTATATAAGATTTCTTCAGGGTGACCGGCTGATCCAGTTTCTAACGATCTTCTGACAGCTCTGACAGTAGCAGTTGACCGGTTGAAATGGCAGCTGTCAAGTCATCCAGTCACTTCTTGAAAACTTAGTCACTGTCTGAAAGTGTCAAGACAGATAGTCTTTATGTGTCGACACAAATAGACCAAGTGTCGACACAAGTAGACTAAGTGTCGACACTAGCCTTCATGGTGTCGACACAACTCCTTGTGTTGTAGAAACTGCTTCTCGACACAAGTGCTTCTTCAGAATGAAGTCTGCGGACTGTGCGGCCTGGTATCTGCGGATAGGACGTTGGCTTGGTTTAGCCATGGAGCGGCCTGAGCGGATAGAGGCTTGCGGACTGGTGCATTTCTCAGTGGCCGTGGTGCAAGCTTGTGCTGATTGGCGGTTTGGCTCTTATCCGCGGGAAGCTTGCGGACTGGCGTGTCCGTGGTGTGGGCTGTTGCGGACTGGGCTTAGAGCTTGGCTGAGGCTTTGTCGAGCTCTGGTGTTACAGCAGGTGCCTTGATGTGGAGGTCGATTGGCTGACTGGTGATTGGAATCCGGGAGGTAGCTGTTGCGTTGGGCAGGTGTGCGAGGAGCCTGCGGACTGCTTGCAGTCTGTGCTAGGGTGTTTGGAGGACGGGAGTTTGTGTCCGCCATACTCGCATTGGCCTATGATGGTTTTGGACTTGGTTACACTGTGCCAAGACCATGGTGTCTGCAGTATCTGCCAAGTCCGATGTTGACCGGGCGCACTATTGTTGTTTGCCTTTGGTCGTGGACTTATGGCGGATTGAGGCTTGAGTCTTGCGGACTGCCTCGGGTTTGTGCGGACAGCCATTGAAGGGGATTGCTGTCCTGCAGTGGTTGTAGGCTTTGCGGACTGATGCCTTGTCCACATAACTTAGGCGCACTGAAGAGGGTTCGCCAATGTTGCCTTACTCCTGGCGGTTTTCCTTGGTAGCCGGCCAAGTCCTTGCGGACTCAGCGGACGGTGTTTTTGCTATCGCGTGGGCTAGGGTGGTGTCGCTATCTCTAGGGCGGTGACCACACTCCTCACCTCGCCTATAAATAGGACCCCCCTGACAGTTCTACAGTAACATGAGTGAACAGTAAGTTGGGTCGGCGACGAGCTGCGGTCTCAGTTTTTCTTTCCGCGCGGATTGAGTCAGAGTTAACGGTTGCTGTGTGCAGGTCGCGCGGGTAGCTTCAAGGAGCCAGGAGTTTGGCTTTGACTTCGGCCAAGTACTTGGAAGTTGTGCGGTCTCTGCGGATTCAGCAGGAGGTCGCTCTGCGGCTTATCAACGCTGTTTCAACTTTGCCAGCTTCAATAACCTGTCCGCCGGCTTCAGACGGGTAGGGGGTGTTCTTCAGTTCAGCTTCAGCAGGAGACGAATAATGGCGTGTCCGCGCAGCCTCGCGGCTTCGGCGGACTCCGTGGCTATTCAGCGGATTGCAGCTTAAGCTCGGGCAATCTCAGCAGACTCGGCGACCTCGGCGGTCTCGGCGGACTCCGGTGCTGTACGCCCGGCTTGTTTTTGGTGCTTTCTGTTTACAGTTGTTTGTACTAGCGAAATCATGTCTCGCTATGTATGCCTCGCGTTGTAAAGAAGTGAATGTATAAAAGATCTGCTTGTGCTTCCATTGTTTGTTGGGTTATCCTTGTTCCTTGGTTTTTCGTTTGTTCAACGTGCGAACTGGGTAGTGCCGAAGATATTAATTTGGCGTTTGGGCTACCTTGCTGACCACGCTGAGAAAATTTTAACATGGTATCAAAGAGATGTTCAGTTGCGTGAGCGGAAGTCAACCAGTGTTGTTACTCAGTGCTTGAGAGGTGATCAACCTGTGTTGTTGCTCGGAGCTTCTGAAAGGTTTCCAACAGGTGTTTCAATGGAAGGGAGTTTTGCAAGGGGTCTTGGCATTGAACTCTTAATGCCGACTAACTTCAAGAAGTGGAAGTCATGCATGAAGAGTTATCTTCTTGGCGAGGAGCTGTGGGAAGTCATCGGTGGTGACGACAGGCAGGAATTTACGGCTGCATTTGGTACTGCTGAGCAGGTTAGGCTCTAGAGAAGAACAAATGCTAAGGCGGAGTTCATTCTGAAGAAGGCCGTGTCTCCAGAACTGTTTGATCACATCATTGGATGTGAGTCGGCTGCTGATATTTGGACAACCATTGATTTGTTGTTCAATAGGAAGAATGTGGAGCGGCTTTAGTTTCTAGAGAATGAGTTGGCCAGGGCAACTCAGGGAGACCTTTCCATCTCGAAGTACTTCTTAAAGATGAAGAGCTTGTGTGCTGAGCTGTCGTCACTGGATCCTGATGAGCCTATCTCTGAGGCGAAGATGAAAAGGCACATTATCCGCGTCTTTCGGGAGGAGTATGTGGCCTTTGTGACATCTGTTCAAGGGTGGGCTACTCAGCCATCTTCGCTGGAGCTGGAGAATCTGCTTGCATCGTAGGAGAGCTTGGCAAGGCAGATGGCTGGAGTGAACCTTAATCAGGAAGGCAGCGAAGCTCTCTTCTCAGGCAAGAAGAAAGGATGGGAAGGTAAGAAGAAGAAGAAGGTGCAGGCCGCTGGTGAGAAGGAGACTTCAACTTCATATCAGCCGGAGAGGAGCAATGCTCCTAAGGACTGGAAAAAGAACTTGAAGTGCTACCGGTGTCATCGGCGAGGGCACTTCAAGCGGGACTGCAAGGTCAAACTGCAGTCTGGGCATGCTGCGGGTAAGGTGGAAACTTGCTCGAGAAGTGAAGAAGCAGAATGGGGCGGAGCTTTCATGACGGACACTTGTGTCCGGGCCTTGTCTACTGAGGACTTCAACGGAGAGTGGATCGTGGACTCCGGGTGTGGTCATCACCTCACTGGGGACAAGTCCAAGTTCACCTCCATGCAGGCATACTCAGGTAATGAAGCTATTATCACTGCTGATAATACTGTTTATGCAGTAGAGAAATAGGGGGTCATGTCTTTGGGTAGTGATCAGGGGCCAATCACGTTAAGGAGTGTGTATCACGTGCCGGGCATGAAGAAGAACCTCTTCTCGGTGACCAATGGGGTGGACGCTGGTTATCACGTTCTATTTGGGCCAACAGACGTGAGGTTCCTTCGCAACGTATCAGTGGTGAAGGCTGATGTTGCTCATGTAGGGAGGAGGGTGAAGAACTTGTTTGTTCTTGCCACCAATTCTTATGTTGATAGGATGAGGGCCAATGATAGCGCTGCTATCTGACATGAGAGGCTGGGGCATATTGGCATGGACAAGCTGAAGGTGATGGCTAGTAGAAGTTTGGTGAAGGGGTTGCCTAAGTTGTCTTCCTTTGGTGACGGGCATGTTTGCGCGGGCTATCAATACGGTAAGGCACATCGCCTTCCGTTTGATAAATCACAAACAAGGAGCAAGAAACCATTAGATTGTATACATGGCGACTTGATGGGACCGACGGTTACTGCCAGCCTTGTTGGAAGCAGATACATTCTTGTCTTGGTTGATGACTACTCAAGGTATACTTGGGTGTACTTCTTAAAGGAGAAGTCGGAAGCCTTCCGTTTGTTTATGGAGTTTAAGGAGTTGGTAGAATGTCGGCTTGGCTTGCGGATCAAGAAGCTTAGAACGGACAACGGTGGTGAGTTTAACTCCTCCGAGTTTTCTAACTTCTGCAAGAAGCACGGGATCAAACGAGAGCTTACTTGTGCTCACACTCCACAACAAAATGGGGTAGCAGAGTGGAAGATCCGTAATCTGACGGAGATTTGCAAATGCTGGCTTCATGAGAAAGATATCCCAAGGTCCTTTTGGGCGGATGGGATGTCTTGTGCTGCTTACGTCATCAACAGGATGCCACTCAGCCCTATCAACATGAAGACTCCTATTGAGCTGTTGCTGAAGGAGAAGCCGAGTGTGGGACACCTTAGTGTGTTCGGTTCAACTTGCTACGTGCATGTCCCGGATGCTTCACGGACAAAGCTGGATGCGAATTCAAGGAAACTTGTCTTTGTTGGCTACGATGAGCGGAAGAAGGGATGGAAATGCATGGACCCTGTGACAAAGAAGTTCGTGGTGTCAAGAGACGTTGTCTTTGATGAGCTGACGTCATATGGAGGTGGCTCGGTTGAGCTAACCGGAAGTAGCAAAGTTGATGAAGCACCGGTGGTGGCTGCTGAAGGCTTGGAACAGGAGCTTGCTGTTTCACCAGCAGCTCCTGTTGCTTCTAACTCCGAGGCTGAGCCTTCTGGCTCAGGAAGCAAGGGGAGCACTGCTCAATGCTTGCCCCAAGTAGGAGTTGATCCCGAAGAAGCAACGGAGGCAGTGAGCAAGGGGACGACCCTTCGGAGATCGAAGAGTGTTGTGAAGCCACCGGCTCGGTACTGTGATGGGAATGCAGTGAGCTTTGTCTCCTGCTTCTTTGTAGGTTCTCTGGATGAGCGAGAGCCTGCAAACTTCAACGAGGCCACTGGAGTGAAGGAGTGGGAAGGTGCCATGAAGGAAGAGATTGATGCTCTGAAGAAGAATAAAACCTGGGACCTTGTGCCCAAGGTTGATGACATTACTCTGGTTACTTGCAAGTGGGTGTATAAGTTGAAGAAGAAGGTTGATGAGAGCATTGATAGGTTCAAGGCTCGCCTGGTCGCTAGAGGATTCTCACAGCAGTATGGAGAAGACTATGAGGAGACATTCAGTCCAGTTGTGAAGAGGACTTTAGTAAGAGTTGTGATCGCCTTGGCTGCTAGCAAGGGATGGAGGTTGTGGCAACTCAATGTGAAGAATGCATTTCTTTACGGAGAGATTGACAAGGACATCTTCATGGATCAGCCGCTTGGTTTTGTCTCTGAAAAGCATCCGGACTATGTCTGCAAACTCAGGAAGGCTCTCTATGGGTTGAAGCAAGCTCCTTGAGCGTGGTATGAGAAGATTGCAGGGTACTTGCAATTCTGTGGATACCTTGCTTCTAACTCGGATTCAAGCTTGTTCGTCAAGAAGAAGGGGGAGCTACAAGTCTTGGTCCTGCTGTATGTGGATGACATGATCATCACAGGGAACTCGGAGGGGGAAGTAGCAAGGCTCAGGGCTGAGCTTGCTATACGCTTTGAGATGAAAGAATTGGGAGAGTTGATTACTTTCTCGGTCTTGAAGTGGAGAGGAAGGAGTGCGGGATTCTCATTAGCCCAAAAGGGTATGCAGATCGCATTGTGAAGCGGTTCGGCATGGGTGAAGGGAAGAAGTGCTCTACTCCACTGGAACCTGGGCTGAAACTTCGTCGAGATGAGGGAAGGGTTCTTCTTGATCCCTTGGTGTTCAGGGCTCTTGTTGGGAGCTTGATTTACCTGACGATTACAAGGCCGGACATTGCTTATGTTGTTGGCCGAGTAAGTCGGTTTATGGCTGAACCGAGGCAATCTCATCTAGTGGCGGCGAAAGGTATTCTGAAGTATGTCAAGATGACTTCTGACATGGGACTCCTCTATGGAAGGGACTCGGAGTTTGTGTTGCCTGGGTACACGGATGTTGACTATGGCGGTGATTCGGATGATCGGAGGTCTACTTCGGGTTATGTGTTCACTTGCGGTTCAGCTAGCATCTCGTGGTGTAGCAAGAAGCAGGACTCGGTGTCCGTCTCAACTATGGAGGCAGAGTATACGGCTTCGGCCTTGGCTGCTCGGGAAGCCATCTATTTGAGGAGGCTTATAGAGGATGTCCATGAAGAAGTGCAAGGGCCTACTTTACTCCGGGGTGACAACAAGAGTGCTCTCAAACTGGTTAACAATCCAGTGTGTCACGCAAGGATGAAGCATATAGAGATTGATCACCATATCATCAGGGAGAAGGTGTTGGAGGGGTCTCTGCTGGTCGGGCATGTTCGGAGTGAAGATAATCTTGCTGACATCTTCACGAAGCCACTGTCGAAGGGGCCCTTTGAGCACTTGCGTAGCTTGCTGGGCTTGGTCACCACTTCCCACTTCAAGGGGGAGTGTTGAAATTTGTGAAGTGGAAGTGGTTGACAGGACAGGCGGGCGGCCTGGGCGGACAGCGTTGGCGGACTAGGCGGACTGGGCGGACTGCGATGTGCGGCCTGGTGGAAGGTCTAGTGGGAAGCCGGCTGTCTTCTTAGCGGGTTGTTGCATGAAGTCCGCGGACTGTGCGGCCTGGTATCTGCGGATAGGACATTGGCTTGGTTTAGCCATGGAGCGGCCTGAGCGGATAGAGGCTTGCGGACTGGTGCATTGCTCAGTGGTCGTGGTGCAAGCTTGTGCTGATTGGCGGTTTGGCTCTTGTCTGCGGGAAGCTTGAGGACTGGCGTGTCCACAGTGTGGGCTGTTGTGGACTGGGCTTAGAGCTTGGCTGAGGCCTTGTCGAGCTCTGGTGTTACAACAGGTGCCTTGCTGTGGAGGTCAATTGGAGGACTGGTGTTTGGAGTCCGGGAGGTAGCTGCTGCGTTGGGCAGGTGTGCGAGGAGCCTGCGGACTCTGGCGATCTGTGCTAGGGTGTTTGGCGGACGGGAGTTTGTGTCTGCCATGCTCGCATTGGCCTTTGATGGTTTTGGACTTGGTCACACTGTGCCAAGACCATGGTGTCTGCAGTATCCGCCAAGTCCGCTGTTGACCGGGCGGACTGTTGCTGTCTGCCTTTGGTCGTGGACTTGTGGCAGATTGAGGCTTGAGTCTTGCGGACTGCCTCGGGTTTGTGCGAACAGCCATTGAAGGGGATTGCTGTCCTGCAGTGGTTGTAGGCTTTGCGGGCTGATGTCATGTCCGCATAGCTTAGGCGGACTGAAGAGGGTCCGCCAATGTTGCCTTACTCCTGGCGGTTTTCCTTGGTAGCCGGCCAAGTTCTTGCGGACTCGGCGGATGGTGTTTTTGCTATCGCACGGGCTAGGGCGGTGTCGTTATCTCTAAGGCGGTGACCACACTCCTCACCTCGCCTATAAATAGGACCCCCCTGGTAGGTCTACAGTAACTTGAGTGAACAGTAAGTTGGGTCGGCGAGGTGCTGCGGTCTCAGTTTTTTTGTCCGCGCGGATTGACTCAGAGTTAACGGTTGCTGTGTGCAGGTCGCGCGGGTTGCTTCAAGGAGCCAGGAGTTTGGCTTTGACTTCGGTCAAGTACTTGGAAGTTGTGCGGTCTCTGCGGATTCAGCAGGAGGTCGCTCTGCGGCTTGTCAACGCTGTTTCAACTTTGCCAGCTTCAATAACCTGTCCGCCGGCTTCAGGCGGGTAGGGGGTGTTCCTCAGTTCAGCTTCAGCAGGAGACGAATATTGATGTGTCCGCGCGGCCTCGTGGATTCGGCGGACTCCGTGGCTATTCGGCGGATTGCAGCTTAAGCTCGGGCGATCTCAGCGGACTCGGCAACCTCGGCAACCTCGGCATCTCTGCGGACTCCTGTGCTGTCCGCACGGCTTGTTTTTGGTGCTTTCTGTTTACAGCTGTTTGTAATAGCGAAATCATGTCTCGCTATGTATGCCTCGCATTGTAAAGAAGTGAATGTATAAAAGATCTGCTTGTGCTTCCATTGTTTGTTGGGTTAGCCTTCTTCCTTGGTTTTCCGCTGGTTCAACGTGCAAACTGGGTAGTGCCGAAGATATTAATTTGGCGTTTGAGCTACCTTGCTGACCACGCTGAGAAAATTCTAACACACGCTCCATGATTTCAAATGGTCCAAGGTATCTCGGACTCAGCTTCTTCAAGCGTCGAACCCGCGAAACACCCCTGAACGGCTTGATTTTTAAATACACCCAGTCGCCAACACTGAACTCCACGTTCCTATGCTTGGTGTTATAGTACTTTGCTTGCTTGTCCTGAGCGATCTTCAACCTTTCTTGAATTGTACGTACCATTGAAGTGGCGTCTTCCACCGCTTGACATTTATATAACTTCGACTCGCCTGTCTCCAACCAAGACAATGGCGTACGACCCTTCCTCCCATACAAGGCCTCGAAAGGTTCCATTCCAATACTCGCTTGAAAGCTGTTGTTATACGCAAACTCCACCATGTACAGGTGATCTTCCCAATGCTTTCTGAAATCTAGGACGCACATGCAAAGCATGTCCTCCATCATCCTGTTGACCCTCTCGGTCTGACCATCCGTCTGTGGATGGAAGGCTGTGCTGAAACTCAGCTTAGTTTCCAACAAATTATGCACCAGCCTCCAGTCCTTCGACGTGAAGCATCCATCTCGGTCACTAACAATACTGCGCGGCACACCATGCAACCATACGATATTATCCACATAGAGTTTGGCTAACTTTTCCACTAGATCTTCCTTCCTACTCGCGATGAAATGCGACACTTTTGTCAACCTATCTACAACCACCTAGATGGCGTCGTTTCACCTCTGCGACTTTGGCAAACTATGCACAAAATCAATAGAAATGTCGTCGAATTTCCATTCCGGGATAGGCAAGGACGTTAGGAAGCCTCCAGGCTTCTGGCAATCCGCTTTCACCAAGGCACAAGTTTTTCACTTGGCCACATAAAGTGCTACATCCTTCTTTAATCCTGGCCACCAGAATAACTTCTTCATGTCTCTATACATCTTCGTGCTACTCGGGTGTATTGAGTACTTGGTATGATGAGCCTCATACATCAACTCCTCCCGAAGATTATCCGCACTAGGGACGCATAGACGACCATCCTTCCTTAGCAGTCCATCCTCAACCGCAAACTGGGAATTTGACCCATCCAAAGATTCATCCAAGTTCTGCTTCATGCTGCTATCCTGAATCAAAGCCCGTCGAACTCTATCAGCCATGTCATACTGCACCTCTGTCCAACACAATATCGCCCTAGCACTAGACTGCTTATCGACGCAAGAAATCTCTAATGTCTCCAAATCACTGACCAATCTCTCATCATGTACCGATAACTAACTAGCCCGCGCAGGAGCCCTACGGCTCAACTCATCCGCCACCACATTTCCTTTCTCAGGTACATAATGTATCTTGAAGGTATAGTCCCCCAAGAACTCCATCCACCTCCGCTATCTCATATTCAGATACTTCTGATCTAGCAGGTACTTCATGCTCTTATGGTCGGTGTATATATCGACCTTTACCCCGTACAGATAGTGTCTCCACAGCTTTAGAGCAAATATCACCGCCGCTAACTCTAAGTCATGAACCGGATAATTCCTCTCGTGAACCTTCAAATGTCGTGAACCATAGGCTATCACGCTCCCATGCTGTAGCAGAACACAGCCCAAACCACTGCCTGAAGCATCACTATAAATCTCAAACCCTTTGGTTCCACTCGGCAAACGTAAAACAGGCGTCGTGGTCAACCGCCTCTTCAATTCTTCAAAAGCCTGCTCACACTCCAGCGACCACACGAACTTTTGATCTTTCTTTGTCAACGTCATGAGTGGTAAGGCTATCCGCGAGAAGTTCTCTACGAAGCGCCTGTAGTAGCCGGCAAGCCCCAGAAAGCTCCGAACTTCTGCCACTAAAGACAATACATGCCACTCCCATATCGCTGCTATCTTCGCCGGATCCACCGCTATCCCTTCTCCACTAACAACATGACCAAGGAACTCTATTGAGGATAACCAGAACTTACACATGGAGAACTTTGCATACAACTGATTCCTCCTCAAGGTCTCCAACACCATTTGTAGATGCTTGTAATAGTCCTCCTCACACTGCGAGTATACCAAGATATCATCGATAAACACTATCACGAAATGAACCAGGTATTCTCTGAACGTCCTGTTCATCAAATCCATAAATACAGATGGTACATTGGTCAACCCAAATGACATGACCATGAACTCGTAATGCCCAAACCATGTGCTGAACGCTGTCTTTGGGATGTCTCTTTCCCTTATCCTCAATTGGTAGTAACCGGACTTCAGATCTAACTTCGAATATACTGTTGACTCAATCAATTGATCAAATAGATCGTCAATCCTGTGGATCGGATATTTGTTCTTCTCTATAAGCTTGTACAACTCACGATAGTCAATACAGATTCGCAAGCTCACATCCTTCATCTTAACAAAAAGAACCGGTGCCCTCCAAGGCGACGAACTTGGATGCACATACCCTTGCTCTAACAACTCCTGAAGTTGCACTTTCAACTCCGCCATCTCTCGCGGGGCTATCCAATTCAGAGAACGTGAAACCGATTTGGCGCCCGGTTCCAGCTCAATGGTAAAATCAATCTCCCGCTGAGGAGGTGATCCTGGGAGATCATCTGGGAACAAATCAGCATACTCGGACACAGCTGGAATACTGTATAGAGTTGGCCTAGACATTGAAGCCTGCAATAAGGTGACAAACAGCTCTACACCAGACCGAACTACCTTAATCACTTGTAGGGCCGACATCAAAACTTTACCCGACCCCTTCATGCCCGCAAACATAGTCTCCCATTCAGTATGCAATCCCAACTTAACCTCCTTTCGGTTGCAATCGATGTAAGCTCGCTGCTTCGAGAGCCAGTCCATACCAAAGATTACGTCTAACTCCACTAACGGTAGAAACAACGCTCGCAAATCAAACTCCTGGTCCCCAATCCGAATCTTTACCACACAGAACTTATCCGCTCGCATTGAGCACCCATTGGGCAACAACACATCTAACCTGTCTTTTGTCATCGAGGAAGGGACCCCGATGTGCAATATGAACCTTTTAGATAAGAAGGAATGTGATGCTCCCGTATCAAACAGGGCTCTTGTCGGACGATCGAAAATCAACACGAAGCCTAGCACCAACAAATATAAGCTAACATATAAAAAGGTAACAACTATATAAAGTTAAACTGCTAAAATTTAACTCATACCTATCACCACGTCAGCTTGTTTCATGGCCTCTTGCAGACCAAGATTATAAACTCTAGGCTGGCTGGAGCATGGTGGGACGCGGTTGATTCCACTGTGATGTAGTAGCCCCGAGCTGACCCCTCTCGGTTGGCCTAGCCAGAGGACCACGTTCTGGCGACCACTGCTGGGCTGCAGCCCAAGCACCCCACCCATGACAGTGCCTATTTTCAGTAGGGCGGGATGTTGGGGCGAGGTCTCGAACCCAGCCCCCTTGATAAAGAGCTTTCCTAACAGCTCTCATCACCAACTGAGCTGCAGCCCGCGGGCCTGATAAAAGGGACGCCATGGTGTGACGCCTTAGTGGGCCCGGCAGTGCCCCGCCAGACATGGGCCTCTGTCTAGGCCAGGTGCGAGGCCTGGTCGACCGAGCGGGTCGGCTCTGGGTCACTGCATCACAACGCCTTCCCTTTCTCTTCATAGGACCCTCCAGGCTTCCTCTCGGACTTTGCAAGTCCGCTCCAACATTCACGAGCAAAGTGTCCCGTCTTCCCACAATTGTAGCAAGCTCCTGGAACTCGACTTGTGGTTGCCCCCGACGCACCAGATAAAGGGGCTGAGTTCAAAGTCTTCTTCTTCTTGCTCCATCTGCGGAATCCTGACTTTGCATTTGGCACTTTGAACTCTGCCTTATTTTCCCCTTGGTCCTTCTTCTCTTGGACTTTCTTCACAACCTTTTTCCAATGACCGGGCCGAATTGACCAAGGATAGGAAGCCCTGCGCCTTAGGCCGAGCAAGGAGTAACTGTAGGTCACCGCGTAGACCCTCATAAAATCGGTTGGTCTTCCATTCTTCTTCCATAAACATAGCACCAGCATACCGACCCAACCGTGTAAACTCGTGGAGATACTCGTCCATGCTTTTGGCTCCCTGAGTCAACTCAAGATACTGATTTTCCATCTCAAGCTTCTAAGCAGAGGGTAAATATCTGGCCAAAAACAATCTTGAGAATTCCTCCATATGCACATCAGCAAGCTGTCTTCCCACTAAGAGATGAAACTCCAACTCATCCCACCACAACCTCGCCTCACCAGCCAAAAGGAAGGTCGCTATGGTGGTCTTCTGCCACTCCTCCGTTAACGTGGCCGTCAAGACCCTCTTTATCGTAGAGACCCTATCCTCAGCTTGAGCTGGCGTTCCAACCCCATCGAACCTCAGAGTATTAAAGCCCATTACATGCTTGAGCTGTCTCTCCGTAGCCCTCCTCGGCTCTACCTGATCCACTGCCAAGCGCTCCACCACTCTCAGCTCTACCACCCTAACTAGTTCTTGCTCATTCATAGGAGGTGTGTGATGCAATTGCCCTACAGGTTGGGCATTTATCATGGCAAAAACTGCTTCAGCCACCAACCTGATGGTTTCCGTTAAAGGAGGTGTTGTAGGCACATCCCTCGGTGCACTACTTTCCGTCGATTGTGGACGCTCCGATTGACCAGCACCGCTCCTAGCTGCCTATAATAGCAAAGATTCTAGATTATACGACACACAAATTGCTAAAAGCAATCATTAGAACACTCAGGTTCCAAAAAACAAGTGTATTTTTCATTCCTAAGTAGACATTCATGGGTTCTTATGATGTTATAACGATGATGCACACATGTGCTCACCACCCCTTAAAAGAATTCGCCCACGATTTCATTTAAGCCTGACCGTAACCAGAAGTCTGATACCAAATTATAACACCCCAATCCGTCGTATGGCATATAATAGAAGGTCCAGCTAGAACCCAACATCATATACCACAGACAGTCGGAATGGTTACGTATGAATAACCAAACTATCCAATTAAGACTACTCGTCCTAACACAGAGCATTCTAGCAAAAGCTTTTAAACAGTTGAAAGAACCAATAATTGTATCCAATAATCATGAATGTCCAACACCACTACAACTGGAATAAAAACAAATACACTGAAAGGTACACGGCCTTATGGCCTTACAGGAGTTCACTTAATAATATAATGTTTTCCATACATCAGCTCACAGGCCGGCCACACATGACAAAATAAAGTACAACTATTCGCTTTGGCCTTCTAGGGCCAGCACAGCAACATGGGTTCCAGCCCGCTATTTGGTACTCGGCTCCGCAGCACCTGCAAGCAACATTCCACCACACGGTGGAAAACAAAGCAACGGTCAGACAAAAGCCGACCAAATTATAACCACCCCGCCCCTAACTTGGGACGGCGGTGCTCCTTCCCTGTAATTCATTAGCCCAGCTAAACAATATAGCACAAACATGCTTCGCCATAGGTGTAGGCTCGCACGGCCAAACACCTCGTGCACTCAGGGCACATTATCGGTGAATCCTGACACTTTAGTGTCTTCACCACCACCCCCGGGATGGAAACAACGTGAGCATTTTAGCCTTTTTGACCACTGTCTAAGGCCCCCGACTATGTCAATGGCCAGTCCCCTTTTCGGGTATCTCACACCGAATCACATAGCCCAGGTCCGATTCCACTTGCTCGTTGCACACAACGCGTAGTACACCTTAAGACGTAAGCATGAGCCAAGCTTCTCTCGGATCCTGACATTTCCAAACAATCACATAACCCATTTATGTTCAAGACCGGTTCCCAGACCGCCAAGTTAGCAGAACAATGATTCCGCTCAGTTTTTTTGGTGCACCTTGGAGTTAATCCCCAAGGATCCCTGCTGCAATCTACCGCGTAGAAACCCGAAAACCCAAAGCACAGAGCCTTCTCCGGCAAACCATAATAAATGCAACATCACCGATCCAGACCAACATGTCCGGGTAGCCTTCACACACAATGCTTATGTCCGCTCTTCGATTCTGGACTCTATATGCAACACGAGGGGGACTATTCCTGTCAACCCCAAGGAACACCGTACACTCGCCGCACACTCGCGGGAGCGGGTTTCCCTATGCAAAAAGGAAGAGAGCTTCACATACTCAAGTAGAGAATCGTTACCCTTATAGTACGCTTTTGCGCCATGGAAAATTACACTGATAGAAGTCTTCGCAACGGGATTTCCTCCACGGATCCGCTCTCGGTTCTTTAAACGGTGCTCCGATGCTCCAACGGCGGCCGGAATCCTCCTCCTTCTTCCTCCTCTCTCTAACTCCTTGGAAGAGAGTGCTTAAGAGAGAAATGAGGAATTGATCCTCTATTTCCGACCTTAAAAGAGCAGGAACTCATCTGGGTTGTTGGATCTAAATTAAAGAAAACGAATGGCTCGGATCTGTTCATAAATCGTCAATCCTGGGCCGAACACAGCCTCGCACAAGGTCGTGTCCCAGGCCATGTGCCTCGATCCAGGCACGATCGTCGAACGCAGAAAAACCACACGGGCAAGACACGCCTGTGTCTCAACCTGATACGCCCATGTCAGGTGCTCGACACACCCGTGACCAAAGGCGTGTCACGTATAATCGTCACGCCAACCATCACGTCTCTCGGGAATACGGGTACTGACATGGGTGGGCACACGCCCGTGTCCGATGACACGCCCATGTCAATCTGCCGTGTTTCCTGTCGTGTCCTTCTCTAGATACAGCCGTCCAAAACACCAAGCAAGACACGGCCTTAGACACGCACTTGTCCTAGGCCGTGTACCCCTATACAGGCACCAAAATTACTTTTGGACGCGACCAGCTCGATAACGATTTTCGAGGCGTTACATCACTCACTCATAAAGACCAAAAGTTTGTGTGGACTCAAGAGTGCAGTCAGGCATTCGAGACACTAAAGGAAATATTGATGACAGCTCCAATCCTAAGTCTACCGAAAGGGACCGAAGGATTTCAGATATTCAGTGACACATCGGGATGTAGTTTGGGTTGCGTTTTGGTGCAATATGGAAGGGTGATAGCTTTTGGCTTTAGGCAGCTGAAGCCTCATAAGAGGAATTACCCCGTCCATGACTTGGAGTTGGCGGCGGAAATTTTCGTGTTGAAAATATGGCGACACTATGTCTATGGTGCGAAGGTGGAGATCTTCACGTATCATAAAATCCTGATGTATCTCTTAGATCAGAAGTACTTGAATATGCGGCAGTGCAGGTGGGTCGAGTTCCTTGGAGACTATGAGGTGGCGATTCAGTATACACCAGGTAAGGCCAATATGGTGGCCGATCCATTGAGTAGAAAATACTCTGGGCAAGGGAATTGGATTGACGCTCATGATGAGCGGTTGGTGCGGGAATGGGAGTCCCTCAGCTTGGAGTGCGTAGCAAGGGGCGAGTCCAGCGTGGCTCGGTTAAACTGGATTGAAATTCAGAATGACTTGTCTGATCGTATTCGGGAAGCAACTCGTTTGGATGTGGAGTTTCAGCCATTCGTGGTGGAAGCTCAAAAAGGCGAGAGCAGCGCCTGGGAGATGATTGATGGGATTCGGAGGAAGGACGAAAGGATTTGTGTACCGCAGCTCGGCAAGCTCCATGAGGAGTTGATGTTTGAGGCTCACTTCACAAAGTACTCCATTCATCCGGGCAGTACAAATATGTACTTGGATATGAAGAGATCCTTTTGGTGGCCTGGACTGAAGCGGGACGTAGTTTTGTACGTGAATCGATGTCAAACTTGTGCCTTCGTGAAGGCCGAGTGTCAGAAGCCGGGCGGGTTCCTGAAGCCTCT
Organism: Platanthera guangdongensis; assembly: GCA_039583875.1. Taxonomy (NCBI): domain Eukaryota; kingdom Viridiplantae; phylum Streptophyta; class Magnoliopsida; order Asparagales; family Orchidaceae; genus Platanthera; species Platanthera guangdongensis. The sequence continues at coordinate 51,448,244 of CM077161.1, forward strand.
TCCAATCCCCGAGTGGAAATTTGATGACATCTCCATGGATTTTGTGCATGGGTTACCTAGATCACAGCAGGGTAATGATGCGATTTGGGTGATTGCGATCGCTTAACCAATGTGGCTCACTTCATCCCAAACCGGAAGGAGGACAGCGTGGAGAAGCTGGTGGAGTTGTATGTTCGCAACATTGTGCGACTGCATGGGATTCCTAAAAGTCTAGTTAGCGATCATGACGGACGTTTCACGTCCAAGGACTAGAGGTTGTTTCAGAAGAGTCTGGGTACGAAGCTAAAGTTCAGTACGACTTTTCATTCTCAAACTGACGGGCAAACCGAAAGGACGAACCGTACTATGGAGGATATGCTGAGGATGTGTGTTCTTGACTTCGGCAAGAAATGGGAGGAGCACCTCTTCATGGTGGAGTTCGCGTATAACAATAGTTACCAAGCAAGTATAAAGATGGCTCCATACGAAGCTTTGTATGGGAGGCAGTGTCGAACACCGATGTCATGGACAGAGGCGGGAGACACCAAACTATAGGGAAAAGAGGTGGTAGCTGATGCTTGTGAGTTGGTACGGACCATTCAAGAGCGTATTAAAGTGGCTCAAGATCGGCAAGCAAAATATTTTAATGCTCGCCACCAGAAGTTGGAGTTTGCGGTAGGTGATTGGGTCTATGATGGTTAAAACTCCAAAATTATTTACGGTCACGCAGCGACCCAGCGGTTTTATTTGAGAAAAAGGCGAAGTGATTTTATTTAAGAAAACGGGGCGCGCGTATTTATTTATTTGGATATAAAACGGTTTAGATCGAGTTTTAACGAAAGGAGGCAAGTGCACCTATCGTGAGTAGTATAAGATATTCTGGGTGGAATATCAAGGTCGTATTGTTCTCGGGGTCAGTTCGATTATTTCTACTCTTCCCTGGAGGGGACTATTATTTTACCGATAATTATCTTGTCGGGATATTTTATATATAATAAAAAATGCAGAAAAAGAAAATGAAAGCATAAAAAGAAAGCAATAAGGTGGTGGCAATGAAGAGCTTAGCTCGATGGGACCGAGAAAACAATAGAACTAAAATAGACTTTAAATAAAAAGAGCTCATAAATTTCTAATTAATTAAGGTGGAGACTTGGCCGTTGAGGTTCCACTAAAATGAGCTCACCTAGCTATAGGGCTATCGCTCACCTGAACGCTAAGACTATTCGACCGGGCTCTCGTCCGACGAAGGATTCCTCTTAACGCCCGCATTACGCTAAGAACCCCGCTATTGGGTAGGGAACCTAATCCGGTAGAGTTGGCGTGCCTCCTCTCTCGAGGGTTAGTGCGGAACTCTCTTTGCCAAGGGGTGATCTGTCCATACGCACGGCCTCTCGGCGAGCGTATGGAAAACGGAAATAGGGCCCACACATCGATATGTGGTTCTACGTGTCGTTAACCTCGGGTAAACCTTAAGTACTTTTAATTAATTAGAAAAATTAGACCTTTAGTTATTTTAAGCTATTTTATCTGTCCCAATGATCTTCGATGCCGAGCGCTAAGAACGATTAGCCACTCATCGGAATGGGGACGGCTTGCGGGAAAAGCAGAAAATAAAGCAGTAAAGAAAATGGTAAATAAAAGCAGTAAATGAAAGCAGTAAAATAAAGCAGTATATTGCAAGTCCTACTCAAACGAGTAGGACTGAAGAAAGCTGTAAATTGCGAGTCCCGGCGCAAATGCGTGGGCGGGAGAAAGAAAGCGGGTCCTACTCAAACGAGTAGGACTAAATAAATGCAACACACGCACACACTCGACATAAAGCAAAACACACACACACACACTCTCGACGTAAATGAAAACACACACACACACTCTCTGGACATAAATGAAAACACACACAAATCCTACTCAAACGAGTAGGGAAAATAAAGGCCTGCCATTAAACTCGAATGAGTAGGGGGAAATAAATAAAATTACAAACTCACGCAATCTACAGAAAGTAAATTAAGCAAGCGCCATTTAACTCTTAACGAGTAGGCGGAAATAAATGCGCATACATGAAAAATTGCAAAAAAAAAAAAGTTACCGAAAAATTAAAACAACTGCATTTCTACCGCTAAAATGCGTTAGAAATGCATAAAAGGTGAAAAAAAAAATTAAGCGAGCGAAAAAGTTTGCAAATAAACACAAAACGAAAATGATCGAAAAATTAAAACGAATATATTTCTATCTCTAGAATGCGGTAGAGATGCATAAAAAGAGAACGAAAAAATTAAAAGAGCAAAAAGTTTTGGAAAATAAAGGAAAAATACAAATGGTTGGAAAAACAAAATAATAACATATTCATTCTTATAATGCTATAAAAACTCCTAAAAAGTGGAAGAAAATATAAAAGGATGAAAAGTTCTACAAAACTAAAAAGTCTAAGTGAAATGAAAATGACAAAACCACTTTAAAATCGTTTTTATAGCTTCATAAGGACGGGTTTTAGAACAAAAACTAAATAGCTATTATGAAGATGAAAATATCTACTTAACAATAAAAAGAAGTAATAACATTTTACTCCCATACACACACACGCTTATAAGAAAAGACAACGAAAAAAAACTAAGTTAAAACAAGAAAAGAAGATAAGATTGCATAAAGAAGAGTTACATAGATCCATTCCAAAGCTATATTAAGAGAAGAAAAAAAAACAAATTTTATTAACTAAAAACACGGGTTACAAAGACACGAAAATAAAAGCTAAGGAGAGGGGGAAAATATCCCTTACATAGACTTTGGAAGCATCCCGACAGCATTTCCCCTATACAAAATGGTTCAGAAAGGGGAACAGGAACTCAAGCGGAACACTGGAATTTATAGACAAAAATTTATATGGGACACGCCCTTGGTCACGGGCGTGATAGGGGGCGTGTCAGTACTATTTGCGAAGGCGGCCGGCAATTTGACGGGAAAGTGGACTTCGGGCTGGACACGTGTCGGTCTCGCAGTGGTCACGCCCCAGGTCACGGGCGTGACGCTGGGCGTGTCAAGCAGGTGGATCTGGGCGCGGGTTGCGCCGAAAGTCTTCGGGCAGGTCTTGTCGGGCCAGCTGGAAAGGTCACGCCCCAGGTCACGGGCGTGACACTGGGCGTGTCAGTTGGTGTCGACACTCGACGAGTGTCGAGCGGAAAGTGTCGAGTTGAAATCGTTGAGCTGAGATTGAGTCACGCCCTAGGTCACGGGCATGACTCTGGGCGTGTCGAGGAGGTTGACGATCGTTGAGCTCGAAACATCGAGCGGGTGGACACGGGCTTGGGTCACGCCCCGTGTCGGGTGACACGGGCGTGACACCGGGCGTGTCAAGCTTTTATCTTCAAAATTTGCTGATTTCACAGGAATTTGACCTGTCACGCTCTGGTCACGGGCGTGACCAATTTGTCACGGGCGTGACTTGTCTTTTTGGCAGATTTTTGATGTTTTCTAAAACATAAAAATAAAGCAAGTCAGCAAAATTATTTACAAAAAAGGAGCAATTTATTAAGCAAAAATATGTAAAAATGACGAAAAGAAATGAAAACGACTAAATTAATGTACAGAAAAATAGGTATATTTACAATTCATCAAATACCCCCATACTTAAGCTTTTGCTATTACAGAGCAAAAGTTGGAGATGAACTTATAAGGAATTAAAGAAATCCTAAGTTTAGCTACAACTTGAATTAATTAAAAGTAAGATCAAAATAAACATCCGGGGTTAAAGAATTAAATCTTAATTTATGAAATGTTATGAATAGAGGAAGAGTTTCAAAAAGACTTCTAGATAAAATAAAATAGAAAGCAAAAATTTATTTTTGTTAGTTTAACAAGAATGGATTGGATTTATATAAAAAAACCTTAGCTTAAAAGAAGTTAAAAAAAATAATGCAATTTAAAAATTATGCTCTCAAAAAAATTTTAAATTAATTCTAGAATTATTGAAATATGCTAAGTGGTTTGGTGGTTTATGAAGAAGGCTTGAATATTGAGGCGAGGCAATTTTTTCTCGAACCTCCAATTTTTTTCTTTTTGGATAGTTAGGAAAATGAAATCTTATTTTCCTAACACGTAATAATTTTTTTCTTTCTTCATAAATAATAAATAACCCAATGTATATGTGTAGGAGTAATGAATTTTATCCTCTTACTCCATACATATAATCTTTTTAAATATTGGGTGCCTATGTTTACAGAATGAAATCTTATTCCCATTGACATAAGATCTTTTAAGGGATAGGGGTAAACATGTCAAGTAAGACATGAAAAAAAATGAAAGTGGGTTTAGTTTTTCAAAAGGAAAACTAGATTTTAATAAAAAAGTTTTGAGAGCAACCTTTTTAAAATGAACGTTCCAATGTTTCTAAAAGCAAAGAGTAGAAATAATTGAAATCCATGGATGTTATTTTCTAACATAAAAAACGACCTTCTATTTATAAAATTAGAAGTGGTGGTGAAAAATAAGTTCCCTATTATAAGGAAAAGACATAAAAGATTCTTTAAATCTTAACCCCAGACACTTAAATCTATCGAACTTTAATTAATAAACGAATAGTAAGCAAAGAATAACTAAAATTCGCATATAAATAAACTCGAAACTAGATTTTTGGAAAGCAAAAAGGGTTAAGAAATGGTATATTCGATTTATTTTGTTACATAATTTAACAAAACATTTTTTGAAATTTTTAGAGTTTTTATCATTTTTTTGTGTTTTAATTATTATCTTTTTAGGATTTTTAGATTTTTATCTTTTTAGGGTTTTTGGGTTTTTCTAATTTTTTTATTTTTAGTGTATTTTGATAAGTAATTTACAAGAATAAGGAGAGAAAGAAGTGTTATTTACAAAGAAGGTAGCGGGGAAAGGGAATAAAATATTTTTTTTTGTTTGTTTTTAAATAATATAAAAAGTAAAAACTCGAGGGCGGCCCGCGAACAGACTCTATTTGGATGGTTGGTTCGATGAGTCGAACGCCGCGGGGAGGCAAAATGCGAGTTTTTATAAATAAGAAAAAGGGGGGAAGATTTTTTTTTTGAAGTTTTATGAAAATAAAAACAAGGAAATACAAATTTTTTTAGGTTTTATTTTTTTGTAATGTTTTTTGTATTTTTATGCGTTTTTGTAAAATGCAGAAATAAAGAAATACGAAAACACCCCCATACTTAAACCCAACATTGTCCCCAATGTTGCAATCTAAGTATGCGGAACAGATAATATACAAAATAGAATAAGTACAAAAAGAAAAAGGGAGGGTAGGAGCTTCCCTTAGACGAGTCCGGGAGGCCCAGGTTGAAACCCTGCATTATTTAGAAGAAAAAGCAAAAAGATAACAGAAAAAACAAAAAACGATAAACTCGGCCTAAAGTGTGCGGGCAGTAGGGAGCAAGTGCGTGGGCGACTCGAAGGTAGCTAAGGCCTTAGCGACATGAGTGCTATAGAAATGTGCTCCCCTATAGCGCACAAGAGTGAGAAGCGCGCCGAATCAAAATAAATTAAAACATAATAAGTTAAATTAAATTAAACAAAATACATACATTGTTTTTTTTGTTTAAATATATATTTTTTGTGTTTTTAAGTAGATTTTTAGTTTTTTGTTTGTTTTTTGTTTTTTTAGAAGGAAAATATATATATTTTTAAGTTTTTTTCATTTTTAGTTTTTTTTTTAGTTTTATAGTTTCTTTTTCATAAAAATAATGAAAAACAAATTTTTTCTTTTTGTTAAGTTTTTTTGGTTTTTAGTTTTTTTTTTCAAAATTTTTTTGTTTTGCAAGTTTTTTTTTTGATTTTTTTGTTTTGTTTTATAATTTTGTAATAATAATTTGTTATATAGTTTTTAGTGTTATTATTATTATTATTATTATATTTTGGTGGCCATTTTTAATTTTTGTTATAATTATACATATAAGTAAAATTAATAGATTTCCAGGGTTCAAAATAACGACACCAAAAATCTCCCCGGCAACGGCGCCAAAAACTTGGTGGTTAAAACTCCAAAATTATTTACGGTCACGCGGCGACCCGGCGGTTTTATTTGAGAAAAAGGCGAAGTGATTTTATTTAAGAAAACGGGCCGCGCGTATTTATTTATTTGGATATAAAACGGTTTAGTTCGAGTTTTAACGAAAGGAGGCAAGTGCACCTATCGTGAGTAGTACAGGATATTCCGGGTGGAATATCGAGGTCGTATTGTTCTCGGGGTCGGTTCGATTATTTCTACACTTCTCTGGAGGGGACTATTATTTTACCGATAATTATCTTGTCGGGATATTTTATATATAATAAAAAATGCAGAAAAAGAAAATGAAAGCATAAAAAGAAAGCAATAAGGTGGTGCCGATGAAGAGCTTAGCTCGATGGCACCGAGAGAACAATAGAACTAAAATAGACTTTAAATAAAAAGAGCTCATAAATTTTTAATTAATTAAGGCGGAGACTTGGCCGTGGAGGTTCCACTCAAATGAGCTCACCTAGCTATAGGGCTATCGCTCACCTGAACGCTAAGACTATTCGACCGGGCTCTCGTCCGACGAAGGATTCCTCTTAACGCCCGCATTATGCTAAGAACCCCACTATTGGGTGGGGAACCAAATCCGGTAGAGTTGGCGCGCCTCCTCTCTCGTGGGTTAGTGCGAAACTCTCTTTGCCAAGGGGTGATCTGTCTATATGCACGGACTCTCGGCGAGCGTATGGAAAACGGAAATAGGGCCCACACATTGATATGTGGTCCTACGCGTCGTTAACCCCGGGCAAACCTTAAGTACTTTTAATTAATTAGAAAAATTAGACCTTTAGTTATTTTAAGCTATTTTATCTGTCCCAATGCTATTCGATGCCGAGGGCTAAGAACGATTAGCCACTCATCGGAATGGGGACGGCTTGCGGGAAAAGCAGAAAATAAAGCAGTAAAGAAAACGGTAAACGAAAGCAGTAAATGAAAGCAGTAAAATAAAGCAGTAAATTGCAAGTCCTACTCAAACGAGTAGGACTGAAGAAAGCTGTAAATTGCGAGTCCCAGCGCAAATGCGTGGGCGGGAGAAAGAAAGCGGGTCCTACTCAAACGAGTAGGATTAAATAAATGCAACACATGCACACACTCGACATAAAGTAAAACACACACACACACTCTCTCGACGTAAATGAAAACACACACACACACACTCTCGACATAAATGAAAACACACACAAATCCTACTCAAACGAGTAGGGAAAATAAAGGTCTGCCATTAAACTCGAATGAGTAGGCGGAAATAAAGAAAATTACAAACTCATGCACTCTACAGAAAGTAAAATAAGCAAGCGCCATTTAACTCTTAACGAGTAGGCGGAAATAAATATGCATACATGAAAAATTGCAAAAAAAACTAAGTTACCAAAAAATTAAAACAACTGCATCTCTACCGCTAAAATGCGGTAGAAATGCATAAAAAGTGAAAATAAAAATTAAACGAGCGAAAAAGTTTGCAAATAAACGCAAAATGAAAATGATCGAAAAATTAAAACGAATACATTTCTACCGCTAGAATGCGGTAGAAATGCATAAAAAGAGAACGAAAAATTAAAAGAGCAAAAAGTTTTGTAAAATAAAGGAAAAATACAAATGGTTGGAAAAACAAAATAATAACATATCCATTCTTATAATGCTATAAAAACTCCTAAAAAGTGGAAGAAAATATAAAAGGATGAAAAGTTCTACAAAACTAAAAAGTCTAAGTGAAATGAAAATGACAAAACCACTTTAAAATCGTTTTTATAGCTTCATAAGGACGGGTTTTAGAACAAAAACTAAATAGCTATTATGAAGATGAAAATATCTACTTAACAATAAAAAGAAGTAATAACATTTTACTCTCATACACACACACACGCTTATAAGAAAAGACAACGAAAAAAAAACTAAGTTAAAACAAGAAAAGAAGATAAGATTGCATAAAGAAGAGTTGCATAGATCCATTCCAAAGCTATATTAAGAGAAGAAAAAAAACAAATTTTATTAACTAAAAACACGGGTTACAAAGACACGAAAATAAAAGCTAAGGAGAGGGGGAAAAATATCCCTTACATAGACTTTGGAAGCATCCCGGCAGCATTTCCCCTATACAAAATGGTTCAAAAAGGGGAACAGGAACTCAAGCAGAACACTGGAATTTATAGACAAAAATTTACATGGGACACGCCCATGGTCACGGGCGTGACAGGGGGCGTGTCAGTACTATTTGCGAAGGCGGCCGGCGATTTGACGGGAAAGTGGACTTCGGGCTGGACACGTGTCGGTCTCGCAGTGGTCACGCCCCAGGTCACGGGCGTGACGCTGGGCGTGTCAAGCAGGTGGATCTGGGCGCGGGTTGCGCCAAAAGTCTTTGGGCAGGTCTTGTCGGGCCAGCTGGAAAGTTCACGCCCCAGGTCACGGGTGTGAGTCTGGGCGTGTCAGTTGGTGTCGACACTCGACGAATGTCGAGCGGAAAGTGTTGAGTTGAAATCGTTGAGCTGAGATTAAGTCACGCCCTAGGTCACGGGCGTGACTCTGGGCGTGTCGAGGAGGTCGACGATCGTTGAGCTAGAAACGTCGAGCGGGTGGATACGGGCTTGGGTCACGCCCCGTGTCGGGTGACACAGGCGTGACACCGGGCGTGTCAAGCTTTTATCTTCAAAATTTGCTGATTTCACAGGAATTTGACGTGTCACGCCCTGGTCACGGGCGTGACCAATTTGTCACGGGCGTGACTTGACTTTTTGGCAGATTTTTGATGTTTTCTGAAACATAAAAATAAAGCAAGTCAGCAAAATTATTTACAAAAAAGGAGCAATTTATTAAGCAAAAATATGTAAAAATGACGAAAAGAAATGAAAACGACTAAATTAATGTACAGAAAAATAGGTATATTTACAATTCATCAGTCTATTTAAAGATCAAGTCGTTCAAAGGCATTTCACGGATTCGCCGACTCAAGAAGTTGAGTCCAAGGTTTTTGGGACCTTTTGAGGTTGTTGAACGGGTGGGAGAAGCAGCGTACCAGTTGGCATTGTCCGCAAAGTTAAGTGGATTACATGACATCTTGCATGTCTCCATCTTGAGGAAAGCCTTGGTAGAGGCTAATGTGGTGATCGAATTGGCATCAGTGTCGATAGAGGAAGACCTGAGGATGCGGGTCTGTCCAGTTGCTATAGAGGATGCAGAAATTCGGCATTTGCGGAACAAAGAGGTCAAACTCGTAAAAGTATGATGGGACAACTGTGGCTGTGAGGAGCTCTCTTGGGAGCGAGAACAAACCATGCTAGAGGAATATCCAGAGTTTTTCCGTTCAGGTATCATTTAAGTTTTGTGTACCTCTTTTTGTTTTGATAATTTTGGGATGAAATTCTTTTTAGGGGGAGAGAGTTGTAACGCCCCAAAATTCGAAAGAAGTACGAGCAGCGTGGAGAGCCAAGTTTGGGTCTTGGTGAGGGTCACACAGCCTAGGACACGGGTGTGTCCATGACCGTATCGTACCAGGTTCGTCGAGAGCCCGGGAAGTCGACGATTTTTCACTTCGTTCGTCGACTAGTGGGGGACACGCCCTCCGCCACGCCCGTGTCGGAGCCCGGGTCACAGGCGTGTTCCCTCGAGTGTCGACACAGTTGTGTCGACACAGAGGTGTCGACACAGGCAGGGAACACGGCCTAGGACACGGGCGAGTCCACGGCCGTATCAAGCGTGCTCGATGAATTTCTGCGAAGTTGACGAAGAGGCAGTTGACGATCGTCGAGACTTCAAACACGGCCTGAGACACGGGTGTGCCCCTGGTCATGTCCTTCTCGGGTTGTAGCTGGGACGTGTAAGGGGTTGGACACGGCATGGAGCCCAGGCGTGTTCGGGTTGGATACGGCCGTGTCAAATGTGACACGGGCGTGTCATGGACCCGTGTCCTGGTTTGGGTGCGACAGTTTTGGCATCGATTGGTGAACACGGCCTTGGACACGGGCGTGTCACAAGCCGTGTTCGGCCCAGGTGTTTTGATTTTCAGTTCGGATCGTTGTCGTTCTTTCCCTTCTTTTGGGGATCTGATGCTCCAGGGTTGGCGTTGCTGAATTAAGTCCAGGAATAGGGTTTAGAAACCCTCATTCTTCTTCAAACACTCCCTTTATAAGATCTAGAGAGAAGGGAGAGCAAGGAAGAAGGTGAAGGAGAGATCCGGCTGTTGGAGAGGCTTCGGTGCTCCAAATCGCGAGCCAAGTCCGGATCCGAGGAGGCAAGGTCGTTGCGAAGGTTTTCATCCGGCTAAGTTTCCATGGCTAGGAAGAGGGGTCGGAAGGTAACGACACTTCTTCTCTTGGTTTTAGGATGCATGTTTAGCATCTTTTACATTCTAGATTTTGGGCACCAAACTCTCAAATGAGAGAGATTTGGGTCGCTAAGGTTCAAGAGGAACCTTCAGGTCGATTGATTCCGTCCCCGGCATGTTTTTGTATTAGAGATCCGCTCCGTTAGTGGATTAGGCATGGTGGGTGAAGCCGTAGTCGCGACCGTTAGTCCGACTCGGTGATGTTGCATACGAGCTTTAAGGATTCGTAGAGATCCATTGCGGCAAGATGTCGTTTGTGATGTTTGTGATGTTTTCCCCCTTTTATTGAGTGAGTATGTGTAGTCGGAACCGGACAAGTTTAGCTCCTCAATGGAGGTAGATGGTTTCCTTGGTGGACAAGGTTAGCACCGCATTGGCAGTAGATGGTTTCCTTGGTCCGCGGGGACGTTGCAGTACGAATGAGGGATTAGGGTGGGAATGGTTTTTGGATTGTTATTGAAAGAACTAGTGCCTAAACACCTAGAGGGGGGTGAATAGGTACACTTAATCTTTTTAACTTTTAAGGCAGAAACACAGAATTATTAGACCTGTTTATGCAATCCTCTACAGCAATTCAGCACATATAACACAGCAATCACAGAATAAATCACACACAGAGAGCACACAGATTTTATAGCAGTTCCCCAGGGTCTGGGTACATCCACTTTCCCCCTTCGCCTATCTAGTAGTGTACTAGATTCGGCCTAACTTCTCCACTACTCCTCAGATCCTCAGATCTTACAACTCAGAACCCCAAATAGGTTCCTACAACTCAGAGTGATCCCACTCCTACAACTCAGGCACAAAGCCCTACCACTCAGTCTTCACCAAGACCTACACTCAGCCTTCAACAAGGCCTACACTCAGCCTTCAATAAGGCCTACACTCAGAGAAATGTATCACCTACACTCAGGCACACAAGCCCTACCACTCAGCCTTTATAAATATAGGCTTACAACTCAGATCCCTTAGGATCCTACAGAAAATAAAGAGTACAAAGATTAATAACCACAACTCTGATTGAGAAAGATGAGTTGACAGGCTTCTTAATGAGTTCTTGAAAGAACTTTGCAGAGATCAACCTCCCTTTGCTTTCTTCAAAGCTTCTTGAATTAGAACACAGTAGGGTTGTATCTATATGCAGATGATCTTCAATCAACTGCTGACTTGAGAATCAGATCACAATCTGAAACTTCCTTATCAGCCTGGTTCAACAGTTATCTTCTTAGAATGAGCTCTCTCTCTCCAACTTCTTAGATCTTCACTTGAAGGTCTTCTTCTAGTTGTCTTGTTTTTCACTTCATTGATTGCTTTTTCTCTTTTTTCTCGATCTACTTCTGTTGAAGGAATAAGCCTTTATATAAGCTTTCTTTATGGTGACCGGCTGATCCGGTTTCTCACGATCTTCTGACAGCTCTGACAGTAGCAGTTGACCGGTTGAAATGGAAGTTGTCAAGTCATCCAGTCACTTCTTGAAAACTCTGTCACTGTCTGAAAGTGTCGAGACAGATAGTCTTTATGTGTCGACACAAATAGACCAAGTGTCGACACAAGTATACTAAGTGTCGACACTAGCCTTCATGGTGTCGACACAACTCCTTGTGTTGTAGAAAATGCTTCTCGACACTGTTTCTTCAGAATGTGTCGACACTGATCCTGTGTGTCGACATAAATACTTCTTCTTCAATACTTAGTTGATTTCTGCTAAGTGTCGACACAACTCCTTTGTGTCGACACATCCTTCATGTGTTGAGACTTTGCTGAGTGTCGACACATCTCCTTTGTGTCGACACTTGTACTTGAACTTTATTGAAGTTTACTGTGTGTCGACACAGCCTCCTAGTGTCGACACTTGTACTTGAACTTTTTTAGTTTGCTGAGTGTCGACACAACCTCCTAGTGTCGACGCTTTTGATGTCAACAAAGTTCCTCTGGGTGTCGACACTGCTTCTAAGTGTCGACACTGATTCTTTAGACATTTCTTCATGGTGTGTCGACACTGCCTGTATGTGTCGACACTTTTCTTCTGGTGTCGACTCTGCATTCCTGGTGTCGACACAATTACTCCAAGTGTCGACACTGCTTCTCTAGGTGTCGACACAAGCCTTCTTAAGTGTCGACACTTTTCTTCTGTGTGTCGACACATGGACTTAGAAACTTTTCCTGGAAACCCGCAGTTACTTAACCTGCACAAAGAAACTCAAAGCACATTAAATACACCTTGATGTATATCATTGAGTAGGGTGAGGCTTCTTCAAATCAGGTACATATATTCCAATGTACCCAACAATCTCCCCCTATTTGGAGAAGTCATAACCCTTAGTCAATGATATACACCATACATAACAAATTCTCAGTATGATGTACAGCAATATTATGTGACAGGGAAAATACTTAAACATGCATGAACAGAACATGTATAAACAATTATCTTAGAATAATTAATGTAATAGATTTGAACCATGACACAATATTCTTACAAATTCCAACATTCTCATTAATCAAAAGTTTACATAGAGTTTTAATGCAAAAGATTACAATTTGTAAACTTAATAAAATGATATCCTAAGCCTGATCTGGTTCCTTGATTACAATCCCCTTTCCAGATTGAATCTTTGCTTGAACTAGAGCTTCATTGTCATCAGCAGCAGCAGGCTTCTTCCCTTTGAGATCTTTCTTTTTTAGCTCTTCAGCCTTTATCTTTTGCCTTTCAAAATAGTGATAAGGTTTGGGGAAATACTTGCTAGGCTCTTGTGCATTAGGAGGTAGATTTGCCATTTTAGCCTTCCTTCTATATTGTACAATGGCCTCTTGCCTATTCTCATGTTTCCTCCTCTCCAGGTCAGAATACCACTTGCCTCTATCCAGGACATTGTCCTTAGCAGCCTTCCATGCAGTCAAGATGATATTCCTGGAAGTGGGGCTCCATTGTTCAAAATCAGGCCTTAATTCAGCTTGCTCTCTGAATCTTTTCTTAGACAATTGAGCCTCTTGTTCTTTTAACAAAGCCTCTTGTTCTTTTAGTATTGCCTCTGGCACAGGCTGGACAACTTTCTCTATGATGACATTCTGATTTCCCTCAGGAGGACTATACATAGATTGTATTTCTTGATGTATCATGTCAAAGTCTGGTGGAGGGTATATCACTTGAGCCACTTCATCTTGCTCTCCTCCAAGGTATGCAGGATTGATTCCAGACTCTGCAACATTGTCATCATCACATAAGGGTGGATATCCAAGGGTGGCTCTAATGGAATTTGAAATCCATTTGGCATGATCAGAGCCTGCCTTGACTAATACCCTCTCCCCCTTTATGACTTCTCTCTCTATATGATCCATCAGATCATCTTTCTGAAATCTTATTTGTGCATTCAGATAGTTAACTCCATCTTTATAAAAGGGTTTCAACCTTTGGAGCTTTTCAGTGATAGCCTTTTGAGAGTCTTCAATTTCAGTTTTAACAGCAGTTAGGCCCTCTAGCAATTGCTTGTCAAATTCTTCTTTGGCACTTGCACTTACTGTAGTCTGAGCAGTAGCTATATTTTTCATTTCAGTTATAATGGCATTATGTGAAGCTGTCAAATTATCATTCATTCTTATCTGGTTTTCCAGGACATATCCTTGTTTGACTTCTAAGTCATCAAGTTTTGTCCTTATCTTCTCTTGATGAGTGGCCAGATAGACTACTGCATTTCCTCCTTTATGGAAGCAGTCAGTCATTTCCTTCTTGTTAAGATTCAATTCAAATCTGATAGATTTGATGTCTTGTGCAAGATAAAACTGAAGTGACTTATGGCCTTCCTTTGCTCATCCAACTTAATCTGTAAAGCCACCATCAGTGAACTATAGTCAGTAGATGGGGCAGGCGGTGGAGCAATTGTCTGTAGGGCTTTCTTATAGTTCTGGCTCCTTCTTTTGAAGACCTGGAACTTCCTCTTCTTGTCTCTAACAGCCTCTTCATCCTCTGAAGCAGATGTGCTGACTATGTCTACTCTTTCCTTAGGACTAGGAGGTAACTCCTTCTTAGTCCTTTGGGGTTCTTCAGCATCCTTTGGCTTCTCTGTCTCTTGTGTAGCAGTTTCCTCTATATTCTCCATATGCTCTCCCTCAATATGGACCTTCTCCCCCTCAATAGCAGCTATTTCTTTCTCAAGATCTGTCTGTACAAGATCAAGGAATAGCTCCTCTATGGTAAATTCCTGTTGAGAATGGGCTGGAGAATCTCTTATCTCATCAACCACTTTATCAGCAACAGATGTGTCCTCCATGACAACATCTTGGGGTTAAGGTTATATCTGTGTTTGCTGATGAACATCATGTAATGAATCAGTCAAAACTTCTTCCTCAATAGTGAAATCTAATTGATTAATTTCAGTGATTACCTCTAGGATGGTTTGAGTATCCCTTTCACTCTCTAGTGGAGTTGGCTCTTCCACAAGTAGAGGCTCCCCCTAGATTGGATCCAGGTGAATTGGGCTTGCTGAGGGTAGCTCCCCCTGCCTCTGAGCATCTTCTTGTCTTGCTGGAGACTGACCAACATTTCCAGTTTCTTCATCATCAGGAGTAAAAACCACTTGCTCTTCAGAGCTGCTAGAGGATTCTTGAGCCACAGTGGTGTCTGCTTCTTCTTCTGCTGGGGTGTTGCCTTTTCTGGAGTGGGCAGTTCCTTTGTTAGCACCCTATCCCATCTAGAGAAAATTCTCAAATACATTCTCCTCATGTGGTTTATTTTGGAACCTGCAGCTTGGTTCATCACATCTGGAATACTTCGAGCAAGGTATAGACTCAGAATTCTACCCAGATTGGGTTTCTTCATACTTTCTTTTATCTTATCAAACATAACTGCATACCAATCAGTATCAAGTTTGAAGATAATCCTTGTCATCAAATTGAACATCTGAGCTGAAATTCTGTCATGTCCTCCAGGCTTGCTCAGGATGACCTTGCCAACAATCTCAGATAAGAATTTCCCTTGTATGTTCATCCCTTTTCTGTTGAAAACAGATCCAATTTTCAAGTTTGAATCCAGTCCACACCATCTCAATGTCTCTCTAATCTTAGAAGCAGATACATCTTCTTCCTATTTTGTTCTTGGTAGTTGAAGTATCTTCCTCAGACTTTTCTGTGTGATCTTAACTTTGGTTCCATGAACTCTGGACTTAATCTTGAGTCCAGAGTCGTCAAGTGAAGTTGCACTCAAAAATTCTAGGACCTCCTTCTTCCAGATCTTGATTGGTTCTGAAACAAGGTATTCCAGTCCAGTCTCGACAATTAGGGTTACCACACCTTTGATTTCGGGTTCCGCGTCATCAAAGGCATGTCACACGAGTTCATATCCTTCATTAATGTTCTCTTCTAGCTTGGGCGCCATTAGGGTTTGAAGAAATTTTGAATTTAGAGAAGAGAGATGTCGACACACAAGTTTGGTCTCGAAACTTTGGTGAGCGTGTCGACAAATAATGGAGAAAACCTATTTATACCTTTCTAGAATCGAAGATGAAAAGGTGCGTCAAAAAACTTAAATTGTGTCGACATTGTTGAAAAGTGTCGACACTTACTGCTAATGTCTCGACAACTATGTGTCGACACAAGTATAGTCGACAGAATATATGTGTCGACACTTGTATATGTGTCGACACCACTTAGCTCGACACTTAGTCGAGACTCTACTAGACTAATTCTGTGTAAATCCTAAGTGTCGACACCACCTTGGATGTGTCGACACCTACACTGCATGTGTCGACACAAATTCTCTGAAATGTCGACACAGACTTCATAGATGTGTCGACACCATTTTTCTGAAATGTCGACACCACTTCTATGTGTCGACACAGACAACTCTGTGTGTCGACACCATTTTGCTTAGCCAATTTTTGTAAACTATTCTAAGTTTATCATCCCTAATTCAATTTTGAATTTATTGAATTTGGTTTCATCTAAGGGCTTAGTATACATATCAGCTAACTAATTATATGTATTAATATACTCTAGTGAAATATCTCCTTTTTCCACATGTTCTCTTAGAAAATGGTATTTTATTTCTATGTGCTTAGTCCTACTATGTGAGACAGGATTATTTGCAATAGAAATAGCACTTGTAGAATCACAAAATAAAGGTGTCTACTTACTTGAATATCATAATCTTCTAGCTGGTGTTGTATCCATAGTAGTTGTGCACAGCAGCTTCCTGCAACAACATACTCTGACTCAGTTGTGGGTATAGCCATACTGGTTTGCTTCTTGGTACTCCAAGACACCAGCCTTCCACCTAGAAATTGACAGGTTCCAGTTGTACTCTTCCTATCTTCCTTGCAGCCTGCAAAATATGCATCTGAATAACATGTTAGTTCAAAATCTCCATTCCTAGGGTACCAAAGGCCTAGATAAGGAGTGCCCTTAAGATATCTCAAAATTCTTTTGACTGCTGTCAAATGAGATTCTTTAGGGAAAGCTTGGTACCTAGCACAGACACATGTAGCATACATGATATCTGGTCTACTAGCAGTCAAATACAATAGGGAGCCAACTATCCCTCTATACAAAGTTTCATCTACAGGTTTCCCTGCATCATCTTTGCTTAGAGACATGCTTGACCCCATAGGAATTTTCATGGTAGTGGATGATTCCATACCATACTTCATTATCAATTCTAGGGTGAACTTAGACTGGCATATGGATAAACCATCCTCAGTCTGTCTAACTTGGAGACCCAAGAAGAACTTAAGTTCCCCCATACTGCTCATTTCAAATTATCCTTGCATAAGTTTTGCAAAATTTCTGCAAAGACTACTTTCTGTAGACCCAAATATGAGGTCATCTACATATATTTGGACTAAGATAATCTTGCCTCTGGATTCCCTAAGGAATAGAGTCTTGTCTATTTTCCCCCTTGTGAATTTATTCTCAATGAGGAAACTAGACAGGGTTTCATACCAAGCCCTAGGTGCTTGTTTTAACCCATACAAAGCCTTCCTAAGTCTATAAACATAATTAGGTTTAGTAGAATCAATAAAACCTGATGGCTGTTCTACATAGACTTCTTCCTTCAGGTTTCCATTCAGAAAAGCTGACTTAACATCCATTTGATAGATCTTAAATCCTTGGAATGTTGCATAGGCAAGGAACATCCTTATTGCTTCCAGTCTGGCTACTGGAGCAAAAGTTTGATCAAAATCAATACCTTCTTCCTGCCTATATCCTTTAGCAACTAGTCTAGCTTTATTCTTTATAATTACTCAATTTTCATCCAACTTGTTTCTAAATATCCACATAGTTCCTATAATGTTTTGATCTTTTGGTTTAGGAACTAGCTCCCAGACTTTGCATCTTTTGAACTGGTTCAGCTCCTCTTGTATTGCCTCAATCCAATGAGGGTCTAGGATTGCTTCTTCAAATTTCTTTGGCTCTACTTGGGATAGAAAGCTGGAGTAGAGAACTGAACTTAGATTCCTGCTCCTCATTTGTATCCCTTGTCTGAGATCTCCAATAATTTGATTGGCTGGATGATCTTTTAAATGCCCATTTGCTGGAGGCAGCCTGTCTTCTTCTTGTACACCTTCAGCTTCTTCATTCAGCAGCTCCTCTTGGTCTTCTTCAGCAACAGGAGTATCTTATACTCCCCCTGGACAGCAGCCACTATCATCCACTTGCTGACTTGCAGTAGAACCATCTTATATAGTAAGCTTGTCCATCTTCTCAGTCACACCTGTGGAGCTGCAAACACTTCTAGGCAATTCATTGTTAATGAGTCTAGCTTCATCAAATACTACATGAACAGACTCTTCTACAACTTGAGTAGTCAAGTTGTAGACCCTATAAGCCTTACTGTTGTTGCTGTACCCAACAAAAATCCCTTCTTGGGATTTGGCAGCAAACTTGGTTAAATAAGACTTACCATTGTTAAGTATATAACATTTACAACCAAAGATCCTGAAATAGGATAGATTTGGTTTTCTGCCCTTCACAATCTTATAGGGGGTCTTCTTGTGGCTCTTGGTGATAGCAGCCCTATTGATCACATGACATGCAGTATTAACTGCCTCAGCACAGAAATATTCTGTGAGAGATGTGTCACTCAATAGGGTTCTACCAGCCTCTATCAAGTTTCTATTTTTCCTTTCAGCAATACCATTTTGCTGAGGTGTTCTTGGTGAGGAAAATTCCTGAAATATCCCAAACTCTTCACATAGTTTTGTCATACTATCAGACTGGAATTCAGTACCATGGTCACTTTTTATTTTGACCACTGTACTGTCTAACTCATTCTGAATTTGTTTGACAAAACTATAAAAGATACTAGGAGTTTCAGATTTTTGCCTTAGGAAGAATACCCAGGAAAACCTTGAATAATCATCTACAACTACAAATGTGTAGACCTTCCTACCTAGGCTGTGAACTGGCATAGGACCAAAAAGATCCATATGCAAGAGGTATAGGCACCTCACAGCATCTTTGTTCTCAATGCTATTAAAGTTGGATCTGGTCTGCTTGCCTTTCTGACAAGCTGAGCATATCCCAACCTTTATGCACTTAACTTGAGGACCATTCCTCACTAACTCTTTGTTAAAGAGTTGGCCAATTGTCTTATAGTTAAGATGAGCCAGCCTCTTGTGCAATTTAACACAATGTGAGACTTTCTCATCAGCTACAAGACAAACTGGAGAAACAATGTTCTCACTCATAATGTCTAGACAATAGACATTTCTCTTCCTATATCCTGTCAGAATGATCTTTTGATCACTTGACCTACTGATATGACAACAATCCTTGATAAATGAGATGTCATATCCTAAATCACTCAGCTGACTTATGCTAATGAGGTTATGTTTCAAACCCTTTACATAAGCCCCTTGAGTAATTGTAATTAGGTTGCTAGAAATGTTACCAAAGCCTTTGATGATTCCTTTTTCAGAACCACCAAAGGTAACTTTAGGACCATCCTTGATTGGTGTATAGTCCTTCAGCAATCCCCTAGTTCCAGTCATATACCTGGAACATCCACTGTACAAGTACCATATTGGGGCATGGCCACTTGGACTCACCTGCAAAACAGATTACTTAACCTTAGAACCCGAATAATTCTTGGGTCTTTGGTGCAATTTATTCTAACTCTTAACAAAACTACCTGTAGCTTTTCTAGCAGGCAGTTTGCTACTTACCTTGGCACTTGAATTATGCCAACAATCTATGGCAAAGTGGCCTATCTTTCCACAACACCAGCACTCAAATCTGTTGTACCTTTGTTTAAGTACAACCCTGGCTGTTTTATCTACAACAGGCTTCTTGTTGAGTACTGGGGCTTTGCCCTTAGACTTGGACTTTAGAGTCCAGGCAGGTTTTGTAAACCCTAATCCAGTTTTACCCTTATGAGGTACAAACTCATCTATCAAAGGTAGAACAGATTTTGGTTTATAATAACTTGCTACAATATCTCTCTCCTTCTGAAAACTAATCTCCAGATTTCTAATTTGATCATTTTTAAATGTAATAGTCCCCATCTGAATAACTGTAATATTCTTCAGTCTGGCTATTTCATTTAATTTCTGATCTAATAACTTGTCAAAATCTGTTGCAGCCACTTTAAGACTAGCAATCTCCTTAGCCTGAGTCTTGACCAAGAGTTTGCTTTTCTTCAAAGCCTGCAACAATACTCTATAATCATCAATCAACTGATGAATGTCTCCTTGAGATTCAGATCCACTCACATCACTTGATGCTGATGTATCTGATTCTGATCCAGCACTAGAAATTGAACTTGAAGAACAATTTTGTACCTGACTAGGTCCAGGCTGATCTTGGATTTTGTCTCCTTCTTATAAGGCCATCAGTCCCTTGCACTGAATGTCCTCATGCTCATAAATTGAGTTCATTAGCTGCATGAACTCATTTTCTTCTTCTTCAGCAAACAAGCCAATATAGGCTTCAGCTTCTGAATCTGTTTCTGAAGATGATATATCAGTCAGACTTTTATCCTTCTTGGCAACAAAGGACCTTTCCTTTTTGCCCTTGAAATGTGTCTTCTTCTTGTCAGTGGACTCTTTCCTCTTTTCTGGACAATCAGCTATTACATGTCCTTGTCTATTGCAATAATAACAAACTATTTTTGAGGATGTAGTGTTACTAGACTTGGACTTTCTTCTGTCATTCCTTGATGACTTCCTTTTCTGGTAGTAGTCGTCGTTTGGCTGTGAAGTGGATGGCTTGGACCTCCACTGCTTCTTCTTTAGAAACTTCTGAAAATGCCTAGTAAATGCAGCAAAGTTTTCATCACTTTCACTGCTTTCTGACTTCTTGCTATCTGAAGTATCTGTCTCAGCCTCATCAACTTTTTGAGGTGGAGATGGAGACTGGCTTTTATATTTCCTAGTGGCTTCAGTCTTGAAGGCCACAACACTTTCTTTGTGCTCCACCCTAGTAGTCCTTTCTTCCTCCTTCCTTACCATTAACTGCATCTCATAAGATAACAGTTTTCCAAACAAAGTTGCAGGAGGAATGTCTGCTAATTTGGCCATTTCCCTTATGGCACAAATCTTGGTGTCTCAGTCCTTTGTCAGGGATCTCAAAAACTTATCATTCAATTCATAATTGCTGAACTCTCTTCCATAGGACATCAATTCATTGACTATAATATAGAATTTCTTGTAGCATTCAGTTATGCTATCAGACCTGCCTTGTCTGAAGCTTTCATACTCTTGATTTAATAAAGACTTCATGTCTTGTCTTACCTCTTCTGATCCCTCCATATAGACTATCAGTGTGTCCCACATTTCTTTTGATGTTTTACAATGAATCAGATTCTGAAATGTGGCATCATCAATTGCACTTACAATAATATTCTGGGCTCTCTTTTCCATAGTGGCCAGAATTATTTCATCCTTGGTCATTTCTGAATAGTTTTTGAGAGTTCTCTGATTGGCATCTAGAACAGATACTTTCATTGGCACATATGGCCCTTCTTTAATAGTAATGTATATTCTTGGGTCAGAGGCTTCCATAAAAAGTCTAACCCTTTCTTTCCAAATGCAAAAGATCTCCTTTCTGCAGATTGGCAATTTCATGGATCCTAGCTCTTTGTGATTCTCAGTTGAACCCATTTTCTTGATTCTTGATTATACTGATTCTGCCTACAGGATCTTTACTCAGACTGTTATGTCCTTTTTGAGTAACTTCGCTTTGATACCACTTGAAAGAACTAGTGCCTAAACACCTAGAGGGGGGGGGTGAATAAGTGAACTTAATCTTTTTAACTTTTAATGCAGAAACACTGAATTATTAGACCTGTTTATGTAATCCTCTACAGCAATTCAGCACATATAACACAGCAATCACAGAATAAATCACACATAGAGAACACACAGATTTTATAGTGGTTCCCTAAGGTCTGGGTACATCCACTTTCCCCCTTCGCCAATCTAGTAGTGTACTAGATTCGGCCTAACTTCTCCACTACTCCTCAGATCCTCAGATCTTACAACTCAGAACCCCAAATAGGTTCCTACAACTCAGAGTGATCCCACTCCTACAACTCAGGCACAAAGCAATACCACTCAGTCTTCACCAAGACCTACACTCAGCCTTCAACAAGGCCTACACTCAGCCTTCAACAAGGCCTACACTCAGAGAAATGTATCTCCTACACTCAGGCACACAAGCCCTACCACTCAGCCTTTATAAATATAGGCTTACAACTCAGATCCCTTAGGATCCTACAGAAAATAAAGAGTACAAAGATTAATAACCATAACTCTGATTGAGAAAGATGAGTTGACATGCTTCTTGATGAGTTCTTGAAAGAACTTTGCAGAGATCAACCTCCCTTGGCTTTCTTCAAAGCTTCTTGAATTAGAACACAGTAGGGTTGTATCTCTATGCAGATGATCTTCAATCAACTGCTGACTTGATAATCAGATCACAATCTGAAACTTCCTTATCAGCCTGGTTCAACAGCTGTCTTCTTAGAAGGAGCGCTCTCTCTCCAACTTCTTAGATCTTCACTTGAAGGTCTTCTTCTAGTTGTCTTGTTTTTAACTTCATTGATTGCTTTTTCTCTTTTTTCTCGATCTACTTCTGTTGAAGGAATAAGCCTTTATATAAGCTTTATTCATGGTGACCGGCTGATCCGGTTTCTAACGATCTTTTGACAGCTCTGACAGTAGCAGTTGACCGGTTGAAATGGCAGTTGTCAAGTCATCCAGTCACTTCTTGAAAACTCTGTCACTGTCTGAAAGTGTCGAGACAGATAGTCTTTATGTGTCGACACAAATAGACCAAGTGTCGACACAAGTAGACTAAGTGTCGACACTAGCCTTCATGATGTTGACACAACTCCTTGTGTTGTACAAATTGCTTCTCGACACTGCTTCTTCAGAATGTGTCGACACTGATCCTGTGTGTCGACACAAATCCTTCTTCTTCAATACTTAGTTGATTTCTGCTAAGTGTCGACACATCTCCTTTGTGTCGACACATCCTTCATGTGTTGAGACTTTGCTGAGTGTCGACACATTTCCTTTGTGTCAACACTTGTACTTAAACTTTATTGAAGTTTGCTGAGTGTCAACACAGCCTCCTAGTGTCGACACTTGTACTTGAACTTTGTTGAAGTTTGCTGAGTGTCGACACAGCCTCCTAGTGTCGATGCTTTTGATGTCGACAAAGTTCCTCTGGGTGTCGACACTGATTCTTTAGACATTTCTTCATTGTGTGTCGACACTGCATGTATGTGTCGACACTTTTCTTCTGGTGTCGACTCTGCATTCCTGTGTCGACACAATTACTCCAAGTGTCGACACTGCTTCTCTAGGTGTCGACACAAGCCTTCTTAAGTGTCGACACTTTTCTTTTGGGTGTCGACACATGGACGTAGAAACTTTTCCTGCAAACCTGCAGTTACTTAACCTGCACAAAGAAACTCAAAGCACATCAAATACACCTTGATGTATATCATTGAGTAGGGTGAGGCTTCTTCAAATCAGGTACATATATTCCAATGTACCCAACAGTAATGTTCTAAGGCGAGGCTTTGTCTCCGTGGTCGGCTGGCTATCGCGTGACATGTAGGTCATGTGTGGAGAGTGTCCCGGCGAGACTAGTCCCCTGCTGTGAGACTGACGAGAATGCCAAGCATGTGGCAAGCCCGGGCAATGAGGCCATGGGCGGGTGGTGTCCAGCAAGGCTTCTTCGAATCGGTCAGCGTGTTTGATGGAATCCTTACATGAGAAGTCAGAGCTTGCAGGCAAGCCCGGGTCTAAGACCTTGAGCGGGTGGGGCCTTGGCAAGAGTTCCGTGTGGCAGCTTGTATGCCGTTGGGGGAATGTTGGTAACCCCCTTTATTTGCGGCTTTATGCCAATGGGGAAATGATGAGTACCCATATGATGTGATGATGTGCTAGATGCATACGCGATAGGGTGCCTTGGGTGAAGCCCGGGTTTTTGCATACATGCTGCATAAGTAGGCCCTTTCATTATATGCTCAACAATAGAGAATGTGTATGTTATTTGAGACATCCAAGCATGTTCTTTGTGCATTACTTGTTTATATATATATTGTATACAAAGTGCTGACTTGCAGGTTGGAGGGGTTCCCCGGGGTCCGTTATGGGCGGTCGGGAGGAGATGTGTTTGTACACAGTTTGAGGTCAGCCTTTGCTGACCCACGTTACAATCAAATTTTTACTGGGCAAGGATCGCAAGCAGGAGCTAGCTCCCCGGCCAAAAGGGCCTAAGCCTCATGAAGTGTTACCGTTTTGCTGTAGCTCTACTTTTATGGCATTGTATGTTTGATGCTCATATTTTCCGGCTTGCATACTGAGGTTGTCTAGGAGTGCTTATGCACATTTATGACTGGTGTTATTATTTGAGCTTTGGACTCACTTATGTTGTAAGGCCTTAAGGCCGCTTCGATACTCCTATATGTTGTGGATAACTTCTAGTCTGTTTGCTTTTTCCGCTGTGCTGTGGTTATGAGTTTTGAGATCGGGTAGTTATATCATCTTATAATACTGAAGTTGTGGCGTCTGTATGTTATGGGGCCCCGGCGGGACCCATATTATACGGTCATTACAGGGGAGGTATTACAGAAGAGATCCAGGAACTTTCTGACTGATTCAAAGTTGTTGTACTTGAATATTCCTGGAGTAGAAGTAGAAAAAGATTCTTGATATTTGATGGTTGTTCTTCTTCAGTCTTCAGAAAGAACAAGGAGAAAACAGAATGTTTTCAGCACAGAGAAGAAGCAGATATTCTCCAGTATATTTTTATATCTCTTCTCTGTATATCACTGTGTGTCCTTTTGGATTTTCTTGCTTGCTTGTATCACCTCTGTGTTATTGTCTGAAAGAAAATTCTTTTATATATTCTGCTGTCAAATTCTCCTTTTTGAATTTTGAATTTCAAGTATTAATTGCAGACTAATTCTGGAGAATGAAACGGCTGAAAATATTCTTTAACGAGTTTCCCCAACTGTCCCTTTAAAATAAGTAAGCAATTAACCCTGATGAAGACCATAATTAATGCTGTCAAAAACGGTTTTATTCAGGAGAATATGAGTATTAATTACTCAGGAAATCACTGCTAAATAATATAATAAATAAGGATAGAAATAAGGAAAACTTATCAGTCTGGCTCGGGACATAATTCGTCGAGCTCTGAACAGAATTCGTCGACTGGAGTTCCAAGTTCATCCAGCTGATAATTCCTGTTCATCAACCTGAGCTCAGCGAACTGCATTCTGGAAATAACTTGCCAAATCTACGCTCTAAGTTCGTCGAGTAGAGAATTTGTCTGAATGAAGAGATCGTCGACCTGAGCTCGAATATCGTCGAGCTCAACTCAGAGAAATAACTCTGAGTTCGTCGATCCGCGATCGACGATCATCGAGCTGAGTTCAAAGAATTTCGAACTGATAATTTTGAACTCTGAATTCTTCTAAGTCTTGAGTCTACTGACGTCCTCTGTAGGCTGGTCCATGAAGATTGTTACTAATGACTAGCCTAAACTCTAGGACTAACAGACTTGACCCTGACTATACAATGTGGGTCAAACTCATCCTAATTAGTGAACCTAGCCCAAATCCAAACTAGGGATCCAACAGCAGCCTTAAAGGAACTCACCCAGTTATACCTTCCACCATGGCTGTGAACATTTTCGTTCACACCAGTGGGTCTGCCATTCATCTAGTGACCATAGATTCTTTCTTGGTAATACCTATTTGAAGGCAACTGAACTTTGTTGAATTTTCTAAAGATGCTCAGTGAGATTGTATGACGCCAAATTAATATTCTCAGAGCTATCAAGATCACACATTGATCATGCGGAACTAGGAAAGCAAGCTCAAACACCAATTACAAGAAGAAGGAACAAGCAAATCATATATTTATTAACTTCTTTACAGTGCAAGATATACGCGGCGAGACATGATTTCACCAGTACACAAGGAAAACAGAAAGAAACAAGCTAATTCGGGCGGACAAAACTAGAGACCGCCAAGACCGCCCAGTCCTCCAAAGTCGTCGACACCGTCCGAACTGCTGATGCTAGAAGACGAATAGAACATAAAGTCCGCCGAGACCACGAGGTCGCGCGGACATGCCGTTATTCGCTGACTGCTACAAGCTGCTGCCGAACTGAAGAACAGACCTCCTAACCGCCTGAGTCTGGCGGACAGGTTATTGAACTTGGAAAAGCTGAAGCAGAGAAAACTGACAAGCAGCAAAAGCGACCTGCTGAGACCACCGATTGTAACTGCAAACTTCACTAATCCTGACCGAAGTCAAAGCCAAACTCCTGGCTCCACAGTGCTAGCCGCGTAACCTGCACACAATAACCAGTTAACTCTGATCGAATCGTGTAGACAAGAAAACCGAGGCCGCAACACTCAACCAAATCTCAACTTACCGTTCCCTCAGTTACTATAGACGTGCCGGGGGGGTCTATTTATAGGCGGGTGAGGTGTGCGGTCACCGCCCTAATGAATAGAGTCACCACCCCAGCTCGCAGCTAGCAAATCCCAGTCCGCTGAGTCCGTAAGGACTTAGCCGGACTTCAAACAACCTGCCAGGAGCCAAGGCAAGGTGTCCACCACCAGGCGGACTCCGCCACAGTCCGCACACACTATACGGACAAGGCAACAGCCCGCATAGCCCGCAGCACAGCACTAGTCTGCCACACTACAGCACACGGACATAGCCACAGCCCATACTACATCAGTCTAAACGCCATATGCGGACATGGAGACAGTCCGCAATACTCGAGAGCAACGCCTCAGCCTGCCACATGAGTCCACGACCAACAGGCAGACTGCCCGACCAACAGCGAACTCCGCGGACACTACGGATAACCTGGACTTGTCACAGAGTGTGACCAAGTCAAGCAAACCACTAAGAGTCCGGCGCGAGCTCGCCGGGCAAGGCCACAATCCGCCAGCTCCCAAGACAGATCGCCAATGCCATGCTCAGTCCGCCACCATGAATGCGGCTAACACTCCCCGCAATGTTGGAGAACTCAGCAAGGACCAAAGCCGATCTCCAAAGATAGTCTGCAATAGCGAACTCCGCAGACTCTAACCAAGTCCTCCACACTCCGTAGATTTAACATCCAATCCACGCGGTTACTCCATTAATGGCCTATCTGTAGAACCGTAGGCTGAGCTGAGCACCGCCACTAGACCGCAAGAGACAGGCCGCGCAGGCCGCTCCACTAGAACAACCAAGCCACCAAGACCAACCTGGCCAGTCCACCCAGGCCGCAACATCAGTCCACCCAGGCCGCGGACTCAGACCGCTCAGACCGCACGGACTGCCCCATCACCCACTTTCACTTCATGATTTTCAACACTCCCCCTTGAAGTGAGAATTGGTGATCAAGACCAATAAACCTCGTAACCGTTGAAAAGGCCCCTTCGACAGCGGTTTCGTAAAGATGTCAGTAAGGTTGTCTTCACTCCGAACATGCCCGACCACAAGAGATCCCTACAACACCTTATCCCTTATGAAGTGGTGCTCGATCTCTATATGCTTGGTCGTTGCGTGACAAACTGGATTGTTCACCAGTTTGAGAGCACTCTCATTGTCGCCTCAGAGCAGAGTTGGACCTTGCACTTCATCATGGATGTCCTCAACTAGCCACCTTAGCCAAATGGCTTCTCGAACAGCCAAAGCCGAAGCCTTATACTCTGCTTCTATAGTCGAGACGGACACCGAGTCCTGCTTCTTACTACACCACGAGATGCTAGCTGATCCACAAGTGAAAACATAACTCGACGTTGATCTTCGATTATCCGAGTCACCGCCATAATCAGCATCGGTGTATCCTAGCAAAGAAAAGTCTGTGTCCCTCCTATAAAGGAGCCTCATATCAGAAGTAGACTTGACATACTTCAAGATATTCTTTGTCGCCACTAGATGAGACTTCCTTGGCTCTTCCATAAACCGACTTACTCGACCAACAGCGTAAGAAATGTCTGGCCTTGTAATCGTTAAGTAGATCAGGCTCCCCATTAGAGCTCGGAACACCAAGGTATCAGGAAGAATTCTTCATTCATCTCGTCGAAGTTTCAGCCCATGATCCATAGGAGTATAGCAACTCTTCCCGTACTTCATGCTGAATTGATTCACAATGCGATCCGCATATCCTTTCTGGAAAACGAGTATCTCGCTCTCCTTCCTCTCCACTTCGAGACCAAGAAAGTGATGAAGCTCTTCCAAGTCTTTCATTTCGAAGCGAATAGCTAGCTCAGCCGTGAGCCTAGCTACCTCCTCCTCTGAATTCCCTGTGATGATCATATTATCAACCTACAGTAGGACCAGGACCTGAAGCTCCCCCTTCTTCTTGATGAACAAGCTTGAATCCGAGTTGGAAGCAAGATATCCACAGAATTGGAGGTACTCTGTTATCTTCCCATACCAAGCTCTTGGAGCCAGCTTCAACCCGTATAGTGCCTTCCTGAGTTTGCAGACGTAATCCGGATGAACTTCAGACACAAATCCAAGTGGCTGATCCACAAAGATGTCTTTATCAATCTCCCTATAAAGAAAAGCATTATTTACGTCAAGCTGCCATAACTTCCATCCCTGGCAAGCAGCCAAGGCGATCACCACCCAAACTGAAGTCATCTTTACAACTGGACTAAATGTCCCCTCGTAGTCCTCTCCATATTATTGTGAGAATCCTCGAGCAATAAGGCGAGCCTTGTATCTTTCGATGCTCCCATCAGCCTTCTTCTTCAACTTGTACACCCACTTGCAAGTCACTGGAGTAATGTCATCAACCCCGGGCACAAGGTCCCCGGTTTCATTCTTCTTGAGAGCAGTAATCTCCTCTCTCATGACATCTTCTCACTCCTTAACTCTAGTGGCTTTATTGAAGTTTGCAGGTTCTCGTTCATCCAGAGGACCTGCAAAGAAGCAGGAGACAAAGCTCACTGCATTCCCATCATATTATCGAGCTGGAGGCTTGATAGTCCTCTTTGATCTCCGAAGTGACTGCTCCTTGCTCATAACTTCATTGCTTCTTTAGGCTCAACTCCATCTTCGGGCAAATTTTGAGCAATGCTCCCCCTGCTTCCTGAGTCAGAAGCCTCTGACCCAGAGCTTGAAGCAACAGAAGTTGTTGGTGATACAACAAGCTCCTCTTGAAGAACTTCAGCAGCCACCTTCTATTATTCATCAACCTTACTCTCTGATAGCTCAACCGAGCCTCCTCCATACGACATCAGTTCATCAAAGACCATGTCTCTTGATACAACAAACTTCTTCATCACAGGATCCATGCATTTCTATCCCTTCTTCCGCTCATCATATCTTATAAAGACAAGCTTCCTTGCCTTTGCATCAAGCTTTGTCCTTGAAGCATCTGGGACATGCACATAGCAAGTTGATCCAAACACCCAAAGGTGCTCCATGCTTGGCTTCGCCTTCAGCAACATCTCGAAAGTAGACATCATATTGATCATACTCAGAGGCATCTGATTTATGACATAGGTTGCGCAAGCCATTCCTTCCGCCCAAAAGGACCTGGGAATGTCTTTTGCATGAAGCCAGCACTTGCAGGTTTCCGTCAGATGACGGATCTTCTGCTCTACCACTCCATTTTATTGTGGAGTATGAGCATAAGTAAGCTCTCTCTGGATCTCGTGCTTATTGTAGAAGTTACAGAATTCGGAAGAGGCAAACTCACCACCGTTGTCTGATCTAAACTTTTTGATTCGCAGGCCAATCCGGCACTCCACTAGCTCCTTGAACTCCATATACAGTTAGAAAGCTGCCAACTTCTCTTTTATGAAATACACCCAAGTGTATCTTGAGTAATCATCAATCAATACAAGCATGTATTTGCTGCCTCTAAGACTAGCAGTGGAAGTTGGCCCCATCAAGTCACCATGGATACCCCCCAATGGTCTCTTGCTCCTCGTTTGTGACTTATCAAATGGAAGGCGATTAGCCTTACGCTATTAACATCCTGCGCAAATGTGACCATCGCCAAAGAATGAAAGCTTAGACAAGACTTTCACAAGGCTCATGTTGCCATAGCTTTCAGCTTATCCATTCCTACATGCCCCAACCTATCATGCCAAATAGCAGCGCTATCATTTTCCCTCATTCGATCAACATAGGAGTTGGATGCAAGAATAAACAAGTTCTTTACTCTTCTCCTATCGTGAGTAACATCAGCATTTACTGCCGATACGTTGCGAAGAAACTTCACTTCTGTTTGCCTAAACAGAACGTGATAACCTGCGTCTACCGCATTGGTCATAGAGAAGAGGTTCTTCTTCGCGCCTGGTACATGATACACACTCCTTAAAGTGAGTGGCCCCTTATCACTACCCAAGGACACAACCCCCTCCTTCTCTACTGCATAAACAGTATTATCAGCAGTAATAATAGCTGTTGGAACACCCTATTACTAATTTGGGTCAGGATCACTATGTCTCTAGGAAACCTGTTTTTGACATCATTGTATATATCTAAAGGTCAATTAGAATTGAATCTAAGGGTTAGTAGTTAGGTTTGGAATCTTCCCTCAAGACCAAGGTTTTTCAGTTTGGAGACTAAGTCATTTCGTC
The DNA here is from genome assembly GCA_039583875.1 of Platanthera guangdongensis. Taxonomy (NCBI): domain Eukaryota; kingdom Viridiplantae; phylum Streptophyta; class Magnoliopsida; order Asparagales; family Orchidaceae; genus Platanthera; species Platanthera guangdongensis. The sequence goes on from CM077161.1 coordinate 51,478,619, forward strand.
GAGCTCAGTACGACGAATTGTCGAACTCTAATCGACGATCGTCTAGCTCAACTTCGACGGATCGTCGAGCTCCATTCGACGATCGCTGAGCTCAACTTCAACAAATCGTCGAACTCCATTCGACGATCTTCGAACTCAGTTCTACGATCTTGACTCCAGTATTGATTCTCTATCTCTGAGCTCAGTTCGACGATAGTTGAGCTCAGATCGACGATCTCTATTGCTGTCTAAGTCCAAATCGCTGAGCTCAGATCGACGATAGTAGAGCTCAGTTCGATGTTTTTCTGAAGAGTTAAATGATTTTCAAGATTCAAATTCAGGACAGTTAAGGGGTTATTGTCGGCAATTAATTCAGAAGATTTTGTAGCCGTTTTCATTTATTCTGGACCAAGTTTCAAGTGATTATCAAGGAATGTTTCTTTGAACTTTCCCCCAGAAGATAATTGCAATTAAGGAAGTCAAATAATGACAGGCTAACGGCTATTCTTGACAGAGGATCATTTTCTATTCAGAACCAGGAAATAAAACACAAGTTTTTTTTTTTTGAATCTCTCTCATAGCACAGATAAGCAGAACAAGAAGAACAAGAACAAAATTTTCTCTGGAACAACATCTTTCTGAACATCAACTGTTCACAAGAGAAAAAGAGAAAGAGCTGTAGACATTCTCTGTCTAAAATAATTCATACAAGAACACACAACCAAGGAGATCAACCAACTGAAATCTTCAGATCTCTGTTAATTCAAGTGTTCAAGGTCATCTACATTCAAGACTCCAGACACCTAACATTTCAGCTATTGCTGAAATCATCAATTACTGGAGATCAATCTCTGAAGGCCTATCACCCTACAGCAAAGCTTCATTTCCTGAACATCTCAAGAACTCAGGGGGAGCTTTGACAACATCAAATCCACATAGTCTTCTCAGCTGTTCTAAGAAAGAGAAGACTTCCATCACTCTCTCATCCCCATCTCTGTAAAGGGTTTTTCAAACTCCCTTCAAAAGTTTGTGCTTGGTTATTGAGCACCTTATCAAAAGCTCATTGGTGGCAAGACACCTGATCAAAAAATCTGATTTGGTTTTTGAGCACCTTATCAAAAGCTCATTGGTGCCCAGGACACCTGATCAACTCATCCTGCAATGGATTCCTACGTAGGGTGGTAGAAGAGTGGATGTACCCAAGTTTAGGGGAACCACTATAGCTCCTTGTGTCTTCTGGCTTGCTTGTCTTTATTTTTGTTTCTGGATGTGATCTGTGATTAGTTGTGATCTGTGATTAGTTAGGATCTGTGATTAGCTTCTTTTGTTGATTGTGACAATTGTTTAGATTTTTTTATTTGTTTCCCTGTTCACTCAGATTGCAATAATTGTTGTAAAAATTTTTAAGCACCATACTCTATTCACCCCCCCCCCCTCTACTGTATATCAGATCTAGCAGCACTTTCAATAGCTTCATTACCTAAGTAAGTCTGTAGTGAAGAGAACTTCGACTTGTCTCTGATGAGGTGATGACCATATTCGGAGTCCATGATCTAGTCGTCTTCAAAGTCGATGGCTGATAAGGCACGGACAGAAGTGTCCGTCATGAAAGCTCCATCCCAGCTAGCTTCCTCAATACTAGAGCAAGCTTCCTTCTTACCTGCAGTATGCCCAGGCTACAGCTTGACCTTGCAATCATGCTTGAAGTGAACCGGCTGATGACACCTGTAGCACTTCAAATTCTTCTTCCAATCCTTCTTAGGAGCAGCGCTCCTCTCTGACTGATAAGAGGTTGAAGGCTCATTTTAAACATCGGTCGTCTTCTCCTTCCCTTCCCATTTCTTCTTCTTCTTGCCTGTGAAGAGCGCTTCACTACCTTCCTCAGAGACAGTGACTCCAGCCATCTGTCTGGACAAGCTTTCCTACGAAGCAGGCAGGTTCTCAAGTTCCAGTAGAGATGGCTGAGTTGCCTAGCCTTGAATAGAAGTTACAAAGGCCAAATACTCCTTCCGCAAGCTGTGGATTTTGTGCCTTTTCAACTTAGCCTCCGAGATCGGATCATCATGATCAAGCGCTGATAACTCAGTACACAGACTCTTCATCTTCAAAAAGAACTTAGAGATGGTCAGGTCTCCCTGAGTTGTCCTAGCCAACTCATTCTCCAGGAACTGTACTCTAGCCACATTCTTCCTGCTGAATACTCATTAATGGTTGTCCAAATATCAGCAGCTGACTCACATCTAATGACGTGATCAAACAGCTCCGGTGAGACAACCCTCTTGAGGATAAACTCCGCCTTAACATTTATTTTCCTCCAGACCATCAACTGCTCAACATTCCCAAACACAACTGTAACTTCCTGCCTGTCGTCACCATCGACAACCTCCCATAGCTACTCGCCCAGAAGATAACTCTTCATACATGACTTCCACTTCTTAAAGTTAGTCGGCGTTAAGAGTTCAATACACAGACCTCTTGCATAGCTTCCTTCCATCGCAACAACCTTGGTTAAGCCTCCAGAAGCACAGAGCACAACACAAGTTGATCACCGCTCAAGCAACTGAACCTTCCTCTGATACCATGTTGAATTTTCTCAAGATGCTCAGCGAGATAGTATGACGCCAAATTAATATTCTCAGAGCTATCAAGATCACACCTTAATCAAGCGAAACTAGGAAAGCAAGCTCAAACACCAATTGTAAGAAGAAGGAACAAGCAGAACATATATTTATTAACTTTTTTATAGGGCGAGGTATATGTGGCGAGACATGATTTCGCAAGTACACAAGGAAAACAGAAAGAAACAAACCACTCCGGGCGGACAAACCATGAGACCGCCGAGACCGCCCAGTCCGCCGAAGTCACCGAGACCGTCCAAACTGCTGGTACTAGAATACGAATAGAACACGGAGTCCGCTGAGAACGCGAGGTCACGCGGACATACCGTTATTCGCTGACTACTGCAAGCTGCTGCCGAACTGAAGAACAGACTGCCTAACTGCCCGAGTCCAGCGGATAGATTATTGAACTTGGAAAAGCTGAAGTAGAGAAAACTAACAAGCAGCAGAAGCGGCCTATTGAGACCGCCGATTATAACCGCAAACTTCACTGATCCTGACCGAAGTCAAAGCCAAACTCCTGGCTCCACAATGCTAGCCGCGTAACCTGCATACACCAACAAGTTAACTCTGATCAAACCGCATGGATAAGAAAACCGAGGCCGCAACACTCAACCAAGTCTCAACTTACTATTCCCTCAGTTATTGTAGACGTGTCGGGGGGTCTATTTATAGACGGGGTGAGGAGTGAGGTCACTTCCCTAATGACTAGAGTCACTACCCCAGCTTGCAGCTAGCAAATCCCAGTTCGCTGAGTCCGCAAGGACTTAGTCGGACTTCAAACAACCCGCCAGGAGACAAGGCAAGGTATCCACCACCAGGCGGACTCCGCCGCAGTCCACACACACTATGCAGACAAGGCAACTACCCACATAGCCCGCAGCACATCACCAGTCTGCCACACTACAGCACATAAACACAGCCATAGCCCATACTGCATCAGTACGTACGCCATATGCAGACATGGCGACAGTCTGCAATACTCGAGAGCAACGCCTCAGCCCTCCACATGAGTCCACGACCAACAGGCAGACCGCTCGGTCAACACCAGACTCCGCGGACACTGCAGATACCCTGGACTTGTCACAGAGTGTGACCAAATCCAACAAACCACCAAGAGTCCGGCGCGAGCTTGGTGGACAAGGCCCCAGTCTGCCAGCTCCTAAGACTGATCGCCAACGCCATGCTCAGTCCGCCACCATGAATGCGGTTAACACTCCCCGCAACACCGGAGAACTCGGCAAGGACCAAAGTCGATCTCCAAATACAGTCCGTAATAGCGAACTCTGCAGACTTTAACGAAGTCCTCCACACTCCGCGGATTTAACCTCTAATCCGCGCGGTTACTCCATTAACGGCCTATCTGCAGAACCACAGTACGACCTGAGCACTGCCACCAAACTGCCAGAGACAGGCCGTACAGGCCTCTCCACTAGAACAACCAAGCCACCAAGACCAACCTGGCCAGTCCACCCAGGCCGCAATATAAGTCCGCCCAGGCCGCGGACTCAGACCGCTCAGACTTTACGGTCTTTCCCATCACCCACTTTCACTTCATGATTTTCAACAAACTTTCCTAAAAGGAATGGGAGGATTAGAAGTAAGAGGTTGAGATGGAGCTGGAGCTTTGCCTTTCCCTTTAGAAGGAGAATCTCTTGTGCTTTTCTTAAATCACAACCCCTTCTTACCATTCTGAGAGTAGGAGTATATCAAGGGTAACAAAGTACTTGGCTTAGAATAGCTAGCCAATATTCTTTTCTCCCTCCCTAGCATCTCTTCAAGATCCCTGATGAGACTATTCTTGAACTTGATGGAGCCTATCTGGATGAGATTCAAGATGCTAAGTTGGCTAAGTTCCCTATCCTTCTGTTCCAGCAAAGATGCACTCTCAGTCCGCTGGGAAGCAGCTAGCTGCATAGAGGCAATCTCCACATCATTCTTCTTAAACAACTTTGTGCACTTTTTGAAGACATCCAGAAGTTCTCCATACCCGTCAATCAATTGATTGACATCTCCTTCTGATTCAGAATCATCTTCACCATGTTGGGAACTATGTCCACATTAACCCAGATTTGATGAAGTCACCCTGGAACTAAGATGAATTAGGTTGTATTTGATGCTTTGTTTGAGTTATGTGTTTGTAGAACTCAAATGGGAAGTGTAGACCAATGTCAGTCTACAATGGGTCACCAAACACAGGACCATACAGTGTAATCCCTCATTGTGTGTTCCAAAGTGTTGACTCATGTGTAGCCTCTCTATTGGGATACACTTCATATTCAAGCTATAGGACTGCGAAAAGACTTGATGCTGATTCCCCTCTAGTAGAAGAAAAATTGCTGCAGAAATTTATCTAAGTGTTTCTCTCGAGCAGGTCTTTAACTATTCGAGTAGATTGCTTGAGATATACTCGAGTAAAACTTCTGCATACTCGAGTAAGAAAATTCTTCCTCGCGTGAAGTTAAGTAAAACACTCGAGTAGTTCACTGACATAATGGAGTAGCTTACTTAACTACTCGAGTAGATCACTCTTCCTACTCGAGTTGCCCAAAATTTATTTTCCATGTTTTTCTATGTAAAACACTCGAGTAGTCCAAGTCATATACTCGAGTAGCTCATTCTGTCTCGAGTAGTTCATACTCGAGTAGTATATTCTTCCTGTTCCAGATTCCTGTTTTTCATAATTATTTTAAGTCATTTACTCGAGTATGTACTTTATATACTCGAGTATTCTCAACACTGTGTCGAGTAACTCTCCTCTCTGTGTCGAGTAGTTAAGAAATACTCGAGTAAGTCTTTCATATACTCGAGAAGATTTCTTTTCTCTCGAGTAGCTCAATCTGACTACTCGAGTAGCTGTTTTTCCCATATGCAGAATATTTCTAAGTGTTTGTCTCGAGTAGTTCTTCTAACCACTCTATTAGTTCAATTCTGCCTACTCGAGTAGTATAACTTGTACTCGAGTAGCTCAACTCCTTCCCGAGAAACTTTTCTGTGTACTCGAGTATATCTTCTAAAGTACTTGAGTAGTTGATTATATACACTCGAGTAGTTGTCTTCTACATACTCGAGTAGTCATGAAATATATACCCGAGTAATATTTCTTTGCTTACTCGAGTAGTCCTTAACCTACTCGATTAGTTTTATACCTACTCGTGTATATGACCTCATTTTCTCTGAAATTTCTTCTAAGTCCAGATTTGACAGATTTTCAAATTCCGTGATATGATTGGTCCACGCGTACGTCATTAAAACCAATTATGACCGTTATTAGTACTCCCACAAAAGGTCTTGTCTAATCGACAAACCCTAATTAGAAAACAAGTTTTTCAAGAAGAAAATCATTCTAAGTTTTGCAGCCGCCTCTTTCCATAAAGAATCGTTGTTTCCTCTCTCTCTCTCTTCACGAAACGAAAGCCACCGCCGCCGCTGTTCTTCTCCGGCAAGGGCTTCGATTTTCAGAGGAAATAAACTAAAGAAATCTCTCCAGATCGAGATCGTTTTTCACATACTCATCATCTGTCTGATCGTGGAAGCAAGGAGTTCAGATCTACTATTGACGAGAATCTTTCCTCAATTTTCCTGATAAAGCCGCACGCCAAGAAGAAGATTCCAGTTCCTATTTTATTTTCACATTTGAACCAGACAATATCACTGTTTGTATTTTTTCAATACTTGTATTTCATTTCTGTAGGAGAATTTTTCTCCGAGTGTAGGAGTTTTCCACTCCGAGTTAGTAGGAAGGTGTTTCTTCCGAGTTGTAGATCCAGTTGGTTGGATTGAGATTGTAGGAACTTTGTTCCGAGGGTAGAATTGATTTTCAATCCGAGATAGTGGAGTAGCCGAGTCTATTTTATTGCTAGATCGGTGAGGGAACGTGGATGTACCCAAGATCGGGGAACCACTATAAACCTTGTCTCGTCTGTGGTATTTTAGTAGATAGATCTGTGCTGTGTTCTGAGATTTTTTTATTCCGCAAAAGACGCACAACTCACCTATTCACCCCCCCCCCCCCCTCTAGGTGATTTAGGTTGACAACTATTATCTTTCAATTGGTATCAAAGCGAGGTTGATCGTTAAAAGGTTAACATCTTGATCAGTTCCTGCAATAGTTGTTATTTGAGATCTATCTATCATGGACAAGGCAAAGGATTTTGTCAAGCTTCCCCTATGCAACAAGAACAACTTTCGCATGTGGAAAGAAAGGATTAAATTCTTTATGGAAGATGTGGATCCAAGGATCTTCATGATAGTTGAAGAAGGTCCTTATATCCTTATGACTGTCTCCACTATAGATCCTACCAAGAAGGTTCCAAAGAAGCTGATGGATTTAGACGAGGACGAGATTGCACTTGTCTCACTAGACAAGAAAGCTAAAAACATTATAGCAAGTGCAGTTGACGACGCAATGCTGCAGAACTTAATCCACTGCCAATCTGCAAAGGAGATGTGGCAGTCCTTGGTTACCTTAATGGACGGAACAGAAGAAGTGAGGGATGATCGGAGATCCCTCCTCAATCAAAAGTATGAAGCCTTCCGACAGGGAAGCAAAGAGACCATTGCTGATACATTTGAGAACTTTTTCAAGATAGTGAATGGCCTAAGAGTCTATGGCAGAGTATTCACTAATGGAGAACTGAATGACAAGTTCCTAAGATCTCTGACCAAAGAATGAGACAATAAGGTCTGTGCCATCAGGGAGTTTGGGAAGCTGGCTGATACAGACCCACAAAATCTCTTCGGGAAGTTTATGTCATATGAGCTTCAACTCAACACTAGGAAAGCTGAAGAAGAGAAGAGTAGGTATGCTCTCAAAGAAAAGTCTATTGCTCTGAAAGCAGACACCTCCAGAAAGACAAAGGCTGCCTCCCCTGCTCCAGCTCCAGAGATTAGTGAAGAAGAAGAAACTTCTGAGCCTAGTACCTCAGGCTCTGAGCTATCGGAAGGAGAGTTCTCACTGCTCTCACGTTAGTTCAAGAAATTCTTGAACAAGAAAAAGCAATGGAAAGTCAAGGATGCCTCCTATAGAAGATCACGACACGATGGTGATTGGCAAAGAAAGGCTCAATTAGCCATGACAGGTATTCCTCCAAACAGAACAAATATGTTTCGACTGACATCATTTGCTATTGTTGTAATAAGCCAGGTCACGTCATCATCGACTGCCCTCATAAGAAGAAGGAGGGTGGTAGAAGAGAAGAAAAGAAATCCTCATACAACAAGAAGAGGAAAGAGAAGAGCCTGTTAGCCAAAAAGAGCAAGACTCTTAGTGACTCTAACACATCTGAGTCAAGTGAGGAAGAAGAAGCTTATTTTGGGCTTATGGCTCAAACAGATGATGATCAAGAGCCCCAGTTCACTGGGAAGGTAAACTCTCATACCCCTCTTTCAGATTCTGAAGTCTCTGAACATGATTGCGAGGATAGCTCCTCTGACGATGAGTCATAACTAATGGCCCAGTACAAGGAGTTAATCATGGCTTATGACAAATGTCATCGAGTCGTGAAGACTTAGGCTAAAGAGATCAAATCTCTAAAAGCCGAAGAGAGCATCTTGAGAGAGAAAGTCGCAAAGACTGACTCCCTCGAAGAAAACTTCAATAATGCAATTGAAGAATATAACAAGGCTCTTGAGCACCTTGACCTCAAAGAGAAAATCATCAAGGAGTTGGAAGCCCTACTGGCAGCTGAAAAGAAAATAGTTGAAAGTTTCTCGAAGCCCAAGACGATTCTTCCATTCATTATTGAATTCTCAGCCAAGGTCAGGGGTGCTGGATTAGGCCATGAAGAAGCTCCTAGTAAATCCTCTAGGAGAAACAAGAATCAACGGAAGAATAAGGCCGCCAAAAAGTCCTTAGCCAAAGAGAAGGGGAAAGCCCCTCAAGATCAAACTACATTCAAGAAAGTCATCTTTCCATCAAATGAGTTTGATTTTGACTCATCCTACGGGCACTTTGCTAGGCCTACCTATGTAGAGCCAAAGTCCTGCTATCAAGGATGGACTCGACCCCGAAACTTTGGCGAAAGTGTCTTTAAGGCACCTTATGAAGAAGTTATTCTTTAGAGCTATGGCCCTTTCAATCATGGGCATAAATTCAAGAAGGCACCAAAGACAAAGCCTGTTGTAGAAAAGCCCATAAAGGAGAAGAAGCCATATGATTGCCATCATCATGAGGCATCTTCCTCCAAGAATGGTACCCCTGCTAGACCACAATTCCAAAAGGTCAAGCAGGAGATCATGAGGCAAAGGTACAACAGATTTGACTATTGGTGTTGTGGCAAGGTTGGTCACTTCGTCATAGATTGCTGGTTCAATTCCAGAAACGCTGCAACCCCTCATGTTAGCAACATGAGAAAGACCGCTCATAATGCTAACACTCGCAGGGGGAGTACTCTAACTCGTGAGCAAGGACCCAAACGTGTTTGGGTTAGTAAGGCAAATTGATTATGATTGCAGGTATGTCCAAAGGCCAACAAAACGCCAATCTGGTATTTAGACAGCGGATGCTCTCGGCATATGATCGGGACTAGAAGCCTCATTCATAACTTTACTTCAGTTGTGAACGACCCAAAGGTCATCTTTGGAGGTTCAGACTGTGGAATTACTAGAGGCTATGGTATGATTACTAACGGCAATGTATCCTTCTCGGATGTGGCTTATGTCGAAGGATTGGAACACAATCTCATAAGCATAAGCCAACTCTGCGATAAAGGATACATAGTTGAATTCCATGCTGATAAGTGCTTGATAAAATCCGTTGACAATATGGAAATGATTCTATCCGGCACTCGAAGCAGGAATACTTTCTGTTTAAATTTCATTTGTATAGATTCCTCTACACCAGTGTGTCTTTTAGCAAAAGATAGTGCGTCCCTTGGTGACCAATGGCACAAGAGACTAGCAAATATTAATTTCAAAACTATTAATAAATTATTTTCAATGAACTTAGTATGTGATGCCCCAAATGTCAAGTGCGTCAAAGATAGACCTTGTCATGCATGCGTAAAAGGCAAGCAAACAAGGGCTACCTTTAAAAGCATTATTGGCAAAGACTCTAACAGATGTCTCCATCTATTGCGCATGGACTTGTTTGGTCCACTGCAAATTAGAAGTTTGGGAGGTTAAGGATTATACGTTGGTAATTGTTGATGATTACTCGCGCTTTACGTGGGTGTTCTTTCTGAAACACAAGTCAGATATCTTTGACACCTTTACTAATTTTATCAGGCAAGTCCAAAATGAATACAACTACTCCATAGTCAAAATCAGAAGTGACAACGGAATAGAGTTCAAATCTGGGGCCATGACAGAATTCTGTGAAAGCTTAGGTATCTTTCATGAGTTTTCCTCTCCTCATACTCCACAACAGACCGGAGTGGCAGAGAGAAGGAACAGAACACTCATAGAGGCTTGCAGGACTATGTTGAGTGATGTTTCACTTCCGGAGTACTTCTGGGCTGAAAAACGTCAACACTGCATGCCACGTGCAAAATCGAGCACTCATAAACAAAAACCACGATAAGACACCTTATGAACATCTGAAAGGCAGGAAACCAACTGTAACAGTCCAAAATTCTGAAACAGGAAATTTTTGGGTGACACAGCCTGGGACACGGGCATGTCCCAGGGCGTGTCAGCGGACACGGCCTGCGACACGGGCGTGTCGCCGGGCGTGTCGAGGTTGTGTCGACGATCGGTCATGGTGTCGACGATTTTTCGCTCGACGATGCGTCGAGAGAGGGCACACGGCCCAGGACACGGGCGTGTCCAAGGCCGTGTCGTGTGCTCGACGACTTTTACTCGACGATCGTCGAGTGTCGAGACATGAATGTCGAGAAGTGGCACATGGCCTGTGACACGGGCGTGTCACAGGGCGTGTCAAGTCGGGTCGACGAAATCAGCCCGACGAAGCTTTTCAACAGGGCGTGTCTTTGTGCCGTGTCTGGGCACACGGCCTGGGACACGGGCTTGTCACAGGCCGTGTGAAGTCTCGGGATGATTTGGGATTTTTTTTTCGCCTAGGCACACGGCCACAGACACGGGCTTGTCTGAAGGCGTGTTGGTGACACGGCCCTTGACACGGGCGTGTCCCATGGGCGTGTCACTGGTTTGGATAAGTCGGTTGACCACCGCTTGAGGCACACGGCCTGGGACACGGCCGTGTCACAGGCCGTGTCAGGTCAAATTTAGCATTTTTGGCAAGTTTCTGGCCGTCCATTCCTTCAGCTGGGATCCAATGGCTGAAGCTTCTTTCCTCTTTTTCCTAAAGGCCGAAATCTGAGAAGTTATTCTCATTTCTTCTTGGCCTTTATCTTTATTCAAAAGAGAGAAAGAGAGAGAGAAAGGAGGAGGAAGAATGGGAAGGGCTGCTGCTGGTGGTGCTGCGGTCTACCGACGAGAAATCCGAAGCCGGCGTTGCGGAGGAAACGCTTGTTAAAATTCAACAAACCGCAGACGCCCCCTTGGATACCCTGTTGAAAACTCAACAAACCGAAGGAGGATACGCCCACTTATAATGTTGAAAGTTTTCCCGGATCGTGGAGTTAGCAGGGGTTATCTCAACAAAGCAGTAACAACCAGCAACACATGCAGCACAAGCTTCTTTATTGATCAAGAGCAAACTTCTTTACACGGCGAGACATACATGGCGAGACATGCTTCACCAAAACCCAACACCGGGAGAGCAGAGACAGTTACAAAGACAAGAACAAAAAACAAGCCGCGCGGACTCAATCAACAAGCCGCCGACCTACTGCTGTGGAGTCCGCTCAGTCCGCCAGGTCGCCAGACCGCAACCAAGCCACGCGGACTCACCCTAATTCCAATGCTTAGCTCTTCACCGCCGATCTGCAGGCCGCCTGACCGCGAGGTCTCCTAGCCGCCAGACCGCACAAGCTGCGTCACCGAATGGAACAGTCCGCCTGAAGCAGGCGCCTTCCCGAACCCCGAACCAAGTTGCCAAAGGGAAGACCGCCTGGTCGCTATCCGCGACCTGTTGTTTACCGCCTGTTGCTTAACCGCAGAGTCCGTACTGTCCCTGACCGCAATCAGAGCCAAGTCCTGGCTTTGCAGTGCTATCCGCACAACCTGCACAGCACAACCGGGTCAACTCTCTATCCGCGCGGACACAAAGTCCAGACCGCAGCAACTTACGCGAGCTCAAATATTGTTCACTTACTTCGGTCTAGGTTCCTCTACTCCTGATGTGACAAGGGTCCTATTTATAGGCACGACGATGAGTATGGTCACCGCCCTAGCCGATAGGATCACCGCCACAACCCGCAGCTAGAACATGTGTGTCCGCCAGCCCGCGGAAACACAATCCAGTTCGCCGCTCCTGTGCAGATAGCCAGTACGCCCCAGCTTCTCCAAGGCCGGACTCCGATATCCAGTCCGCCTTGCCGCCAAAGGCCAAGCCAGGACCACCACAGTCGGAGTCCACAACAGCCGTGTCCGCCAATCTGCGGACAAGGCAACAGCCCGCAAACCCCGAGCCCGCAGCTTCGCCATCAAGGCACATGCCGGACTCAGCGGACACCCGGCTATCGTCCGCATATCCCAAGTCCATTAACTCAACTCCAAGGCACCTCCGGACTTAGCGGACACGCCAATCCAGTCCGCTAACAGCAGACTCCAGTCCGCAACTCCTGAGTCCATAACCTCATCACAAGGCTAAACCGGACTCAGCGGACTCGGGCTCCAGTCCGCACGCTCCTGCACAAGCAATTCTCCAGTCCGCATTTCCCCAAGCTAGCAAACAAGGCAAAGCACTTCAACTACGCTTGGCGGACTGAGAAACCAGCCCGCGCTCCACTGCGCGATCTCCCCGGACTGAGCCATCCTGGACTTGGTTCAATTCCCACCAAGTCCAGTCCGCTGGCCACAAGGGCCAGTCCGCACTTACTGGCGGACACTGGATCTAGCCCGCCATACCGGGCGACCTCCAGTCTCTGTCCGCGCTGACCGGCGGTCTCCGCGACTTCCACTTGCCGCTTCACTAGAGCAAGACCAAGGCAACTGCCAAACCGGTCTGCCGAGCTCCAGTTCTTAAGTCCGCTTCATGCCGGACCCCGCGGATAACATTCCTATCCGCCCGGATACTTCCTGGGAGTAAACCGCCTGCTGAGCATACACTGGCCTGTCAGACTGCCACTGCTGTCCGCGCAGTCCATGCGAACAGACCGCCCAGGCCGCCACAGAGCAAACCGCCTGCAACATCCCTGCTGACCTAGCAGTCCGTCAACCCAGTCTGCGTAGTCCGCGCGGATAGGTTTCCCAAGCCTTCCATTCACCCACTTTCACTTCACAGAATTCAACACTCCCCCTTAAAGTGAGAATTGGTGAATAACTCCAGCAGCTCCCGTAACCTTGCACCTGGTCCTTCCGATAGCATCTACGAAGAGATGTCCAAGACATAGTCCTCGCCCCGCATATCATGGACCATGAGGGAGCCCTCCAGCATCTCCCAAAAGGAGCCATGCTTCCCTCTGCCTTCTTCAGCTTCAACCTCCACTCATGCATCACAGGAGTATCACCAACTTCCTTGGACCCAGAAGCCCAAGCCTCGTTGCCTCTGAGAGAAGTCACCTCTTCAGACTTGGTGTCAACCACCTCCTTGATTCTAATGGGGTCATCACAGCCAAAAGTCCCTTGCTCGACCTGAGGGCTAACAAGGAAACACGGGACCAAGTCTGCCGTGTTCCCTTCACAATATCGAGCTGGTGGCTTACTGATCCTCTTCGATCTCCGAAGAACCTGATCATGGCTAACCATCTCCGCTGCTATTGAACCAGCTCCGTTCCCGGGCAAACCCGGAACAATGCTCCCTTTGCTCCCTGAACAAGACGCCTCCTTACTGGAACCAAGAGCACCTGGAGCAACGCTCCCCCTGCTACCTGAACCAGAAGACTCCCCTCTTGAACAAGAACTGCCCGGAACATCGCTCCCCTTGCTTCCTGAACCGGAAGCCTCCGCCTTCGAGCCAGAAGATCCTGGAGCATCGCTCCCCCTTCTTCCCAACTCTGACGCCTTTGCCCCGGAGCTAGAACAACCTGGATCACCTGGTGACTCAGGTAACTCCACTTCCTTAGCAGCAGCCTCCTTCAGCCCACCATCTGACCTGCTAATCTCTAGCTCCACATAAGAGCTACCCCAATACGGCGTCAACTCATCAAAAACAATGTCTCTCGACACTATGAGTTTCTTCGTCGCAGGATCCATACACCTCCATCTTCTTCTCTGCTCATCATATCCAACAAAGACTAACTTTGTTTTGACAGCACCCGGAGAATGTATATAGCAGGTAGATCCAAACACCCGAAGGTGCTTCACTGAAGGCTTCACTCCGAACATCAGCTCATAAGGAGTCTTCACTATGATCGGACTAAGAGGCATCCGGTTGATGACATGAGCAGCACAGGCTATTCCCTCCGCCCAATGAGCCTTCGGAACGCCTTTACTCTGAAGCCAACACTTGCAGGTCTCCGTTAACCAACGGATCATCCGAGCTGTAATACTACCTTGTTGTGAAGTATGTCCACAAGAAAGCTCCATCCGGATCCCTTGCTTCCTGCAAAAGCATGAGAACTCGGTTGAGCCAAACTCACCACCGATACTTGTCCTCAACACCTTGATCCTTCGGCCGAGCTGGCCTTCGACAAGCTTCTTGAACTCCACAAACAAGCGTACCATGTTGGACTTCTTCTTCATAAAGTATACCCAAGTATACCCAGAATAGTCATCAACCAATATCAGCATGAACCTGCTGCCTCCAAGACTGGCCGTGACGGTCGGTCCCACCAGAGCACAATGGACAACCGCCAATGGTGCATTACTCCTGGATTGTGCTTTGTCAGCCATGAAGCGATAGACTCCACATTCCTGACATCCCGCACACCCCCGACCATCGCCATAGGATGACAATCTAGGCAAGCCTCTTACGAGTCTTCTTTCCGCCATTGCTTTCAGCTTGTCCATCCCTACATGCCCCAGTCTTTCATGCCAGATAGCTGCACTATCAGTGGCATTCCTCCGATCAACTCCATAACTAGTTGATATCTCAACTACGTTCTTCTCCTTCCTCCCTACCTGAGCTACGTTCGCCGAGAGCAAGATAACCTTACACTCCTTCCGAAGATGACCTTGCTGCTTGCATTTATAGCACCGTGGTCCTTCCTTCCTCTTCCTATCACGCCTAGGAGAAACACTCCTTTCTTCCTGATATGAAGTAGAGGGACCATCTTCCGCAGCAACCTTCACCTTCTTCCTGAACAACCCATCAAGGGAAGTCCAGACCTCCGCAGCTGACCGACATCCACTGATGTGGTCCAAGAGCTCCGATGAGATCACCTGCTTGAGAATAGACTCTGCTTTCGCATTTGCCTCCTTCCAAGCTCTCATCGCCTCAGCATTGCCAGCAGTAGCCTCTTGTCTTCCTGCTCCGCATACAACCTCCCAAAGGTCCTCGCCAAGAAGAAAGCTCTTCATACAGGACATCCACCGTTCACAGTTCGCCTCTGTAAGAAGATCAATACCAAGACAACTTGCATCCTCCACTGCCATGGTTCTACCACTGGTTTCCTCTACAGACGAGCAACTACTTCCATTGAGCACTGCTTGACCACTCCAACAACCTGGCTCTGATACCATGTTAAAATTCAACAAACCGCAGACGCCCCCTTGGATACCCTGTTGAAAACTCAACAAACCGAAGGAGGATACGCCCACTTATAATGTTGAAAGTTTTCCCGGATCGTGGAGTTAGCAGGGGTTATCTCAACAAAGCAGTAACAACCAGCAACACATGCAGCACAAGCTTCTTTATTGATCAAGAGCAAACTTCTTTATACGGCGAGACATACATGGCGAGACATGCTTCACCAAAACCCAACACCGGGAGAGCAGAGACAGTTATAAAGACAAGAACAAAAAACAAGTCGCGCGGACTCAATCAACAAGCCGCCGACCTACTGCTGTGGAGTCCGCTCAGTCCGCCAGGTCGCCAGACCGCAACCAAGCCGCGCGGACTCACCCTAATTCCAATACTTAGCTCTTCACCGCTGATCTGCAGGCCGCCTGACCGCGAGGTCGCCTAGCCGCCAGACCGCACAAGCTGCGTCACCGAATGGAACAGCCCGCCTGAAGTAGGCGCCTTCCCGAACCCCGAACCAAGTTGCCAAAGGGAAGACCGCCTGGTCGCTATCCGCGACCTGCTGTTTACCGCCTGTTGCTTAACCGCAGAGTCCGCACTGTCCCTGATCGCAATCAGAGCCAAGTCCTGGCTTTCCAGTACTATCCGCACAACCTGCACAGCACAACCGGGTCAACTCTCTATCCGCGCGGACACAAAGTCCAGACCGCAGCAACTTACGCGAGCTCAAATACTGTTCACTTACTTCGGTCTAGGTTCCTCTACTCCTGATGTGACAAGGGTCCTATTTATAGGCACGACGATGAGTATGGTCACCGCCCTAGCCGATAGGATCACCGCCACAACCCGCAGCTAGAACATGTGTGTCCGCCAGCCCGCGGACACACAATCCAGTTCGCCGCTCCTATGCAGATAGCCAGTCCGCCCCAGCTTCTCCAAGGCCGGACTCCGATATCCAGTCCGCCTTGCCGCCAAAGGCCAAGCCAGGACCACCACAGCCGGACTCCACAACAGCCGTGTCCGCCAATCTGCGGACAAGGCATCAGCCCGCAAACCCCGAGCCCGCAGCTTCGCCATCAAGGCACCTGCCGGACTCAGCGGACACCCGGCTATCATCCGCATATCCCAAGTCCATTACCTCAACTCCAAGGCACCTCCGGACTTAGCGGACACGCCAATCCAGTCCGCTAACAGCAGACTCCAGTCTGCAACTCCTGAGTCCATAACCTCATCACAAGGCTAAACCGGACTCAGCGGACTCGGGCTCCAGTCCGCACGCTCCTGCACAAGCAATTCTTCAGTCCGCATTTCCCCAAGCTAGCAAACAAGGCAAAGCACTTCAACTACGCTTGGCGGACTGAGAAACAAGCCCGCGCTCCACTACGCGATCTCCCCGGACTGAGCCATCCTGGACTTGGTTCAATTCCCACCAAGTCCAGTCCGCTGGCCACAAGGGCCAGTCCGCACTTACTGGCGGACACTGGATCTAGCCCGCCATACCGGGCGACCTCCAGTCTCTGTCCGCGCTGACCGGCGGTCTCCGTGACTTCCACTTGCCGCTTCATTAGAGCAAGACCAAGGCAACTGCCAAACCGGTCTGCCGAGCTCCAGTTCTTCAGTCCGCTTCACGCCGGACCCCGCGGATAACATTCCTATCCGCCCGGTTACTTCCTGGGAGTAAACCGCCTGCTGAGCATACACTGGCCTGTCAGACCACCACTGCTGTCCGCGCAGTCCGCGCGAACAGACCGCCCAGGCCGCCACAGAGCAAACCGCCTGCAACATCCCTGCCGACCTAGCAGTCCGCCAACCCAGTCCGCGTAGTCCGCGCGGATAGGTTTCCCAAGCCTTCCATTCACCCACTTTCACTTCACAGAATTCAACAACGCTCTTGCGAGTCTTTCAAGCAAGCTTTGAGTTCATGGCACCGAAGCGATCGTCAAGGGTAACGACTTTTCTTCCTAGCCATGTGAAGGCTTCCTTTTGGCATATCTTGTGATTTCCCCCACCAAGAGGTGGCTGATTTTGGGAATCTTTAGGTGGATGCTTGAATCCACTTTGTTAGCATATAGATCCGGAAATGGAGTACGGAATAGGCATGCTGTGTGAAACCTATCTGGACAGGTTGGTCTGGATTGGTGATGTTGTATACGAACCGGAAAAGACTCCGTGATAACGTGTAGTTTAAGGAGTCTACGGGTTATGCCTGCGAAAAGGAGTAGCAGGAAGTACTGGGGTGGTAGCCCAGGAAAATAGCCATGTGATGTTTTTGGGTCCAACCTGTGAATGAGGCACAGGAAGTACTGGTGTGACCAGGAAAGGCCCTTTTGTGATGCTTGATGTCGTAGGGTGTCCACCTATGAAGAGAGTAACAGGAAGTACTGGCATGGTAGCCAGGAAAGACCCCTGACATTTGTAATTTGCGGTGTCCACCTGTGAAGAGAATAACAGGAAGTACTGGTGTGCCCAGGAAAGACCCGCTGTTGCTGTAAGAGAATGGGTGTAAGAATTATTCCCAGGCTTGAATGCCAGAACAGGATCGGTGAGACCTACCCGCGCCTTTGATATAGCCATGAGTACGCTGTACTCGGAGAAGGCAAGGCGATTTGAGCAACGGGGGGTGGAGGATCCGACCTGCGTTATGTTCGTCCGACGGGAGACCAGAAAGTGCGGTCTGTTGGAGTGCATAACAAGAGTCTTAGGGCTGCGCGCCGTGATACAACGGGGGCTACGGGCCATCCCGGTTCACTAAGACTATAAAACTCCGGCTGCACGCCATGGAGTAAATGCTCAAGAGAGTTACCGTTGGGTTGTAACCCTAATACGGTGGTGGGCAAGAGCTTTGCCAGAACACCAAGAATGTGCCCTGAGTGCACGGACCGTTGGGCCGGGTGGTGAACGGTTGTGATGGCTTGTGTGCGTGAAAGCACATTTTGATGATATATTGCTATACTTGTGATATGATCTGCCTGCAGAGAAGAATACCGCTGCCCCGAGAGAAGGGGTAGGGTCGTTATAATTAGGTCAGCTGAATGTTGACCGTTGTTTTTGTTTGCCACCGTTGGGTGGATTGTCCCTGTACAGGTGCTGGAGAGCCAAGCGGGACGCATAGAGGTTGATGTTCCTACTGTTGTTGCTGCTACTGTTGTTAGCCCTCGAATGCTATATCTTATGTTGTGTGTTTTCTTTTATTGTGGCCGGCGTGCGCGTCAATCTGTTTAGGCCACTGTTTGAAAGCCATGTAAGGCCCTAAGGCCAACTCTTTGTACTTGTTGTAAGACATTCCTATATTGTGTAAAATATGGAGTTTTATGTTTGGACATTCATGAGGAGTTCAAGTTGTAGTCTCGGCTTCCGCTAGAATGATTTGTGATAGGTGTGATGCGCGACTCTGGTATCATCCTGTACTTTCACCGCCTGTTTTGTGATATATACTGTGGGGCCCCGGCCGGACCTTCTAGAATATACCATATGAACGGATGGGGTTGTTACATTTTTGGTATCGGTTGTTTTGGTCTTTCCCTCTCGAAGTCGTGGCCGCCTTCTTTTGTGGGGTGGCGGGCACGTGTTTGTGCAAACCAAAGTCTACGAATGAACTCCTGAATGTCCATGATAGGAATGCAAAATTTTGTGTTTGCGGAACCTACGTGTTCCTATCTTGTTGCTTACTTGTGTACTTTTCCGTCTGTAGGCGGCAAGTGGGATGGGAAGTATGACATCAACTGTGGTACCAACATCTCCTTCATCGAGAGAAACGGCTCGACTGATTATCGATGTGGTTTTTGCCACGCTCAAGGCTTATCATGAGGGACAGGTTTTACCCTCTGATCCGGTGATGCGTTCTATGTCGGGTAATGAACTGGAGCAGATGGCAAGGGGAAGTGCCTCAGCTTCGTCGGTGAATGTGTGTTTGCGCCAAGGAGAGGACACGGTTGCGGATTATTTTCATGCATTTGTTGCAATGAGACAACAACCTGAGTTTGTGTATGAAACCGAGGGGATGAAGATCAATCGGTTTTATGACGGGCTACGTCAGGAACTCCGTTTCTTGTTGATGGGTCCTAAGTTCTTGGGCTTCCAACCACTGGTGGAGGCAGCGAGACTGTTGGAAATGGACTTGAGGAGAGCCCAACAGATGCCTGTGACTAGGAAAGTGCGCACTCCAAGGGTTGGGAAGTTGGCTCACCGTAAGAGGCAAAGACTCGAGAAGCGTACTTGTTATGTGTGTGGTTTGGTAGGACACCTCGCTCGTGAATGTGGGGATGGTGTTCAGCAGCCAAAGAAGCAGTACAAGTGCTATGCGTGTGGGCAAGCAGGACATAAAGCCCGATATTGCCGCGTTGGCGCGTAGCAGGCAAGAAAGAAGAAGGAAATATCGACATACTGATGTATATACATAATGAGGCTCCTCATGTACATAAATAATGGTGGCTTATGCATGTTCGATGTACAGTAAGCCGTTTTGGATGAAAATGCTATGGGGACATGTGTGCCCAAACTTGGCAAGCGTCATCGACGTCTACGATAATCGTCTTGCTTGTTTTTGTTTGCATCTTGTGTATGTTGCTTGTGTGTGTTAGGTGCACCATAGGGGTGCGATGATACAAGCATTGCTTGCGTGTGTTAGGTGCACCATAGGGGTGCGATGATACAAGCATTGTTTGTGCAGGATGCTTTGTATTCTTTTCTGTCTAGCGAGTTTATCACGCGGCTTGGGATACCCAGTCATGCAAAGACAGATAGCGTTAGAGTGGTATTGCCGAATGGCTGTTGGATGTTTGCGGATTCAGCGTGCGATGTGGCGGTGCAAATAGGAAGTCGGAATTTCAGTTTAACTGCATTTGTTTTGCCAATATCGGAATTCTTTTGGGATTGATTGGCTTGCGAAGCAGCATGCCATGATTGATTGTCAGTCCAAAGAAATCACATTGGGCCAGAATACCGAACAGGAGACAAAGTTCGCGGGTATGCGAGGAGTGGGCGGGACCTTGATGTCTGCACTCCAGGTAGTCAAAGCTGTTCGGAAGGGTGCGGAGTGTTACTTCGCACTGATTCAGGCTGTTGAGCCTAAGGCCCATGTGAGTGAGGTTCCGATTGTGCCGGAATTTACAGATGTGTTTCCCACGGATCCCCCTGGGCTACCACCCCAGTGGGAGATTGACTTCACGATCGAGTTGGTGCCAGGTACAAAACCTTTGGCCCGCTCGCCATATCGCGTTGCGCCAAAAGAGATGGCTGAGTTGAAGGTTCAACTACAAGAAATGCTAGAGCAAGGTTATATCCGCCCAAGTATGTCACCTTGGAGCGCGCATGTGCTTTTTGTAAAGAAGAAAGATGGTGGGTTGCGGTTGTGTATGGATTACCGTGAACGGAATAAGCTGACCGAGAAGAATAAGTATCCGATCCTTCGGATTGATGAGTTATTCGATCAGCTGGTGGGCTCGACCGTCTATTCGAAGTTGGACCTGAAATCTGGTTATTACCAGTTACGAATTTGGGAATGTGACATTCCCAAAACCGCATTTGGAACGCGTTATGGGCACTATGAATTTACAGTCATGCCATTTGGACTGTGCAATGCGCCCTCGGTGTTTATGGATCTGATGCACCGTATTTTTCGCGAGTACCTGGATCTGTTTGTGATAGTGTTCATTGATGACATCCTGGTATACTCGAAGTCCAAAGCTGAGCATGAGATTCACTTGCGGTTGGTGTTGAACAAGTTGAGGCAAAATCAGCACTATGCCAAGTTCTCGAAATGAGAGTTTTGGCTATCGTCAGTGGCATTTTTGGGCCATGTGGTGAGTGGAGCGGGCATTGCAGTGGATCCAGGGAAGATAAGGGCCATACAGGAGTGGCCAATGTTATCTTCCATGGCCGAGGTCAGGAGTTTCCTTGGACTTGCGGGCTACTATCGAAGATTTGTGGAAAACTTCTCGCGGATCGCTTTGCCGCTCACCACATTGACGCGAAAAGATCAGAAGTTCGTTTGGATGCCAGAGTGCGCACGAGCTTTTGAAGAGCTGAAGATTCGATTGACCACGGCGCCGATGTTGTCTTCGCCACGTGGAACCGATGGATTTGGAATTTATAGTGATGCCTCGGGGAGCGGCTTAGGCTGTGTTCTTCTGCAGAGTGGAAAGGTTATTGCTTATGGCTCACGCCAGCTGAAGGTGCACGAGCGAAATTATCTCGTCCATGATTTGGAACTAGCGGCGGTGATTTTTGCACGCAAGTTGTGGTGACACTACCTTTATGGTGTGAAGGTGGAGATCTATACCGATCATAAGAGCCTAAAGTATCTTTTGGAGCAGAAAGATTTGAACATGCGACAACGAAGGTGGTTGGAGTTCCTTGGGGACAACACTTTCGAGATTCACTATACGCCCGGGAAGGGGAATGTTGTCGCGGATGCTTTGAGTCGGCGGGTTCCAGCTAGAGCGAATTGGTTACAAAGGCATGATAAACGTCTTATCCAGGAGTTGGAGGCGTTAGAGATCTATTGTGTAGACAAGAATTCCACTGCCACTACATGTTTAAACAGGATCGAGGTGCAATGTGACCTTGCGGACCGAGTTCGACGGGCAACGGAGTTGGATGAAGATCTCTTACGCTATGTGAATGAAGGGCCAGAGGGCAAATTCACCTGGATTGACGGTCTTTTGCGAAAAGAGGACCGTTTGTGCGTCCCAAATTTGGGGAAACTGAGGGAAGAATTGATGTATGAAGCGCATTTTATGAAGTATTCCATTCACCCCGGGAGCACAAAGATGTTCAACGATATGAAGAAGCTCTTCTGGTGGCCAGGGCTCAAGAAAGATGTTGCCCTTTATGTCTCTAAATGCCAAACATGTGCGTTGGTGAAGGCGGAATGCCAAAAGCCGGGCGGTTATTTGAAGTCATTGCCGATCCCAGAGTGGAAATTTGATGATATTTCCATGGATTTTTTGCACGGGTTGCCAAGATCGCAGCGAGGAAATGATTCCATTTGGGTGATTGTTGACCGGCTAACGAAAGTGGCACATTTTCTCCCGAACAAGAGGGATGATTTAGTTGAAAGTTTGGCAAAGATATATGTTGACCAGATTGTGCGGCTTCACGGTGTTCCTCGGAGCATCGTCAGTGATTGAGATGGGCGATTCATGTCAAATGATTGGCGGCTAGTTCACCGACTGTTGGGCACGAAATTGACTTTCAGTACGGCCTTTCATCCCCAAACGGATGGCCAAACTAAACGTACCAACAGAACTATGGAGGACATGCTCCGAATGTGCGCCCTTGACTTCGAAAAGATATAGGAAGATCATCTCTATATGGTAAAGTTTGCATATATTAACAGCTACCAGGCGAGCATTGGGATGGCACCATATGAAGCTCTATATGGAAGGAAGTGTCGTACTCCCTTGGCTTGGGTAGAAGCGGGCGAAGCTCGGGTTTCCACACCACATGAGTTTGATGAAGCAAACTCAACCATCCGGACTATTCGAGAGAGATTGCTTATTGCTCAAGATCGACAAGCGAAGTTATACAACGCCAAGCACCGGAACGTGGAATTTGCGGTTGGCGATTAGGTCTACTTGAAGATCAAACCATTCAAAGGTGTCTCCAGGATTCGACGATTGAAAAAGTTGAGTCCAAGATATTTGGGTCCTTTTGAAGTGGTTGAGCGAGTTGGCGAAGCGGCTTATCGGCTAGCTCTGTCGGCCGACTTGGGTGGATTACATGATGTATTTCATATCTCGGTGCTCCAGAAGGCCGTGAAAGATCCAGCTCACGTGATCGCGGATGATCGTGTGTCGGTGGAGTATGGGCTAACAACGAGAGTTAGACCCATTCAGATCGAAGATCGAGCCGAGAAACAGTTGAGGAACAAGACGGTCGCCATGGTGAAAGTCCGGTGGGACAACTGCGGCCGTGAAGAACTGACATGGGAGCGCGAGCAAACCATGCGAGAAGAGTTGCCTGAGCTGTTTTTGTAATATGGAAAGAGGATGTTGTAACATCAAATTTTATATGTTGTAACATTTTTCTTACTTGTTACTGTTGCCTTTCCTGTATCTGAATTTCGAGGACGAAATTTCTTGTAGGAGGGGAGGATTGTAACAGTCCAAAATTCTGAAACAGGAAATTTTTGGGTGACACGGCCTGGGACACGGGCGTGTCCCAGGGCGTGTCAGCGGACACGGCCTGCGACACGGGCGTGTCGCCGAGCGTGTCGAGGTTGTGTCGACGATCGGTCTTGGTGTCGACGATTTTTCGCTCGACGATGTGTCGAGAGAGGGCACACGGCCCAGGACACGGGCGTGTCCAAGGCCGTGTCGTGTGCTCGACGACTTTTACTCGACGATCGTCGAGTGTCAAGACATGAATGTCGAGAAGTTGCACACGGCCTGTGACACGGGCGTGTCACAGGGCGTGTCAAGTCGGGTCGACGAAATCAGCCCGACGAAGCTTTTCGACAGGGCGTGTCTTTGTGCCGTTTCTGGGCACACGGCCTGGGACACGGGCGTGTCACAGGTCGTGTGAAGTCTCGGGATGATTTGGGATTTTTTTTCGCCCAGGCACACGGCCACAGACACGGGCGTGTCTGAAGGCGTGTTGGTGACACGGCCCATGACACGGGCGTGTCCCATGGGTGTGTCACTGGTTTGGATAAGTCGGTTGACCACCGCTTGAGGCACACGGCCTAGGACACGGCCGTGTCACAGGCCGTGTCAGGTCAAATTTAGCATTTTTGGCAAGTTTCTGGCCGTCCATTCATTCAGCTGGGATCCAAGGGCTGAAGCTTCTTTCCTCTTTTTCCTAAAGGCCGAAATCTGAGAAGTTATTCTCATTTCTTCTTGGCCTTTATCTTTCTTCAAAAGAGAGAAAGAGAGAGAGAAAGGAGGAGGAAGAAGGGGAAGGGCTGCTACTGGTGGTGTTGCGGTTTACCGACGAGAAATCCGAAGTCGGCGTTGCGGAGGAAACGCTCTTGCGAGTCTTTCAAGCAAGCTTTGAGTTCATGGCACCGAAGCGATCGTCAAGGGTAACGACTTTTCTTCCTAGCCATGTGAAGGCTTCCTTTTGGCATATCTTGTGATTTCCCCCACCAAGAGGTGGCTGATTTTGGGAATCTTTAGGTGGATGCTTGAATCCCCTTTGTTAGCATATAGATCCGAAAATGGAGTACGGAATAGGCATGCTGTGTGAAGCCCATCTGGACAGGTTTGTCTGGATTGGTGATGTTGCAAACGAACCGGAAAAGACTCCGTGATAACGTGTAGTTTAAGGAGTCTACGGGTAATGCCTGCGAAAAGGAGTAGCAGGAAGTACTGGGGTGGTAGCCCAGGAAAATAGCCATGTGATGTTTTTGGGTCCAACCTGTGAATGAGGCACAGGAAGTACTGGTGTGACCAGGAAAGGCCCTTTTGTGATGCTTGATGTCGTAGGGTGTCCACCTGTGAAGAGCGTAACAGGAAGTACTGGCATGGTAGCCAGGAAAGACCCCTGAAATTTGTAATTTGCGGTGTCCACCTGTGAAGAGAATAACAGGAAGTACTGGTGTGCCCAGGAAAGACCCGCTGTTGCTGTGAGAGAATGGGTGTAAGAATTATGCCCAGGCTTGAATGCCAGAATAGGATCGGTGAGACCTACCCGCGCCTTTGATATAGCCATGAGTACGCTGTACTCGGAGAAGGCAAGGCGATTTGAGCAACGGGGGGTGGAGGATCCGACCTGCATTATGTCCATCCGACGGGAGACCAGAAAGTGCGGTCTGTTGGAGCGCATAACAAGAGTCTTAGGCCTGCGCGCCGTGATACAACGGGGGGCTACGGGCCATCCCGGTTCACTAAGACTATAAAACTCCGGCTGCACGCCATGGAGTAAATTCTCAAGAGAGTTACCGTTGGGTTGTAACCCTGATACGGTGGTGGGCAAGAGCTTTGCCAGAACACCAAGAATGTGGCCTGAGTGCACGGACCGTTGGGCCGGGTGGCGAACGGTTGTGATGGCTTGTGTGCGTGAAAGCACATTTTGATGATATATTGCTATACTTGTGATATGATCTGCCTGCAGGGAAGAATACCGCTGCCCCGAGAGAAGGCGTAGGGTCGTTATAATTTGGTCAGCTGAACGCTGACCGTTGTTTTTGTTTGCCACCGTTGGGTGGATTGTCCCTGTACAGGTATTGGAGAGCCTAGCGGGACGCATAGAGGTTGATGTTCCTGCTGTTGTTGCTGCTACTGTTGTTAGCCCTCGAAGGCTATATCTTATGTTGTGTGTTTTCTTTTATTGTGGCCGGCCTGCGCGCCAATCTCTTTAGGCCACTGTTTGAAAGCCATGTAAGGCCCTAATGCCAACTCTTTGTACTTGTTGTAAGACATTCCTATATTGTGTAAAATGTGGAGTTTTATGTTTGGACATTCATGAGGAGTTCAAGTTGTAGTCTCGGCTTCCGCTAGAATGATTTGTGATAGGTGCGATGCGCGACTCTGGTATCATCCTGTACTTTCACCGCCTGTTTTGTGATATATACTGTGGGGCCCCGGCCGGACCTTCTAGAATATACCATATGAACGGATGGGGTTGTTACACCAACAGTCTCATACTTTAGAATCTTTGGCTGTAAATGCTTCGTACTTAACAATGGTAAGTATTATACCACCAAGTTCAGTGAAAAGAGTTTTGAAGGTATTTTTGTAGGTTATAGTAGCCATAGTAAGGCATATAGGATATTTAATAGAAAAACCCTGGTGGTAGAAAAATCGATACATGTTGAATTTGACGAGACGACTTTGCTGCAAGGCAAGTCCTCTAGTGTGCTCATTGAAGATGCAGGTGCACAGCTGAAAGAAACTAGCTTGGATGAACCGTCCGAAGATAAAGGCGAAAAGTTCATCAAGATCACCACTCCAACCCCTATTGGAGAGGTTGATGATCAAGATGAAGGTGTCATCCAAGTTAAGGAAATCACTCGAGTGATTGAAGATAATCCCGATGCAAGAACCTTAGAGCTCAGACATCTGAAGGATCACCCCATGGACCAGATCATAGGAGATCCCCGGGACGGTGTTAGAACTCGAAGAGGTACAACTAACGAGAATCTTTATTTAAGTTTTCTCTCGCAAGTTGAGCCAAAGAAGTTTGAGGAAGCAAACTCAGATGCATCGTGGATATTGGCAATGGAAGAAGAGCTAAATTAGTTCAAGTGCTACAATGTGTGGAAGCTTGTTCCAAGACCCAAAGGAAAGAACGTCATTGGAACGAAATGGGTCTACAGGAACAAGATGGACGAAGACGGGACGATCATAAAGAACAAGGCCAGACTCTTCGCTAAAGGCTATCGTCAAGAAGAAGGAATCGACTTCGACCAGACGTATGCTCTAGTAGCAAGGCTGGAGGCAATAAGGTTGTTCCTAGCATATGCTGCATTCAAAGGCTTCACCGTCTATCAGATGGACGTGAAGTCTGCCTTCCTAAATGGTAACATAAAGGAGGAAGTGTATGTGGAACAACCTCCAGGTTTCGTTGATCCTAACTTTACTGATTATGTCTATTTCCTGCAAAGGCCCTATATGGTCTGAAACAAGCTCCTATAGCTTGGTATGAGACGCTGTCTAGCTTTCTACTTGACAACAAGTTCACAAGGGGAAAGATAGACAAGACATTATTTCTTAGGGAAATAAAAGGCAAGATTTTGCTAGAGCAAATCTATGTCGACGACATTATTTTTGGCTCTACAGACGACAACCTCTGTAAAACGTTCTCCAAACTTATGGAAGGGAAGTTTGAAATGAGCAGTATGGGCGAGCTGAATTATTTCTTAGGGCTTCAGGTGAAACAATCTGAAAATGGTATTTTTATCTCGCAGACCAAGTTCACCAAAGAGCCGATTAAGAAATTCGGGATGGAGAACGCAACCTCTATGAGGACTCCAATGGGATCAACTATGTCTCTGGACAAGGATGAAAAAGGGAAACCTTTTGATGAAACCAAGTACAGAAGCATAATTGGATCCTTGCTCTACATTACTGCCAGTAGACCCGACATAATGTTTTCAACATGTGTCTGTGCTAGATTTCAGGTGAACTCTAAGGAATCTCACTACGTTGCTGCAAAGCTGATTTTGAGATACCTTAAAGGCACACCAAATCTTGGCTTATGGTACCCAAGAAGTAATGACATCGAACTAATTGGTTTTTCAGATGCAGATTTTGCAGGTAGCAAAGACGACAGGAAAAGCACTTCAGGAACTTGCCAATTCTTTGGAAGAAGGCTAATCTCCTGGAGTAGCAAGAAGCAGAACTGTGTCGTAATCTCAACGGCTGAGTCAGAGTACATATCTGCAGGCAGTTACTGCGCACAGTTACTTTGGATCAAGAATCAGTTCGAAGATTACAATATGAAGTTCAAGAATATCTCATTGTTTTGCGACTCTTCCAGCGCAATTGCAATAGCCAATAATCCAGTCTCGCACAACCGGACAAAGCATATCGAACTAAGGTATAATTTCATCTGGGAGCATGTAGAGCATGGGGACATAGATCTCTAATATGTCTCCACAGACAGGCAAGTCGCCGATATCTTCACGAAGCCGCTGGACGAGACCAAGTTCTCATTCTTCAAAACTGAACTTGGTATGCTCAACAAATAAGATTAGAGAAGTTTGGATTTCATGAAAGCAAAGGAAATTAAAAGGTTAGTCAAAATCTGGCTTTTCAAAGTTTTCTTCCTTCTCTGACTCAAGTAAAACCTGACCTACTCGAGTATTCAAAGTATCTACTCGAGTACTCAACGGACCTACTCGAGTAGTCCTTTAACTTACTTGAGTAAGGCAATTAATGTACTCGTGTAGTACACTTCATCTACTCGAGTGAGTCAATTCTTCTTCTCGAGTCATTGCAGATTCTATAGACCTACTCGAGTACCTTTTATAGACCTACTCGAGTAACTCCTATAGACTTACTCGAGTAACTCCCTATATACTCGAGTACCTCTTTTACCTCTCGTGTATATGCCTCTTGGCATTCAAACTTTCCTGTGCCGCCCTTCCTTTTAAATTATTTTGTTCTCGATGATTAGACATAAATCTATGGTTTATAAATTCGAAATTCCAAATTAATTCTACACGAAATCATTTCCAATCTCTCGAGTACCCGTCCATTGCTTCGTCTTCACTCGAGAAATTACAGAGCCGCGAATGTTCCTCTTCCCCCCGACAGAGTTTTTCCTATTTTCTGGATCATGGCCGCCGTCTCCAAGATTGGTGTAGGCTCGGAGCTTGTTACAGCCGGGATTGTCGAGCTTTCAGATGATTTCCACAACTTACTGGTTCTTCCAGATACCGTCGGACTTTCCTTCGCTCTCCAAGAAACCTGCCGGATTCTCTTCCCGGAGGTAGCCGAATTCTTCACAAATCTGAAGGTCAAAAGGAATGGCAAAGTCCTGACATCCAAGGTGCAAGGTTTGAAAATTAAACTCTCTAAGACCATTGTCTCTCAACTTCTACGTTTGCCGATAGTAGACGAAGAAGATGACTTAGATGAAGAGGACTCCTACAGAACCTGCTTGTTCTGTGGGATTTCGCCTGAAGTACAGTCTATCAAACGATCAGACATGAACGCAAAAGGAAAATTTATGGTTGATGTTATTGGAAAGATATTGCTGTGCAAGACCAACTCCATAAGAGACATTCCATTGTATTTCTTCGACATAATGCAAGCCATTGTCTGCCGCAAGAAATTCCAATTTGGCATGCTGATTCTGGATAAAATCAAGGCAGTTTAAAATCCCCCAACTACGACAGAATAATCTCTCTGCTACTCCGTGAAACAAATCCCCAAGTTTTCAACCTCTCCAAAGGGACCCCTCTTCACCACATGAAGAAAGTCTCCATTTCTTCTATTCAGAGATGGGAGCTCAAGCTGACGAATCCTGCCCAAGCTGCTAAGCTCTCAGAAGTTCCAGCAGATCCAGCATTAGAAGACAGGACTCCATCTCCCTCTCCTCATCATGTGCCCAGCTCCTCTGGTGCACCAAGTGAGGGGGAGCCTGCTCCTTCAATTTCAGTCAGGAAGCCCTCTCCAACAAACACTACCTCCTCTCCTCAGCCAGCACATTCTTCACTACCTCATACACCTCAAACTCTAGCAACTCCTTCAGATCAGATACCTCAAGATTCTCTTCTCTCAACAGCTGTTGACATAGATGCAATGATTGCTGAACTCTCTGAAGAAGTGCTGCATATTCCTCCTCCTCATCTATCTCCTCCAGCTCCATCCTCTGAATGTCACAAGCACTCAACTCTAGCACAATCTCCTGCACCTTCTCCAGCCAAGACTCCAGCTTAATCTCCTGCTGCCCTCAAAGACCATCAAGATATAATTCTTCTTTCAGCTGAATCCTCTCCTGAGCCAGCTGAGGCCCCTCTCAGAAACCTAGATTTCTTTATCCCTTATGATACAGAAGACAGGGATGCTATAATTCATACAACAAGGGCTGAAAGCTCCGTGATTATTGGAGAAATAGCTCCCTGGGTAGCTCCTCCTCTCCCTTCTGCTCTTCCTACATCTGCTGCTCCTTCTACTGCTGCTGCTACAGACACTTCTTCCTCAGATTTGCTGAAACAGATTGCCCTGCTTCTTCAAGACCAGAGAAATTATTTTGATACTTCTCTAAAGACTGTAACTGACAAGGTAACTGCTCTCGAGACTGAGATGAGCAGAGGCTTTACTGAAATTCAGCATAACACTGACAAGCTCAAGTACTTATTTCAACTTTGTGGCAAAGCCCTAGACCACACTATCACTAGTGTTGGAAATGTTATGGAACAAGGTGTCACCCTTGCAAACAATCAGATAGAGCTAGACAAGAGAAATGAAACCAATAAAGAGAAAATCTATGAAGAAGTTGGTCTTTTCAAAGAAGATACTATAGAGAAGTTATCTGTTGAAATCAGAAAGGGGGAGGGATTGATCAAAGAACTCAAAGAACAAGTAGAAAAATCAGCTGCTCAGAAGTCAGATGTATGGGAAACTC
This sequence comes from Platanthera guangdongensis, assembly GCA_039583875.1. NCBI lineage: Eukaryota > Viridiplantae > Streptophyta > Magnoliopsida > Asparagales > Orchidaceae > Platanthera > Platanthera guangdongensis. The sequence continues at coordinate 51,508,883 of CM077161.1, forward strand.
ATGTGAAGACAATTCATGATGATGTGCTAGCATAGATACAGAGTGTCAAATTTCATACCTATGACACTGCTGTCTGGATGCACAATCAGATTTTGCCAGACCTTGTTGTTGACCCCAACATCATTCCCCATCATTTAAACCCTCTAGATAAAGATGCATCTGCTCCACCTGCTCCAGGTGCTCCTCTGCAACCTACCTTCTCTCCCAGGCCTGGAGACACAGTTGCTCCTCCAGACACCTATGCTCCATGCTGGGAAGAAGATCCTGCTGACATCTTCCTTCAGGCTCCTCCAGAGATCAAAACTTACAAGAAGAAAAGGAAGTATGGTGAAGGCCCCTCTGCTAGCAAGTCTGCTCCTACTAAAGCTACTGAACATGCTGAAGTTTGGTCTCCAACCTCCAAATCCCTAATTCTGGAAACTCTCAGATTAGTTATGGAATTCCATGAGAGCATGAATATTCATTACAGCTCATCTGAATGGGAACTTTATGAAAAATCCATGACCAAGAGAAGAATCTATGACAGAGAATATGGTAGGAACAACCCTGCAGCCCCTCCTAGGCCTCCCAAGTATTATCCAAAACCCTACTGCTACAAAAGGAGACAACAAGAGAAATTGTACAGACAACAGAATCAAGGCTGACTTTCAAGGATTTTTGAGAGTGTGGAATGATTGACTGTAGAATTGATAATGTTGGATATTCTTATTTATATAATTCTAAGTTTTTGCTCTTATTATCCTTTCTCATATTCTATTGCTTGCTTGCATATTTTCTACTTAGCTTCTTTTTATGTCTATAATTCACCTTAGTGTAAAGGGTTCTTACTTCAACAAATAGGGGGAGATTATTGGGAACTATGTCCACATTAACCCAGATTTGATGAAGTCATCCTGGAACTAAGATGAATTAGGTTGTATTTGATGCTTTGTTTGAGTTATGTGTTTGCAGGACTCCAATGGGAAGTGTAGATGAATGTCAGTCTACAATGGGTCACCAAACACGGGACCATACAGTGTAATCCCTCATTGTGTGTTCCAAAGTGTTGACTCAGGTGTATCCTCTCTATTGGGATACACTTCATATTCAAGCTATAGGACTGTGAAAAGACTTGATGCTGATTCCCCTCTAGTAGAAGAAAAATTGCTGATTTATCTAAGTGTTTCTCTCGAGCAGGTCTTTAACTACTCGAGTAGATTGCTTGAGATATACTCGAGTAAAACTTCTGCATACTCGAGTAAGAAAATTCTTCCTCTCGTGAAGTTAAGTAAAACACTTGAGTAGTTCACTGACATACTCGAGCAACTTACTTAACTACTCGAGTAGATCACTATTCCTACTCGAGTTGCCCAAAATTTAGTTTCCAAGTTTTCCTAAGTAAAACACTCGAGTAGTCCAAGTCATATACTCGAGTAGCTCATTCTGTCTCGAGTAGTTCATACTCGAGTAGTATATTCTTCCTGTTCCAGATTCCTGTTTTCATAATTTTTCTAAGTCATTTACTCGAGTATGTACATTATATACTCGAGTAGTTCTCGACACTGTGTCGAGTAACTCTCCTCTCTGTGTCGAGTAGTTAAGAAATACTCGACTAAGTCTTTCATATACTCGAGAAGATTTATTTTCTCTCGAGTAGCTCAATCTAGCTACTCGAGTAGTTGTTTTTCCCGTATGCAGAATATTTCTAAGTGTTTGTCTCGAGTTTTTCTTCTAACCACTCGAGTAGTTCAATTCTGCCTACTCGAGTAGTATAACTTGTACACGAGTAGCTCAACTCCTTCCCGAGAAACTTTTCTGTGTACTCGAGTAGATCTTCTAAAGTACTCGAGTAGTTGATTATATGCACTCGAGTAGTTGTCTTCTACATACTCGAGTAGTCATGAATTATATACCCTAGTAATATTTCTTTGCTTACTCGAGTAGTCCTTGACCTACTCGAGTAGTTTTATACCTACTCGTGTATATGACCTCATTTTCTCTGAAATTTCTTCTAAGTCCAAATTTGACAGATTTTCAAATTCCGTGATATGATTGGTCCACGCGTACGTCATTAAAACCAATTATGACTGTTATTAGTACTCCTATAAAAGGTCTTGTCTAATCGACAAACCCTAATTAGAAAACAAGTTTTTCAAGAAGAAAATCATTCTAAGTTTTGCAGCCGCCTCTTTCCATAAAGAATCGTTGTTTCCTCTCTCTCTCTCTTCACGAAACGAAAGTCGCCGCCGCCGCTGTTCTTCTCCGGCAAGGGCTTCGATTTTCAGAGGAAATAAACTATAGAAAGCTCTCCAGATCGAGATCATTTTTCACATACTCATCATCTGTCTGATCGTGGAAGCAAGGAGTTCAGATCTACTGTTGCCGAGAATCTTTCTTCAATTTTTCTGATAAAGCCGCACGCCAAGAAGAAGATTCCAGTTTCTGTTTATTTTCAGATCTGAACCAGACAATATCACTATTTGTATTTTTTCAATACTTGTATTTCATTTCTGTAGGAGAATTTTTCTCCGAGTGTAGGAGTTTTTTACTCCGAGTTTGTAGGAAGGTGTTTCTTCCGAGTTGTAGATCCAGTTGGTTGGATTGAGATTGTAGGAACTTTGTTCCGAGGGTAGGATTGATTTTCAATCCGAGATAGTGGAGTAACCGAGTCTAGTTTATTGCTAGATCGGTGAGGGAAAGTGGATGTACCCAAGATCGGGGAACCACTATAAACCTTGTCTCGTTTGTGGTATTTTAGTAGATAGATATGTGTTGTGTTCTGAGATTTTTTTATTCTGCAAAAGACTCACAACTCACCTATTCAACCCCCTCTAGGTGATTTAGGTTGACAACTATTATCTTTCACACCACTAGATGAAGAAGCTTCTCTATAGGGACTAGTCTCATATCCAAACTCAGAAGAAGATCTTGACAGAGAATTTACCTTGCTTTGACCAGGATGATCCTGACTGGATTCCTTGTCAGTCATTTCCATCAGCTCATTAACTGTCCTGAAGAATATTTCATAGTAGTCAGTTTTGCACTCTCCCTTAGAGTTCTTGAAAGCCTCATTGTTGAAACCGAAAATCAGTCTCCTGTGGAGTTCACCCTCGGGGAAGGGGTGGCCGCGCGCCTACTTCACTCATGAAAGCAAAACAACAAAAGAGACAAGGGAAGAACCGACCCAAGGGCTCGGCGGGGAGGACGCACCACACACCCGGAAGATCTTAGAACGCTTCCCCTCCTTAGCCAAAGGCCGAGCTAAGGTACCCTCAGAAAGCACTTGAAAACTAGAGCAAGAGAGCACAGGAAGCATGCATTCTAGGTACCCCTTGGGTCCTATTTATAGTTTTTCAGAATCTGAACTGTCAATAACCAAAATGAACTAACCTGAAGTTACCAAAATACCCTTGGTTGGGTCTGCCAACAGCCAAGATCCGCTATTTTGAAGGGCTATGGGCAGACCAGCGGGGGTAAAACAGTAAAAAGCACCTCATGGATCCAGGCGAGCTGGGGAGCCTGGCCACCTCGGTAGATCCGGCTCGCCCACTGTTGCTGAGCTCCATTGTGAGAGTGCGAGCTGGGATAGCGAGCAGGCCCATCCATCGACTTCCATTGGTCGATCTCAGCCCAACGAATCTTGCCTTAGCTCAGCGAGTGCTGAGCTCATAGCTGACAAGTGCCGAGCTCGGGCTCCGATTTTCTCTGCCGAGCTCGCCTGGGACCTAGATGATCTGAGCTGGCCGGTCTGGTTCTTGGTTCTCCCCACTCGCTGGATAAGAGGTTGTACATAATCCTCTCTCTTTTTGAGCTTGGCAAATCTCGGAAAGAAACATCCAACCCCAAGTGTTCGGCGAGTGCGGGATGGACTGGAGGGAATCTTTGGGTGGGGTCCACCTATGGATATATATGCACCTGCATACCTGCCTGACTCTTGCCATTCCCTTTGCTCTAATCCTGCCAAGATGCTGATCCCTAAGTAGATTCAAGAGCGGCTTATGCGCGCCCGCCAGGCCTCAGCTGCTCGCATAGCCGCCTTGACAGCGGTCCCAGCCGCTGTACCACAGTTAAGCCTTGCCGAGCATAACTCCAAAAAGATGAAAACATTCCCTCAGGCGGCCAAGCCCATTTATGATGACCTGAGGACCACCTTGGAGAATGGGACCGGCTCCTCCACTCTGTCTGCCCCTCAAAAGGGGAGGAATATTATCGAGGTCTACGGCGGCCCAAACAGCCACCCTGATGGCGCGGAGGACGTCGTGCTGCGAGACACCACCCCGCAGGCCAAGACCACTCTTGGGGACTCGCAGTTCATGACTCTGGAGAACCATCCCCGGGACCCGTCCCCTCCTTTTTGGACCTTGGGGGTGAGCTCGCAGAGGCCGAGCTCGCCTGTGCGCGCCAGCTCTCCTCAGCAAGCTGTCGTGACCACGGGGGCAGGTCTGGAAACCATCCCCATCCCGGGATTCGATCTCCTCTCACCGATAACGCGCGGCCCAGTTTGCGGGAAGCATCTGAGGTTTATCCCTCCCCGCATTTCCTTTCAGTTGCCGAGCTCGTTAGGTAAACATTGCCCGGATTCCTGCTTCATGCAATTTTCCAGCACCTCCTTTTACTGATGTTTGCCTCCACAGATCCCCCCAGCCAATCCGCTGCTGAGGAATCTTCACGGGCTGCCCATTACTCTCCCCTCCCCTCCCCCAGCTCGCGGGCTATTACCTGGGCTCCGAAGTGGATCAAGGCGAGCTGGAGATGAGGGAAGTTAAGCTTTTAAAGAAACTACTGTGCAGGGTCCGCGAGGTGCAGGAGGTCAACGAGGCACTGCAACGCGACTACGTGCGTCTTGCTGACGAGGTGCGGATCGGCCAGGCTGGCGAGTTGACGTCCCCTTCCCGCCTTTTGGATGAGATAGACGATGACCTCTCAGTGGCGCAGAGGAATTCAGGGAGGATCCGTGAGCTTCTCCGCACGCGGCAGTCTGGGTGGCGGGAGCTGCGAGACCGGGGTAGGTAAGAGGCGGCTCCTTTTTCGACCCGACCGGTGCTCACCTCCTGGTTTTTCCCCCTGCCTGCGCGCCCCGCTTTCTTATTCCTGCACTTGGTCTTTATAATAAACAACTTTAAGCATTCTTAGACATGCGGTACTTAAATAATGTATTGCTTTTATTTGACTTAGCTTTTGTTGGAACGCGCCAGAAGTCGGCGAGCTGAGGGTTGGCGAGCTAGGCCGATTGGACAGCTTTGGTGGTTAGAACGTGCCGGAAGCCGGCGAGCCGGGGGTTGGCGTGCTGGCATGGGGAGCCGGGCTGATTGGATAGCTTGGCAACCTAATTACTTTTTCTATAAATAGCCCCCTCCCCCACCAACCCCCATACTACCACCTTAACTGCTTTCTTCCCTCTCTCTTCCTGTGCTCTCTCCCTTTTCTGTTCGCGCTCCATCCCTTCTTCTGCGAGTATGGTCAAGGCCAACCCTGACGCCGACGGCCGCACCAAATGCACCCTGCACTTCACTGTCGAGGGGAACACCACCGAGGAGGAGCTCGCGCAATTTGTTGGCGACCACGTTCCGTCGAGCTTCGAGGCTCGCCGGCCGAGGCAAGGGGAGGCCATCAATACATTCTATGACAACGAGCTCGCCTTCCCCATCTCTCACTTTGAGGTGGGGTTGCGCCTCCCCCTCTGGTTGGAGATCCGATAGATTTTGAAATATTATGGTGCGTTGCCCGCCCAGTTGAACTCCAACGCCATCGCCATGATGGTGGCGTTCGTGAGCTATCTCCGGCGAGAGAGGATTGAGTTCAACCTGATAGTATTCAGGAAACTCTTCTCTTACAAGGCGATGTCGGACGGGATATCCTACTTCGGTGGCTCGCTGATCGAAGTTCGCGAGATTGCGAATAAGCACCACAACTGGACGAGCAAGATCGCCTTTATCAAGGGTGATCTCGGCAACATCCCATACTCGCCGCAGCAGAAGGGCGAGGAAGTCTACCTCCCACCGGCTGTGCCCGGCAATGAAGTTGACCTCCATAAGTTTTTCCTCCACAAGGACTTCGAGGTCGCCTTAATGCGAAGGGGCCTCGATGCACTTCTCCCCATCCTACCCGGCGAAGGTATTGTTCCCTCCACATTCCCCGAGCTTGCCGTTCGCCGAGCTCGCCTCATTGTTGTTGAAGATCTAACTTTTTCCAAGTTTTCCCTTGTAGGGGAGTGGCTAATTCCTGTGAACCCGCCGTTCGTGGACTCGGGGTTATACCCGGACCCCCTTGCTCGCGAGAAGGCGACAGCGGTGGCCTGCTGAGATGAGGCGGCCTTCTCCCAACCCTCTTCCAGCAAGAGGCTTTCTGAGGATGCGGGATCGAACCCTCCACACCGCCAGCAATTACCAATAAAGATGAAGTAAGCCGTGCTCGCTCCCCAGGGGAAACAATATCAACAACATCAATCCAGCCCTAAGTACATAAGCTCGCTCGAGACCATCCCCCACGCATCGCTAGAGAGCCCGCTGAAGGAGATCTTCTGTAACGCCCCCAGTTTTTCTGTGTTTTGTTTTATCTTTGATAGGCATTACGATGGCACATTTCCGGCCTTTTGCCGTTGTAGAGCGTGGTCTTAGCTCTTTAGGTTCCTTGTATAGCCTGGTTGTAGCCTGTTAGCAGGATTCCCCAGCTACCCGGAGTCTGTTTTGGTGACTCGGTTGGGCCTCTTAGGGAATGCTTGTGTTTTGGCTTCGGGAGGTGTTAGCCCGAGTGTGAGATCGTCGGATGTTGTTTTCGACCTCACGGTTGTTTTCGTGGCTTGGGTGTTTAGTACGGTGTGGGTTTTTGTCGAAGTCCGAGATCGTTTGCTTTCGCGTCATTTCGACGTTTGTTTTGTTAGCTGTAATGTTTGTTGTGTTGTGCATGGCCTGGTGTGGCCGAGCTTGTTAGGCTGGTGCCTTGTTTCTTTTTTTTTCAGCTAAGGAGTTTAGCTGTTTTTTTGTGTATGTTTGGGTGACACGGCCTGGGTTACGGGCGTGACCCAGGGCGTGTCGAGCTCGGGTAGAGCTCTCGGTTGTGTGGTCGACGAAATTCAGTCGACGGGTGTTTTTGGTAGTAACACGGCCTGTGACACGCCCGTGTCACAGGGTGTGTCCCCTTCGGTTCGTCGAGCTGAGCTAGACAATTCGTCGAGCTGTGCTCGACGATTCGTCGAGCTGCGCTCGACGATAGTCGAGCTGTGTTTGAGTGAGTACACGGCGGTGTCACGGGGCGTGTCTCTCTCTGTTCGACGATCGTCGAGCAGTGTTTGAGTTGGTACACGGCCTGTGACACGGGCGTGTCACAGGGCGTGACCCCTGTTTCATCGTGCTGAGCTCGACGATTGTCGAGTGGGTAGGTGAGTGAGTACACGCCCCCGTGATACGGGCGTGTCGGACCGAACACGGGCGTGTCACGGGCGTGTTTGGCGCGTGTTCCGTACGTTTTCTCCTGAGTGCTTCCTTTTATGCTGTGTGTCGTTTTTCCTCCTCATTTCTTCGTTCCCGATTCTGGAGAAGCTTCCAGCGAAAGGTTTTGGGAGGAGGCGGTGTTGGATTTTGGCCAGCGTTTGCGGGAGGGAGCTCGATTTTTCTCGTGCGATAGCGGATTTGGCTTGCTCTCGTCTAGATCTTCCCTTCCATGTAAGTCATTCTTGATCTAGGGCTGATTCCAGGAGTTAAACTTTTTTTGATTTCTTTTCTTCTTCTCTAAATCTTTGCTTTTGACCCGTAGGTGGCCGACCTTGCCGCCAAAGCCTGTTTTTGTGTTGCAATCGCTGTATCTTGGTGGTAAGGCAAGTGGATCCTTGCCCTTGCCAAATTTGACCCCCTTTTTACCAGGTTACTTTGTTGTATACTGTTCTTAAATTTCAGCCATGATCGATTTAGGTTGTCTAGGAATTTTGGCTAGTTTTTTTTGTTATTATTCACGGTTTGGTGTCCAGTGGGTAGCTAGTGTTAGGGTATGGCTACGTTTAGTTGTAGTATAAGTATAGTTGCGGTAGCCCCGAGTAGATAGGATAGAAGGGAGAGTTGGAATTAAATTTCCAATTGTCTGTTTCCATGCGTTGAGAGAGTTTAGGCTGCGGTTTTAACTAAAATTTATGTTTAACCTTAGTAGAAAGCGCTGACAGTGTTGAGGGAGCCGAGTTCACTCAACGTCGTCATCCAGCATAGGTTTTGCGGCTAAGTATTTTGGCGTCAAGTGAGTGAAGCTTACTCAACGCCGCGTTGAGTGGGCTCGACGTTTCTGCCTTGGGTTCGTGTGTTTCCTTAGGATTTTTATTGTGACTTTTACCTATGGGGGGGGGGGGTATTGGGTGTTCGGCTAGTTTTTGCATGCCGACTCTTGGGTTGTGGCAGGTGGTGGAGTTTTGGTGCCTCTAGAGGGGTGGTTTTATGTGGAGAGCTGTGGCCACCACCTTTTGCCCCGATTTGGGTTGGTGTGTGTGGGACCCTAGAGCTGCCACTGTTTGACCCCTTAGCCCTTTTTGGATCTGGTTTTAGTTATGTATTCAGATCCATGTTTTGACCCCTGTCATTAACCCACAAGTTAAGACTGTTAGTTCCTTTCCTATTTTATGGTTTTTTCTCTTGGCATATATGTACATGTCTTGTGGTTGTTGCAGGCTCTTTTGTAGGGCATGTTGCTTATATTACTCACACTTGGTGTGCTTTGCTGTTCCTTAGACAGTGCTCTTTTCTTACTGTCATGTCCTTTCTTTTACTGATAGCATTTTATTGTCGGGTTGGTAAACCCTTCTTATTTGCTCATAAATCTAATGCTTTATTTACCTTTTTGATTATTTCCTTGCTGAGGTGTTCTTTTCTTGAATGCCTCAGGTCCAGGTTGTAGCCAATTGAGCGGCTAGTTCTCTTGGAGGGGCTTGCTTGTGGCCTCTTGGGTAGCCGAGATAGCTGATCCTCGATTTTTGTGAGGTAGTTCTTTTCCTTTCTGTATAGACATGCATACTCACCAGTGGGTTCGTGTCAGGTTGTTGACGCCCACTAGTGGCTTCTTGTGATGCTGGGTATGAACAAAAACTGCTATTTTTGCCTATTTGTGGTTGTTTACTTGCTTCTGGGAATGTTTTATGCTAGGTTGCATGTTAGATATTTTTAAACCCTAAAAGCATTACTATATGTATCTCATGCATGTCATATTTATAAAACTAAGACACTACTTTTCCTTTAGCGTAAAGACTACATTTTTGTATTTACCATACTAACCTTAGAGTCATGCATACCATACGTCGTCCCTCGGGGACACTTATGCTCATTTAGGGTGTCAACTCAATATAACCAAAGTATTTTTCGCTGCGTATAAATATACTTTTAATTGTGGACTAGCTGATCCACTGTGCCGAGGGATACGACCATTAAATATAACTGGTTTTCTTTCATATTAAACTATGATTTTTCTTAAAATCTAAGGTCTGGAGTTTTGCCTGAACGTGTGCAGTTATCCACTGCATGACGTGGCATTACAACACGTATTTTATCTTGCTCTGATGCGGTGTAATCGTCGAGAAAATGCGGGATGTGACAGTTGGTATCAGAGGGAGGTTGCTTGGCAAATGGTCGGGCAACCTTTCCCTTGTTTGCATTAGTAGTTTAGCGTCATACCATAAACACATTGATATGTCATCAGCACGTCTTGGCTAAAGCACGAACACTACACTCATGAGCATGAAGAAGTATACAGGGCATATTATGTAGTATGGGATGCATAATATATGTTTGTATATGGATCCACCATAGGTGGCAACATGTGAGGGTTATGTAGTATGGGATGCATAACCTCACCACATATATGCGGCTAGCACCTTTTCTTTTTTCGTTCCATGGAAATGTTATGTAGTATGGGATGCATAACATTATCATGTGTACGCCACCCATGACATGCATTAAGGCTTTTTTTAGAATTCAAAGCACATCATGCATAGCATAACATTTCATAAGCACAGTGTGCCAACCTAAAGATTTGCATGATGACATATGTACACGCATGGTTTTGAGTCAAAAAGAATACAAATACATGCATTCATGGTTTAGGCACATGAGTTAGTATGATGGTGGTGAACCATCTTAGATTAAGCATAACATCATCATGGTAAAAACAAATCTCAGAGCAAGTTTAGCAGTTGAATTTCATATTTAAGTGTGTTTGTCTGTACCGGGTAGTTTTGTTCTAGCTGTTAGGCTAGCTTTTGTCTAATGCTTGTGCGATTATAGGATGGCGAGACGTCCTGCGACGAGATCGAATCCCCAATCAGAAGGTGAGTCATTAGGAGCGCAGAGCGAGGCCTTGATAGAAAGCCTGCGGCAGTGCAATGAGGCCTTATCGAGGCAGGTAGTGGATATGCAGGCTTAGATTCAGTCTCTTGTAGCAGTGGTGGCGGAACAGACTCCAAGAGTTCAGGACCTCGCTGAGGGGGTAGCTGTTCCTGCCCCTCCTGCTCCTCTCGTGCCTTCGGTTGTGGTGCCCCCGGAGATGGCGTTCATATCCCAGTTTCAGCAGCTTAGTGCCCCTACTTATGATGGGCACGCAGATTTCATGATTTTGGATGACTGGCTGATTTCCATTGAGGAGATGTTCTCTTACTCTAGGATTGCGGACGATCAAAGAGTGATGCTCACTGCCTACCAGCTCAAGGGCTTAGCAAAGGGTTGGTGGCTGAGGGAGAAAGAGAGCTTGGTGGCAGGATGCACTTGGGAGTCATTTAAGGTGATGTTATTAAGTAAGTTTCTGTCGTCAGTCGAGCGGGACCGGCTAATGAATGACTTCCTTCATTTGAAGCAGAGGAAACTCACGGTTAGTGAGTATGAGATTAAGTTTAGCAAGTTGAGTCGGTTTGTTCCTAGTCTGGTGAGTGTTGAAGGAGATCGAGTTAAACGGTTTCTGGGCGGTCTAAGAAGCGACATTCAGCAGTTAGCGAATACCTACGGAGCAGTCAGTTATGCCAGCGTGGTTGAAGCTGCCTTGAAGGTCGAGGCCATTGAGAATGCCAAGAATAGAGGCCATCAGATGAGGAAAGATAAGCGGAAGTCTGGTGGAGGGAAGAGCCCTCAGGAGCCTGATGCTATCTCGAGAAATAAGAACAAAGAGGTTTGTAGCTTCTGTGGTCGGTCAGGCCACCCATTTGAGAGGTGTTTCAAAAGGTTGGGAGCGCAGAAGAAGGAACAGGTGCATGTGATTCAGGGTGATCCCAGAGGAGACTTGGTGTGTGTCTTGTGCGGATGGAAGGGGCATGATGTTACCCATTGCTGGTTAAAAGATAAAGTCTGTTTTCAGTGTGGGCAGAAGGGTCATCTCAAGACAAGGTGCCCACAAATCTAGCCTGTTTTGCAGCCACTTCCCCTCCAGGCTTTGCCACCGCCTCAGCAAATGGATAAAGGAAAGGGGAAGCTGAATGTGCTTTCGGCAGACGAAGCGCAGACTTCGACCCAGGTTATCTCAGGTTCGACTCCTCCCCAGTCGTTTTGTCATGTTCCCTTTTTGGTTGTAGTTTTCGTTTTAGCATTTGTTACCTTAGATGCATGTGCGATTTGTAGGACGATTTAAGGTAAAAAACCGTTGGGCACGTGTTCTCTTCGACTCCGGCGCTACCCACTCGTTTGTGGCTAGATCCTTCGTGGAGCGGTTCAGTTTGGGCCTAGATCGTGTTGGTGGTGCCTTTTGCGTTAAGTTCCCCTCCGGTGACTCTGTGGTTTCATACCTGGGTGTCCATAACTGTCCGATTTTATTGGGGGATTTTCTAGCAAAGGAAGATCTGAAGGTGATTGACCTAGAGGAATTCATTGTTATCTGGGGCATGGACTGGTTGTCCAGGTACGATGCAGTTATCCAGTGCAAGGGTCAGTACTTGGACTTCGTCAAAGACAACGGTCAGCCAGGGATCGTTTATGGGTATTCTATCCCGGAGTCTCCAGTCTTTTTTACGGTACGTGCTTGGAAGTTGCTTGATTCTGGCTGCTTTGCCTGTGTGGTCTCTCTGGTAGGGACAGTTGTTAGTGTGCCGCGTTTGGAGGAGATTCCAGTGGTGTGTGACTTCTATGATGTGTTTCCTGACGATCTTCCCGGTCTTCCACCCGATCGAGATGTCGAGTTTGTTATATATTTGGAGCCAGGCATGCATCCTATTGCGAAGGCGCCGAACCGGATGGCCTCGCGAGAGCTGGAACAGTTGCGAATACAGCTGGATGAGATGTTGGCAAAAGGTTTCATAAGGTCGAGTTCTTTGCCTTGGGGTGCGCCAGAGCTGTTCGTTAAAAATAAAGTTGGGTCGATGAGGCTATGCATCGACTATAGAGAGCTGAATAAGGTTACTTTAAAGAACAGGTACCCTCTGCCTCGGATTGATGATTTATTTGACCAACTACGTGGTAGTGCCGTGTTTACCAAGATTGATCTTCGTTCGGGTTATCACCAGTTGAGGATTCGGGAATCAGATGTTCCGCGGACGGCGTTCCGCTCTCGTCATGGGCATTTTGAGTTTTTATTTATGTCATTTGGTTTGACTAATGTGCCCTCAGCTTTTATGGATTTGGTGAACAGAGGTTTCAAGGATTTTCTAGATAAGTTTGTGATTGACTTTATAGACGATGTTTTGGTGTACTCTAAAGATGCGGAGGAGCATGATCGACATTTGCGACTGGTCTTGCCGACTCTGAGAGACCATAAGCTATACGCCAAGCTGAGCAAATGCGAATTTTGGTTCCCTAAAGTTTCTTTTCTGGGCCACGTGGTTAATAAGGAGGGAATATCGGTGGACCCAGAAAATATCGCTGGTGTTATGGAATGGGCGAGGCATGTTACTCCCAGAGAGATCAGAAGCTTCTTGGGCTTGGCCGGCTATTATAGAAGATTTGTAGAGGGATTCTCTACCTTGTCTCTGCCGTTGACCAAGTTGATGCAGAAGAATGTAGCCTTCGTATGGGATGGCAAGTGTGAGGAGGCTTTTGAGGAACTAAAAAGAAGGTTATGTTCAGCTCCAATTTTGTCTTTGCCTACTGAAGGTAGTGAGTATGATATATATGTGGATGCATCGCATGTCGGACTGGGCTGCGTATTGATGCAGGGCAGGAAGATGATTGCGTACGGGTCGAGGCAGCTAAAGACTCACAAGAGGAACTACCCTACGCATGACCTGGAGTTTGCAGCTGTGATCTATGCGCTGAAATTGTGGAGGCATTTTTTGTACGGCGCGCAGTGCAAGATTTTTACTGATCACAAGAGTTTAAAGTATGTCTTCACCCAGAAAGACTTGAATCTATGCCAGCGGCGATGGTTGGAGTATGTTGTCGACTATGATGTTGAAATCCAGTACCATCGGGGCAAAACTAATGTGGTGGCCGACGCCCTGAGTCTGAAGTTAGGGAAGATTTTCAATCTCTCCGCCGAGCGTCTAGTGGAAGAGTTCCTTTTGATGGACATTTCTATGGGAAGCTGCGATTCGCAGAGTAGTTTGGCAGTGGCAGACCTTCGTGGATTACGCTTACGAGACTGCATCAGAAGGATGATCCCGATCTTCTGCATTTGTATCGTCGAGCTGAAAAAGGTGAATTACCAGATTTTTCTATAGATGATGCGGGTACCTTGAAGTATCGTGGCAAGTTTTGCATCCCCGCTATTGGAGATATCCGGGATATGGTGTGCAGAGAAGCCCACGGATCTTGTGTTGCCTACCATCCAGGGTCTACCAAGATGTATCATTATTTAAAGCAGATTGTCTGGTGGTTTTGGATGAAGGGAGACATAGCCAGATTTGTTTCTGAGTGCCACACTTGCAAGCATGTCAAATCCGACAATGGGAGGACCGGTGGCAAGCTGACTCCCTTGGAGATTCCAACATGGAAGTGTGAGAGTATCTCGATGGATTTCATTACAGGCTTACCGAGATCTCCTAAGGGGCATGATTCAGTTTGGGTGATCGTAAACAGATTGAAGAAGTGTGCTCACTTCGTACCATTTAAGATCGATTATCCAATGAGGAAGATAGCTGTATTTGGATGAGGTTATCAGATTGCATGGTGTACCCGTAAGTATCATATCGGATCGAGACTCAAGGTTCACGTCTCATTTTTGGAAGAGCCTTCAGGAGGGTTTGGGTACAGATTTGAGGTATTCCACATCTTATCTGTTAAAATTTTCTCAACGTGGTCAGCAAGATAGCCCAAACACCAAATTAATATCTTCGGAACTACCCAGTTTGCACGCTGAACCTGCGGAAACCCAAGGACTAGAGGTTGCACCCAACAAAACAATGGAAGCACAAGAAGATCTTATTATGCATTCACTTCATTACAATCCGAGGCATACATAGCGAGACATGATTTCGCTAGTATTACAGCTGTAAACAGAAAGGAACAAAACACAAGCCGGGCGGACAGCACTCCAGTCCGCCGAGACCGCGAGGTCGCCGAGACCGCCGAGACCGCTGAGCTCGCCCAAGCTATGCTGCAAACCGCCGAATACCACGGAGTCCGCCGAGACCGCGAGGCCGCGCGGACAGACCGTTATTCGCCTCCTGCTGAACCCGAACTGAGGAACTCCCCTACCCGCCTGAAGCCGGCGGACAGGTTATTGAAGCTGGGAAAGTTGAAACAGAACTGACAAGCCGCAGAGCGACCTCCTGCTGAGTCCGCAGAGACCGCACACTTCCAAGCACTGACCGAAGTCACAGCCAAACTCCTAGCTCCTTGAAGTTATCCGCGCGACCTGCACACAGCAAACCGTCAGCCTGAAACAATCCGCGCGGACTGAAAAACACAGACCGCAGCACTCGCCCAACCCAAATTACTGTTCACTCACGTTACTTAGGTTACTGTAGATGTGTCAGGGGGGTCCTATTTATAGGCCAGGTGAGGAGTGTGGTCACCGCCCATGAGATAGCGACACCGCCCCAGCCCGCGCGAACACAAAACGACTGCCCGCTCAGTCCGCGAGGACTTGGCCAGTCACCAAGGGAAACCGCCAGGAGCAAGGCAACCAATGACGAACCCTCTCCAGTCCGCCCAAGCTAAGCGGACAAGGCACCAGCCCGCAAAGCTCCAACTGCTTCAGGACAGCACCCTCTTCAATGGCAGTACGCACCAACCCGAGGCAGTCCGCAAGACTCACACCTCAATCCGCCACAAGTCCACGACCAAAGGCAAACAGCAACAGTCCGCCCGGTCACAGCGGACTTGGCGGATACGGCGGACACCATGAACTTGACACCAAGTGTGACCAAGTCCAAAACCATCAAGGGCCAGTGCGAGCATGGCGGACACAAAGTCCCGTCCGCCAAACACCCTAGCACAGACCGCAACCAGTCCGCGAGCTCCTCGCACTTGTCCAATGCAGTAGCACCAAGCCGGACTCCAAACAACAGTCCGCCAACCGGTCTCCACAGCAAGACCTGCTGTAACACCTGAGCTCGACAAGGCCTCAGCCAAGCTCAAGGCCCAGTCCGCAACAGCCCCAACCGCGGACACACCAGTCCGCAAGGCTTCCCGCGAACTCGAACCAACCCGCCAACAGCACTAACTTGCACCCGCGACCACTGAGCAATGCACCAGTCCGCAAGCCTCTCTATCCGCAGATACCAGGCCGCACCAAATCGCGGACTCCATGCAACAACCCGCTCAGAACACAGCCGGCTTCCACCAGACTTCTCACCAGGCCGCAACCTCAGTCCGCCCAGTCCGCCCAGTCCGCCAAAGCTGTCCGCACAGGCCGCGCGGCCTGTCCCGTCACCCACTTCCACTTCACAAATTTCAACACTCCCCCTTGAAGTGAGAAGTGGTGACCAAGCCCAGCAAGCTGCGCAAGCGTTCAAAGGGCCCCTTCGACAGCGGCTTCGTGAAGATGTCAGCAAGATTATCTTCACTCCGAACATGCCCGACCAGCAGAGACCCCTCCAACACCTTCTCCCTGATGAAGTGGTGATCAATCTCTATATGCTTGGTCCTGGCGTGACACACTGGATTGTTTACCAGTTTGAGAGCACTCTCATTGTCACCCCGGAGTAAAGTAGGCCCTTGCACTTCTTCATGAACATCCTCTATGAGTCTCCTCAACCAAACGGCTTCCCGAGCAGCCAAGGCCGAAGCCTTATACTCCGCCTCCGTGGTTGAAACCGACACCGAGTCCTGCTTCTTGCTACACCACGAGATGCTAGCTGAACCGCAAGTGAACACATAACCTGAAGTAGACCTTCGATCATCCGAATCACCGCCATAGTCAGCATTCGTGTACCCGAGCAATGCAAACTCCGCATCCCTTCCATAGAGGAGTCCCATCTCAGAAGTCACCTTGACATACTTCAGAATTCCCTTCGCCGCCACTAGATGAGATTGCCTTGGTTCAGCCATATACCGACTTACTCGGCCAACAGCATAAGCTATATCCGGCCTTGTAATCGTCAGATAGATCAAGCTCCCAACAAGAGCCCTGAACACCAAGGGATCATTAAGCACCCTTCCCTCATCTCGTCGAAGCTTCAGCCCAGATTCCAGTGGAGTAGAGCACTTCTTCCCTTCGCCCATGCCAAACCGCTTCACAATACGATCAGCATACCCTTTCTGGCTAATGAGAATCCCGCACTCCTTCCTCTCCACTTCCAGACCAAGAAAGTGATGCAACTCTCCCAAGTCTTTCATCTCGAAGCGTATAGCAAGCTCTCCCCTGAGCCTTGCTACTTCCTCCTCCGAGTTCCCTGTGATGATCATATCATCCACATACAGCAGGACCAAGACTCTTAGCTCTCCCTTCTTCTTGACGAACAAGCTAGAATCCGAGTTAGAAGCCAGGTATCCACAGAACTGCAGGTACTCTGCAATCTTCCCATACCACGCTCGAGGAGCTTGCTTCAACCCATAGAGAGCCTTCCTGAGTTTGCAGACATAGTCCGGATGCTTCTCAGAGACGAAACCAAGCGGCTGATCCATGAAGATGTCCTTGTCAATCTCTCCGTAAAGAAAGGCATTCTTCACATCGAGTTGCCACAACCTCCATCCCTTGCAAGCAGCCAAGGCGATCACCACTCTTACAGACGTCATCTTCGCAACTGGACTGAATGTCTCCTCATAGTCTTCTCCATACTGCTGTGAGAATCCTCTAGCGACCAGGCGAGCCTTGAACCGATCAATGCTCCCATCAGCCTTCTTCTTCAACTTATACACCCACTTGCAAGTAACCGGAGTAATGCCATCAACCTTGGGCACAAGGTCCCAGGTTTCATTCTTCTTCAGAGCATCAATCTCTTCCTTCATGGCACCTTCCCACTCCTTCACTCCAGTGGCCTCGTTGAAGTTTGCAGGCTCTCGCTCATCCAGAGGACCAGCAAAGAAACAGGAGACAAAGCTCACTGCATTCCCATCACAGTACCGAGCCGGTGGCTTAACCACCCTCTTCGATCTCCGAAGACACGGCTCCTTGCTCACGGCTTCCGTTGCTTCTTCAGGCTCCACTCCTACCTGGGGCAAGCATTGAGCAGTGCTCCCCCTGCTTCCTGAGCCAGAAGGCTCAGCCTCGGAGTTCGAAGTAACAGGAGCTGCTGGTGAAACAACAAGCTCCTCTTCCAAGCCTTCAGCAACCTCCACCGGTGCTTCCTCAACCTTGCTACTTCCGGTAGGCTCCACCGAGCCACCTCCATATGACGTCAGCTCGTCAAAGACAACGTCTCTTGACACCACGAACTTCTTCGTCACAGGGTCCATGCACTTCCATCCCTTCTTCCGCTCATCATAGCCAACAAAGACAAGTTTCCTTGCCTTCGCATCCAGCTTTGTCCGTGAAGCATCCGGGACATGCACGTAGCAAGTTGAACCGAACACCCGAAGGTGTCCAACACTCGGCTTCTCCTTCAGCAACAGCTCAATGGGCGTCTTCATGTTGATAGGGCTGAGTGGCATCCGGTTGATAACATATGCAGCACAAGACATTCCCTCCGCCCAAAAGGACCTCGGGATATCTTTCGCATGCAGCCAGCATTTGCAGGTTTCCGTCAAATGACGGATCTTCCGCTCCGCTACCCCATTTTGTTGTCGAGTGTGAGCACATGTAAGCTCCCGTTGGATCCCGTGCTTCCTGCAGAAGTTAGAAAACTCGGAAGAGACAAACTCTCCCCCGTTATCAGTTCGAAACTTCTTAATCCGCAAGCCAAGCCGGCCTTCTACCAACTCCTTGAACTCCACGAACAAACGGAAGGCATCCGACTTCTCCTTTAAGAAGTACACCCAAGTATACCTTGAGTAGTCATCAACCAAGACAAGCATGTATTTGCTTCCACCAAGCCTGGCAGTAACAGTCGGTCCCATCAGGTCGCCATGAATACACTCCAATGGTTTCTTGCTCCTTGTTTGAGATTTATCAAACGGAAGGCGATGTGCCTTACCGTATTGACAGCCCGCACAAACATGCCCATCACCAAAGGAGGACAACATCGGCAACCCCCTCACCAGACTTCTACTCGCCATTGCCTTCAGCTTGTCCATGCCAACATGCCCCAGCCTCTCATGCCAGATTGCCGCACTATCATTGGCCCTCATCTTATCAACATAGGCACTGGTGGAAAGAACAAACAAGTTCTTCACCCTCCTCCCAACATGAGCAACATCAGCCTTTACCGCTGATATGTTGCGAAGGAACCTCACGTCTGTTGGCCCAAACAGAACGTAATACCCAGCGTCCACCGCGTTGGTCACCGAGAAGAGGTTCTTCTTCATGCCCGGCACGTGATACACACTCCTTAACGTGAGTGGCCCCTGATCACTACCCAAAGACACGACCCCCTCCTTCTCTACTGCATAAACAGTATTATCAGCAGTGATAATAGCTTCATTACCTAAGTAAGCCTGCATGGAGGTGAATTTCGACTTGTCTCCGGTGAGGTGATGACCACACCCGGAGTCGATGATCCACTCGCTGTTGAAGTCCTCAGCAGATAAGGCCCGGACACAAGTGCCCGTCATGAAAGCTCCTCCCCATTCTGCTTCTTCACTTCGTGAGCAAGCTTCCTCCTTTCCCGCAGCATGCCCAGGCTGCAGTTTGACCTTGCAGTCCCGCTTGAAGTGTCCACGCTGATGACACCGGTAGCACTTCAGATTCTTCTTCCAGTCCTTAGGAGCATTGCTCCTCTCCGGCGGATATGAAGTTGAAGTCTCCTTCTCAACAGCGGCCTGCACCTTCTTCTTCTTCTTCCCTTCCCATCCCTTCTTCTTGCCTGAGAAGAGAGCCTCGCTGCCTTCCTGATTCAGATTCACTCCAGCCATCTGCCTTGCTAAGCTCTCCTGCGAGGCAAGCAGATTCTCCAGCTCCAGCAGAGACGGCTGAGTAGCCCACCCTTGAACAGACGTAACAAAGGCCACATACTCCTTCCGCAAGCCGCGGAAAATGTGCCTTTTCATCTTTGCCTCAGAGATAGGCTCATCAGGATCCAGCGCCGACAGCTCAGCACACAAGCTCTTCATCTTTAAGAAGTACCTGGAGATGGAAAGGTCTCCCTGAGTTGCCCTGGCCAACTCATTCTCCAGGAACTGAAGCCGCGCCACATTCTTCCTATTGAACAACTCATCAATGGTCGTCCAAATATCAGCAGCCGACTCACATCCAATGATGTGATCAAACAGTTCCGGAGAGACAGCTCTTTTCAGAACGAACTCTGCCTTAGCATTAGTTCTTCTCCAGAGCCTCACCTGTTCAGCAGTACCGAAAGCAGCAGTTACTTCCTGTCTGTCGTCTCCACCGACAACTTCCCACAGCTCCTCGCCCAGAAGATAACTCTTCATGCACGACTTCCACTTTTTATAGTTAGTCGGCGTTAAGAGTTCAATGCCCAGACCTCTTGCTAAGCTTCCTTCCATTGCAATCACCTGTTGGTACCCTTCAGCAGCACCGAGCAACAACACAGGTTGATCACCACTCAATCACTGAGTAACAACACTAGCTGACCTCCGCTCAGGCAACTGAACCTCCAACCTCAGTAACCTGGCTCTGATACCATGTTAAAATTTTCTCAACGTGGTCAGCAAGATAGCCCAAACACCAAATTAATATCTTCGGAACTACCCAGTTTGCACGCTGAACCTGCGGAAACCCAAGGACTAGAGGTTGCACCCAACAAAACAATGGAAGCACAAGAAGATCTTATTATGCATTCACTTCATTACAATCCGAGGCATACATAGCGAGACATGATTTCGCTAGTATTACAGCTGTAAACAGAAAGGAACAAAACACAAGCCGGGCGGACAGCACTCCAGTCCGCCGAGACCGCGAGGTCGCCGAGACCGCCGAGACCGCTGAGCTCGCCCAAGCTATGCTGCAAACCGCCGAATACCACGGAGTCCGCCGAGACCGCGAGGCCGCGCGGACAGACCGTTATTCGCCTCCTGCTGAACCCGAACTGAGGAACTCCCCTACCCGCCTGAAGCCGGCGGACAGGTTATTGAAGCTGGGAAAGTTGAAACAGAACTGACAAGCCGCAGAGCGACCTCCTGCTGAGTCCGCAGAGACCGCACACTTCCAAGCACTGACCGAAGTCACAGCCAAACTCCTGGCTCCTTGAAGTTATCCGCGCGACCTGCACACAGCAAACCGTCAGCCTGAAACAATCCGCGCGGACTGAAAAACACAGACCGCAGCACTCGCCCAACCCAAATTACTGTTCACTCACGTTACTTAGGTTACTGTAGATGTGTCAGGGGGGTCCTATTTATAGGCCAGGTGAGGAGTGTGGTCACCGCCCATGAGATAGCGACACCGCCCCAGCCCGCGCGAACACAAAACGACTGCCCGCTCAGTCCGCGAGGACTTGGCCAGTCACCAAGGGAAACCGCCAGGAGCAAGGCAACCAATGACGAACCCTCTCCAGTCCGCCCAAGCTAAGCGGACAAGGCACCAGCCCGCAAAGCTCCAACTGCTTCAGGACAGCACCCTCTTCAATGGCAGTCCGCACCAACCCGAGGCAGTCCGCAAGACTCACACCTCAATCCACCACAAGTCCACGACCAAAGGCAAACAGCAACAGTCCGCCCGGTCACAGCGGACTTGGCGGATACGGCGGACACCATGAACTTGACACCAAGTGTGACCAAGTCCAAAACCATCAAGGGCCAGTGCGAGCATGGCGGACACAAAGTCCCGTCCGCCAAACACCCTAGCACAGACCGCAACCAGTCCGCGAGCTCCTCGCACTTGTCCAATGCAGTAGCACCAAGCTGGACTCCAAACAACAGTCCGCCAACCGGTCTCCACAGCAAGACCTGTTGTAACACCTGAGCTCGACAAGGCCTCAGCCAAGCTCAAGGCCCAGTCCGTAACAGCCCCAACCGCGGACACACCAGTCCGCAAGGCTTCCCGCGAACTCGAACCAACCCGCCAACAGCACTAACTTGCACCCGCGACCACTGAGCAATGCACCAGTCCGCAAGCCTCTCTATCCGCAGATACCAGGCCGCACCAAACCGCAGACTCCATGCAACAACCCGCTCAGAACACAGTCGGCTTCCACCAGACTTCTCACCAGGCCGCAACCTCAGTCCGCCCAGTCCGCCCAGTCCGCCAAAGCTGTCTGCACAGGCCGCGCGGCCTGTCCCGTCACCCACTTCCACTTCACAAATTTCAACATTATCATCCGCAGACCAATGGTCAGACGGAGCAAGTAAATCAGATTGTGGAAAATATGATCCAATACTATATTCTGGACCACGGAGGATCGTGGGATGAGCGCTTGCGGCTTATGGAATTTGCGTATAACAACAGTTATCAAGAAAGCTTGCAAATGACTCCTTGTGAAGCATTGTATGGGAGGCGCTGCAGGAATCCCTTGTTTTGACCTGAGGTTGGCAAGAGACCTTTGTTGGGTCCAGAAGCGCTCGAGGAGATGGAAACCGTTGAGAAGTTTATTCGGGAAAAGCTTCGGATAGCCCAGGAGAGATATGAGAAGAATGCCAACAGGCGTAGATCGGACTTGGAATTTGTTGTGGGGGACTCGGTGTTCTTAAAGGTTTCCCCGTTGATCGGAGTCAAGCGGTTTGGATAGAACAGGAAGTTGGACCCGAGGTACTGGGGCTGTTTCTGATTGTTGAGCGGATTGGGTTATAAGCTTATAGGCTGGCTTTGCCCGCAAATTTCCCTGGCGTGCATGATGTCTTTCACATCAGTCGGCTGCGGAAATGTGTGCTGAATGGCAGGCAGGTTTTGGATTCTGTGCCTCAGTTGGAGCCGAATCTTTCTTACGTGGAGGTGTCTATCCGCATTTTGGATTCTCAGGTTCGTGCGTTGCGGAAGAAGACCATTCCAATGGTTAAGGTTTTATGGAGGAATCAGGAAGTAGAAAGCGCGACTTGGGAACTGGAGTCGGCTATGAGGGAGGCTCACCCTCATCTGTTTCCCTGATCTTGTGCCTGGTATGCTTTGTGCTCTTTTTATAGCCCCTTCTTGGCTATTTCTCTCTCCTTCTTGATAGGGGTATTGTGAGTAAAGTTTCGAGGCGAAACTTTCTTTTAGGGGGAGTGACTGTAACGCCCCCGATTTTTCTGTGTTTTGTTTGATATTTGATTGGCGTTACGATGGCACATTTCCGGCCTTTCGCCGTTGTAGAGAGTGGTCTTAGATCTTTAGGTTCCTTGTGTAGCCTGGTTGTAGCTTATTATCAAGATTCCCCAGCTAGCCGGAGTTTGTTTTGGTGACTCGGTTGGGCCTCTTAGGGAATGCTTGTGTTTTGGCTTTGGGAGGTGTTAGCCCGAGTGTGAGATCGTCGGATGTGGTTTTCGACCTCACTGTTGTTTTCGTGGCTTGGGTGTTTAGCTACGGTGCGGGTTTTGGTCGAAGTCCAAGATCGTTTTCTTTCACGTCGTTTCGAAATTTGTTTTGTTAGCTGTAATGTTTGTTGTGTTGTGCATGGCCTGGTGTGGCCGAGCTTGTTAGCCTGGTGCCTTGTTTCTTTTTTTTTCAGCTAAGGAGTTTAGCTTTTTTTTGTATGTTTGGGTGACACGGCCTGGGTCACGCGCGTGTCCCAGGGCGTGCCGAGCTCAGGTAGAGCTCTCGGTTGTGTTGTCGATGAAATTCGGTCGACGGGTGTTTTTTGTAGGAACACGGCCTTTGACACGCCCGTGTCACCGGGCGTGTCCCCTTTGGTTCATCGAGCTGCGCTCGACGATAGTCGAGCGGTGTTTGAGTGAGTACACGGCAGTGTCACGGACGTGTCGTATCTGACATGGGCGTGACACGGGGCGTGTCTCTCTCTGTTCGACGATCGGCATTCGACGATCATCGAGCGGTGTTTGAGTTGGTACACGGCCTGTGACACGGGCGTGTCACAGGGCTTGACCACTATTTCGTCGTGCTGAGCTTGACGATCGTCGAGTGGGTAGGTGAGTGAGTACACGCCCCGTGACACGGGCATGTCGGACCGGACACGGGCGTGTCACGGGCGTGTCTGGGGCGTGTTCTGTACTTTTCTCCTGAGTGCTTCCTTTTATGTCGTGAGTCATTTTTCCTCCTCATTTCTTCGTTCCCGATTCTGGAGAAGTTTCCAGCGGAAGGTTTTGGGATGAGGCGGTGTTGGATTTTGGTCGGCGTTTGCGGGAGGGAGCTCGATTTTTCTCGTGTGATAACGAATTTGACTTGCCCTCATCTAGATCTTCCCTTCCACGTAAGTCATTCTTGATCTAGGGCTGATTCCAGGAGTTAAACTTTTTTGGATTTCTTTTCTACTTCTCTAAATCTTTGCTTTTGACCCGTAGGTGGCCAACCTTGCCGCCAAAGCCTGTTTTCGTGTTGCAATCGCTGCATCTTGGTGGTAAGGCAAGTGGCTCCTTTCCCTTATCAAATTTGACCCCCTTTTTACCTAGTTACTTTGTTGTATATTGTTCTTAAATTTTA
Source organism: Platanthera guangdongensis (assembly GCA_039583875.1). NCBI lineage: Eukaryota > Viridiplantae > Streptophyta > Magnoliopsida > Asparagales > Orchidaceae > Platanthera > Platanthera guangdongensis. The sequence continues at coordinate 51,532,754 of CM077161.1, forward strand.
GCCATATTCGATTTAGGTTGTCTAGGAATTTTGGCTAGTTATTTTTGTTATTATTCACGGATTGGTGTCCAGTGGGTAGCTAGAGTTAGGGTATGGCTGCGTTTAGTTGTAGTTTAAGTATAGTTGCAGTAGCCCCAAGTAGATAGGATAGAAGGGAGAGTTGGAATTAAATTTCCAACTCTCTGTTTCCACGCGTTGAGAGAGTTTAGGCTGCGGTTTTAACTAAAATTTATGTTTAACCTAAGTAGAAAGTGCTGACAGCGTTGAGTGAGCCGAGTTCACTCAACGCCGTCATCCAGTGTAGGTTTTGCGGCTAAGTATTTTGGCGTCAAGTGAGTGGAGCTTACTCAACGCCACGTCGAGTGGGCTCGACGTTTCTGCCTTGGGTTCGTGTGTTTCCTTAGGATTGTTAGTGTGACTTTTCCCTAGTGGGGGGTATTGGGTGTTCGGCTAGTTTTTGCATGCCGACTCTTGGGTTGTGGCAGGTGGTGGAGTTTTGGTGCATCTGGAGGGGTGGTTTTACGTGGAGAGCTGTGGCCACCACCTTTTGCCCCGGTTTGGGATGGTGTGTGTGGGACCCTAAAGCTGCCACTGTTTGACCCCTTAGCCCTTTTTGGATCTGGTTTTGGTTATGTATTCAGATGCATGTTTTGACCCCTGCCATTAACCCACAAGTTAGGACTGTTAGTTCCTTTCCTATTTTATGGTTTTTTCTCTTGGCATATATGTATATGTCTTGTTGCTGTTGCAGACTCTTTTGTAGGGCATGTTGCTTTTATTACTCACACTTGGTGTGCTTTGCTGTTATTTAGACAGTGCTCTTTTCTTACTGTCATGTCCTTTCTTTTACAGATAGCATTTTGTTGTTGGGTTGTTAAACTCTTCTTATTTGCTCATAAATATAATGCTCTATTTACCTTTTTGATTATTTTCTTGCTGAGGTATTCTTTTCTTGAATGCCTCAGGTCCAGGTTGTAGCCAGTTGAGCGGCTAGTTCTCTTGGAGGGGTTTGCTTGTGGCCTCTTGGGTAGCCAAGATAGCTGATCCTCGATTTTTGTGAGGTAGTTCTTTTCCTTTCTGTATAGACATGCATACTCACCAGTGGGTTCGTGTCAGGTTGTTGAAGCTCACTGGTGGCTTCTTGCGATGCTGGGTATGAACAAAAACTGTTATTTTTGCCTATTTGTGGTTGTTTACTTGCTTCTGAGAATGTTTTATGCTAGGTTGCATGTTAGATATTTTTAAACCCTAAAAGCGTTACTATATGTATCTCATGCATGTCATATTTATAAAACTAAGACACTACTTTTCCTTTAGCGTAAAGACTACATTTTTTATATACCATACTAACCTTAGAGTCGTGCATACCATGAGTCATCCCTCGTGGACACTTATGCTCATTTAGGGTGTCAACTGAATTTAACCAAAGTATTTTCCGCTGCGTATATATATACTATTAATTGTGGACTAGCTGATCCACTGTGCCAAGGGATACGGCCAATAAATATAACTGGTTTTCTTTCATATTAAAGTATTATTTTCCTTAAAATCTAAGATCTGGAGTTTTGCCTGAACGTGTGCAGTTATCCCCTGCATGACGTGGCATCACGGTACGTATTTTATCTTACTCTGATACTGTGTAATCATCGAGAAAATGCGGGTTGTGACATCTTCAGCAAGGGGCGGAAGGTCGGCGAGGCTCCTACTCCCTCTATGGTGATCTCTCCACCTCCTTCGGCGAAGCGGATGGATCGCGAGCGCGGGGTGCCGAAACTGTACCCCCTCTACAACTTTGGGGGCGGTGGAAAGACTCGGCCGGCGAGCCCATGGTGTAGTGGGACGAGCTGGCCCACCAAGTTTCTATCTCCACCCTACACCCTTCCTGGTATGACCGCGAGCCCGCCACCGGTCACGCTTACACCCTCAGCTTCGGCCTTTATTGCCAGGGGGATGCCGAGGCCTATAAGAATATGACCCTACGACAGCTTGGCCATGAGGGCCTGCTGGCCCATCTGCGGGCTATGGAGCTTCACCACATGCTGACCCGCCGCAGCTTCGCACTCAGCAACCAACTCCAAAAGGCCGAGCAAGCCCTCGACGTCGCCAAAGACAAGGTCGCTGATCAGGCGAGGCGGCTCGGCATCGCCGAGGGTCTTCTCGCCCAGGCTGCCGGCGGGTTGGTGAGTATCGGGCTTCCTCTTCCCTCTTTTACTTGAAATATTTTGCACTGTCACTAATGCGTTTTTCTTCTGTCTGGATGCCAAGGCCGTCGGGGAGCTGCGGGCTCGCAATGCCGAGCAGGAGGAGGAGATCGGTCAGCTTCGCGTCCGGCTTGCCGAGCTAGAGGGGGTGAATGCAAAGCTGAAAGATGAGAATCAGCACCGAGGTCCACTGTCAGGCGGAGATCTTCTTCTCGCCCAGCGGCGCCGATACTATCCTCCCCTACAAGAGGACAAGGATTTTTGGCGAGGCCGACCTCGTCGAGAGGCTATGGATCAACTCCATCCAGGCCGCCGAATGAACCCTTCAGATGATGAAGGACACTAGAGTGCTGGCGGAGGGATGTGAGTTGATCTCGGCCCGGGACCTGATGTCGAGCCTGTTCCCGGCGACGCCTCCCAGCGAGAAGGAAGACAGTCTGGATGCGCTATTTGGGAAGTGCTTCCCGGATCAGTCAGGAGAAGGGGAGGACAACCAATCTGGTGGGGGGATGAGGTCTAAGTGCATATACTTTCTTTTGTTTCCTCGCTGAGGCGAGCTCTACCTGTAAACATCACTGTTAAATGAAATAGATTTTTGATTATAGTCAAGCCATTCTACTCTTTCTTCTTTTTTCTATTTTTTGTCCTTGCTGCATTCCTCCTGTTCGCGAGCCCTTCCCCAGGCAACTTCGCATAGATAGACTTCTAGTAGAATAATTGCTAGGACTTCTTCCTGGGAGCACCTTTTGAGAGTTTGGCAATCCTCAGGGCTCGCCACAGCTTTCTCGCGCTCGTCCATGGCCTTGTTTCAACAAAAATTCAAGTTCACTATAATTTTTCTAAGTAAAATAACATCGGGGCGGGGCGTCTTGGCGGGATCCGCCTCCCCTTAGCGAGGTCCAAGGGCCTGGCTTGCCAATTCTCTGGATACGCCTCAACTCGCTTGCGGGCAACCCATAATCTTACCAATTTGGAAACCAAATTCACCAAATTTTACTGAGTGAAACACAGTGGGGTACGGTGTGGCCCGGCGGGACCCACCTCCTCCTAGCGAGGTCCCGGGTCCTAGCTTGCCACCCTACTGCCGAGACTGGGGTGAATTGGTGAGCCCGAGCTCGCTCATGCAGAGCTCTCCCCTCTTATGTTTAGAAGAGCTTGCTATGCACTACCCGGAAAGTGTAGGACTTCCCCGAGGGGCTTCCAGCCTCTCCAGCTAGGTGAGAGACTGACAGCGTGATCTGCTCGGGGTCCAAGGCTGATACCATCTAGTGACTTCCACACCTGCCAGATAAGTGAGAGCCTGACAGCGAGATCTGCTCGAGGTCTAAGGATGACACCGAGTGACTTCCAGCCCTGCTAGCTAGGTGAGAGCCTGACAGCGGGATCTGCTCGGGGTCCAAGGCTGATACCATCGAGTGACTTCTAGCCCTGCCAACTAGGTGAGAGCCTGATAGCGGGATCTGCTCGAGGTCTAACGATGACACCGAGTGACTTCTAGCCCTGCCAGCTAGGTGAGAGCCTGACAGCGGGATCTGCTTGGGGTCCCAGGATGATAGTATTGAGTGACTTCCAGCCCTGCCAGCTAGGTGAGAGGCTGACAGCGGGATCTGCTCGAGATCTAAGGATGACACCGAGTGACTTCCAGCCCTGCCAGCTAGATGAGAGCCTGATAGCGGGATCTGCTCGGTGTCCAAGGATGATACCATCGAGTGACTTCCAGCCCTGCCAGCTAGGTGAGAGCCTGACAGCGGGATCTGCTCGAGGTCTAAGGATGACACCGAGTGACTTCCAGCCCTACCAGCAAGATGAGAGTCGGACAGCGGGATCTGATCGGGGTCCCAAGCTGATACCATCGAGTGACTTCCAGCCCTGCCAGCTCGGAGAGAGCCTGACATCGGGATCTGCTCGAGGTCTAAGGATGACACCGAGTGACTTCCAGCCCTACAAGATAGGTGAGAGCCTGACAGCAAGATCTGCTCGGGGTCCAAGGCTGATACCATCGAGTGAATTCCAACCCTGTCAGCTAGGTGAGAGCCTAACAGCGGGACCTGCTCGAGGTCTAAGGATGACACCGAGTGACTTCCAGGCCTGCCAGCTAGGTGAGAGCCTGACAGTGGGATCTGCCCGGGGTCCCAGGCTGATACCATTGAGTGACTTCCAGCCCTGCCAGCTATGTGAGAGCCTGACAGCGAGATCTGCTCGAAGTCTAAGGATGACACTGAGTGACTTCTAGCCCTGCCAGCTAGATAAGAGCCTGACAGCGGGATCTGATCGGGTTCCAAGGCTGATACCATCGAGTGACTTCCAGCCCTGCCAGCTAGGTGAGAGCCTGACAGCGGGAACTGCTCGAGGTCTAAGGATGACATCGAGTGACTTCCAGCCCTGCCAGCTAGATGAGAACTTGATAGCGGGATCTGCTCGGGGTCCCAGGCTGATACCATCGAGTGACTTCCAGCCCTGCCAGCTAGGTGAGAGCCTGACGGCGGGATCTGCTCGAGGTCTAAGGATGACACCGAGTGACTTCCAGCCTTGCCAGCTTGGTGAGAGCCTAACAGCGGGATCTGCTTAGGGTCCAAGGCTGATACCATCGAGTGACTTCCAACCCTGCCAGCAAGGTAAGAGCCTGACAGCGGGATCTGCTCGAGGTCTAAGGATGACACCGAGTGACTTCCAGCCCTGCCAGCTAGGTGAGAGCCTGATAGCGGGATCTTCTCGGTGTCCAAGGCTGATACCATTGAGTGACTTCCAGCCCTGCCAGCTAGGTGAGAGCCTGACAGTGGGATCTGCTCGAGGTCTAACGATGACACCGAGTGACTTCTAACCCTGCCAGCTAGGTGAGTGCCTGACAGCGGGATTTGCTCGGGGTCCCAGGCTGATACCATCGAATGACGTCCAGCCCTGGCAGTTAGGTGAGAGCCTGACAGCGGGATCTGCTCGAGCTCTAAGGATGACACCGAGTGACTTCCAGCCCTGCCAGCTAGGTGAGAGCCTGACAGCGAGATTTGCTTCTGGTCCAAGGCGGATACCATTGAGTGACTTCCAGCCCTGCTAGCTAGGTGAGAGCCTGACAGCGGGATCTGCTCAAGGTCTAATGATGACAACGAGTGACTTCCAGACCTGCCAGCTAGGTGAGAGCCTGATAGCGGGATCTACTCGGGGTCCAAGTACACTTCACTTTTTCAGGCAAGCTCACTGCGACGGCATTTTCGCGTTAAAGACCTTTTATTATTAAAAATCAAAGCACCACTTACATGTTTTAAGGTAAAAAGTGTTTTAAGTCGTCACCACTCCAAGTGAAACTTAGGGTCTCGCCCTCCACATTTTGGAGTTGTTAAAATTCAACAAACCGCAGATGCCCCCTTGGTTACCCTGTTGCAAACTCAACAAACCGAAGGAGAATACGCCCACTTATAATGTTGAAAGTCTTCCCGGATCGTGGAGTTAGCAGGGGTTATCTCAATAAAGCAGTAACAACCAGCAACACATGCAGCACAAGCTTCTTTATTGATCAAGAGCAAACTTCTTTACAAGACGAGACATACATGGCGAGACATGCTTCACCAAAACCCAACACCGGGAGAGCAGAGACAGTTACAAAGACAAGAACAAAAAACAAGCCGCGCGGACTCAATCAACAAGCCGCTGACCTACTGCTGTGGAGTTCGCTCAGTCCGCCAGGTCGCCAGACCGCAACCCAAGCCGCGCGGACTCACCCTTACTCCAATGCTTAGCTCTTCACCGACGGTCTGCACGCTGCCAGACCGCACAAGCTGCGTCACCGAAAGGAACAGTCCGCCTGAAGCAGGCGACCTCCTGAACCCCGAACCAAGTCGCCAAAGAGAAGACCGCCTGGTCGCTATCCGCGACCTGCTGTTTACCGCCTGTTGCTTAACCGCAGAGTCCGCACTGTTCCTGACCGCAATCAGAGCCAAGTCCTGGCTTTCCAGCGCTATCCGCACAACCTGCACAGCACAACCGGGTCAACTCTCTATCCATGCGGACACAAAGTCCAGGCCGCAACAACTTACGCGAGCTCAAATACTGTTCACTTACTTCGGTCTAGGTTCCTTCCTGATGTGACATGGGTCCTATTTATAGGCACGACGATGAGTATGGTCACCGCCCTTCCCGGTAGGATCACCGCCACAACCCGCAGCAAGAACTAATGTGTCCGCCAGCCCGCGGACACACATTCCAGTTCGCCGCTCCTCTGCAGATAGCCAGTCCGCCCCAGCTTTTCCAAGGCCGGACTCCAATATCCAGTCCGCCTTGCCGCCAGAGACCAAGCCAGGACAACAGCCGGACTCCACAACAGCCGTGTCCGCCATTCTGCGGACAAGGCATCAGCCCGCAAAACCCGAGCCCGCAGCCTCTCCATCAAGACGCCTGCCGGACTCAGCGGACACCCGGCTTCGTCCGCATATCCCAAGTCCATTGCCTAATCACCAAGGCATTGCCGGACTCAGCGGACACGCCGATCCAGTCCGCGTACACAGCGAACTCCAGTCCGCTTCCCTGAGTCCATAACCTCATCACAAGGCTCAACCGGACTCAGCGGACTCTGGCTCCAGTCCGCACGCTCCTGCACAAGCAATTCTCCAGTCCGCATTTCCCCAAGCTAGCAAACAAGGCAACTGCACTTCTACTACGCTTGGCGGACTGAGAAACCAGCCCGTGCTCCACTGCGCGATCTCCCCGGACTGAGCCACCTGGACTTGGTTCAATTCCCACCAAGTCCAGCCCACTGGCCGCAAGGGCCAGTCCGCACTTACTGGCGGACACTGGATCTAGCCCGCCATACCGGGCGACCTCCAGTTCCTGTCCGCGCTGACCGGCGGTCTCCGCGACTTCTACTTGCCGCTTCACTGGAGCAAGACCAAGGCAACTGCCAAACCGGTCTGCCGAGCTCCAGTTCTTCAGTCCGCTTCAAGCCGGACTCCGCGGATAACATTCCTATCCGCCCGGTTACTTCCTGGGAGTAAACCGCCTGCTGAGCATACACTGGCCTGTCAGAACGCCGCTGCTGTCCGCGCGAACAGACCGCCCAGGCCGCCACAGAGCAAACCGCCTGCAGCATCCCTGCTGACCTAGCAGTCCGCCAACCCAGTCCGCGTAGTCCGCGCGGATAGGTTTCCCAAGCCTTCCATTCACCCACTTTCACTTCACAGAATTCAACACTCCCCCTTGAAGTGAGAAGTGGTGAATAACTCCAGCAGCTCCCGTAACCTTGCACCTGGTCCTTCCGATAGCATTTACGAAGAGATGTCCAAGACATAGTCCTCGCCCCGCATATCATGGACCATGAGGGAGCCCTCCAGCATCTCCCAAAAGGAGCCATGCTTCCCTCTGCCTTCTTCAGCTTCAACCTCCACTCATGCATCATAGGAGTATCACCAACTTCCTTGGACCCAGAAGCCCAAGCCTCGTTGCCTCTGAGAGAAGTCACCTCTTCAGACTTGGTGTCAACCACCTCCTTGATTCTAGTGGGGTCATCACAGCCAGAAGTCCCTTGCTCGACCTGAGGGCTAACAAGGAAACACGGGACCAAGTCCGCCGTGTTCCCTTCACTATATCGAGCTGGTGGCTTACTGATCCTCTTCGATCTCCGAAGAACCTGATCATGGCTAACCACCTCCGCTGCTTTTGAACCAGCTCCGTTCCCGGGCAAACCCGGAACAATGCTCCCTTTGCTCCCTGAACAAGACGCCTCCTTACTGGAACCAAAAGCACCTGGAGCAACGCTCCCCCTGCTACCTGAACCAGAAGACTCCCCTCTTGAACAAGAACAGTCTGGAACATCGCTCCCCTTGCTTCCTGAACAGGAAGCCTCCGCCTTTGAGCCAGAAGGTCCTGGAGCATCGCTCCCCCTTCTTCCCGACTCTAACGCCTTTGCCCCGGAGCTAGAACAACCTGGAGCACCTGGTGACTCAGGCAACTCCACTTCCTTAGCAGCTGCCTCCTTCAGCCCACCATCTGACCTGCTTATCTCTAGCTCCACATAAGAGCTACCCCAATACGGCGTCAACTCATCAAAAACAATGTCTCTCGACACTATGAGTTTCTTCGTCGCAGGATCCATACACCTCCATCTTCTTTTCTGCTCATCATACCCAACAAAGACTAGCTTTGTTTTGAGAGCACCCGGAGAGTGTATATAGCAGGTAGATCCAAACACCCGAAGGTGCTTCACTGAGGGCTTCACTCCGAACATTAGCTCATAAGGAGTCTTCATTATGATCGGACTAAGAGGCATCCGGTTGATGACATGAGCAGCACAGGCTATTCCCTCCGCCCAAAGAGCCTTCGGAACGCCTTTACTACGAAGCCAACACTTGCAGGTCTCCGTTAACCAACGGATCATCCGAGCTGCAATACTACCCTGCTGTGAAGTATGTCCACAAGAAAGCTCCATCCGGATCCCTTGCTTCCTGCAAAAGCGTGAGAACTCGGTTGAGCCAAACTCACCACCGAAACCTGTCCTCAACACCTTGATCCTCCGGCCAAGCTGGCCTTCGACAAGCTTCTTGAACTCCACAAACAAGCGTATCATGTTGGACTTCGTCTTCATAAAGTATACCCAAGTATACCCAGAATAGTCATCAACCAATATCAGCATGAACCTGCTGCCTCCAAGACTGGCCGTGACGGTCGGTCCCACCAGAGCACAATGGACAACCGCCAATGGTGCATTACTCCTGGATTGTGCTTTGTCGACCATGAAGCGATAGGCTCCACTTTCCTGGCATCCCGCACACCCCCGACCATCGCCATAGGATGACAATCTAGGCAAGCCTCTTACGAGTCTTCTTTTCGCCATTGCTTTCAGCTTGTCCATCCCTACATGCCCCAGTCTTTCATGCCAGATAGCTGCACTATCACTGGCATCCAGCCGATCAGATCCAGAACTAGTTGAAGTCCCAACTACGTTCTTCTCCTTCCTCCCTACCTGAGCTACGTTCGCCGAGAGCAAGGTAACCTTGCACTCCTTCCGAAGATGACCTTGCTGCTTGCATTTATAGCACCGTGGTCCTTCCTTCCTCTTCCTATCACGCCTAGGAGAAACACTCCTTTCTTCCTGATATGAAGTAGAGGGACCATCTTCCGCAGCAACCTTCACCTCCTTCCTGAACAACCCATCAAGGGAAGTCCAGACCTCCGCAGCTGACCGACATCCACTGATGTGGTCCAAGAGCTCCGATGAGATCACCTGCCTGAGAATAGACTCCGCTTTCGCATTGTCCTCCTTCCAAGCTCTTATCGCCTCAGCATTGCCAGCAGTATCCTCTTGTCTTCCTGCTCCGCATACAACCTCACAAAGGTCCTCGCCAAGAAGAAAGCTCTTCATACAGGACTTCCACCGTTCACAGTTCGCCTCTGTAAGAAGATCAATACCAAGACAACTTGCATCCTCCACTGCCATGGTTCTACCACTGGTTTCCTCGACAGACGAGCAACTACTTCCATTGAGCACTGCTTGACCACTCCAACAACCTCCCTCTGATACCATGTTAAAATTCAACAAACCGCAGACGCCCCCTTGGTTACCCTGTTGCAAACTCAACAAACCGAAGGAGAATACGCCCACTTATAATGTTGAAAGTCTTCCCGGATCGTGGAGTTAGCAGGGGTTATCTCAATAAAGCAGTAACAACCAGCAACACATGCAGCACAAGCTTCTTTATTGATCAAGAGCAAACTTCTTTACAAGGCGAGACATACATGGCGAGACATGCTTCACCAAAACCCAACACCGGGAGAGCAGAGACAGTTACAAAGACAAGAACAAAAAACAAGCCGCGCGGACTCAATCAACAAGCCGCCGACCTACTGATGTGGAGTCCGCTCAGTCCGCCAGGTCGCCAGACCGCAACCCAAGCCGCGCGGACTCACCCTTACTCCAATGCTTAGCTCTTCACCGACGGTCTGCACGCTGCCAGACCGCACAAGCTGCGTCACCGAAAGGAACAGTCCGCCTGAAGCAGGCGACTTCCTGAACCCCGAACCAAGTCGCCAAAGAGAAGACCGCCTGGTCGCTATCCGCGACCTGCTGTTTACCGCCTGTTGCTTAACCGCAGAGTCCGCACTGTTCCTGACCGCAATCAGAGCCAAGTCCTGGCTTTCCAGCGCTATCCGCACAACCTGCACAGCACAACCGGGTCAACTCTCTATCCGCGCGGACACAAAGTCCAGGCCGCATCAACTTACGCGAGCTCAAATACTGTTCACTTACTTCGGTCTAGGTTCCTTCCTGATGTGACATGGGTCCTATTTATAGGCACGACGATGAGTATGGTCACCGCCCTTCCCGGTAGGATCACCGCCACAACCCGCAGCAAGAACTAATGTGTCCGCCAGCCCGCGGACACACATTCCAGTTCACCGCTCCTCTGCAGATAGCCAGTCCGCCCCAGCTTTTCCAAGGCCGGACTCCAATATCCAGTCCGCCTTGCCGCCAGAGACCAAGCCAGGACAACAGCCGGACTCCACAACAGCCGTGTCCGCCATTCTGCGGACAAGGCATCAGCCCGCAAAACCCGAGCCCGCAGCCTCGCCATCAAGACGCCTGCCGGACACAGCGGACACCCGGCTTCGTCCGCATATCCCAAGTCCATTGCCTAATCACCAAGGCATTGCCGGACTCAGCGGACACGCCGATCCAGTCCGCGTACACAGCGAACTCCAGTCCGCTTCCCTGAGTCCATAACCTCATCACAAGGCTCAACCGGACTCAGCGGACTCTGGCTCCAGTCCGCACGCTCCTGCACAAGCAATTCTCCAGTCCGCATTTCCCCAAGCTAGCAAACAAGGCAACTGCACTTCTACTACGCTTGGCGGACTGAGAAACCAGCCCGTGCTCCACTGCGCGATCTCCCCGGACTGAGCCACCTGGACTTGGTTCAATTCCCACCAAGTCCAGCCCACTGGCCGCAAGGGCCAGTCCGCACTTACTGGCGGACACTGGATCTAGCCCGCCATACCGGGCGACCTCCAGTTCCTGTCCGCGCTGACCGGCGGTCTCCGCGACTTCTACTTGCCGCTTCACTGGAGCAAGACCAAGGCAACTGCCAAACCGGTCTGCCGAGCTCCAGTTCTTCAGTCCGCTTCAAGCCGGACTCCGCGGATAACATTCCTATCCGCCCGGTTACTTCCTGGGAGTAAACCGCCTGCTGAGCATACACTGGCCTGTCAGACCGCCGCTGCTGTCCGCGCAGTCCGCGCGAACAGACCGCCCAGGCCGCCACAGAGCAAACCGCCTGCAACATCCCTGCCGACCTAGCAGTCCGCCAACCCAGTCCGCGTAGTCCGCGCGGATAGGTTTCCCAAGCCTTCCATTCACCCACTTTCACTTCACAGAATTCAACAGGAGTTGATACCCCCTGATCTCAAAGCTTCTTTTACAATAAATAGACCTTCCTAGCTGGGGTTTAGCTTCCCCACGGTTGCCGACCTCCCTGCTGCATCCACCTTTTTCAGCACCATGTCCCCCTCCACAAATTGCTTGACTCTAATGTGCTTGTCAAAGTACTTGGTCATCCGCCTCTTCACCTCTTCCTGCCGGAGGGTGAAAAGATCTCGTAGTTCTTCCACCATGTCAAGGGAGAGCCACAGCTCCTACTCATTCTCGGCCTGCCATTCTTCCCTGCCATCCCTGGCCACAATAACTCGAGGTGTCTAAACTTCAAATTCCACGGGGAGCACTACCTCGCGCCCATGAGAGAGCTTGAAGGGCGTCTCTCCGGTAGCTGTGTTGGGGGTGGTCCTCAAGGCCCAGAGAACTGCAAGAAGTTGTTCCACCCAGCTCCCCTTCAGATTTTCCACCTTCTTCTTCAGGAGGTTGACAATGATCTTGTTCGTGGCCTCCACCTGGTCGTTGCTCCTGGGGAATGGACCGAGGCGAACCTGAGATCGATTCCAAGCTGCTCGCAAAAATTAGTGAACTCAGCACCGGCAAACTGGGGCCCGTTGTCCATAATAATGGACTGGGGCAGCCCATGGCTGCAGATGTTCTCCCCCCCAAACAAAGTTTCTAATAACCTGGGAGGTCACCTTGGCCAGCTCCTTCACTTCCAACCACTTGGAGAAATAATCGATCATTATTTGCAGGAACCTCCTCTGCCCACTGGTATGGCGGAACGGTGCAACCAAATCCATTCAACAAATGGCAAAGGGCCAGGGGGCTGTGATACTTTTGAGTCGTTGAGTCGGCTGTAGCTGGAGGGGACCAAACAGCTGGCATTTGTTGCATCTTCTTGAAAACTCTGTTGCGTCGCGGCCCAGGGTGGGCCAATAATACCCTTGCCTGACGATCCTCCCTTCTAGGGTCCGACTCCCAGAGTGACTCCCACACTCCCCGGAGTGGACTTCTTCCAAGATACTTTGCACCTCCCCCTCGGCCACGCAACGATCCAACATCCCCGAGAGAGTCTTCTTGTACAACTGCCCGTCTTGGAGGAGGTAGTACGCCGACTTATGCCTGAGCTTCTTCTTGTCCACCCCGTCCGGATACTCTCCTGTGGAAAGGAAGGTTACAAACGGGTCCATCCATGAAGGCCGCTGGTCTATCTCCATAAGCTCTCCTTCTTTGATGGAGGGGCGGAAAAGGTTGGTGATAGTACCCCCCCCCCCAACCGAGGACCTTGCTTTGCGAGCTGATCGACCTGCTCATTCTCCTCCCGGGGTACGTGCTGGATGGATAAAGTTTGGAACGCACCAATGACTCCCTTTACTTTGGCCAAGTATAGCTGCAGGGTAGGCTCTCTCGCCTTGAACTCCCCGTTGATCTGGGAAGCTACCACCATGGAGTCAGTAAGGACCTCCACGTCCAATACCCCCAGCTCCCTGGCCAGGTGCAGCCCTGCTATCACGGCCTCATACTCGGCCTGATTGTCAGTGATGGGAAAGTGTACCACCACTGTCTGCTCAATTCTAGTCCCTTGAGGGCTCTCTAAGATCACCCCCACTCCTAAGGAATGCCTCCCCGAGGCGCCATCCACCTTCACCTTCCAAGGAGTCGGGCGAGTGAGCTCTTCCTCTGCCACCTCAATCATATAATCGGCCAAGAAGTCGGCCATCGCTTGAGATTTGATCGAGAGTTGGGGGATGAAGGAGATGTCAAACTCACTCAACTCCACCGAACATTTGGTCAGCCTGCCAGAATGCTCCACCCCCTCAAAGATGTTGTGGAGGGGGTGGTCAGTCACCACTCGGATTGAGTGTTCCTGGAAATATGGTCGTAGCCTTCGGGCTGAGATGACCAGGGTGAAGGCCAGCTTCTCCAAAATTAGATAACGGAGCTCGGCCTTCCTCAGGACCCGGCTCACGTAATATATAAGGACTTGCTTCTTCCCATCTTCATGAACTAGGATGGAGCTCAACACCTCCACCCCGACCCCGAGATACAAAAACAGGTCCTCCCCCTCCTTTGGCCCTTGGAGCAGCGGAGCCTGGGTCAACTGCATCTTGAGGGACTGGAATGCCTCCTCGTACTCCTTGGTCCATTCGAACTTTCGACCACCCCTTAACATTTTTAAGAAGGGGGGCACTTCTCCCCAGCCCGAGAGAGGAACCTATTTAGCCATTCTAGCTTCCTCGTCAGTCGCTGTACCACCTTAGTGTTTCATGGCGATCCCAACTCTATGATGGCCTTGACTTTATCCGGATTCAGCTCGACTCCCGCAGGGGTGAGGAGGTGTCCCAAGAACTTTCCCCTGGTGGACACGAAGACACACTTCAGGGGGTTCAACCGCATCTTGTACCTGCGCAGGGTAGCAAAGGTCTCCTCCAGGTCCTGCAGGTGAGAGTCCACATTCTGACTCTTGATCATGAGATTATCCACGTACACCTCCAGGTTCCTCCCCTTTTGATCCTTGAAAACCATGTCCATCATCTTTTGATAGGTCGCCCCTGAGTTCTTTAGCCCGAAGGGTATCATCTTATAACAGTAGCATCCATCCCACGTCATGAACGTGTAAGACCCCCATTTTTTGTAAACATTGGGGTCTTAGGCACAGAACCGCCTCTTTGCGGTGACACCTTGACGCCCTGAAGGGTCATCACCGCGAAACGCCGATTCTACCGGCCAATTCGATCACAGAAAAGCAACAAAAGTAGAGTAAACACAAGTGAGGTAAAAACTCTAAACAAAAGTCCACAATAAAATCACATCAGAGTAGAAATATCTCCACGAAGGGAGAGTCCACAAAATATAAATGTACTGAAAATAAGGGCTTAAGCCTGATACACCAAATCCTCACTACATAGTCACTCAAGCGGAAGCAAAATAAAACACTACTATGGTCAGGGTCTCATAGTACCTGCTGTCTAAACTCCGGTGTTAGACTGCACCATCTCCAAGCATCCCGACCTGCGGGGCTTCTCCTCCATGCTGGGCTCCATGGTCCCCTAAAATGATGTGGTTCGAAAACCATTAGTCTAAAAGAATAAGTCCTATCATCCCCCACCCCTTCCCCCATGGCTGCTATGCACCGAGCGGAGAGGAAGAAAGGGGAGGACTTGAAGGTGGAGAGTAATCAAGAAATAGATGGCAGCGGACCTATACTAGCAATTTTATAGTACATATAGCAGTAAAGTAAAGTATGAAAAGTAACCTTTACTTATACGGAAACATATAAGCAAGGGATCTTTTACAGGGCTCCCATCGTATAAAGAGTCCCATACCAATTTATACGTTGGGGTGTCGGTTATAATCAACAATATATATATAAAGAATTTAACCTTAAATTATAAACTTGCCCACACAAGCTTATAGACCAAGGGGTCGTTTTGCAGGGCCTATTGTATAAGCATCCCATGCCACTTATACAATATGTGACAGGGGTTTTATGCTATGATTATGCTATGACATGCAAGTGGGTTATGATGCGATCATGCAAGTGCAACTCACCGACCCGACTCTGTGCACACAGACCTTTAGTTCCCCGTTTCTAGAGCCGAACCTCCCAGGAAACCTCCGTAGTGGCAAACGGAAGCAGTGGGTTGGGCCTCGCCCACCTCTAAACCGGTAATTACACTACCAGTCATACCTATTGTACGCCTCAACGCGGGTGCACAAAGAGGAGCTCCTACATACTCTTGCCGGCTGGCGCACTGGACTTCTGTTGGCGAAGTGCTAGCCACACTTGCCGAGTCAACGTATTGGCGTCGGTGCATCGACACTCCAATACCGAAGCCCCACTACCTTTACTTTATGCACATGCAACCTTATGTAACTGAACCGAGATAAAGCTCGTCGGGCCAACCTGCCCATCACAACAACAACCGAGCCAAAGCTCGTCGAGCCAACCTGCCCATCACCAAATCCATCGAGCCTACTGCCCAAGTGACCCAAACTAACCCCCACAACTCCGGGGAGTGTGTGTGCAATCCTAGATTATTTCTAGTTACTCTTGCAATTCAGTTTTACCTACTATTTAGGTTAGCCCAGGACTGCCCAAGGTATACCCCGTGAAGGGCTCTCGAAGGCACTAGGATCTACGATGGGATTACGCCCAAAGCTCCCTTTCGCAAGGCACTTACTATTACTGGTTGCTACCTGATTTCCCAACCCTTAATTAATTTTATTGAATCTAGCTCTAGTGCATTAAACACTTCCGCCCTATGGGAAGGACGATCTTTTGCCGATCCCAAGCACCACCTAACACTAGTCAACCTCTCACTCTACTAATCCTGTCTTCCAATGATGAACTCCTTTATTTAACCAAACCAGCAACCTACTGAGGATTCAACTCTTCAAAATTCATTACCCACTCTAGTTCAGTTTCCGCAGTTACTATATGCAGACCACCCTATACTATATGAGATGTATTAAGGAGGTACTCCGGATTGTCCTCCAAATCTCCTATAAAATTTACCAGAGGTCTATCATAGTAAATTTAGTCTAAAATCAGAGATTCATAATTTTTTCTAAGTAATTTGATATTTATTGAATTTTCCCAAATGTTTGGCCATGGGCAATTTTGAACATGAACTATATGATCTACTCAAGTAATGGCCACCCAAAAATTTGGATCACTCAATAACAGATATATATTACTAGATACTAAGTTCCATAATTTTTCAGAAATAATTTGACCTCTAATTAATTTATCCAATATAATTCCCTTAATCATATGTAAAGAAGGAAGTACCAAAATTATTCATCAGAAAATTATATAAAAATTACATAATCTTAATATGGTACAGAGATGGTCATTGTGCAAAATCATAATTTCAGGCTTGCTAGACTCCAAAATAAATCTAATTAAGTTTTCATGGGAAACAATACTTAATGAAGCAACCCTTAGAATTATTCTTCCAAAAATTTCATAAAAATTCACAGAGCTTTAACACATAATAAAACGTCCTCTGACTAAAATTCATCAATTTCCAGCAAGTAGTTACTTCATAATAAATTTCTAAGTAAATAATACAAATTACCAAATTGTTATTGAAGTATCCAAAATAATAATCTTAAATTCATAATAAAATCTCCAGAGCTTGTACTAACTTTAAAAACTACTCAACCCAAATCTCATCACTTTTCAATGAGTTTTAGTGACATTTTCCTTCAGCACAAGGTTTGTGCCCTAAGCTAGGGTTAGGGATTTGATGGGGTTTAAAGCTTCCAAATTCCCTAAAATTTTAATAAGAGGACCATACTTATCCTATGGTCCTCTCCACAAATTTTCAAGTCATTCCAAGGTCATTTGACCTCATGACCTTCAGACCCTAAAAATCCCCATTAAGGGACCTACCCTAGGGCTCTAGGGCTACCCTACTCTTAACCACCCCAAATTCAATTTGAGGGTGAGTCATACTATAGAGAGTCAGTGGCCAAAATATCAGCCTCTGTTGAGGTGATTTGACCACTCAAAACCCAAAGGGCGTGCTTGACCTAATTAAACCTAAAAGGGTCAACTTAGGGTTGGATCAATACCTAACCAAAACTTCTCCACATGAGATGAAAATTTTACCAGAGCCCTAACATTCTCTCTAAGATCACCCACCCAAATTTGGGGGGGATTTTGAGCTGTTTATGACTCCTAATTAATTTATTCATGAATTATTAAATTTTTCTAATAACTATAGAAATTTTCTCCAAAAATTCCCATTTTTGGACAGGCCCTAGGTATAGCTAGGGTAGAATCCCTACCCAAATCTCAAATTTTTTGGACAAGCGATGAAGGGTGGGCATCCATTTGAATCTCAGGATATCCCTAGGTATAGGTCCCACCAAAATGAGTGTTGTTGTCTAACCAGGACTCCAAATTGAGTGAAATTAATTTTATCTTAAACTAGACATCAAGGTCTATATTTTCTATGTTGACCACTTTTTCTGATCTAGCCTCTAAGTATTTTTAATAAATAGAAACATTAATAGCAAAATCTATGATAGAAATGAAATAACATGGAAATATATCCTATAGTTTAAGGTTTGATATAACACAAATCTTGGCGCGCCTTGGACGGTATCCCGTCATCATCTAGCTCCATCCGATGGACTGGATTCATCCCGCTTGGAGCTCTTTTCAAGTGCTTCCGCCGGCGATCCAGCCCCTGCCCCGGCCGCCACTGCCACCATCACCTCCATTGAGGTGGTGGCTGTCGCCAGGTGGCGGCACAGCCGCCGGAGAGGCATATTCCGGCGGTTCTACCAAGCTAATTCTCGACCCAAAACCATGGAAATACGAAATTGGTTCGGGCTCAATTGAGCCTGAAACTTGAACCTAGACGTTGCTACGATCTAACCATGAGATAAGGGGAGGAGGAGGACCTTGTCGGCGGCCTGAAGTCGAGAAGATCGCCGGGAAGCCAACTTTGAAGGCGGTGCCGCTCAGTTTCTGCAATTGCACTGTGGGGTGACTCGATTTCTTCTGGTAAGGATTCGAAAATCCTCCTCTCGACCCACTGAAGGTGTTTAAAGCCTCAGATGGGGAAAGGAGAGGCTGGATCATCAATGGCCATTAATGGCCTTGAAAGCTACCTCTCGGCCTCGGTGGTTCAGTGCATCCATCCAGTGGAAGAGCTTGGAAATCCTCCTGATCTTCTTAGGGCTATTAGGGGAGGCGAACCAAGCAAAGAAGAATGGCCCTTGGCTTCCCCATGGCATGAATGGCCTTTACTCCATTTTATCTCTCTTCCATTAAAGGGAAATTAGAGCTTTCTCTCTCCTTCCCCTCATGGCCGAATTTGGTCATCACTCCAGTGTAACACCCCCTATCTGTCGCATAGCATATAGCAGTAGGTCTGGCCGGGGCCCGACGCCATATACCACAGACAGACCGGGTGGTTACTCAATGGAAACCATCCAACCAATCATAACGTCCTACACAGAGCATTCTAGGAGAAGCAGTTTTATAAGTTGCAATTAAAAGAACCCAGCACCAAGCATGAATGTCCACTAACAAGCCAAATAGTAATGAAGTACATAAACCAGTACTGGTCTTAAGGCTTTACAAATGGTTTTACTCATATTACATGTTTTCCATACCACGGTACGCAGGCCGGTCATACATGAACAAATGCATGTAAAACACTCCAATAAGGCCTTCGAGGGCCGGCTTCACAATTTGGGCTTTAGCCCGCTATTGACCGCTCGGTCCAGCAGCACCTGCAAGCACAATCCACCGCACGGTGGCAAACAAAAGCAACGGTCAGCAATACTGACCAAATTATAATGATCCCGCACCCAACTCGGGGCGGTGATGCTCCTTCCCAGCATTTTATTAGTATAATCAAGCAATATAGTAATATCACTACATCACAGGTGTAGGCACGCACGTCCACACACCCCATGCACTCAGGGTACATTCTCGGTGAACCAGCCAATGTCACGTCAATTTAAGCCATAGACATTCCGGACTCACCACTGCCACTTTGACGGTCAAACATATGAGCAATTTGTCTTCTCGGCATGGGTCACGTCAATTTAAGCCATAGACCGCCGAAGACCCTCAACTATGCCAACGTCTCTAACCGAACGACATAGAATGGGTACGGTTCCATCTAACTCGTGCTCACATTGCAACGACAATTTAAGCCATATGCGCAGGTCAAACTTCTCCTGAGTCCCATTTCCATCACACTTCACATAACCCGGTTATGTTCAAGTTGGCTTTCAGGCCACCAAGTTGGCAAGATCACACATTCGCCCAGTTTTTCGGGTGCACCTTAGGGTTAATCCCCAAGGCTCCCTGTTGCAATCTACCACGTAGAAAACCCGAAAAACAAACAATCGCACGGAGTCTTCTCCGGCATTTATGCAATGCAACATCACCGATCCAGACCAACATGTCTGGGTAGGCTTCACACATCATGCCTATGTCCGTTCTCGAATACGGACTCTAAACAACGGGGACTTTACATATCTACCCGAAGGAACGCCTCCAACTCACCGCAAACTCGCGAGAGCGGGCTTCCTATGCAAAGAAGGAGAGCTTCACATGCTCAAGAAGAGAATCGTTACCCTAGCGTTCTTCCTTGGCGCCATGGAAATGTAAGCGGATGAAAAGCACCGCACTCTCTTTGCCTCCATTGACCCGAAGTCGGTTCGCGATTTGGAGCTCTGAAGCTCCTCCAAAGACCGGATCTAAGCTTCTTCTTCCTCCTTTGCTCTCCTCTCTCTCTCTCTATCCTTTAGAAAAAGAACCTCTCAAGTTAAATGAGGGTTTCAAGGGTCCAATCCCGTGTATATCCAAGCACTAACAGCCCCCAGCCGTCGGATCCCGAATTAAAGAATCGAACGGCCATGATCCAGACCTAAAATGCTAAAACTGGGCCGAACACGGCCTGCGACACGCCCGTGTCCAGGGCCGTGTCCCCCATTCGCCGTCAAAATCGACACATCTGGAAAACCACACGGGCATCTGACATGCCCGTGTTTGACCTGACACGCCCGTGTTCCAACTGACATGGCCGTGTGGTCGGTCGTGTTCCCCCATCAACACAGCCCTGAAAACACCCGAGACTCACACGGGTCTAGGACACGCCCGTATTCAATGTGACACGCCCGTGTCAAACCCGAACTTGCCTGGGCTTCAGGCCGTGTTCACAATCTTGACACTTCGTCGAGCGTAGTTCGTCGACCACATGACACGGCCTTGGACACGCCCGTGTCCTAGGCCGTGTGTCTTGTCTCGACACATTGTCGAGCGAAAATGTTAACTCTCGGGCCGATAGTCGACACGGGCTCGACACGCCCGGAGACACGCCCGTGTCTCAGGACCTGTTTGCTGCTCGACGATCGTCGACTCCAAATTTCGTCGACCTCGCGGCCAAATCATCGACTCGAGCCTGACACGCCCTGGGACACAGATGTAGGCTTCTACCGCGGACACAATATGGGTTACGGGAATAAAGTGGACGCCACTCAAATTCCACAATCACTCTCACACTAGCATAAACCACGGCGCACTCGCAAACGATTTATCACAGTTCACCAACGTATGGTAGCTACTCCGCGGGAGGGTCAAACGAACGGTTATAGGCCGACGTTCTCCCAGCTAAAAGGACCAATATTAGGTCCGACCGAGCGACTGCTGTACCAAAAGAGATCTACCCAAAATGCGATCGAAAAATGGTAGATCTCTCCCAACAAAAATGCGGGGCTCGCCAAACCCTTTCGAAAATATCGCGATTAAGATTGATGCAAATCCAAAAGGAAAACCACGAAGAATCTAACGATTCAAATCCAACGCAAAAATTATTTCTGACCACTAGAATATCAAGAGGGAATCACACGTGAGTGGAGAGGATCGTTACCCAAGTCGGAATAGATGATTCTGACTACCTTTGAAGGGTCGCTCTTCCACGGTTCCGCCTGAGTCGCGCCAGTTGGAGAGATAGATCTTCCGCCTTGGCCGCTTCACACCAAGGTCTCGTTTCCTCGCCGTAGAAGGAGGCCCTTCTCGGATAAAACTTCACGAGAAGAGGGGCAGCAGGGTTCACTTCAAAGGGGGTGCTCGGGTGGAGAGATAGGTGGTCGGGTTCTCTTCCAAGTGGGTTGCTCGAGTGGAGGAGATAGGTGGCCGATCGGTTTGGGATGGTGGAGGTCGGGTTGAGGAAGGTGAGAGGAGGTGGAGGCTTGGAAGAGGGGTTGAAGGAGTGGGCTGGCCGAAAGTTTTAGAGAGAGAGAGAGAGAGGAGGGGCGGCCAAGGGAGGTAGAGAGAGAGGAGGAGGATTAGCAAGAATAGGAAATTTACGGTTTCTTCTCATTCAACATAAGTTAAAAAAACCATACATGCCTTTATATAGGCTTAACAACAAGTCTTGGCTATATGTAGCCCAAAATAAAAATAAAGATATCACACTAAATGGCTACATGCAGCCCTCAATAACATATCCCAAACAAAATAGCATACTAATAATAAGATAAATTCAACTAGATATTTGTCTTGCGCTGAGGGCGGAAATTGTAGCGCCGCTCCATACGAACACCACGGCGACGCAAGTCCTTTGTTGGAGACGAAGGAGGGCCATCCGTTAGTGTGTCGTCATCAACAATTTGGGGGTCATCTTCAACTTGGGGGTCGTCGTCAACTTGGGGGCCGTCGTCGCCACCAATCCTCCCCCGCTTGAAAGGACTCATCACCGATGAGTTGTCTTGAAGATACCATCGGAGAAGAACACCATCCAAGAGAGCCACTTCCGCTTCTGGGAGCCAAGAGTCATCAGAGGCGGGGCGATCACGCCAGCGAATCAAGTAGCGGCGCACATCGCCATCAACAGTGGGAAACACGTCATCCTGGAGAATCCTGTCTGGCAAAAATGCTGTCCTGGCAAACTTGGGAAAAGCATTAGGAATCAAAGGGGGAAAATCTATATCATCAACCAGTAGCGTACCTCCGCTGGAAACCGACGGAGAGAGAGAGCCCTTACCCCCCTCAACCCCATACCCATGAGAATCTGTAGTGGAACTAAACGGACAGGAAGATAATTCTAGTGGCGGAGCAATATATGGCGTTAAATCTGAAACATTAAAAACAGGGGAAATACCCCAATCAGTTGGCAATTCCAAAAGAAAAGCATTGTCTCCTAACCGTTTTAAAATCTGAAAAGGTCCAGCTCGCCGATCCGCTAACTTTTTTAAGGTGCCCGTAGGCAACCGTTCAGGGATGAGACGTACCATGACTAAATCGCCCACTTTTAATGGAGACACTCTCTTATGTGCGTTGACATGAACTTGATAAGACGTGTATTGAGTAGTAAGCGTTTCATTTATGCGTTTGTGAAGATCATGGATGTGAGAGGCAAAGTCTTGTGCAAATTGACTTGACTTAAACGATGGCGGTAACGGAAGCAAGTCAAGGGGCACGAGAGCTTTATAACCGTGCACGATCTCATTTGGGGACAAACTCGTGGACCTATTTTTGGAATTATTATATGGTAACTGAGCATGAGGGAGGATAAGGTCCCATGTACCCTTGTGGTCTCCCACAAGGCAACGAAGCAAACTACCCAAACTTCTGTTCACAACTTCGGTTTGCCCATCCGTCTGCGGATGGTACGCGGAAGAGAAGAGAAATTTGGTGCCCATAATCCTCCACAGGGTCTTCCAAAAATAACTAGTAAACTTCACATCCCTATCAGTAACTATAGACTTTGGAACTCCACGATGGCCTACCACCTCTTTAAAATATAATTGTGCAACGTGAGACGCATCGTTGGTTTTATTGCAAGCGATAAAATTAGCCACTTTAGAGAAACGATCTACAACAACTAAGATAGAGTCGTGACGTCAAAATGTGGTTGGGAGGTCGAGAATGAAGTCCATGCTAACGTCTTCCCAAGGAATAGACGGAATCGGAAGAGGGGTATAAAGCCCCGCATTAGTTTTGTTCCCCTTAGCCAGTTGGCACGCGCGGCAACTACCCACGATCTTACTAACCATGGCCTTAAGACCGGGCCAATAAAACTTGTCTTCAACTAACGTGATCGTCTTGTCACGGCCAAAGTCTCCACCTAATCCTCCACCATGCAATTCCCACACTATGAAGTGTCGTAGGGAGGAATGGGGGATGGAAAGCTTTGAATGGTTAAATAAGTAGCCATCCCGAATGTAAAAAGAAGTAATGGTTGTCGGCGAGTCATCCTGAGTGGAGAAATAGATATCCTTAAAATCTGGGCAGTGGACGTACTCATCCTTAATCCTATCGAAGCCAATCACCTTAACTTCTAGCGTGGAGAGCAATAACGAAACACGACTAAGGGCATCGTCTACGTGGTTGAGAGTCCCCTTGAGGTGTTTGATAATGAAAGTGTACTCTTGAAGATAGGAGACCCATTAGGCATGTCTAGGACTAACCTTAGTTTGAGAGTTAAGAAACCTTAGCGCTTCATGATCGGATAGAATGACAAACTCCTTAGGAAGTAAATAATGCCGCCAATGTTGGAGGCATCGAATGACCGCGTAAAACTCCCGATCATAATTGGAATAATTTAATTTTGGACCTGCTAGTTTCTCACTGAAATACCCCACAGGGTGGCCTTCCTGACTCAACACTCCGCCAATTCCCACTCCAGACGTATTACATGACAACTCGAAAACCTTGGTAAAATCCGGTAGTCGCAAAAGGGGGGCTTCCGACATCCGCGATTTAATTAATTGGAACGCCGTAGCGGCCGAGTTTGTCCATGTAAATTCACCTTTTTTCATGCACTCGGTAATAGGGGCCATAATACTACTAAAATCCTTAATAAATTGCCGATAAAATGTAGCGAGCCCGTGAAAACTCCTAACATCCCGAATGTTGGCGGGCTCGGTCCAATCTCTAATGGCTTGTACCTTCTTGGGTTCTACGTGGATCCCCTTCGAACTCACAATATAACCGAGGAACTCAACTGATGTCACATGGAAGGTACACTTCTTAATGTTCACGAAAAATTTTTCTGATCTCAGCGTGGTAAGGATGGTTCTTAAATGTGACTCGTGATCAATCGTGGAGGTGCTAAATACCAAAATATCATCAAAATATACCACGATGAATTTTCCCATATAGGGTTGGAAGACGTGGGTCATCATCCTCGAAAACGTGCTCGGCGCATTGGAAAGCCCAAACGGCATAACTAACCACTCGTAGAGCCCTTCCTTAGACTTAAAGGCGGTTTTCCACTCGTCACCTTCCCTAATTCGGATCTGATGGTAGCCACTCCTAAGATCCAATTTCGAAAAAATCGTGGCACCGGCTAACATGTCCAATAAATCATCCAAGCGAGGGATGGGAAAGCGATACTTAATAGAGATTTTATTAATGGCTCTACTATCCACACACATCCTCCAAGAGCCGTCCTTCTTGGGGGCAAGTAAGGCGGGTACGGCATACGGGCTCTTGCTGTGGCGGATAAAATCCTTTTGCAATAAATCCGAGATTTGGGTTTGCAACTCTAAGTGCGCGGAGGGGTTTAGCCGATAATGTGGGAGGTTGGGCAATGAGGAGCCCGGAATGAAATCAATGGCATGTTGGATTTCCCGCAACAGGGGTAACTCAGCCGGTAGCTCGTCCGGGTACATCTCCACAAACTCTTCTAAGAGTTTCCTCAACGCCGACGGCAAGTTCTCAAACGTTGCCGCATCTTCCTTAACTTGTAGACATACTAAGGCATAGAGGACACCATCTAAAAAGGTAGTACGCTTCAATTCTTTCCTTCATATCAGTCTCAACGTCTTTTTCTCGACCTGGATGACCGTATCCTTGGAGGGGGCCGAAGGATCCTTTAGCGGGGCAAGTTTTAAGAGTATGGTTCTGCCATTAAATTTAAACTCGTAAGTATTGCCCCGACCAAAGTGGGTGATGTCATGATCATAGAACCAAGGGCGACCAAACAAGACGTGACAAGCATCCATAGGGATGACGTTGCACCAAATCTGCTCAGAATAAGCTTTGAGGGTAAGCGGTACCAAGCATCGCTTCGACACAGGGAGGGACGACTTGTCTACCCATGCCACCTTATAAGGGTGAGGGTGCGGCTCGGCATCAAGAGACATTCGTCTCACCGCGGTTTTAGAAATAACGTTCATGCAACTACCGCTGTCAATGATCAACCTACACCATTTTTCACCACTCTTAAAATTCAACGTGAAAATGTTCGTCCTATTCCAATCGTCTAACGCTCGAGGGGTCGCCAGAATACACCTCATAACCATCATATGGGAGTCATCCTCCATATCACTAGGCACTCCGTCCGACTCGCTCTCTCCGCCCGCCTCGTAAGTAATGTCGTCTGTCCCACCGGTGGAATCTAACAGGGCTAATGGTCTGGGAGTAGTAGGACAATCACTAGCATAGTGCCCTTGGATCCCGCAAGTGTAGCAGGTGACATTCGTTCTGTGGACCCGACCCACCGGGACTCTCTCACCAGAGGGATTTCTATCATTCCTAGTCGTCACGACTATGGAGGTCGAATCGGGGGAATGATACTTTCCTTTAGCCTTATAGGTGGCGGTGGGAGGTGGTCCTAAGATGGACTTGCTCTTTTGGAAGGAGCGAGACTTGCCCTTAAGCGCGTTGTGCTGCTCAATATCTAAGGCAGCGTTGAAAGTGGTGTGCAAGTCAGTGTGACCATAACGCAGAAGCTTTCCTTGGATGTCGGGGTTTAGTCCCTTACGGAACCTGGAGAGGGTGACCTCGGGCATCTCTTTCACGTCACACCTAACCATCATGTCCTTCAGCAAACTCATATACTCAGACACCGACCTAGTCCCTTGCTTAAGGGTAGCTAAATCGTCGAACATTTGTGTCCGATGGTAAGTAGGGATGTACTGTTCCGTTAGCCTAGCCTTCATTGCATCACAGCCTATGGGAAACGCTCTGTTCTCGACTCTCAAATGCCGCTCCTCATTCAGCCAAAATATTTTAGCGCGCCCTAGCAACTTCATTCTCGCTACTCGCACTTTATCCGCGTCGTTCA
Source organism: Platanthera guangdongensis (assembly GCA_039583875.1). Classification (NCBI taxonomy): domain Eukaryota; kingdom Viridiplantae; phylum Streptophyta; class Magnoliopsida; order Asparagales; family Orchidaceae; genus Platanthera; species Platanthera guangdongensis. Next base: position 51,558,859 of record CM077161.1, read on the forward strand.
GGGTATACCACTCGAAATAACATTCAATCTCCATGATCCAGTCCTGGAAGACTTGGGGATCTCCTAAACCATCGTAGGATGGTGGCTTGACTCGGACGGCCCGAGTAAGGTCAAACTCGTACGGTGCTCGTGGGTCATTCTCATTAGGAGGGTGGGGGTAAGGGTTGTGATGTTCTCCCACCCGTGGGTGAGCGGGTTGATTACGGGGTGCCCCGTGTGGTAACACCAGTCCGTGAAGTGCCTCCCTAATAGCCGTCAACTGCTCCGTGAAATCCTGATGGAGCTCCTCAATCTCCATGAGGGGACGACCCTCACCCCGGTCATCATCCATATTAGACGACGATGGAGGATATTCCGTACCGAGCCTAGTACGCATGCAGATAGGAAGACAACAGATTCAGACAGACCAAAGAAGGAATTAATCCCGCTTAAATACTATAGGAAAATAAATTTTTTTTTGATTTTCTTACAGGAAATAAAAAGAGGATTATTAAAAAATTTAGTTTGATATTTTTGGCTGAAAAATAAGAAAACTAAGCCGCTATTGGCAGACCAAAAATAATTTTTTTGAGATTTTTTTCGTGACAACTAACGCGCAAACACAAGTGCAGGTTAACATGCTAAAAAGAGGGGAGGGTGCCTATTAAAAAATTGACAAGAACCTCGCTTTGATACCAAAATTGATGTAGGCTTCTACCGCGGACACAATATGGGTTACGGGAATAAAGCGGACGCCACTCAAATTCCACAATCACTCTCGCACTAGCATAAACCGCGGCGCACTCGCAAATGATTTATCACAGTTCACCAACGTATGGTAGCTACGCCGCGCGAGGGTCAAACGAACGGCTATAGGCCGACGTTCTCCCAGCTAAAAGGACCAATATTGGGTCCGACCGAGCGACTGCTGTACCAAAAGAGATCTACCCAAAATGCGATCGAAAAATGGTAGATCTCTCCCAACAAAAATGCGGGACTAGCCAAACCCTTTCGGAAATATCGCGATTAAGATTGATGCAAATCCAAAAGGAAAACCACGAAGAATCTAACGATTCAAATCCAACGCAAAAATTATTTCCGACCACTAGAATATCAAGAGGGAATCACACGTGAGTGGTGAGGATCGTTACCCAAGTCGGAATAGATGATTCCGACTACCTTTGAAGGGTCGCTCTTCTACGGTTCCGCCGTAGTCGCGCCGGTTGGAGAGATAGATCGTCCGCCTTGGCCGCTTCACACCAAGGTCCCGTTTCCTCGCCGTAGAAGGAGGCCCTTCTAGGATAAAACTTCACGAGAAGAGGGGCAGACGGGTTCTCTTCAAAGGGGGTGCTCGGGTGGAGAGATAGGTGGCCGGGTTCTCTTCCAAGTGGGTTGCTCGAGTGGAGGAAATAGGTGGCCGGTCGGTTTGGGATGGTGGAGGTCGGATTGAGGATGGTGAGAGGAGGTGGAGGCTTGGAAGAGGGGTTGAAGGAGTGGGCTGGCCGAAAGTTTTAGATAGAGAGAGAGAGAGAGGAGGGGGCGGCCAAGGGAGGTAGAGAGAGGAGGATTAGCAAGAATAGGAAATTTAGGGTTTCTTCTCATTCAACTTAAGTTAAACAAACCATACATGCCTTTATATAGGCTTAACAACAAGTCTTGGCTATATGTAGCCCAAAATAAAAATAAAGATAACACACTAAATGTCTACATGCAGCCCTCAATAACATATCCCAAACAAAATAGCATACTAATAATAAGATAAATTCAACTAGATATTTGTCTTGCGCCGGGGCGGAAATTGTAGCGCCGCTCCATACGAACACCACGGTGACGCGAGTCCTTTGTTGGAGACGAAGGAGGGTCTTCCGTTAGCGTGTCGTCATCAATAATTTGGGGGTCGTCGTCAACTTGGGTGCCGTCGTCAACTTGGGGGTCGTCGTCGCCACCAGACACGCCCGTGTCAAAGGCCGTGTGCCTTCTGCCAAATACTAGATTTGGCACAAAACGGCTCGCGTCGCCCTTTTGAGTTTCGGGTCGTTACAACTCTCCCCCTCTTAAAAGAATTTCGTCCACGAAATTACATAAAGAAAGATAAGTACAAAACCAAAATTTGTATCTGAGCGGAACAACTCCGGATACTCGTCAAGCATAGTCTGCTCTCGCTCCCAAGAGAGCTCCTCACAACCGCAATTGTCCCATCGGACCTTGACCATCCTGATCTCTTTATTGCATAGCCGCTTGACTACCGAGTCTTCAATCCACACGGGTTTGACCTTTGTCGTCAACCCACTAACAACGGGCACTTAATCGACTGTGATCACTTGCGTAGGCTCTTGCACCGCTTTCTATAGCACCGATATATGGAATACATCATGTAGACCACTAAGCTCCACAAATAGCTTCAAATGATAGGCTGCTTCTCCAACCCGCTCCAGAACCTCAACCGGCCCAAGGTACCTCGGGCTTAGCTTTTTCAAGGGCCGCACCCGCGAGACACCCTTGAACGGCTTGATCTTTAAGTACACCCAGTCGCCCACAGTGGACTCCACGTTCCTGTGCTTAGCATTATAGTACTTCGCCTGACGGTTCTGAGCGGTTAGCAACCTCTCCCGAATGGTTCGCACCAATGAAGTAGCATCCTCCACCTCTTGACGCTTGTACAACTTTGACTCACCCGTTTCCAACCAGGACAACGGCATGCGACATCTTCTACCATATAAAGATGGTCTTCCCATTGCTTTCCAAAGTCCAAGACACACATGCGGAGCATGTATTCCATAGTCCTATTGACCCTCTTGGTCTGCCCATCTGTTTGCGGATGGAAAGCTGTGCTGAATTTTAACTTTGTTCCCAACATTTGTTGCACTAGCCTCCAATCATTGGACGTGAACCGCCCATCTCGGTCACTCACGATGCTGCGGGACACACCATGAAGCTGTACTATATTATCCACATATAACTTTGCCAACTTCTCCACTGGATCATCCTTCCTATGCGGAATGAAATGCAACACCTTTGTTAACCGATCTACGACCACCTAGATGACGTCGTTTCCTTTTTGCAACCTTGGCAAACCGTGCACAAAGTCTATAGTGATGTCGTTGAATTTCCACTCTGGAATAGGCAAGGACTTCAGAAATCCACCCGGCATTTGGCATTCCGCCTTCACCAAGGCACAAGTTTGGCACTTCGCCACGTAGAGTGCCACATCCTTCTACAAACCCGGCAACCAAAACAGTTTCTTCACATCGTGGTACATTTTTGTGCTCCCCGGGTGAATCGAGTACATGGAATGGTGCGCCTCGTACAACAAATCAACCCGCAAACTGCCCACGCTTGGGACGCAAAGACGACCGTATTTCCAAAGCAATCCATCCTCCACAACGAATTGGGAATTTGGCCCAACTAGAGCCTCTACCATGAACTGTTTCATATGGACATCCATATCCAATGCCTGCCGAATTCGATCATGCAGGTCATATTGAACTTCAGTCCAATTCAAGAGTGCTTCAGCACTTGCTTGCTTATCCACGCAGAAATCTCCAACGCCTCCAACTCCCGGACCAACCGCTCGTCATAGATCGATAGCCAATTGGCTTGAGCTGGGGCTTGGCGACTCAATGCGTCCGCAACCGCATTACCTTTACCAGGCACGTAGTGGATCTTGAATGTATAGGCTCCTAGGAACTCCATCCATCTACGCTGTCGCATATTCAGATCTTTCTGATCATACAAATACTTCAGGCTCTTATGATCGGTGTAAATATCAATCTTCACACCGTACAAATAATGCATCCGCAGCTTCAAGGCAAAAATCACGGCCGCTAACTCCAAGTCATGGACCGGATAATTCCCCTCGTGCACTTTCAGCTGTCTCGAGCCATAAGCTATCACACTTCCATGTTGCAGTATCACGCAACCCAAACCGCTGCCCGAAGCATCACTATAAATCTCATAACCTTCGGTCCCACTCGGCGAACTCAGCATAGGCGCCGTGGTCAACCGACATTTCAGCTCCTCAAAAGCTTGCACGCAATCCGGCGTCCAAACAAACTTCTGCTCCTTCCTCGTCAAAGTAGTGAGAGGTAATGCTATCCGCAAGAAGTTCTCTACGAAGCGCCTATAATAGCTGGCAAGCCCCAGAAAGCTCCGGACTTTCGCTACCGTAGAAAGCTCAGGCCACTCACGTATCGCAACAATCTTCACTGGATCCACTGCAATACCTTTCCCCACTCACTATAAGACCGAGGAACGCTACTGAGGACAACCAACACTCGCACTTCGAGAACTTAGCGTACAATTGATTCCTCCTTAGCGTCTCCAAAACCAAATTAAGATGCCTGAAGTGATCTTCCTCACTCTACGAGTACACCAAAATGTCGTTGATGAAGACGATCACAAAATGATCCAAGTACTCCCTGAACGTAATGTTCATCAAATCCATGAGCATTGACGGCGCATTCGTCAGCCCAAACGGCATGACCGTAAACTCGTAATGCCCGTATCTTGTACTGAACGTTATCTTAGGGATATCACTCTCCCTTATCCTCAACTGATAGTAACCAGACTTGAGATCCAATTTAGAGGACACCGTCGACCCGACCAACTGATCACAAAGATCATCGATCCTTGGGATTGGGTACTTGTTCTTTTCCATTAGCTTGCTTAACTCCCGATAATCAATACAGAGTCTCAAGCTCCCGTCCTTCTTCTTAACAAAGAGGACCGGTGCGCTCCAAGGCGAAGAACTTAGACGCACATACCCTTGCTCCAACAACTTTTGAAGTTGCACCTTCAGCTCCGCCAATTCCTTAGGCACTAGCCGATACGGAGAGCGTGACACAGGCTTTGCACCTGGTACGAGCTCTATAGTAAAATCTATCTCCCGCAGCGGCGGGGCTCCAGGAAGATCGTTAGGGAACACATCAGGTACTCTGATACCACTAAAATACTGTCCAATGTGGGCTTAGGCTTTGCAACCTCCACTAGTGTAAAGAACAGTGCTACACCAGCACGATCCGCCTTCACCACCTGAAGAGCAGACATCAACGTCTTGCTCGACCCCTTCAAGCCCGTGAAAGTCATCTCACGACTTGCTCCCAGCTTGACTTCCTTGGTACCGCAATCATTATAGTCTTGCTGCTCCGAGAGCTAGTCCATGCCAAATATTAAGTCGAACTCCTCCAGCGGCAGTAGCGACGTTAGCAAATGGAACTCCTGACTCCCAATCCAAACCTAAGCGCAACAAATTCTACCCGCGCACATTGAGCAACATTGGACCATAACGCATCCAATTTGTCTCTTACCATCGAAGGAGGTACTCCGACGCACAATATAATTCCTAAATAAAGGAATGCGAAGCTCCCTAAACGAACGGTGTTCTCGGCAGATAAACTAAAATCAGAACAAAGCTTAGCATAAGTAGTTCTAAGCTAACATACACAAGGGCAACAAGTATTTAAGGTTAAACTATTATAACTTTAAGCCGTACCTGTCATCACGACAACATGCTTCTTCTCGGACTTGAGACGTCCGCTCCAGCAATCGCGGGCAAAGTTCCCCGGCTTTCCACAAGTAAAGCATGCACCCGGGGTCCGTCCCGTAGTCGCCCCAGAAGCACCAGAAGAAGGAGCTGGACCCGAAGTCCTAGACTTCTTAAAGAACCTTTGAGAGCCGGACTTTGAAGTAGTCGGCACTTTGAACCCTGACCTCTTATCACCAGGGTTTTCCTTTAACTTCTGAGCACCCATCCGACAGACTCGGGCAAAGTGCCCTTCCTTGCCACACTTAAAACAACCATATGGAGCATGACCAGTAGACATTTTAGACTTCTTATTCCCCCTTCTTCGGTATTCAGATTTTGCAGAATCTGGAGAGTCTAGTACCCAAAGCTCCGACGTCCGATTGACTTTTGCCAAATCTTCTTCCAAAGATCTAGCCGATTCTACCAAGGCTCGGAATCCCAATAACTTTGGTCCTAGCAACAGAATTCGCAATTCGCCACACAGGCCATTATAAAACCTATCGACCATTGACTGCTCGCTCTCCACTTCAGAGCCTGGGTAGCGTCTTATCATCAGAAACGCTTGCAAATAATCTTCAACTGAGTGCGTACCCTGCACTAAGAGCATGTTCAACTGCTGCCCCAAAGGTCCTATAAATGTCGTTTGCTCCATCACACCACCCGGCGTTGGAACAATAGGGGACCGCGCACGGCTTTCATTTTGTGCTCCAATCGCAGCAAACACTACTTCCACCACCATTCTTATGGTTTCAGCGGAGGGAAGGGTTGCAGGCACCTCACTAGGTGCACTATAAACCTCAGAAACCGGACATTCTGGAGGCCCAACACCGCTTCTGGTCACCTATAGTGGTACACAACACCGTTAAGCGACCAAACAAAATTGCAAATAGCAATTATAGGAACACACAGGTTCCCCAAACACGTGTATTTTCATTCCTAAGTGGACATTCATGGGTCCTTTTGTTGTTATAACGATGACGCACACACATGTGCTCACCACCCCTTAAAAAGAATTCGTCCACGAATTCATTTTAAGTTGGACTGAAACCAGTAGTCTGATACCAAATTGCGGTGGGCCCATAACCCACAGGTCGGAGGATCAAAACCTCCCTCTGATACAAAATTGTAATACCCCTTATCCGTCTCATAGCATATAGCAGTAGGTCCGGCCGGGGCCCTACGCCATATACCACAGACAGACCGGGTGGTTACTCAATGGAAACCATCCAACCAATCATAATGTCCTACATAGAGCATTCTAGCTGAAGCAGTTTTATAAGTTGAAGTTAAAAGAACCCAGCACCAAGCATGAATGTCCACTAACAAGCCAAATAGGAATGAAGTACATACACCAGTACTGGCCTTAAGGCCTTACAAATGGTTTTACTCATATTACATGTTTTCCATACCACGGCACGCAGGCCGGTTATACATGAACAAAAGCATGTAAAACACTCCAATTAGGCCTTCGAGGGCCGGCTTCGCAATTTGGGCTTTAGCCCGCTATTGACCGCTCGGTCCAGCAGCACCTGCAAGCACAATCCACCGCACGGTGGCAAACAAAAGCAACGGTCAGCAATACTGACCAAATTATAATGATGCCGCACCCAACTCGGGGCGGTGATGCTCGTTCCCAGCATTTTATTAGTATAATCAAGCAATATAGTAATATCACTACATCACAGGTGTAGGCACGCACGTCCACACACCCCGTGCACTCAAGGCACATTCTCGGTGAACCAGTCAATGTCACGTCAATTTAAGCCATAGACATTCCGGACTCACCCCCGCAACTTTGACGGTCAAACATATGAGCAACTTGTCTTCCCGGCATGGGTCACGTCAATTTAAGACATAGACCACCGAAGACCCTCATCTATGTCAACGGCTCTAACCGAACGACATAGAACGGGTACGGTTCCATCTAACCTGTGCTCACATCGCAACGACAATTTAAGCCATATGTGCAGGTCAAACTTCTCCCGAGTCCCGTTTCCATCACACTTCACATAACCCGGTTATGTTCAAGTTGGCTTTCAGGCCACCAAGTTGGCAAGATCACGCATCCGCCCAGTTTTCCGGGTGCACCTTAGGGTTAATCCCCAAGGCTCCCTGTTGCAATCTACCACGTAGAAAACCCGAAAAACAAACAATCGCACGGAGTCTTCTCCGGCATTTATGCAATGCAACATCACCGATCCAGACCAACATGTCCGGGTAGGCTTCACACATCATGCCTATGTCCGTTCTCAAATACGGACTCTAAACAACGGGGACTTTACATATCTACCCGAAGGAACGCCTCCAACTCACCGCAAACTCGCGAGAGCGGGCTTCCTATGCAAAGAAGGAGAGCTTCACATGCTCAAGAAGAGAATAGTTACCCTAGCTTTCTTCCTTGGCGTCATGGAAATGTAAGTAGATGAAAATTACCGCACTCTCTTTGCCTCCATAGATCCGAAGTCAGTTTGCGATTTGGAGCTCCGAAGCTCCTCCAAAGACCGGATCTAATCTTCTTCTTCCTCCTTTGCTTACCTCTCTCTCTATCCTTTAGAAAGAGAACCTCTCAAGTGAAATGAGGGTTTCAAGGGTCCAATCCCGTGTATATCTAAGCACTAACAACCCCCAACCGTCGGATCCCGAATTAAAGAAACGAACGGCCACGATCCAGATCTAAAATGCTAAAACTGGGCCGAATACGGCCTGCGACACCCCCATGTCCAGGGTTGTGTCCCCCATTCGTCGTCAAAATCGACGCATTTGGAAAAACACACGGGAATCCGACACGCCCGTGTTTGACCTGACACGCCCGTGTTCCAACTGACACGGCCGTATGGTCGGCCGTGTTCCCCCATCGACAAAGCCCCGAAAACAACCCGAGACTCACACGGGTCTGGGACACGCCCGTGTCCAATGTGACACGCCCGTGTCAAACCCGAACACGCCTGGGCTTCAGGCCATGTTCACAATCTCGACACTTCGATGAGCGAAGTTCGTCGACCACACAACACGACCTTGGACACGCCCGTGTCCTAGGCCGTGTGCCTTGTCTCGACACATCGTCGAGGGAAAATGTCGACTCCCGGGCCGATAGTCGATACGGGTTTGACACGCCCTGAGACACGCCCATGTCTCAGGCCGTGTTCGCTGCTCGACGATCGTCGACTCCAAATTTCGTCGACCTCGCGGCCAAATCATCGACTCGAGCCTGACACGCCCTGGGACACGGGCATGTCCCAGGCCCTGTGCCTTCTGCTAAATACTAGATTTGGCCCAAAACGCCTGTCGTCGCTCTTTTGAGTTTCGGGGCGTTACATCCAGCCTATTTGCAGCCCACTCATTCATCATTTCAATGATATAAAGGCTAGCCCAAATGGGGGGAAATGTGCTTGAGCTTGGGTTAGCCTATTTGGGTTAATTTGACTTAACCTTAAGGTAGAGTTGACCTTGGTCAACATAACCATTTGGGTTGACCCGTAGGATCTCTAGAGTGAAAGTCAGGTGTCGTGTATGCTCCTCCTCTGTCCTTGAGTAGATGAGGATGTCGTCAATAAATACGGTGACGAATACATCCAAATACTCCCCGAATACCCTGTTCATGAGGATTCTAAATGCTGACGGCGCATTTGTGAGCCCGAAGGGCATCATTGTAAATTCAAACAGTCTGTACATACTACTGAAGGCAGTCTTCAGAATGTCCTCCTCTCGAATCTGTAGCTGGTAATAACCTGACCTCAAGTAAAGTTTCGAGAAGAAATGCGCTCCTTCCAGTTGATCGAACAACTCGTCAATACGTTGCAGCGGGTATGTATTCCGGACTGTCAGTCTGTTCAGCGCTCGATAATCAATACACAAGCAGAGACTTCTGTCCTTCTTCTTGACGAATAGCACTTGGGCTCCCCACGGTGAAGAGCTTGGCCGGACAAACCCTGCCTCTACTAGTTTCTGCAACTGACTTCGGAACTCTATCAGCTCTTTCGGGGCCATCCGGTAAGGGGCCCTAGATGTCGGCTTGGCCCCCGACACAAGCTGTATCTGGAAGTCTTGCTCTCGGTGCGGAGGTAGTCCTGGTAGTTTCTCAGGAAAGACGTCAGCAAAATCTCGCACCACCGGGATGTCTATCACAGACTCCTTGGCCTCCGCCATCTCAAATAGAATCTGATAAACCTCCTCTCCCTACAGATGGGCCTTAACGGCCTGTACTGAAGATAAGAGTATACGAGAGGCAGGTCTTATACCTTCGATGACAATGACAGAGTCCATGTGCCTCACGGTGATCCTCTTTGCTTGGCAATCAATCTGGTCATGGTTCCAGTGCAACCATGTCATGCCCAGGATCAGCTCGAAGACTGGCATCTGTAGGATCATTGCCGATACTTCGAATGACTTTCCGCCAATCTCCGCCTCCATGTTGCAGTGGGCAGAGGTGAATAGCTCTGTTCCGTCGGGTAGACGCACCCTCCTCATCAGGCCTGTGAACCGCTCCACACCTTCCAGCCCTTCCACGAAGGCTTCCGTCATGAACGAGTGCGAAGCACCCGTGTCGAACAGTGTATAGGCGGGCTTACCGCTAATGAAGACTATACTTGGGGCGATTAAATGTCTTAGGATTCTATAACGAGTTTTCTTTCCTATTTATTCTATCTAGTGCATTTCTACAAATTTGACAACTAAGAAATGGAATTCTATTTAAACAATTAAACATCTTGGCGTACCTGCTCTGGGTTCCGAGGCTGTGCTAGGTCCAAAGCATACACCTGCTCCCTTTCTTGTCTACGATCCCCACCCTGGTATCCACGTCCTCGGCCACAACCTCGGCCTCCGAGATATTGCGCTGGCTGGGCAGCCGGTGGTGCTAGTGGGGGTGCCCCCCTTATGGGGCAGTTCCACCTGATGTGCCCCACCTGATGACAATTGAAGCATTCTGGCGGGGGATATGCCATTCCCCCGGGTCTCTATCCCTCCCGTGTCTGAAGAGGTGGTGGAGTCACCACAACTAGCTCCCTTGTCTTCTGTCTTGCCTCCTGACGAGGCTGGTCCTCGACCCTCCTCCCGTCCATGATACGGGCTCGTCTCTGATTGTACCTTGCTCCTCGACCTTGATCCTCCGCTGGTCGTTTCCGGCCCCGAGTAGCTTGCCAATCAGCCTCTATCCTTTTTGCCATCTCTAGTATCCGGGAAATGGGCCCGTTGGATACAAACAGTAGAGTCTCCCTCAGCTCCTTTCGCAGGCCCTTGTAGACCCTTTTGGTATATCCTGCATCGTCTAACTGATAAGAGTCCGCAAACTGGGCTAAATGGTTTAACTCTCGGTGGTACTCCACCACCGTCTTGTTCCCCTGTCTCAACTACAAAAATCTATCCTCCAGCTCATCCCTAGCCGACTGTGGAACAAAGTGTTCCAACAGCGCGCCCCTGAACTCCCAAGCAATCTCCGCAACCTCCCTATCAGCAAATGTCATATCCAGCGAAGTCTTCCACCATATCATGGCATGGGACTCCAAGCAAGAGACAACCAAGGGCACCCTCTCCTCCCAAGGGCACCGTATCCCGATCAGCATCTCATACATAATATCCATCCACTCCTTTGTCCGAACGGTCGACTCAGTCCCCAAGTAGGATTGGGGAGCAAGTCCTCGGAAAATTCTTAGCTAGTTGGCCCCCGGGTTTGGCTGCAGAGCCGGAACCTGTTGAGCCCTAAAAGCTTCAAAGATGGCTGTCAGAGTCTGTCCCATCTCTGACTGTCGGAATGGAGTGGGGACCGGGGGAGGTGGTACAATGTCCGGATTCTGCTGTGCTTCGCCTTATGGCGTGGACTGAGCTAGGGGCTGCGAAACAAACTACATTAGTAGGTAATCGACTCAATACCTAATAAAAAGTGGACAATTTACATGTGATCCCTCATATGGGCACACCACTGCTTCCGCTGCTTAGTTTGTCCCCAAACTAAACTCGCGCAGGGGTGACCCAGGGGTTGTGGACTGCTACTTTTCGATAGAGGTTTCCTCTGATACCACTTGTAAGACCCTCCTTTTTTGTAAACACCGGGTCTTAGGCCCAGAACCGCCTCATTGCGGTGACACTTTCACTCCCTGAAGGGTCATCACCGCGAAACGCCGATTCTGCCGGCCGATTCGTTCACAGAAAAGCAACAAAAGTAGAGTAAACACAAGTGAGGTAAAAACTCTAACCAAAAGTCCACAATAAAATCACATCAGAGTAGTAATATCTCCACGAAGGGAGAGTCCACAAAATGTAAATGTACTGAAAATAAGGGCTTAAGCCCGATACACCAAATCCTCACTACATAGTCACTCAAGCGGAACCAAAATAAAACACTACTAAGGTCAGGGGCTCACAGTCCCTGCTGTCTAAACTCCGGTGCTAGACTGCCCCATCTCCAAGCATGCCGACCTGTGGGGCTACTCCTCCATGCTGGGCTCCATGGTCCCCTAAAATGATGTGGTTGGAAAACCGTTAGTCTAAAATACTAAGTCCTATCATCGCCCACCCCTTCCCTCATGGCCCCTAGGCACCGAGCGGAGAGGAAGAAATGGGAGGACTTGAAGGTGGAGAGTAGTCAAGAAACATATGGCAGCGGACCTATACTAGCAATTTTATAGTACATGTGGCAGTAAAGTAAAGTATGAAAAGTAACCTTAACTTATACGGAAACATATAAGCAAGGGATCTTTTATAGGGCTCCCATCGTATAAAGAGTCCCATACCAATTTATACGTTGGGGTGTCGGTTATTATCAGTAATATATATATAAAGAATTTAACCTTAATTTATAAATTTGCCCACACAAGCTTATAGACCAAGGGGTCATTTTGCAGGGTCTATTGTATAAGCGTCTCATACCACTTATATAATAGGTGACAGGGGTTTTATGCTATGATTATGCTATGACATGCAAGTGGGTTATGATGCGATCATGCAAGTGCAACTCACCCACCCGACTATGTGCACACAAACCTTTAGTTCCCCCTTTCTGGAGTCGAACCTCCCAGGATACCTCCGTATTGGCAAACAGAAGCGGTGGGTTGGGCCTCGCCCACCTCTAAACTAGTAAATGCACTACCAGTCAGACCTATCGTATGCCTCAACGCTGGTGCACAAAGATGATCTCTTGTGTAATCTTGTCGGCTGGCGCACCAGACTTCTGTTGGCGAAGTGCTAGCCACACTTACTGAGTCAACGTATTGGCGTCGGTGCATCGACACTCCAATACCGAAGACCACCTTTACTTTATGCACATGCAACCTTATGTAACTGAACCGAGCTAAAGCTCGTCGGGCCAACCTACCCATCACAACAACAACCGAGCCAGTGCTCGCCGGGCCAACCTGCCCATCACCAAATCCACCGAGCCTACTACCCGAGTGACCCAACCTAACCCCCACCACTCCGGGGAGTGTATGTGCAATCCTAAATTATTTCTAGTTACTCTTGCAATTCAGTTTTACCTACTATTTAGGTTAGCCCAGGACTGCCCAAGGTATACCCCGTGAAGGGCTCTCGAAGGCACTAGGAATTATGATGGGATTACGCCCAAAGCTGACTTTCGCAAGGCACTTACTATTATTGGTTGCTACCTAATTTCCCAACCCTTAATTAATTTTACTGAATCTAGCCCTAGCGCATTAAACACTTCCTCCCTATGGGAAGGACGATCTTTCGCCGATCCCGAGCACCACCTAACACTAGTCAACCTCTCACTCTACTAATCCTGTCTTCCAATGATGAACTCCTTTATTTACCCAAACCAGCAACCTACTGAGGATTCAACTCTTCAAAATTCATTACCTACTCTAGTTCAGTTTTCGCAGTTACTATATGCAGACTACCCTATATTATATGAGATGTATTAAGGAGGTACTCCAGATTTTCTTCCAAATCTCCTATAAAATTTAGCAGAGGTCTATCAAAATAAATTTAGTCTAAAATCACAGATTCATAATTTTTTCTAAGTAATTTGATATTTATTGAATTTTCCCAAATGTTTGGCCATGGGAAATTTTGAACATGAACTATATGATCTACTCAAGTAATGGCCACCTAAAAATTTTGATCACTCAATAACAGAGATATATTACTAGATACGAATTTCCACAATTTTTCAGAGAATATTTGACCTCTAATTAATTTATCCAAAATAATTCCCTTAATCATATGTAAAGAAGGAAGTACCAAAATTATTCATCAGAAAATTATATAAAAATTACAGAATCTTAATATGGTATAAAGAGGGTCATTGTGCGAAAATCATAATTTTTCTGGATTGCTAGACTCCAAAATAAATCTAAATACGTTTTCGTGGGAAACAATACTTAATGAAGCAACCCTTAGAATTAATCTTCCAAAAATTCCATAAAACTTCACAGGGCTTTAAAACATAATAAAAAGTCCTCTGACTAAAATCCATCAATTTCCAGCAAGTAGTTATTTCATAATAAATTTCTAAGTAAAAAATACAAATTACCAAATTGTTAATGAAGTATCCAAAATAATAATCTTAAATTCATAATAAAATCTCCAGAGCTTGTACTGACTTTAAAAACTACTCAACCCAAATCTCATCACTTTTCAATGAGTTTTAGTGACATTTTCCTTCACCACAAGGTTTGTGCCCTAAGCTAGGGTTAGGGATTTGAAGGGGTTTAAGGCTTCCAAATTCCCTAAAATTTTAACCAGAGGGCCATACTAATCTTATGGTCCTCACCACAAATTTTGAAGTCATTCCAACGTCATTTGACCCCATGACCTTCAAACCCTAAAAATCCCCATTAAGGGACCTACCCTAGGGCTCTAGGGCTACCCTACTCTTAACCACCCCAAATTCCATTGGAGGGTGAGTCATACAATAGAGAGTCAGTTGCCAAAATATCATCCTCTGTTGAGGTGATTTGACCACTCAAAACCCAAAAGGGTGATTGACCTAGTTAACCCTAAAAGGGTCAACCTAGGGTTGGATTAATACCTAACCAAAACATCTCCAAATGAGATGAAAATTTTACCAGAGCCCTAACATTCTCTCTAAGACCACCCACCCAACTTTGGGTTGATTTTGAGGTGTTTATGACTCCTAATTAATTTATTCATGGATTATTAAATTTTTCTAAAAACTATAGAAAAATATTCTCCACAAATTCCCATTTTTGAACAGGCCCTAGGTATAGCTAGGGTAGACTCCCTGCCCAAATCTCAGATCATTTGGACAAGGGATGAAGGGTGGGCATCCATTTGAATCTCAGGATAGCCCTAGGTATAGGTCCCACCAAAATGAGTGATGTGGTCTAACCAGGACTCCAAATTGAGTGAAATCAATTTTAAATTAAACTAGACATCCCGCTTGGATCTCTTTCCTAGAACTGCCGGGGTCGATCCATACCCTGCCCCGGCCAGCCACCGCCACCATCACCTCCGTTGAGGTGGTGGCTGTCGCCAGGCGGCGGCACAACCGCCGGAGAGGCATATTCCGACGGTTCTACCAAGTTAATTCTCGGCTCGAAACCATGGAAATACGAAGTTGGTTCGGGCTCAATTGAGCCCGAACCTTGAACCTAGACGTTGCTACGATCTAACCATGGGATAAGGTGAGGAGGAGGACCTTGTCGGCAGCCTGAAGTCGAGAAGATCGTCGGGAAGCCATCTTTGAAGGCGGCGTCGCTCGGTTTCTGCAACTGCACTGTGGGGTGGCTCGATTTCTTCAGGTAGGGATTGGGAAATCCTCCTCTCGGCCCACTAAAGGTGTTTAAAGCCTCATATGGGGAGAGGAGAGGTTGGATCATCAATGGCCATTAATAGCCTTGAAAGCTACCTCTCGGCCTTGGTGGTTCAGTGCATCCAGCCAGTGGAAGAGCCTGGAAAGCCTCCTGATCTTCTCAGGGCTGTTAGGGGAGGTGAACCAAGCAAAGAAGAATGGCCCTTGGCTTCCCCATGGCATGAATGGCCTTTACTCCATTTTCTCTCTCCTCCATTAAAGGGAAATTGGAGCTTTCTCTCTCCTGCCCCTCATGGCCGAATTTGGTCATCACTCTAGCCTATTTGCAGCCCACTCATTCATCATTTCCATGATATCAAGGCTAGCCTAAATGGGGGGAAACGGGCTTGAGCTTGGGTTAGCCTATTTGGGCTAATTTGACTTAACCTTAAGGTAGAGTTGACCTTGGTCAACATGACCATTTGGGTTGACCCCAATGTGTCCCTGGTGACCCATTGGCCTCCCCTAAGGCCTAGGTATGGTTGGATAGGGCTGACTTGGCATCTTGGAGGTCACTTGTCCCTTGGTAAGGGCACTTTGACTACTTTGGGGCTATAGTTGTCTTAGGTCAACATGACCATTTGGGTTGACCTTAGGGGTCCTTGGTGGCCCCATGGCTTCCCCTGAAGTCTAGGAAGGGTTATGTAGGGTTACCTTGCACTTTGGACGTCACCTACCCTTAGTAAGGGTACTTTGACCAGATTAGGGGCTAGAGTTGGCTTGAGTCAACTCTAGCCCTGTAGTTGACCCCAATGAGTCCTAGTTGACTCATTGGCCTCACTTTAGGTCTAGTAAGACCTGGTCAAGGTTGGTTGGGCACATTAGAGGCCAACTGCCTTTTGTTAGGGCACCTTGCCCAATTTAGGCCTATGGTGGTCTTAGGTCAAATTGGCAACTTTGGGTTGACTCTAATGGACCCTCAAGGCTCTAGTGGACCATCTAATAGGTTAGTGATGTTGTGGTGGGGTCATGGAGTCATGGTGAAGCCCTAAGGTCAAACCCTAGGTTTTGTGATGAGGTTGTGCCATAGGCAGACCAAGGTGATTCTCACCTTGGCCTTCTATCACTTGGCCCTTTTTAGCTTCCTAGGGTTTTGTCATGACCTAGTCATGGCCAAAACCACTCTTAGGGGTGTTAAAATTCAACAAACCGCAGACGCCCCCTTGGATACCCTGTTGAAAACTCAACAAACCGGAGGAGGATACGCCCACTTATATTGTGGAAAGTTTTCCCGAATCGTGGAGTTAGCAGGGGTTATCTCAACAAAGCAGTAACAACCAGCAACACATGCAGCACAAGCTTCTTTATTGATCAAGAGCAAACTTCTTTACAAGGCGAGACATACATGGCGAGACATGCTTCACCAAAACCCAACACCGGAAGAGCAGAGACAGTTACAAAGACAAGAACAAAACAAAAGCCGCGTGGACTCAAACAACAAGTCGCCGACCTACTGCTGTGGAGTCCGCTCAGTCCGCCAGGTCGCCAGACCGCAACCTAAGCCGCGCAGACTCACCCCTTATTCCAATGCTTAGCTCTTCACCGCCGATCTGCAGGCCGCCTGACCGCGAGGTCGCCTAGCCGCCAGACCGCACAAGCTGCGTCACCGAATGCAACAGTCCGCCTGAAGCAGGCGACTTCCTAAACCCCGAACAAAGTTGCCAAAGAGAAGACCGTCTGGTCGCTATCCGCGACCTGCTGTTTACCGCCTGTTGCTTAACCGCAGAGTCCGCACTGTCCCTGACCGCAATCAGAGCCAAGTCCTGGCTTTCCAGTGCTATCCGCACAACCTGCACAGCACAACTGGGTCAACTCTCAATCCGCGCGGACAACAAAGTCGAGACCGCAGCAACTTACGCGAGCTCAATTACTGTTCACTTACTTCGGTTCAGGTTGCATACTCCTGATGTGACATGGGTCCTATTTATAGGCACGATGATGAGTATGGTCACCGCCCTAGCCGATAGGATCACCGCCACATCCCGCAGCAAGAACAAGTGTGTCCGCTAGCCCGCGGACACACATTCCAGTTCGCCGCTCCTGTGCAGATAGCCAGTCCGCCCCAGCTTCTCCAAGGCCGGACTCCAATATCCAGCCCGCCTTGCCGCCAGAGGCCAAGCCAGGACCACCACAGCCGGACTCCACAACAGTTGTGTCCGCCAATCTGCGGACAAGGCATCAGCCCACAAACCCCGAGCCCGCAGCCTCGCCATCAAGGCACCTGCCGTACTCAGCGGACACCCGGCTTCCGTCCGCACCTCCTGAGTCCATTGCCTCTCTCCAAGGCACCGCCTGACTCAGCGGACACGCCGATCCAGTCTGCTAACAGCAGACTCCAGTCCGTATCCCTGAGTCCATAACCTCATCACAAGGCTAAACAGGACTCAGCGGACTCTAGCTCTTGTCCGTACGCTCATGCACAAGCAATTCTCCAGTCCGCATTTCCCCAAGCTAGCAAACAAGGCAACAGCACTTCTACTACGCTTGGCGGACTGAGAAAGCAGCCCGCGCTCCACTGCGCGATCTCACCGGACTGAGCCAACCTGGACATGGTTCAGATCACACCAAGTCCAGTCCACTGGCCACAAGGGCCAGTCCGCACTTACTGGCGGTCACTGGATCTAACCCGCCATATCGAGCGACCTCCAGTTTCTGTTCGCGCTGACCGGCAATCTCCGCGACTTCCTCTTGCCGCTTCACTAGAGCAAGACCAACGCAACTGCCAAACCGGTCTGCTGAGCTCCAGTTCATCAGTCTGCTTCATGCCGGACTCCGCGGATAGCATTTCTATCCGCCCGGTTACTTCCTGGGAGTCAACTGCCTGTTGAGCATACACTGGCCTGTCAGACTGCCGCTGTTGTCCGCGTAGTTCGCGTGAACAGACCGCCCAGGCCTCCACAGAGCAAACCGCCTGCAACATCCCTGCCGACTTAGCAGTCCGCAAACCTTGTCCGCATAGTCCGCGCGGATAGGTTGCCCAAGCCTTCCATTCCCACTTTCACTTCACAAGTTTCAACACTCCCCCTTGAAGTGAGAAGTGGTGAATAACTCCAGCAGCTCCCGTAACCTTGCACCTGGTCCTTCCGATAGCATCTACGAAGAGATGTCCAAGACATAGTCCTCGCCCCGCATATCATGGACCATGAGGGAGCCCTCCAGCATCTCCCAAAAGGAGGCATGCTTCCCTCTGCCTTCTTCAGCTTCAACCTCCACTCATGCATCACAGGAGTATCACCAACTTCCTTGGACACTGAAGTCCAAGCCTCGTTGCCTCTGAGAGAAGTCACCTCTTCAGACTTGGTGTCAACCACCTCCTTGATTCTAGTGGGGTCATCACAGCCAGAAGTACCTTGCTCGACCTGAGGGCTAACAAGGAAACACGGGACCAAGTCCGCCGTGTTCCCTTCACTATATCGAGCTAGTGGCTTACTGATCCTCTTCGATCTCCGAAGAACCTGATCATGGCTAACCACCTCCGCTGCTTTTGAACCAGCTCCGTTTTCGGGCAAACCCGGAACAATGCTCCCTTTGCTCCCTGAACAAGACGCCTCCTTACTGGAACCAGAAGCACCTGGAGGAACGCTCCCCCTGCTACCTGAACCAGAAGACTCTCCTCTTGAACAAGAACTTCCTGGAACATCGCTCCCCCTGCTTCCTAAATAGGAAGCCTCCGCCTTCGAGCCAGAAGTACTTGGAGCATCGCTCCCCCTACTTCCTGACCCTGACGCCTTTCCCCCCGAAGCTAGAACAACCTGGAACACCTGGTGACTCAGGTAACTCCAGTTCCTTAGCAGCAGCCTCCTTCAGCCCACCACCTGACCTGCTTATCTCTAGCTCCACATGAGAACTACTCCAAAACGGCGTCAACTCATCGAAAACAATGTCTCTCGACACTACGAGTTTCTTCGTTGCAGGATCCATACACCTCCATCTTCTTCTCTGCTCATCATACCCAACAAAGACTAGCTTTGTCTTGAGAGCACCCGGAGAATGTATATAGCAGGTAGATCCAAACACCCGAAGGTGCTTCACTGAGGGCTTCACTCCGAACATCAGCTCATAAGGAGTCTTCACTATGATCGGACTAAGAGGCATCCGGTTGATGACATGAGCAGCACAGGCCATTCCTTCCGCCCAAAGAGCCTTCGGAACGCCTTTACTCTGAAGCCAACACTTGCAGGTCTCCGTTAACCAACAGATCATCCGAGCTGCAATACTATCTTGTTGTGAAGTATGTCCACAAGAAATCTCCTTCCGGATCCCTTGCTTCCTACAAAAGTGTGAAAACTCGGTTGAGCCAAACTCACCACCGATACTTGTCCTCAACACCTTGATCCTTTGGCCAAGCTGGCCTTCCACAAGCTTCTTGAACTCCACAAACAAGCATACCATGTTAGACTTCTTCTTCATGAAGTATACCCATGTATTCCTAGAATAATCATTAACCAATATCAGCATGAACCTGCTGCCTCCAAGACTGGCCGTGACGGTCGGTCCCACCAGAGCACAATGGACAACCGCCAATGGTGCATTACATCTGGATTGTGCTTTGTCAACCATGAAGCGATAGGCTCCACTTTCCTGACATCCCGCACACCCCCGACCATCGTCATAGGATGACAATCTAGGCAAGCCTCTTACGAGTCTTCTTTCCGCCATTGCTTTCAGCTTGTCCATCCCTACATGCCCCAGTCTTTCATGCCAGATAGATGCACTATCACTGGCATTCATCCGATCAACTCCAGAACTTGTTGATAACCCAACAAGGTTCTTCTCCTTCCTCCCTACCTGAGCAACGTTCGCCGAGAGCAAGGTAACCTTGCACTCCTTCCGAAGATGACCATGCTGCTTGCATTTATAGCACCGTGATCCTTCCTTCCTCTTCCTATCACGCCTAGGAGAACCACTCCTTTCTTCCTGATATGAAGTAGAGGGACCATCTTAAGCAGCAACCTTCACCTTCTTCCTGAACAACCCATCAAGGGAAGTCCAAACCTCCGCAGCTGACCGACATCCACTGATGTGGTCCAAGAGCTCCGATGAGATCACCTGCTTGAGAATAGACTCTGCTTTCACATTTGTCTCCTTCCAAGCTCTCATCACTTCAGCATTGCCAGCAGTAGCCTCTTGTCTTCCTGCTCCGCATACAACCTCCCAAAGGTCCTCGCCAAGAAGAAAGCTCTTCATACAGGACTTCCACCTTTCAAAGTTCGTCTCTGTAAGAAGATCAATACCAAGACAACTTGCATCCTCCACTGCCATGGTTCTACCACTGGTTTCCTCTACAGAAGAGCAACTACTTCCATTGAGCACTGCTTGACCACTCCAACAACCTCGCTCTGATACCATGTTAAAATTCAACAAACCGCAGACGCCCCCTTGGATACCCTGTTGAAAACTCAACAAACCGGAGGAGGATACACCCACTTATATTGTTGAAAGTTTTCCCGAATCGTGGAGTTAGCAGGGGTTATCTCAACAAAGCAGTAACAACCAGCAACACATGCAGCACAAGCTTCTTTATTGATCAAGAGCAAACTTCTTTACAAGGCGAGACATACATGGCGAGACATGCTTCACCAAAACCCAACACCGGGAGAGCAGAGATAGTTACAAAGACAAGAACAAAACACAAGCCACGCGGACTCAAACAACAAGCCGCCGACCTACTGCTGTGGAGTCCGCTCAGTCCGCCAGGTCGCCAGACCGCAACCCAAGCCGCGCGGACTCACCCCTTATTCCAATACTTAGCTCTTCACCGCCGATCTGCAGGCCGCCTGACCGCGAGGTTGCCTAGCTGCTAGACCGCACAAGCTGCGTCACCGAATGGAACAGTCCGCCTGAAGCAGGCGACTTCCTGAACCCCGAACCAAGTTGCCAAAGAGAAGACCGCCTGGTCACTATCAGCGACCTGCTGTTTACCGCCTGTTGCTTAACCGCAGAGTCCGCACTGTCCCTGACCACAATCAGAGCCAAGTCCTGACTTTCCAGCGCTATCCGCACAACCTGCACAGCACAACCGGGTCAACTCTCAATCCGCGCGGACACCTAAGTCGAGACCGCAGCAACTTACGCGAGCTCAATTACTGTTCACTTACTTCGGTTCAGGTTGCATACTCCTGATGTGACATGGGTCCAATTTATAGGCACGATGATGAGTATGGTCACCGCCCTAGCCGATAGGATCACCGCCACATCCCGCAGCAAGAACAAGTGTGTCCGCCAGCCCGCGGACACACATTCCAGTTCGCCGCTCCTGTGCAGATAGCCAGTCTGCCCCAGCTTCTCCAAGGCCGGACTCCAATATCCAGCCCGCCTTGCCACCAGAGGCCAAGCCAGGACCACCACAGCCGGACTCCACAACAGCTGTGTCCGCCAATCTGCGGACAAGGCATCAGCCCGCAAACCCCGAGCCCACAGCCTCGCCATCAAGGCACCTGCCGGACTCAGCGGACACCTGGCTTCCGTCCGCACCTCCTGAGTCCATTGCCTCTCTCCAAGGCACCGCCGGACTCAGCGGACACGCCGATCCAGTCTGCTAACAGCAGACTCCAGTCCGCATCCCTGAGTCCATAACCTCATCACAAGGCTAAACCGGACTCAGCGGACTCTGGCTCCAGTCCGCACGCTCATGCACAAGCAATTCTCCAGTCCGCATTTCCCCAAGCTAGCAAACAAGGCAACATCACTTCTACTACACTTGGCGGACTGAGAAAGCAGCCCGCGCTCCACTACGCGATCTCCCCGGACTGAGCCAACCTGGACTTGGTTCAGATCACACCAAGTCCAGTCCACTGGCCACAAGGGTCAGTCCGCACTTACTAGCGTACACTGGATCTAGCCCGCCATACCGGGCGACCTCCAGTTTCTGTCCGCGCTGACCGGCGATCTCCGCGACTTCCTCTTGCCGCTTCACTAGAGCAAGACCAAGGCAACTGCCAAACCGGTCTGCCGAGCTCCAGTTCATCAGTCTGCTTCATGCCGGACTCCGCGGATAGCATTTCTATCCGCCCGGTTACTTCCTGGGAGTCAACCGCCTGCTTAGCATACACTGGCCTGTCAGACCGACGCTGTTGTCCGCGTAGTGCGCGCGAACAGACCGCCCAGGCCGCCATAGAGCAAACCGCCTGCAACATCCCTGCCGACTTAGCAGTCTACAAACCTTGTCCGCGTAGTCCGCGCGGATAGGTTGCCCAAGCCTTCCATTCACCCACTTTCACTTCACAAGTTTCAACAAGGGGTCTAGTTGGAAATGGGATATTATAGAACGAGACATCTTTGACATCCAGGGGGTGCATCCTAATTTGATGATAACCTGAAAATGCATCTAAAAAACTCATCACAGAAAAACCAATGGCTGAGTCAACCAGCGCGTCGATCCAAGGCAAGGGATAACAGTCCTTAGGACAAGATTTATTAAGAAAGGATAAGTCGCTACACATACGCCACCGGTCATCCCCTTTTTTCACCATGACTACATTTGAAACCCAGCCGGGGTATTGGATCTCGAATATGAAGTCGGCCTTGAGAAGCTTCGCCACCTCCTCTCTGATGGGCTCCGCCAACTTGTCCGCAGTGGACCTCTTCTTTTGTTGGACGGGGCGTGTTCCCGGGTCCAAGTTGAGGCGGTGACAAGCCACATCCGCGTCAACCCCCGGCATCTCCGCAGCGCTCCATGCGAAGATGTCCACGTGCTTCTGGATGCACTCCAGCATTCTACCTTGGTCCTCCGGGGTCAGCCCTCCGCTAACGCGGACCTTCTCCACCCTACCTTCATGGGTGTTGACCTCCAGCTAAACCACCTCTTTCATAGCTTCCAACCGGGACTGCTCCCCCCATTCTTCAACACCCCTCTCCTCCGGGACGAGGGCCTCTGCCTCCGCCTCTTCTTCCATGGTCATTGCCTCGGGCGACTCCTCCTGATCTCCTTCTGATGTATCTACCACGATGCATCCCTCCACCTCTAGCTCCTTGATATATATTTTCGCATCAAGTCCCCGACAACGACTCCAAAAACTTGATAGATATTTTAGCATCAAGTCCCTGGAAACGACGCCAAAAACATGATTGCGTGTTAAAACTCCAAAAATAGGTGAGGATTCATGCGGCGCCCCGGGCGGTTTATTTAAGTAGAAAAGCGGATTGGATTTTATTTAGAAAACGGGGCGCGCGTATTTATTTATTTGTATATAAAACAGTAAAAGCGAGTTTTAACAAAAGGAGGCAAGTGCATCTATCGTGAGTAGTACAGGATATTCCGGGTGGAATATCGAGATCGTATTGTTCTCGTGGCCAGTTCGATTATTTTCTACTCTTCCCTGGAGGGGACTATTATTTTAACGATAATTACTTATCGGGTATTTTATATATATATATATAAAAGAAAATGAAAGCATAAAAATAAAGCATAAAAGGTGGAGCCGATGAAAATCTTAACGCAACGACATGGAATCAATTTAGAACTAAAATATACTTTAAATAAAAAGAGATCCTAAATTTCTAATTAATTAAGGCGGAGACTTAGCCGTGGAAGTTCCACTAGAATGAGCTCACTTATCTCTAGTACTATCGCTCACCTGAACGCTAAGACTATTCGACCGAACGTTAGTCTGACGAAGGATTCCTCTTAACGCCCGCATTATGCTAAGAACCCCGCTATTGGGTGGGGAACCCAATCTGGTAGAGTTGGCGCACCTCCTCTCTCGAGGGTTAGTGCGAAACTCTCTCTGCCAAGTGGTGACCTGTCCATACGCACGGCCTCTCAGCTAGCGTATGGAAAACAGAAATAGGGCCACACATCGATATGTGGTCATATGCATCGTTAACCCCGGGCAAACCATAAGTACTTTAATTAATTAGAAAAATGAGTCCTTTAATTATTTTAAGCTATTTTATTTGTCCCAATGCTCTTCGAGACTGAGGGCTAAGAACAGTTAGCCACTCATCGGAATGGGGACGGCTTGCGAGGAAAAGCAGAAAAGAAAGCGATAAAGAAAGCAGTAAAGAAAGCAAGAAAATAAAAGCAGGAAAGAAAGCAGTAAATTGCAAGTCCTACTCAAACGAGTAGGACTGAAATGAAAGAGGTAAAATGCGAGTCCCGGCGCAAATGTGTGGGCGGGAGAAAGAAAGAGGGTCCTACTCAAACGAGTAGGACTAAAATAAATGCTCACACGCACGCACTCTACAGAAAGTAAAACGCACACACACAAATCCTACTCAAATGAGTAGGGAAAATAAAGACCTACCATTTAACTCCTAGCGAGTAGGCGGAAATAAAATGCTTAATCACACACACACTCTACAGTAAGTATAGAAAGCTATAAAAACTAACTCCTACACACACGCACACGTACAGAAATATGAAAAAAAAATGTTTGAAAAATTAAATCGAATACATTTCTACCGCTAGAATGCGGTAGAAATGCGTAAAAAGGGACAGAAAAATTAACCAGACAAAAGTTTTAAATAAAAATACAAGTGCATGAAAAATTAAAACGACTATATTATCATTCCTATAACTCCGTAAAAACAATTAAAAAATGAAAATAAAGCGAAAAGAACGAAAAAGTTTTACAATCTAAACACGAAAATCTAAGTTAGAAAAAATTAAAATCACTTTGAAAACATTTTTTTACGAATCTATAGGAATGCAAATAAAGCTATAACAATTCTAAGTTAACAAAACTAAGAACATAAATTTATAAAGTTATACTCATACACACACACACATGTATAAAGAAGAACGAAAAAACTAAGTTAAAACAAAAGGAAAATAAGATTGCATATGAATAGCCAAATAGATGAAGTCCAAATCCATAGAAAGAGAGAAAAACTATAAATTTTATTAAGCAAAGTAGGAGAATACAAAACTAAGAAAATAAAGGTGAGGGGGAAAATTCCCTTACACAGCATTTGGATTTCATTTCAGCAGCATATCCCTATACAAAATGGATCCAAAAGGGGAATAGGATTACATACAGAACACTGGTATTTATAGACAAAATATTACATGAGACACGCCCTTGGACACGGGCATGTCAGTGTGCGTGTCAGCACTATTCCTGATGGCGGCAGTCGATTTGACGGGAAAGTGGACTTTGGGCTGGACAGGTATCGGTCACGCAGCGGTCACGCCCCAGGTCGCGGGCGTGACATCGGGCGTATGGAGGAGGTGGATCTGGGTGCGGTGCGTCAAAAGTCATCGCGCAGGTCTTGTAAGCCAGCTGGAGAAGTCACGCCCCAGGTCACGGCGTGACTCTGGGCATGTCGGTTGGTGTCGACACTCGATAAACATCGAGCGGAAAGTGTCGAGTTGAAAAATCATCGAGCTGTTGGAGAATCGTCGAGCGCGAGTTTGTCGAGCGGAAATCGTCGAGCAGAATTTCGTCAAGCGGAAGATGAGTCACGCCCTAGGTCACTAGCGTGACTCTGGGCATGTAGGGGGGTTTCGACGATCGTCGAACGGAAAGTCGAGCTGAAATCATCGATCGGAATTCATCGAGCTGAAATCGTCGATCGGAAATCGTCGACCAGAAATTTCTCTTTAAAATTCGCTGATTCCATGGGTTTGATAAATCACGGCCTGGTCACGGGCGTGACCAATAAGTCACGAGCGTGACTTGGCAATTTTTTGTAGTTTTTTATTTTTTTCCTGAAAAATAAAATAAAACAAGTTAGTAAAATATTTACAAAAATAGGAGCATTTTATTGAATAAAAATAAGTAAAAATGACAAAAATAAATGAAAATGACTTAAGTAATGTACATAAAAATAGGTATATTTACAATTCATCAAATACCCCCATACTTAAGCTTTTGCTATTACAGATCAAAAGTTGGAGATGAACTTATAAGGAATAAAAGAAATCCTAAGTTTAGTTACAGCTTAATTAATTATAAGAGAGATTTAAATAAACATACGGGGTGTAAGAGTTAAGTCCTAAAATTATGTAGATGATTTAAATAGCGCAAAAGTTTTGGCCAAAAGACTTCTTGATGTAATCAAATAGAAGGCAATAATTGTAATGGTTAGATTAACGAAAATAGCTTGGAATTATATGAACTCTAGCTTATAGGAGTGTTACTGGAAATAATACAATTTACTAATTATGCTCTCAAATAATTTTTTGAATAAATTCTAGAATCGTGAAATTGGCTAAGGGGATTGATGTTGGTTTATGAAGAGGGTTTTGATTTTTGAGTTGAGGTAATTTTTTCTCGAACCTCCATTTTTTTGTATTATTAGGAAAATGAAATCTTATTTTCCTAATATGATTTTTGTTTTTCAACTTCATAAGAATAAAAGTAACTCAATGTATATGTGTAGGAGTAATGAATTTTATCCTCTTACTCCATAACATATAATCTTTTTAAATTATTGGGTGCCTATGTTTACGGAGTGAAATCTTATTCCCATTGACATGGGATCGTTTAAGGATAAAAAATTTATCATGCCAAGTAGGTCATGATAGGTAAGGGGAGAAAGGAAAACTAGATTTTTAATTAAAAACAATTTTGAGAGCAACCTTAATAAATTGTACGTTCGAATTTTTCAGAAAGTTAAAAGTAAATATAATTGAATCTTACAGTCGTTATTTTCTAATCATAGTACACGTGCTCCTATCAATGAAAAATTAGAATTAGTGCCTAAAACGAGTTCGCTATTTTTAACAAAGCATAATGAATTTTTTAAAACTTAACCCCGGCTATTTAAATTTTTCAATCAATAATTAACAAACGAATAGCAAACACAGAATTAATAAAATTCACATATAAATAAACTCAAAACAAAATTTTTGAAAAGCAAGAAAATTAAGAATTGAGATATTTGATTTATGCATTACATAATTAACAAAATATTTTTGGGATTTTAGGGTTTTTATCATTTTTTGTATTTCTTTGTGATTATGATTTTTTTTTGCTGAATTTTTAGAGTTATTATCTTTTTTTAGTAATTTTTGGTTTTTCTAATTTTTTGATTTTTTAGTGTATTTTGATAAGTAATTTACAAGAATGAGAAGAGAAAGTAGTGTTATTTACAAAGAAGATAGTGGGGGAAAGAGATCAAAAAATTTTTGTTTTTATTTTTAAATAATGTACAAAGTAAAAACTCGAACGCGGCCCTCGAACAGACCCTTATTTGGGTGGTTGGTTCGAAGAGTCGAACACCGCGGGCAGGCTAAAAAGCGAGATTTTTTTAAAAAAAGAAGAGAAGAGGAAGAGAGATTTTTACAAAAAATATTTACAAAATAAAACGAAAAAAAAATTAAAGTTTTTGATGTTTTATAAGTTTTTTTGTGTGAATTTTTTGTGTTTTATGGTTTTTTTGAGTTTTATGATAATAAAAAAAACAAGAAAATTTTTTTCAGGTTTTAATTTGTGTAATTTTTTTTGTATTTTTATGAGTTTTTGTTTTGTTATAGCAAAAAAAAATGCAGAAATGAAAAAATAAGAAAACACCCTCATACTTAAATGCAACATTGTCCCCAATGTTGTAATCTAAATATGCAGAACAGATAATATACAGTATATAATAAGTACAAAAAGAAAAAGTGAGGGAAGAAGCTTTCCTTAATACGAGTCCGGGATGCCCAATTAGATCTTTGCATTAGTAAAAGAAAAGAAAAGAAGCAAAAGAGGATATGATAAAAGTGAAAAAGATAAATTCGGCTAAAAGATATGTGGGCGTTAGGGGGCAGGTGTGTGTGTGACTCGAAGCTAACGTCTTAGCTTTTGAGCGTGTACAGAAATGCGCTCCCCTAGCGCGCACAAAAAGGGGAAGCGCGCCAAAGCAAAACAAGTGAAAATAAAATAATCAAAATATATACATTTTTTTAAAAAAAAATCAAATTTTTATTTTTTTGTGTTTTTTTAAAGTAGATTTTTTTAGTTGATTTTGAAGGTAGGTGTTTTAAATTTTTTTTGTTTTTTTTCATAAAAATAATGAAAATATATGTTTTTAATTTTTTTGTGTTAAGTTTTTTTCATTTTTTCGAATTTTTTTAGTTTTGTTTGTTTTATAGTTTTTTTCATAAAAATAATGAAAATAAATTTTTTTGTTGTTAACTTTTTTTCATTTTTTTGATTTTTTTTGGTTTTTTTTTAGTTTTATAGTTTTGTCAAATTTTTAGTTTTTAAGGTTTTTCAAAAAAATTTTAGTTTTATAAGTTTTTCAAATTTTTTTTGTTTTTTATTTTTGTAATGTTTTTTTATAGTTATTATTATTAATATTATTATGTTGGCCATTTTTAATTTTTGTTATATATATAGATATAAGTAAAATTAATAGATTCCCAGGGTTCAAAATAACGACTCGAAAAATCCCCGGCAACGGCGCGAAAAACTTGATAGATATTTTCGCATCAAATCCCCGGCAACGGCGCCAAAAACATGATTGCGTGTTAAAACTACAAAAATAGGTGAGGATTCACGCGCCGCCCCGGGCGGTTTATTTAAGTAGAAAAGCAGATTGGATTCTATTTAGAAAACGGGGCTCGCGTATTTATTTATTTGGACATAAAACAGTGAAAGCGAGTTTTAACGAAAGGAGGCAAGTGCACCTATCGTGAGTAGTACAGGATATTCCGTGTGAAATATCGAGGTCGTATTGTTCTCGGGGTCGGTTCGATTATTTCTACTCTTGCCTGGAGGGGACTATTATTTTATCAATAATTACTTGTCAGGTATTTTATATATATATATATATAAAGAAAATGAAAGCATAAAAATAAAGCATAAAAGGTGGAGCCGATGAAAATCTTAACGCAACGGCATCGAATCGGTTTAGAACTAAAATATACTTTAAATAAAAAGAGATCCTAAATTTCTAATTAATTAAGGCAGAGACTTGGCCGTGGAGGTTCCGCTAGAATGAGCTCACTTATCTCTAGGACTATCGCTCACCTGAATGTTAAGACTATTCGACCGAACGTTAGTCTGACGAAGGATTCCTCTTAACGCCCGCATTATGCTAAGAACCCCGCTATTGGGTGGGGAACCCAATCGGGTAGAGTTGGCGCACCTCCTCTCTCGAGGGTTAGTGTGAAACTCTCTTTGCCAAGTGGTGACCTGTCCATACGCACGGCCTCTCAGCTAGCGTATGGAAAACGGAAATAGGGCCACACATCGATATGTGGTCCTACGCGTCGTTAACCCCGGGCAAACCATAAGTACTTTAATTAATTAGAAAAATGAGTCCTTTAATTATTTTAAGCTATTTAATTTGTCCCAATGCTCTTCGAGACTGAGGGCTAAGAACAGTTAGCCACTCATCGGAATGGGGACGGCTTGCGAGGAAAAGCAGAAAAGAAAGAGATAAAGAAAGCAGTAAAGAAAGCAAGAAAATGAAAGCAGGAAAGAAAGCAGTAAATTGCAAGTCCTACTCAAACGAGTAGGACTGAAATGAAAGCAGTAAAATGCGAGTCCCGGCGCAAATGTGTGGGCGGGAGAAAGAAAGAGGGTCCTACTCAAACGAGTAGGACTAAAATAAATGCTCACACGCACGCACTTTACAGAAAGTAAAACGCACACACACAAATCCTACTCAAATGAGTAGGGAAAATAGAGACCTGCCATTTAACTCCTAGCGAGTAGGCGGAAATAAAATGCTTAATCACACACACACTCTACAGTAAGTATAGAAAGCTATAAAAACTAACTCCTACACACACGCACACATACAGAAATATGAAAAAAAAATGTTTGAAAAATTAAAATGAATACATTTCTACCGCTAGAATGCGGTAGAAATGCGTAAAAAAGGACAGAAAAATTAACCAGACAAAAGTTTTAAATAAAAATGCAAGTGCATGAAAAATGAAAACGACTATATTATCATTCCTATAACTCCGTAAAAATAATTAAAAATGAAAATAAAGTGAAAAGAACGAAAAAGTTTTACAATCTAAACACGAAAATCTAAGTTAGAAAAAATTTAAATCACTTTGAAAACATTTTTTACGAATCTATAGGAATGCAAATAAAGCTATAACAATTCTAAGTTAACAAAACTAAGAACATAAATTTATAAAGTTATACTCATACACACACACACACGTATAAAGAAGAACGAAAAAACTAAGTTAAAACAAAAGAAAAATAAGATTGCATATGAATAGCCAAATAGATGAAGTCCAAATCCATAGAAAGAGAGAAAAACTATAAATTTTATTAAGCAAAGTAGGAGATTACAAAACTAAGAAAATAAAGGTGAGGGGGAAAAATTCCCTTACATAGCATTTGGATTTCATTTCAGTAGCATATCCCTATACAAAATGGATCCAAAAGGGGAATAGGATTACATACAGAACACTGGTATTTATAGACAAAAAATTACATGAGACACGCCCTCGGACACGGGCATGTCAGTGTGACTTGGCAATTTTTTGCAGATTTTTACTTTTTTCCTGAAAAATAAAATAAAACAAGTTAGTAGAATATTTACAAAAATAGAAGCATTTTATTGAATAAAAACAAGTAAAAATGACAAAAATAAAAGAAAACCACTTAAGTAATGTATATAAAAATAGGTATATTTACAATTCATCGCTCCTCCATACCGGCTTCCTGTTCCGCCTCCTCCATTCTTCGCTCCATCTCCTCGGCTCCCTCCTGCCAAGAGATGGAGTTCACGGCGATGACGTAGCATTCACGCGCGACTTTGGGGTCCCCCTGACTCTGACCTGAATCCCCTTGGCATTAAACTTCAAGCACTAATGGAATGATGAGGGGACGCAGCGGAAGGTGCTGATAAGGGGCCTCCCAATGATGGCGCTGTAGCTGTTGGGGGCATCCACGATGACGAACCTGCAGTTCCTGGACTGCCACCCCCCCCCCCCCCAGGGTGACATGGAGGCCTACTCCTCCCTCTACTTCCTTTCTCTCCCCCGAAAATCCGAACAAGGGTCCATCCGAGGCAAACAGCCTCTTCGCCTCCAACTTCATTGTGTCAAATGCCTTCTTAAAGACGACGTTGACGGAGCTTCCGTTGTTGACGAGAATCTG
This sequence comes from Platanthera guangdongensis, assembly GCA_039583875.1. Classification (NCBI taxonomy): domain Eukaryota; kingdom Viridiplantae; phylum Streptophyta; class Magnoliopsida; order Asparagales; family Orchidaceae; genus Platanthera; species Platanthera guangdongensis. The sequence goes on from CM077161.1 coordinate 51,590,129, forward strand.
GGAGACGGTAAAATTTTTGATGGCTGTCTGGATGACCAGCGCATCGCAAAATGGATCCTCATGATCTGGCATGTCGCTCTTGGAGAAGGCGATCCTCTCTTCCGAGGGTGGGGTTTGGTATGTGGAGGCAATGCTCCGATGATACATGGTATGGAGGCTCGCCTTTCGAGAAGCCTCGATCCCCACTCCACCGCACCCCACCCCCCCCCCCCCCCCCCCCCCCCCCCCCCCCCCACCCCCCCCCCCCCCCCCCCCACCCCCCCCCCCCCCCCCCCCCCCCCCCCCCCCCCCGTGGATCACTCTGATCGCTCCTCGGGTCCCAACGTCTACCCAGTCTTCGCAACGGTCCTCCTCTGCCCGAGGCAGGACCTCCTCGATCCTCACTTCTTGACGCCACTGCTGTTGATGTTGTTCCCTATTCCCTCTCATTTTGAGGAACTCCTGGCACGTGGCTGTGGTGTGCCCCTCCTCCTGATGGAAGTCGCAATAGGGAAACTCCACCCTAACTTCTCTCCACCTCCTCCTTACTACTCTCCTCATCTCCCCCATGGCTATGGCCATAGCCTCTTCTTGATCGGGGAGTCGGGGCCTCTGGTCCTGTCTCCATCCCGGGGGGTGGAATTGATCTTGCACCCCTTGATGGCGATCCCTTCCTTGGTACCCTCTCTGTAGCCGCTGCCCTTGGCACTCGGGCCTCCAGCCCAGCCAACGGTCGGGCTCCTGACGCCCCCACCTGGGTTGTTGCTGCCCTTGGAGTTGCCTCTTCTCCCTCTGCCGTGGCTCTCCTCTCCTCTCCTCCTGTCCTCTTCCTCCTCTCGACTCCCTCTCCTCCTCCGTGGCCCACCTGGCCAGCTTCCATTCAAACTCCGGGTTTGACGCCTCCCCGTCAACCTCTCTTGTCGCCGTCTACATTAGCTCCTCGCAGGAGAGAGGGGGGATTCTCTTCAGCTCCATCCTGAAGAATCCCTACTGTAGGCCCAGGGTGAAAGCCATCATCAAACTTTGGCCTGACATCTCCTGGACCTGGGTGACCTCCTCCTAGAACCGATCCACATAGCTCCCCAACGTCTCATTCACTCCCCGCTTGATGTGGAACAGGGACTCCAACTCCTTCTTCCTCCTCTTTGAGGTAGTTAACCTTAGCATGAATCCCCAGCATCGGTCCTCAAAGCAGTAGATTGAGCTGGCTGGCAGCTGATGGAACCACTCCCTTGCCTTCTCCTTGAGGGTGATGGCGAAGAGTCGTCATTTAAAGCCGTCCGACATCCGTTGGATTGAAATTACGTCCTCGAGCCATTGGACGTGCTGGACGGGGTCTCCCTTCCCGGTATAGTAGGATATTTCGGGTTCCCTGAACCCATCTGGAACCGGGGCAGAGGAAACCAAGTCACTGAAGGGGCTTCCTCCCCCTACTGGGCGAGCTGGCCCATCTCGCGAGCCCAGCTCTCCGAACCGGCCTCCGCCTGCCGATACGGGGAAGTGCTCGCGCCCGGGGAGCTCACACCCCCGACCTTCCTCGGCAACCTCCTTCCCAGCTCGCATACCGGGGGCGTGTAAGTCCCCCCTCCCCCTTACCAAGGAGGGCTACCGGTCTTATGCCCAGAACCGCCATCTTACGGTGGCACTAACGCACGGGTTAGTCGACACCGCAACACGCCGATTTTGCCGGCTAATACGATCATATAACCTGTTGGCCAATATGAGAAAAAGAAGTATAACAGTATATCAAATCCACTAGTCCACAAGTCACAGAGTACATATCATATATATAAATGAAGAGTACAGAAACATAGTCCACAATGAGTACAACATGAAAGAGTAATAAGGGCTTATTCCCAGTACATCATTTCTACTCTCTCTCTCAAATCAAAGCGGAAGCTAATCTAATACATCAAAACTCGTCCCACCTTAGGACACGCAGTAGTAGTAGTCTGCGGTAGCAGTATCTGCTCCTCAAGTCCTGCCTCCTCGTCGTGCTGGTGCTCCATCTCCACGAGCTCCTAAAATAGTATGGTCACCGACCATTAGTCAAAAAGACTAAGTTGTTTCCTCCATTCCTCGCCCCGCAGCTCCTAGGCACCAAGCGGAAGGACGAAGCAGAGGATAACAAGGGGTAGCAAAAGTGGAAGCAGGTTACAAGAACTAACTAGTAGTTGTAATAGATATTATTATTCTACTCTAGCAGTTCTAAGTATATAGTACAAGTAAGTAAAGTGCAGTACTAGTAAAGGAAAGAACTGAAGTAAGAGCAGAAAAGTAAAGTAAAGCTGAAAGGTAAAGCTATCTACCATCATAAAAGTAACTTAACTTATAAAAATGCCAATACAAATTTATAAGTTAAGATTTCCAGGAAATTTAACTTATTATTTAAAAGAGCCCATACTAATTTATATGATAAGGATCTATGAAGCGTATGACCTAATATGAATGAATGTTATGATGCAATTTATGCACAAGTAAGTGCAACTCACACACAACGACTCTGTGATCACAGACCTTTAGTTCCCACTTTTTGAGATCTAGCATCACTCTCGGGTACCACCGCTGTGGCTACGGCAGCAGCGGAGCGGGCGTCTCCACTTCTAGGCTGGTATGCACACTACCAAACCTTAGACCCCTCTCATACGCCTCTATACATGTCTAAGGTGCACTCTAGAGTCTCTGCGTATGTACTTTGCTGACAACCCGTCAGTCTTGTTTGGTCGGATGTGCGTTATCGGGGATTATCCTCCAGACCGCAGTGTAAAATAACCCACTGGCCCCTCTAACCCTCGCAACCGCCTGGTGCACTGTACTGCCATCGGTGTGACGAATGGCCAGTACCGCATGCCCCGCCACTAAATTTATGCACATGCAAGTATTTCATTCCGAGCCTCCAGCTCGCAGGACCAACCTGTCATGAATCCCTCAAACCCTACATGGGTGAGCATTTATCACAATCCCTCCAACCCTACACGGGTGAGCATTTATCAGAATCCCTCCAACCCTACACGGGTGAGCATTTATCACAATCCCTCCAACCCTACATGGGTGAGCATTTATCACAATCCCTCCAACCCTACACGGGTGAGAACGCACAATAGTGCCTTTATTCCAAATCCCTCAAACCTGTCACGGGTCAGAATGAATCACAATGTCTTAACCTAATAGACTACTCTTGTCTACGGGTTATTATACTTAGCGGTTCAAGGTTAATCCCAGGACTGCCCAGGGTATACCCGGTGAAGGGCTCTCGGGGGCACTAGGAACTACGATGGGATTATGCCCAAAGTTCCCTTTCTCAAGGATAATTACTTTTATTGGTGTCTACCCAGGATTTATAGCCCAACTATCGTATTACTTTAGAAAGACCATAAAGACTTAAGGTGTTATTAGGAGCGTGGCGGTCTTCCGCCGATCCCCATTATTGTTGTTGTCATGGGACTTGCACTCCTCCACACATGGTTAAGGAATCCTCTAGGAGACCAACCAGGGTTAATTCCTCTACTAAGATCCTCACTTTACTAGTTATTCAGATTCCTCCCTAGGTGGCCCTACTAGTACGAACATCGGTGCTAGACCCTTACCCATGTCTCGATACCACCCACAAGTGTGACCTTCTAATTCTTCTGGCCATATGCCTCAAATTATTTATACGAGGATGGTATGGACGTATATGATAACTAGGATGAGTTTCCATAATTTTCCAATTACTTACACCATTAAATTAATTTCTTTAAATGAAATCCCGAGTCATTTTGCACATGAAGTATTGCCAATATTAAACCTACTGTCGTAGGGATTCTTCCAGGTATATAATATGACAATTAATGGGGCCTACCAAAATTCCATGCTTTTTCAATTCAGATTTATAATTAATTCCTATTTAATACTAAATCCACAAATCTATCATTTTCCAAATGAAGTACATAAAATATTATCTCAAAAAATCTAATTAAATTACAGAGCCTTGATAATAATGAAATAATGCTATGTACAGATTTCCATTTGCATCTAGGTTGAAATAGTCTATCCATGATCAATTTGAGTTATTTACAACCATGCCATTATGGGGCCTAAGTACATTATTTGGCACCCCAAAATTCTGAAATAATTGCACAAGGTATAAAACATACAATTACAGCAATATGAATTTTCTCAGATTTTTCAAAGAAATATACCCATCATTTCTACACAAATTCCATAAGGGTAAAATGGTCATTTTGCTCCTTAAACTACCTAAACTTCATCCAACAAAGATATAAATTATTTCTAGTGTTTATTATGTCACTCATTAGTCCTCAACAGAACTTGAACATTTTATGATAAGGGTAAACTTATTTTAAATTTATTTCCTCAAAAGGACCAAATTTTCAGAAATTCAAAATAATGGTATTTTTGTTCCCAAAACTCCCTGTTGAAACCACCCGTCACCACACATCTTCCCAAAACCCCGAGGTAATGGTAAGGGCGGACGGGGGTACATGAACACAAAGGATCGCCTACTGCAGGAGATGTGGGACTAACCCCAACCACAGGACCGCGGGGATATTCCGCCACACAAGGGGGCCCACCGGGGTCAACACCCAGACCTAGAACGCGATGGGGAAAGCCCAAATATGCGGTCCCACACACACGTGTCCTGCTGGCTAATATAATCTCAATACACCCCCGCAGCAGGACAACCTGGCTCTGATACCATGTTGAAACCACCTGTCACCACACATCTTCCCAAAACCCCGAGGTGATGGTAAGGGGGGACGGGGGTACATAAACACCAAGGACCACCCGCTACAGGCAATGTGGGACTAATCCATCCACGGGATGGCGGGGATATTCCGCCATACGGGGGGCCCACCGAGGTCAACACCCAGACCTGGAACACGATGGGGAAGCCCAAATATGCGGTCCCACACACACCCAATCCCGCTGGACCTTGGTTCTCAACACACCCCCGCAGTGGGATGGCTTTGATACCTTGTTGAAACCACCCGTCACCACACATCTTCCCAAAACCCCGAGGTAGTAGTAAGGGGGGACGGTGGTACATGAACACAAAGGATCGCCTGCTGCAGGCGATGTGGGACTAACCCCAACCACAGGACCGCAGGGATATTCCGCCAAACAAGGGGGCCCACCAGGGTCAACACCCAGACCTGGAACGCGATGGGGAAAGCCCAAACATGCGGTCCCACATACACGTGTCCTGCTGGCTAATACCATGTTGAAACCACCCGTACACATCATCTATGTGAGGGGGAGTGTTCGTCACGGCCTCCAAGCATAGTCTATGCCTTCATGCACGTATTCCACATTAGGGGGAGTGTTTTTGATAACTGCGACTCGGATGCCTCTTTCTCGACTCCTGCCTTAGTCACGCATGGCCCCCAGGTCGATTTCGTATGTTGTCTGTGTCTCCTTATCGTTTTCTTGAGGTTTGGTAGGGTTGGTGTGGTCTTTCGTGGTTGACCTAGTTTCCACTCCGAGTGTATTCAGCGTTGTCAAGGTCAGTTTTGTCGCCCAACGTCGTGTGGCTCTTGACCGGTTGAAGTATCCCCGGTGACATGCGGTTGGGCCTCAGTGTATGTTGTTTTGTCCCACGTTGTCATCCTTCTTGTACCTTCCATTTTATGTTGTGTTGAAGCTGTAGGGTCCCCCTTCAGCTTGAGGGGGAGTGTTAGAGTTATTATTATTCTATTGTTGAGTATTAGTCCCACACCGCCTATCAGCGTTGGGTGTCTTGATGTATTTCCTTTATATAGCCCCTTTGAGGAAGAATATATTGGACCAACTATTTCCTTCTATATGGTATCAAAGCAGGTTTTGAAACCTAATTAAATTTTTCCGCTTCCGCCACTATTGCCCCCCCCCCCTCCCGAAACCCGACCCCTTCTCCTCTTCTACTTCCGCTCGCTTGGTAGGGCTCGACGAGTGCTTCTCACCCACTGCTCCCATCTACGGGATCGGCACTTGATGCTTAAGATCACGGTAGTGAACCGGTCGCACAAGTAATATAAAATGGGGGTTTTCCCAAGTATCGATCTCACAAGGAACACAGTAAGGTGGAGTTAATTTCGAGGAGGACTTGAGATTGAAGACCTCAGGTCGGAGCTAACTAAGGGGGGTTTTGATGTTTGCGGAAACAGAAAATAAAAGGCTAACAACTACTCCTATGCAACGCCGCTATGCGATGCTTCGCCAGGCGGGATGGAAGACTAGTCGGGCCGCTATGCACCGAATCACTAGGCGGATGGACGAGAAGGCTAGCGGATGAGGTGGTTAGAACAGTGGAATGAGGGTCATGAGCACCTCTTCGCTACGCACGCCACTAGCAATTGCTAGTGCGACAATAACAGATGGTGGTGGATGGAATATGGCGCAACTCAAGTAAATAACGAAAACATACAAAATCACATAGACATGATTGTATAAAATCGTTTTACAAACTAAGCATACTTCATCAATATAAATAAAGTTAAACACCAATATTCAACAATAAAGCAAGAACAAGTCAAGAGATCGACCGAATCCGAAGTCTTACTGAGGATTCACGGTTGGAATCGTCGGGTTGTCATTCCACGTCCAAGCTCGGTCCTCAACTACGTCCGGGGTAGAGAAGGGCTGTCACCACCTTCCAATGGCCCGTCTTCTTCGTCTCACAATAGAGGACGAAGTTTTCTAGCTTTCCTTTGCTTGATGGCTATGGCGTCAAACCCTACTTGAAGCTCATGGATGAAGGAGAAGGCCGAGAGGAAGCTCCGGCTTGGATTTGGCGGTGAAAGCTTGCCCGGAGCACCTCCCTAGGGTGTAAGATGAAGGGGAACAGCGGAGAAGGCGGAAAATGGCAGAGAAATGATGAGCTGCGGATCCTCCCCCGAATTAGGGCGAGACCTGCACTATTTATACTAAGCAGAAATGAACAATGCGCACGATCACAGGTGCACGACCAGTGGTCGTGCGCACTATGTCCGGTGATCGTGCGCACTAGCATGGCAGATTATGAAGAAGAACTGGGATAACGCGCACGAGCAATGGCGCACGACCTGTGGTCGTGCGCACTAAGTCCAATGGTCGTGTGATTACCCCAGACAGGACTCCAGAAAAGAGGAATCAATGCACCTGATCAGTGGTGCACGACCGGTGGTCGTGCGCATTATGTCCAGTGGTCGTGCGTTTACCCCAGGCTGATTCTGGAAAACGAAGAGTAGTGTGCACGATCATGGGCGCACGACCAGTGGTCGTGCGCATTAGATCCCATGATCGTGCGCAGTATTCCTGTTTCACAACCATCCCGGAACACGCACACGACCCTATAACGAAAGGAAAAAACCAATCACGGATATGTGCAGACATTCCAGGAAATCACAAAAAGGAGTACAAACTTTAAAAATAACAAAATACACAACCACGGGCATAAATGTGCACTTCCTATGGAAATAGTGATTAGATGAAATAGGAACGATAAAGAACTAAAAGTGAAGTGCAAACACGTGAAAACTAGCCCAGATGAGTCCGAAAAAAGGTATATAAAGTGGACTCATCACACCCCCAGACTTAACTATTTGCGCGTCCCGAGCAAACAAAATCTAAGCAGATAGGGAAAAATACTAGTTAATAAAGAAATTGTGATACGAAGTATCATGCGAAGTCGCATGCTCGCGCGCGTAAAAATATAATAGAAGAAATTTCTAAGTATACAAAATAGTTTATACTTTTCACAATGCGTATCAACATTTTATTTTTACTCAAAAATAGAATCACGGTGAATCATCCGGTCATGCGTAGGGAGAAAGTAGACTAATCGCTAGGCGAGCATTGCCAAATATTTGGGCTCGGGATAACCTCCAAAGGAATCCACCAATGTCGGTGATCATATGTTTGCCCTTTCGCATTCTCTCCACGACACTGGTTTGGGTTCACACACAAATCAGTAGGACTGTAGGTGAAGAGATGGGGCTTGGGTTTCGGTGAGGTAAACAAGGATAAACAAGAAGGCTATGCACCTAACCCAAATGAGCTAGTATAAAAGGAATCCCTCTACTAAGCAAAATACACGTGAGTACACCACACCCCCAGACTTAATTTTTAACATATGGGTGTGTGCACCGCCTACTCCAAATATAATCACATTTTCAAAAAGATTTTCAATTTAAACTTTTTCTTTTCATTCATTTTTTTTCTTTACAAATATATATATTTTTTTCTTTTTCTTCATTTTATTTTCACAATTCAGCAGATATAAACTTGGGAGCACTTCCACATTTTCACAAATAATAACACCACATCACATCCCAACATGAAAATATAAAACACTAAACTCGACTTGGGTGTGCGACTAGGATAGGCTATGGGGCTTTGGTGAAATCATGGTGGAGCTGAATCAAAAGGAGGGGTAAGCACAACGGGGCTAGCAAGGATAAGACGTCAGGAACGGTACAAAGCTCAACCGGGCCAAAATGATGGCCCACACATGCTCATGCATGACCAACCTATACCCATGCTTCAAGAATAGCTTGGGGGCAAGTTCTTAGCCAACGAGAAAGACTATCCATCCTCCCGACTCGAGCAATACGAACCTAACGGCCGTCTACACACATCCCTAAGCTACCGTCGGATTCACACAGGATTCACCAATTTTTGAGTAGAATAAAAAGTATTTACGCAATTAGAAAAATATAAAACTAAAAGCATACAGAAAAATTAAATCTACTCGAATTTTTACACGAGACGAGAGCAGTTGACTAGGAGCATAGCAAGGTCAACATTTTACTCCGTCTCACAATCCTAAGCCAGAACCATAATTTTCCCGAATCTAAAGAAGAAATGAGTTTAACTCGCGGCACACTAACAGCTAAGCACACGCTCAAGTGGGTGCAGTGGTGTGCAGTGCAATGAACTAATCAAAATAAAACTATAAAGCTTCTAGTATGCACATGAGATGTGCACGTGCAAAAGGTAACAAAACTGGCTCTCCCCCAGACTTAAACTAAACTACATAGCATATGATAGAGAAATTAAAATCATAAAGAGCTCAGGGAAGAGGTTACCCAATACTCAGCTAGTGAACATACCAGAAGACGCGTGGAAACCTGAAGCAGGCCCGCCATACGAAGAATCACAACCCCGCCAATATGAATTTGCCATGAATACCTGCAGGGGTGAGCTCCGCAAAAACAAAACAAAATATACAAAAAGAAATGCTAAAACTAAAATAAACATGAAAAATAAAATGCAGAAAATGAAAGATATGTACTGGGGTTATTGTCATCCCAACACGACTTATTCAGCTACGAAAAGGTTCTAGCTAATGGGCCTATGAAAAGAAAAATGCACAGGTAACTGTTCCAATATCCATTTCGGTAATGGGTACCGATACGGCGATAGAACAGTTACCCCTCTACCTAAATAGTAATACCTGCCCAACACAAGTAGAGGAAATAGGAAGTAAGAAGAGAAGGAGCGCTGTTCCTCACTCTTCTCACCACAAAACAAATCCTATCCTAGCAAGGTTTCGTCCACCACAAGTTTGCTGGGGGCGAAGGTGACGACAGGGGCTTCCACTGTGAAGGAGGTAGGAACCTCCTCACACAAGAGGATGCACTCGTCGGCAGCCTGAGCGCAAGGCTCAACGTCAACCCAACTTACCCGTGGAGATTCAACCTGCACAGGCTTAGATAAGGAAGGGGGATCGAGAAATAAAAGAGACGAAGAACATAAAGAAATAATCGGGGGAGTGATCCCGGTTTCACTCCCCGAAGGCTGAGGTAGAAAAATATCGTCAGCAATATCGACAATACTACAAGGCTCGATCGGATCCATAGAGGCCTCCACCAAGACTTGGACTTCCTCCTTTGGTATCAAGGGAGAATTCTCGACACCAAGAAGGTTGTCCTCCTCCATGGGAGTGGAAACAACCCATGTATCACAAGCCTCAACTTGTGTTGCATCGTTGAAAATGTCGCCAGAGGCGACTGAAGTAGAATGCACAAAATGCGGAAGAACTTTGCTTGGATAAAAGTCAAGCGCAGGTTCCTCACAAAGAATCGGCTCCACGCTTGGAGATGTATGCACATGAGAGATAGGCTCAGCCACGTCAAAGCCTAGATCATCCACACATCTGGCGGTTGTGTCCATATCATTCCCTTCAACAAATGAAGGTGACAGGGATACATAACCAGAAGATGAAGGTGGGCCACCAAGGGTAGGAGTCGGGATGATTCGGATGTCCGGCTCATCATCCTCTTCCATAACATGGAGGTACTCGGCACAATCCGTCAGGAAATGATCTGTTCTACGACAATACAAACACTTTCTCCCATTACGCTGCAGTCCTTGTGGGGCCGGAGAGGAATAGGAGAACGATGTATGTGGCGAGGACGATTGACCATAAGCTCAGGGCACAGTGTTCAAAAGGCTGTACGAATACAACATCTCATGCATTGTGCACTGAGGCTTATGCTCAATATCTCTCGTAGGGCATTCATGACTAGCGTGGGAAGGCTTCCCACGCCAATGAAATAGGGCATACGAATATCCCAACATGGTGTCGAAAGAGCAGATTCAAAATAAATTGTGCAAATTACTAAATCCAACAATATATTACTACAATTGCCTAAATAAACAATAGAAAGGAAGGCAAAACAGAAATAGAACAAAATAAAAGCGATTTACAAAGGAAAAGGAAAGCAATCTCATGTCTCCCTCTCCAGAAACTCACACGACTGTGTTCCCCGGCAACGGCGCCAAAAACTTGATGCTTAAGATCACGGCAGTGAACCGGTCGCACAAGTAATATAAAATGGGGGTTTTCCCAAGTATCGATCTCACAAGGAACACAGTAAGGTGGAGTTAATTTCGAGGAGGACTTGAGATTGAAGTACTCAGGTCGGAGCAAACTAAGGGGGGTTTGATGTTTGCCGAAACAAAAAATAAAAGGCTAACAACTACTTCTATGCAATGCCGCTATGCGATGCTTCGCCAGGAGGGATGGAAGACTAGTCGGGCCGCTATGCACCGAATCACTAGGCGGATGGACGAGAAGGCTAGCGGATGAGGTAGTTAGAACAGCGGAATGAGGGTCGTGAGCACCTCTTCGCTACACACGCCACTAGAAATTGCTAGTGCGGCAAGAACGGATGGTGGTGGATGGAATATGGCGCAACTCAAGTAAATAAAGAAAACATACAAAATCACATAGACATGATTGTATAAAATCGTTTTACAAACTAAGCATACTTCATCAATATAAATAAAGTTAAACACCAATATTCAACAATAAACAAGAACAAGTCAAGAGATCGACCGAATCCGAAGTCTTGCTGAGGATTCATGCTTGGAATCGTCGGGTTGTCATTCCACGTCCAAGCTCGGTCCTCAACTGCGTTCGGGGTAGAGAAGGGCTGTCACCACCTTCCAATGGCCCGTCTTCTTCATCTCACGATAGCGGACGAAGTTTGCTAGCTTTTCTTTGCTTGATGGCTATGGCGTCAATCCCTACTTGAAGCTCATGGATGAAGGAGAAGGCCGAGAGGAAGCTCCGGCTTGGATTTGGCGGTGAAAGCTTGCCCGGAGCACCTTCCTAGGGTGGAAGATGAAGGGGAACGGCGGAGAAGGCGGAAAACGGCAGAGAAATGTCGAGCTGCGGATCCTCCCCCGAATTAGGGCGAGACCTGCACTATTTATACTAAGCAGAAATGAACAATGCGTACGATCACAGGCGCACGACCAGTGGTCATGCGCACTATGTCCGGTGATCGTGCGCACTGGCATGGCAGATTAGGAAGAAGAACTGGGATAACGCGCACGAGCAGTGGCGCGCGACCAGTGGTTGTGCGCACTAAGTCCAATGGTCGTGTGATTACCCCAGACAGGACTCCAGAAAAGAGGAATCAATGCACACGATCAGTGGCGCACGACCGGTGATCGTGCGCATTATGTCCAGTGGTCGTGCGCTTACCCTAGGCTGATTCTGAAAAACGAAGAGTAGTGCGCACGATCAGGGGCGCACGACCAGTGGTCGTGCGCATTAGATCCCATGATCGTGCGCAGTATTCCAGTTTCACAACCATCCCGGAACACGCACACGACCCCTGTACTGAAAGGAAAAACCAATCATTGATATGTGCAGACATTCCAGGAAACACAAAAAGGAGTACAAACTATAAAAATAACAAAATACACAACCACAGGCATAAATGTGCACTTTCTATGGAAATAGTGATTAGATGAAATAGGAACAATAAAGAACTAAAAGTGAAGTGCAAACACGTGAAAACTAGCCCAGATGAGTCCGAAAATAGTATATAAAGTGGACTCATCAGCACTTGATTCCAAGACGGGAGCGGGCCTCTCTTCTGTGACATCGACGTGGTCTTCTTCTCCCGACGGCTTCGCCAGGCCTGGATGCTTTCTCCCGTCGTCTCTCCTCTGCGACATCGACGGCTCCGATGACTTCGTCTTCTTCTCCTGAAGGCTTCGCCGTCTCCTTCCGACGTCGTCTCCTTCCGACGGCTATGCTTCCGTCGCCGTTTTCTCCCGACGGCTTCTCCATCTCTGCTTCTCTCCCGATGGCTGCTTCTCTTTTGACTCCTTCGGCTTCTGTCTGCACCCGCTGTAACTCTCTTCTTCTCTGGCATGGATGCTACTCTGCCGCTGCTTCTCCAGCCTGCTGCTGCTACAACTGCTTCTTCTCCGGCTGTCAGGCGCTGCTTCCTCTTCGTGTTGCTGCTACTCTGCTGCTGCTCTCTTCTTCTCCGGCTGCTCTGCCTGCCATTGCTGCTCGGCCGCTCTCTATTTTAGGGTTTCAGTTTTAATGTTTTTGGTTCAGTTGTTATTGTAGTTTGTGGTTGTTGTGTCACTTTGCGGCTCGTTACGATTTCGGTCATCTCCACGTGATTTGGGTTCATGTACTCGACGACGGTCCCACACACATGTGTCCTGCTGGCTAATATAATCTCAACACACCCCCGGAGCAGGACAACCTGGCTCTGATACCATGTTGAAACCACCCGTCACAACACATCTTCCCAAAACCCCGAGGCGATGGTAAGGGGGGACGGGGGTACATAAACACCAAGGACCACCTACTGCAGGCAATGTGGGACTAATCCATCCACGGGATGGCGTGGATATTCCACCACACGAGGGGGCCCACCGGGGTCAAAACCCAGACCTGGAACGCAATGGGGAAGCCCAAACATACGGTCCCACACACACGTGTCCTACTGGCTAATATAATCTCAACACACCCCCGCAGTAGGACAACCTCCCTCTGACACCATGTTAAAACCACCCGTCACCATACATCTTCCCAAAACCCCGAGGTAATTGTAAGGGGGGGACGTGGGTACATGAACACAAAGGATCGCCTGCTGCAGGCGATGTGATACTAACCCCAACCATTGGACCGCGGGGATATTCCGCCACACAAGGGGGCCACCGGGGTCAACACCCAGACCTGGAATGCGATGGGGAAAGCCTAAACATGCAGTCCCACACACACGTATCCTGCTGGATAATATAATCTCAACACTCCCACCATTACTATGAGAGGTGTATTACACCATCATGTGTCTCCATAATGAAAATCATGATTTTTGAATGTTCCAAGTTGGCTAAATACACATTATTTTATTTTAGGCTAAATGCACACCAAACCTATATCAAGCCAACACATGCAAGTGGGTTTACCCAACATGCAGTGGTCCAAATTGGCTGAAATTTAAAACTTACACTTATAATGTCCCTTAGGACATGCCACCAAAAGTTGGGGCCATTTGGAGTCACACAACTCCAAATATTTCATTTATTTAAATTTGTGTATTATGAATAAAACTATAGAAAATGTTTTCCCAAAAATTCTCACTTTTTGGCAGGGGCTACATATGACGTAAACATGCATTCACCCAAAATTTGGGGTCATGTTGATTACTAGTTTGGCTTGGGCATCAAATTGAAGTTCTGCCCTTGCCTAGGACCAGTCCTAGGAAAACTGCCCTACAGGGCAGTATACTGCTCCAAATTACATGATTACGGTGGAAAATTAAAGTAAGAGGTCAAGCTACAAATTTCATTTGAGGAGCATGACCTAGAAATGCCTCTAAGAGGCCTAAAAGAGACATGCAAGGGACAGTAAAAACAGGGACAAAAAATTGAATTTGATATGGCACGAATCTTAAAGCAGAATGGAGGGCATCTGTTCATCTTCCTCCTCCAGCCAATAGCCGAGATTTGCCCGACCTAGAGCTCATTTTACGGCCATTTCCCGGCCATCCAGCCACCTCCCCGACCGGCCACAACCACCACCACCTCCGTTGAGGTGAGGGATAACGTTTGGCGGCGACTTGGCCGCCGGAGGCGGCGGTTTCCGGCGAACTTGCACTCCATCAAAAATCCGAAATTCATGAACAAGCTCACCTTGGATCTGGCTCATTTGAGCCCGAAGTCTCGCCTAATAGATCTAGGAAAATAGCACGGGTATAGGTGAGGTGAAACGGACCCGAATGGTGGCACGGCGGAGAGGTTGGCGGCTGTTGGCCATGGATGAGCTGCTCCGGCAATCTCCTGCTCAAAATCCCGATCCTTTACCAAAAGCTTTGCTCCAGGACTTGTTCTCCACTCGTTTCCACTCTCTAAAGCTGATGGTGGGGTTGACTTGAGCTGGGAGTGGCTGTATAGGGAGATACAACCAAGGTGAGCTCGGTTTGGGGCTTTGGAGGCATCACCCTTGGTGCCAAGTGGCCACCATGCTGCCAAAGTCTGCTGGATTTTACTGAGGAGGCCGGCCAGCACCTTTTTGGGCAGAAGAAACCAAGGCCAAGTGCCCTATGCCTCTTTAATTCACCTGCCTGCATCAAGCCAAAATCTGCCCGAGAAGGACATGGCTAGTGACACGCCCTTGACACGCCTGTGTCACAGGCCTTCTACCTCTTACTTGACATTCGATGATCGTCGAACGCAGGATTTCACGATCGTCGAATGAGCAAATTTCGTCGATTGTCGAACTCAGGGTCACTCGACGATCGTCGAGCAGCTTTCGTCGATCGTCGAACTCAGGGGACACGCGATAATCGTAGAGCAGCGTTCGTCGATCATCGAACGTAGAGGGAACACACTACAATCGTCGAGCAGCGTTCGTCGATCGTTGAACTCAGGGGACACCCGATAATCGTCGAGCAACGTTCGTCGATCGTCGAACGCAAATGGAACACGCTACAATCATCGAGCAGCGTTCGTCGATCGTCGAACTCAGGGGACACGCGACAATCGTCGAGCAGAGTTTGTCGATCGTCGAACGCAGAGGGACACGCCCTCCAGACACGCCCGTGTCATCTGGCGTGTTATTCCCGAACACTTTTCGTCGAACGCATTTCGTCGAACACGCGATGACTCTGTACCTGATAAGGACATGCCCTGTGACACGCTCGTGTCCCAGACCGTGTCACCCAAAATTTTGCCTACTGAAATTGGGCTGATTGGGCCTATAGGTATAGGTTTGACCAACTTAGGGCCATGATTGACTTTGATCAACTAGGGTCAAAGGGTTGACCTAGCGACATGCCCTAGGGTCCACTTAGATTATTTTAGGGTTAGGTCAATGTGGTGTGGTCATGGTGTGTCTAGGGTTGCTATTTAGGCTAGTTTGACCTAGTTTGACCTAGTTTGACTTAGGCCCTTATAGTGGGCCCCACCTGGCTACAACCCGCTACTTCGGGTCAAACCTAGCTAATTTCCCTAACACCCACCACATGTCCAACCCAATCTGAGTTAAGGGGTCTAGAAGTAACATGGGATGTTACAAATCCCAATAAACAAAAGAATAATTTCGTCCCCGAAATTCAAGTTTGGGTCTACGGGGTTTTCAAGTATACTTCAAACATTAATTAAAGCGTTACCTGAAGTGAACAGCTCTGGGTGTTGTTCTTGCATCAGATCCATTGACTCCCAGGTGTGTTCTTCCGTCCGTGGTTGAACCACATTACCTTCACCAGGTGAACCTTCTTCTCATACAAAGCTCTATAAGGACTCATTTCAATACTTGTCTCGCGTATGTTCTTTATAAGGAATCTCTATCAGCGGTAACCGTCCCTTCCAAGTATATTTTCTTTATACTTCGTGATATTCATAATCAAGGTTACGTGAGCATATTTCCAAGTCTTCTGACACATTATCATTAAATAAACCTTAATCATAGGTTAGTTCAAAGTCCCTTACGAACAAGGATCACCAAGTACGTGAGAATTAGTAATCTTATATGTAGAATTGAGCACATAAATCTCATATTTCTCTTCCAGAATCGCATCATGCCTTATGTCTTATACCACATAGATTCTTTCTGAAAGTGCAGGTTAGATCTGAAATACTCTAGAGGGGGGTGCATAGAGTATTGTGCTCACTACAAAACTTTTTACAACTTTTGTTGTATTCCTAAGTGAACAAGTCCGCAAATAAAAATAAATAAGCACAGCAAACTATCTAATCACAGAGCACAGCCAAAACAAAAATATAGGGCAACTAGACAACACAAGAAATTTTATAGTGGTTCCCCAACCTGGGTACATCCACTATTCTACGACCCTGGTAGGAATCCACTCAGGTTTTTTATCAGGTGTCTGACACCAATGATCTTTTGTTCAGGTGCTCAAAAACCAAAACCTCAAGTCTTTTGGTAGGTGTTGGGTACATTGGTTCTAATGTACCTGATTTGAAGAAGCCTCACCCAAATCAATGATATACATCAAAATGTATTTGATGTGTTTTGAGTTTACTTGTGCAGGCTAAGTATTTACAGGAAAGAAGAAAAAGTTTCTAAGTCCATGTGTCGACACCCAGAGGGAAAGTGTCGACACTTAAGAAGACTTGTGTCGACACCCAGGCAAGCTGTGTCGACACTTGGAGTCATTGTGTCGACACCAGGGATACTGAGTCGACACCAGACAGAAAGTGTCGACACAAGGAGCTGTGTCGACACTCAGTGAAGAAAAGACAGTAAAGCTATGTCGACACTTAGCAGTAGTGTCGACACCCAGAAAAACTGTGTCTACACCAGAAAGTGTCGACACTTGGAGGCTGTGTCGACACTCAGCAAAAGTCAGCAGACACTAAGTACAAGTGTCGACACCCAGAACAATGTGTCGACACTTAGCAAAAGAGTCAACACTTGAAGTAAGTGTCGACACCCAGAACAATGTGTCGACACTTAGCTGAAGACTCAACACTTGAAGAAAGTGTCGACACAAGGAGCTGTGTCGACACTTAGCAAAGAACAGCAAAGTTCAACAAAATATTCTAAGTACAAGTATCGACACTAAGGAGTTGTGTCGACACTCAGCCAGAGTCTCGACAGAAGAAGAAAGTGTCGACACCCTGAGCAATGTGTCGACACTCAACAAGTATCAACACTGAATACATGTGTCGACACCAAGAAGCAGTGTCGACACTTAACAGATTCAACACATGAAGATATGTCGACACAAAGGTGTTGTGTCGACACTTAGAAGAATTCAGCAAGATACTGAAGTACAAGTACTTATGTCGACACTCAATTTCAGTGTCGACACATGAAGAAGAAGCAGTGTTGAGATAAAGATTCAACAACACAAGGAGTTGTGTCGACACCTTGTAGACTAGTGTCGACACTTAGACAATATGTGTCGACACTTGGTCTATAATTGTCGACACTTAAAGATAGAAAGTCTCGACACTTAAAGACAGTTACAAAATTTTCAAGAACTGACTGGGTGACTTGACAGCTGCCATTCCAGCCGGTCTACAGCACCTATCAGAGTTGTCAGAATTCAGTTATGGACCGGACCAGCCGGTTACCATAAAGAAGGCCTATAAATAGGCCTATGCTGTCTACAGAAAAGGATGGATGAAGTGGTTCAAGTGATCATTCACAAGAGAAACACACACGAAAATCTAGCTTTCAAGTGAAGATCTAAGAAGTTGGAGAGAGAGAGCTCCATCCAAGAAATCAGCTGTTGGAATCCAGCTGAGAAGAAGGATTCAGATTGGTCTGAATCTTAAGAAGCAGAGATCAAGGATCAACTGCAGAGGAATCAGTCTTATTGTGTTCTACTTTCAAGAAGCTTTGAAGAAAGCCAAGTCAGATTGATTTCAGCTGAGTTCTTCCAAGAACTCATCAAGAATCTCACAACTTATCTCTCTTTCATCTAAGTTGTTGAGTTTATACATTTTGTATTCATTATAACTTGTAGGATCCTTTGGATCTGAGTCTTGTAAGCCTGTAATTATAAAGGCTGAGGGTAGGAGAGTTAAATCTCTAAGTGTAGGCCTTGGTGGCTGAGTGTAGGCCTTGGTGGCTGAGTGTAGGCCTTTGTGGCTGAGTGCAGGCCTTTGTGGCTGAGTGTAGGCTTTGTGAAAAAGCTGAGTTGTAGGGCCTTGGGCCTGAGGTGTAGGAGCCTGTTTTGGGTTCTGAGATAGTGGAGGAGTTTGGCCGAATCTAGTACACTGCTAGATAGGCGAAGGGGGAAAGTGGATGTACCCAAAGCTTGGGGAACCACTATAAAACTCTGTGTCTACTCTGTGATTATTGTTGGCTGTGATTGCTGCTGTGTGATTATTGTTGGCTGTGATTGCTGCATATGTGCTGTGATATTGTAGATAGAATTCTGTGATATTATCTGATTGTTGCATAAAAAGTTAAAAAGATTCAAGTCACCTATTAACCCCCCCCCCCCCCTCTAGGTGATTAGGTACAATATCTTTCAAGTGGTATCAGAGCCAGGTTGCTCAAAAAGGGACATAACTGTCTGAGGAGATCCTGTTGGCAGATTCAGGTTAAGTCAATTACAGATTCAAGAAAATCAAGAACCATGGGTTCCACTGAAAATCACAAGGAATTGGGATCCATGAAACTACCTATATGTAGAAAGGAAATCTTTGGCATATGGAAGGAAAGGGTGAGGCTGTTTATGGAAGCTTCAGACCCTAGGATTTATATCACAGTAAAGGAAGGGTCATATGTGCCCATGAAGGTGTCAGTCCTAGATGCTAATCAGAGAACACCAAAGGATTTCTCTGAAATGACAAAGGATGAAATAGTTCTGGCTACCATGGACAAAAGGGCTCAAAACATCATTGTAAGTGTTATAGATGATGCAACTTTTCAGAATCTGATACACTGTAAGACAGCTAAAGAAATGTAGGATACCCTAATTGTGTATATGGAGGGTTCTGAAGAAGTGAGGCAAGACAGAAAATACTTGCTAAATCAAGAGTATGAAAGTTTTAGACAAGGAAAATCCGATAGCATAACTGAGTGCTATAAAAAGTTCTACAGGATAGTGAATGAGCTCATGTCCTATGGCAGAGAGTTCAGTAATTATGAACTCAATGATAAGTTTCTAAGGTCCCTAACTAAAGATTGGGACACCAAGATCTGTGCCATTAGAGAAATGGCTAAGTTGGCAGAAATTCCTCCACCTCCACTATTTGGCAAACTGTTGTCTTATGAAATGCAGTTGACAGTGAGGAAAGAAGAGGAGAAATCCACAAGAAGTGAACACAAAGAAAGGACAGTAGCCTTCAAGACAGAAGCCCCCAGAAAGTACAGATGTAAGTCACCTTCTCCACCTCTAAAAGCAGCTGATTCTGAGTCAGATGAGTCAGTCAGCACAAAATCTGAAAGCAGTGAAAGTGATGAGAACTTTGCTGCTTTCACAAGACATTTTCAGAAATTCTTACAGAAGAAACAGTGGAGGTCAAGGTCATCTACTTCACAGGGAAAGGAAGACTCTTATCAGAAAAAGAAGTCTTCAAAGAAAGACAAGAAAAAGTCAAAGTCTAGCAAAGCTACACTATCAAAAATTATGTGCTATTGTTGTAATAGACAAGGTCATGTGATAGCAGATTGTCCTGAGAAGAGAAAGGAGTCTAGTGACATGAAAATTACTCATTTCAAAGGCAAGAAAGAAAAGTCATTTGTTGCCAAAAAGGAGAAGACCCTGTCAGATATTTCTTCTTCAGAAACTGAGTCAGATGCTGAGGCATATATAGGGCTGTTTGCTGAGGAAGAACAAGAAGAGTTCATGCAGATTATGAATTCTATTTATGAACAAGAAGACTGTTAGTGCCAAGGACTAATGGCATTGACTAAAAGTGACAAAATCCTGGAGCAGTCAGGACCCAGTAAGGTACAAAGTTCAACTTTAAGTTCAGTTTCTTGTGCCAGTACAGAATCAGATTCATCATCATCATCAAATGATGATAGTGCATCTGAGTCTGAAGAAGATATTCATCAGCTGATAGATGAATATAAAGTACTGTTGCAAGCTTATAAGAAGAGCAAGTCCCTAGCCAAAAGTCAGGCAAAGGAAATTGCTAATCTCAAAGCTATGGAAACTGATTCTGAGAAATTGTTTGATCAAAAGCTAAATGAGATAGCCAGACTGAAGCACATAACTGTGATTCAGATGGGGACTATCACATATAAGAATGATCAAATCAAGAGTCTGGAGATTAATCTTCAGAAGGAGAGAGATCTAGTTGCTAGGTTTTCTAAACCTAAGTCAGTTCTACCTTTAATTGATGAATTTGTTCATCACAAAGGCAAGGCTGGATTAGGTTTTATTAAACCTGCAAGGACTGTCCAGTCCAAGTCCAAGGGCAAAGCCCCAACACTCAACAAGCCAGCTGTGGATAAAACAGCAAAGACAGTACCTAAGCAAAGGTACAATAAGTTTGAGTGTTGGTGTTGTGGCAAGGTTGGCCACTATGCAATGGACTGTTGGCACAATGCTAGTGCCAAAGTGAGTAGCAAGCTGCCTGTTGGAAAACCAGCAGGTAACCATGTCAGGATGCAAACAAACAAGTACCAAGGACCCAAGAATTTTTTGGATTCTAAGGTTCATTAATCTATTTTGCAGGTTAGTCCAAGTGGCCATGCCCCAATATGGTACTTGGATAGTGGATGTTCCAGACATATGACTGGGACAAAGGGATTACTAAGGGACTACATTCCAATCAAAGATGGTCCAAAAGTCACCTTTGGTGGTTCTGAAAAAGGAATCATCAAAGGGTTTGGTAACATTTCTAGTAACTTAGTTACCATTACTCAAGTGGCTTATGTTAAAGGGTTGAAACACAACCTAATAAGTATAAGTCAATTAAGTGATGTAGGGTATGACATCTCATTTTTTAAGGATGTTTGTCATATCAAGAGGTCAAATGATCAAGAGATCATTTTGACTGGCTATAGGAAGAGGAATGTCTACTGCCTAGACATTATGTGTGAGACCAATGGTTCTCAAGTGTGTCTTGTAGCAAATGAGAAAGTCTCTCATTGTGTCAAATGGCACAAGAGGCTAGCTCATCTAAACTACAAGACAATTGGCAAACTCTTTAGCAAAGAGTTAGTGAGGAATGGTCCTCAAGTTAAGTGTGTTAAAGATGGTATTTGCTCAGCTTGCCAAAAGGGCAAGCAGACTAGATCCACCTTTAGAAGCATTGAAAACAAAGATGCTGTGAGTTGTTTATACCTCTTGCATATGGATCTCTTTGGTCCAATGCCAGTTCACAGCCTGGGTAGGAAGTTCTATACCTTTGTAGTTGTAGATGACTACTCAAGGTTTTCCTGGGTGTTCTTCTTAAGACAGAAATCTGAAACACCTAATGCCTTCTATAGCTTTGTCAAGCAAATTCAGAATGAACTAGTCAGTACAGTGGTCAAGATTAGAAGTGACCATGGTACTGAGTTTCAGTCTGAGAGTATGGTAAAACTATGTGAAGACTTTGGGATATTTCAAGAGTTTTCTTCACCAAGAACATCTCAGCAAAATGGCATTGCTGAAAGGAAGAATAGAACCTTGATTGAGGCAGGTAGGACCCTATTAAGTGATACATCACTACCAGAATACTTCTGGGCTGAAGCAGTTAATACTGCATGCCATGTTATTAATAGGGCTACCATTACTAAAGGCCTCAACAAGACCCCCTATGAGGTTGTGAAAGGCAGGAAACCAAACCTATCCTACTTCAGGATCTTTGGTTGTAAGTGCTTCATACTTAACAATGGAAAGTCTTACTTGACTAAGTTTGCTGCCAAGTCGCAAGAGGGAATTTTTGTTGGGTACAGCAACAATAGTAAGGCTTATAGAGTCTACAACTTGTCTACTCAAGTTGTAGAAGAGACTGTACATGTAGTATTTGATGAAACTAGGCTTATTAACAATGAGTTGTCTAGTAGTGTATGCAGCTCCACAGGTTTAACAAAGAAGATGGACAAGCTCACTCTAGAAGTAGAATCTACTACAAGGCAGCAAGTAGAAGACAGTGGCTGTTGTCCAGGGGGAGAACTACATGTACCAAATGCAGAAGAAGTACAAGGAGTACAGCAAGATGATGAAACTGAAGAGGTTCAACCAGAAGTCAGGATGCCTCCAGCCAATAGGCATCTTAGAGATCATCCAGTAGAGCAGATTATTGGAGATCCAAGACAAGGGGTACTAACAAGGAGCAGAAACCTGAATGCAGCAATATACTCCAGCTTTCTATCCCAAGTTGAACCTAAGAAGTTTGAAGAAGCCATCAGAGACCCTCTTTGGATTGAGGCAATGCAAGAAGAACTCAATCAATTCAAGAGATGCAAGGTCTGGGAGCTTGTTCCTAAACCTAAAGACCACAATATAATTAGAACCAAGTGGATCTATAGGAACAAGATGGATGAACAAGGAGTCATCATTAAGAATAAAGCAAGACTGGTTGCTAAAGGATATAGGCAGGAAGAAGGTATTGATTTTGATCAAACCTTTGCTCCAGTAGCCAGACTGGAAGCCATAAGAATGTTCCTGGCCTATGCAACCTTTCAAGGATTCAAAGTTTACCAAATAGATGTCAAGTCAGCATTTCTAAATGGTAATCTTAAAGAAGAGGTCTATGTGGAACAACCCTCAGGTTTTGTTGATTCAACTCTACCTAATCATGTCTATAGACTTAGGAAAGCTTTATATGGGTTAAAGCAAGCCCCTAGGGCTTGGTATAAAACCCTATCTAGTTTCCTCATTGAGAACAAGTTCTCAAGGGGGAAAATAGATAAGACTCTATTCCTTAGGGAATCTAGAGGCAAAGTAATACTAGTCCAAATATATGTAGATGACATTATATTTGGGTCTACTGAAAGTAGTCTTTGCAAAAAGTTTGCAAAACTAATGCAAAGTCAATTTGAGATTAGTAGTATGGGAGAGCTAAAGTTCTTCTTGGGTCTCCAAGTAAGACAGACTGAGAGTGGTTTATCCATATGCCAGTCCAAGTTCACCCTAGAACTCATAAGGAAGTATGGTATGGATTCATCCAGTACCATGAAGACTCCTATGGGGTCAAGTATGTCTCTTAGCAAGGATGATGCAGGGAAGCCTGTAGATGAAACCTTGTATAGAGGGATAGTTGGCTCCCTATTATACTTGACTGCAAGTAGACCAGATATCATGTATTCTACATGTGTCTGTGCAAGGTATCAAGCCTGCCCTAAAGAGTCTCATTTGACAGCAGTCAAAAGGATATTGAGATATCTAAAGGTCACTCCTTATCTAGGCCTCTAGTACCCTAGGAATGGGGATTTTGATCTAACAGGTTATTCAGATGCAGACTTTGCAGGATGCAAAGAAGGCAGAAAAAGCACTTCTGGAACCTGTCAATTCCTAGGTGGAAGACTGATTTCATGGAGTAGCAAAAAGCAAACAAGTGTGGCTATCTCCACTGTAGAATCAGAGTATGTGGCTGCAGGAAGTTGCTGTGCTCAACTTCTGTGGATACAACATCAGCTTGAGGACTATGGATTTCAGGTAAGTAGAACTCCACTCTTCTGTGATTCTACAAGTGATATTTCAATTGCACATAACCCTGTTTCACATAGTAGAACTAAACATATTGAGATAAAATATCATTTTCTTAGGGAGCATGTAGAGAAAGAAGATATTTTACTAGAATATGTTAAAACTGATAATCAACTAGCTGATATGTATACTAAGCCCCTAGAAGAAGGTAAGTTCAATAGGTTTAAAATTGAACTAGGAATGATAAACTTAGAGTAAGTTTATAGAATTGGACATGGCTAAGTCAAAAGGTGTCGACACACAGGGATCTCTGTGTCGACACAGAAAATTGGTGTCGACACTTCAGGGAAAAGGTGTCGACACATCTAGGTAGTTGGTGTCGACACTTCAGAATAATAGTGTCGACACATAATAGGTTGGTGTCGACACAACCAAGGTGGTGTCGACACATAGTGTTTACTCAGAATTATCTATGTAAAGTCTCGACTATGTGTCGAGTTAAGTGGTGTCGACACATAAACAAGTGTCGACACATATAATCTGGTGACTAAACTTGTGTCGACACATAGGTGTCGAGACATTATAAGTCAGTGTCGACACTTATTGCCAGTGTCGACACAATTTAAGTTAGCTGCCCGCCTTTTCATCTTCAAACCTAGAAAGGTATAAATAGGATTTTGCCTTAGTTTGTCGACACGCTTTCAAAAGTTTCGAGACCAAAACTTCTGTGTCGACACCTCTCTTCTCTCAAGTCAAATTCTTCAACCCTAATGGCGCCAAAGCTTGAGGAGAACGTCAACGAAGGATATGAACTGGTGCGCGATGCATTTGGGGATGTTGACCAGGAAATCAAGAACGTGATAACCCTAGTTGCAGACTCAGGGTTAGAATATCTTGTTTCAGAGCCTACAAAGATCTGGAAGAAGAAAATCTTGGAATTCCTTAATGGAGCTAAGGTAGACGAAACTGGATTCAAAATCAAATCCAGGGTTTATGGTGAGAAGGTTAAGGTTTCACCAAAAAGCTTGAGGAAGATTCTACAGCTACCAAGATCTAAGGAAGAGGATGAAGTTACTGCTTCAAAGACCAGGGAAGCTCTAACATGGTGTGGTCTAGATTCTAAGATGAAAATTGGCTCTGTTTTTAATAGAAAGGGCATGAACAGCCAAGGCAAATTCATGTCTGAGATTGTTGGAAAAGTAATAGTATGCAAACCTGGAGGGCATGATAGAGTATCAGCCCATATGTTCAGTATAATGACAAGGATCATCTTCACTTTGCAAACAGATTGGTCTGTTATCATCTTTGAAAAGATAAAGGAAAGCTTGAAGAAGCCCAATCTGGGCAGGATTATAAGTCTATACCTTGCTGGAAGTATTCCAGAGGTTATGCACCAAGCTGCTGGAACAAAAATCAATCATATGAGGAAGATGGATTTAAGGATATTTTCCAGATGGGACAGGGTGTTGACTAAGGAGATGCCAACCCCTGAAAAGATAATTTCTGAAAAAGCATCACCTCAAAAGAAGAAGAGGAAAATTGCCCCAGTGGCTCAAGAGTCCACTAGCAGCTCAGACAGTGAAGAACAAGTTGTCTTCTCACCAGATGAAAATGAGGAAGGAACTGCTGTAAAGTCTCCTGCTCCTCAAGATGTTGCTGAGATCCAGGGGAGCTACCTCAAGCTAGCCCCATATATAAGGATCACATCCAGGGGGAGCCACTAGTTGTAGAAGAGCCCACTCCTCTTGAAAGTGAGCAAGCTACAACTACAATTATAGAGGTAATTACTGAGCTTAATGCTTTGGTTTTTCCTATAGAAGATACTGATTTGTCTGATGTTTATCAGCAACCACAGACTGCTAGTCAAGTTCCAGATGTTGTCATGAAAGACACATCTGCTGCAGCTCAGTTTGTATCTGATCCAGTGGTAGATGAGCCCAGCATTTCTCCAGCTCATTCTCCACAAGAATTTACAATGGAAGATTTATTTCTAAATCTGGATCAAGCAGATTTTGACAAGGAAACTGCTGCTGCTAAAGAGGAGAATGCTCCAATTAAGGGGGAGCAAGTAGTATATGTTGAAGAGCCTGCTAGGCAAGAGACTGTAAGGCCCCAAACTGTTGAGGAACTACCAAAGGAAAGGGTAGATATAGCCAGCTCCTCAGCTTCTGAAGATGAGGCTGCTGCAAGGGCTAAGAAGAAGAAATTTCAGGTCTTCAGAAGAAGGAGCCAAAGTTACAAGAAGGCATTACAAACCATAGCACCACAGCCTATAGTTCAGCCAGCACCATCAATTGATTATAGTGCACTGATGGTTGCTATGAAAATTAAACTTGATGAGCAAAGGCAGGCCATAGAGAAATATGTGGATGAAGGGTAGAAGTCTCTCCAATTTGATCTAGCCCAGGACATAAAATCTATCAGGTTTGAAATGAACCAAAATAAAAAGGAGATGACTGAATGTTTCCACAAGGGTGGAAATGCAGTGGTGTACTTGGCTACACACCAGGAGAAGATAAAAGCACAAGTGGATGACATGGCTGTGAAGCAAGGTTATGTTCTTGAAAATCAGATAAGAATGAATGACAACCTTACTGCATCTCATAATGCAATAGTCACAGAACTGAAGAATCTAGCTGCAGGGCAGACTCCAGCTATAGCAAAGGCAGATTTTGACAAAGTATTCATAGAAGAAATCACTGCTCTTAAGACTGCCATCCAAGAATCTCAAAAGATCATAACTGACAAACTCCAAAGGTTTAAACCTTTCTTTAAAGATGGAGTTAATTATTTGGATAATCAAGTTAGATTTCAAAAAGATGATGTCAGAGATCATGTCGAAAGAGAAGTCATAAAGGGGGAGAGGGTTTTAGTCAAAACTAGCTCTGATCATGCCAAGTGGATATCTAATTCCATCAGTGCTACACTGGGTTATCCTCCTCTTTGTGATGATGACAATGTTGCTGAATCTGAAATTCGTCCTGCATATTTAGGAGGGGAGCAACCAGAAGTGGCTCAAGTTATCTACCCTCCTCCAGATTTTGACATGATTCATGCTGACATACAGTCCATGTATAGCCCACCTGGGGGTAAGGACAATGTCATTATTGAAAAAGTTGTTCAGCCAATTTCTGAAGCCATGCAAGAGGCACTGCAGAAAGAAGAAGAGACAAGATTGTCTAAGAAGAGGTTTAGGGAACAAGCTGAACAAAGACCAGACTTTGAGCAGTGGAGCCCTACCTCAAGAAATATTATTTTGACTGTCTGGAAAGCTGCAAAAGATAATGTGCATGACAGGAATAAATGGTTTTCTGAGGCTGAATGGAGAAAACATGAGATCAGGCAGGATGATATAGTTCAATACAGAAGAAAGGCCAAGATGGGAAAGCTACCTCCTACAGCTCTGGAGCCAAGCAAGTACTTTCCCAAGCCTTATCACTACTTTGAGAGGCAAAAGATTAAGGCTGAAGAACTCAAGAAGAAGGAGCTGAAAGGTAAGAAGCCTGCTGAAACAGAGGATGTTGAAGCCCCTATACAAGCAAGGATAAAATCTGGAAAAGGGATAGTGATCAAAGATGCTGATCAAGAATAGATTTAGAATTTTCTAAAAGTTTACTATGTAATCTTTTTGATGATAAACATTCTGTAAACTTTTAAAAATGAATATGACAAAGTATTGGAACAATGTGTTGTGTGATAAATTAGCTATGTGTTAAATTTATTTCATAATTATTCTGAGATGTTATCTGATTATGCATGATTGTTTAATACATGTGATGTACTTTCCTGTTTACATAATCCTGGTTTACATCATTTTGTAATTTTATTATGAACGTTGTATATCATTGACTAAGGGTTATGACTTCTCCAAATAGGGGGAGATTGTTGGATACATTGGTTCTAATGTACCTGATTTGAAGAAGCCTCACCCAACTCAATGATATACATCAAAATGTATTTGATGTGTTTTGAGTTTACTTGTGCAGGCTAAGTATTTGCAGGAAAGAAGAAAAAGTTTCTAAGTCCATGTGTCGACACCCAGAGGGAAAGTGTCGACACTTAAGAAGACTTGTGTCGACACCCAGACAAGCTGTGTCGACACTTGGAGTCATTGTGTCCACACCAGGGATGCTCAGTCGACACCAGACAGAAAGTGTCGACACAAGGAGCTGTTTCGACACTCAGTGAAGAAAAGACAGTAAAGTTATGTCGACACTTAGCAGTAGTGTCGACACCCAGAAAAACTGTGTCTACACCAGAAAGTGTCGACACTTGGAGGCTGTGTCGACACTCAGCAAAAGTCAGCAGAGACTAAGTACAAGTGTCGACACCCAGAACAATGTGTCGACACTCAGCAAAAGAGTCAATACTTGAAGTAAGTGTCGACACCCAGAACAATGTGTCGACACTTAGTTGAAGACTCAACACTTGAAGAAAGTGTCGACACAAGGAGTTGTGTCGACACTTAGCAAAGAACAGTAAAGTTCAACAAAATATTCTAAGTACAAGTGTCGAAACTAAGGAGTTGTGTCGACACTCAGCCAGAGTCTCGACAGAAGAAGAAAGTGTCGACACCCAGAGCAATGTGTCGACACTCAACAAGTATCAACACTGAAGACATGTGTCGACACCAAGAAGCAGTGTCGACACTTAACAGATTCAACACATGAAGATGTGTCGACACAAAGGTGTTGTGTCGACACTTAGAAGAACTCAGCAAGATACTGAAGTACAAGTCCTTATGTCGACACTCAATTTCAGTGTCGACACATGAAGAAGAAGCAGTGTCAAGATAAAGATTCAACAACACAAGGAGTTGTGTCAACACCTTGTAGACTAGTGTCGACACTTAGACAACATGTGTCGACACTTGGTCTATAAGTGTCGACACTTAAAGACAGAAAGTCTCGACACTTAAAGACAGTTACAGAATTTTCAAGAACTAACTGGATGACTTGACAGCTGCCATTCCAGCCGGTCTACAGCACCTGTCAGAGTTGTCAGAATTCAGTTATGGACCGGACCAGCCGGTTACCATAAAGAAGGCCTATAAATAGGCCTATGCTGTCTACAGAAAAGGATGGATGAAGTGGTTCAAGTGATCATTCACAAGAGAAACACACAAGAAGATCTAGCTTTCAAGTGAAGATCTAAGAAGTTGGAGAGAGAGAGCTCCATCCAAGAAATCAGCTGTTGGAATCCAGCTGAGAAGAAGGATTCAGATTGGTCTGAATCTTAAGAAGCAGAGATCAAGGATCAACTGCAGAGGAATCAGTCTTATTGTGTTCTACTTTCAAGAAGCTTTGAAGAAAGCCAAGTCAGATTGATTTCAGCTGAGTTCTTCCAAGAACTCATCAAGAATCTCACAACTTATCTCTCTTTCATCTAAGTTGTTGAGTTTATACATTTTGTATTCATTATAACTTGTAGGATCCTTTGGATCTAAGTCTTATAAGCCTGTAATTATAAAGGCTGAGGGTAGGAGAGTTAAATCTCTGAGTGTAGGCCTTGGTGGCTGAGTGTAGGCCTTGGTGGCTGAGTGTAGGCCTTTGTGGCTGAGTGTAGGCCTTTGTGGCTGAGTGTAGGCTTTGTGGAAAAGCTGAGTTGTAGGGCCTTGGGCCTGAGGTGTAGGATCCTGTTTTGGGTTCTGAGATAGTGGAGGAGTTTGGTCGAATCTAGTACACTGCTAGATAGGCGAAGGGGGAAAGTGGATGTACCCAAAGCTTGGGGAACCACTATAAAACTCTGTGTCTACTGTGTGATTGTTGTTGGCTGTGATTGCTGCATATGTGCTGTGATATAGTAGATAGAATTCTGTGATATTATCTGATTGTTGCATAAAAAGTTAAAAAGATTCAAGTCACCTATTCACCCCCCCCCCCCTCTAGGTGATTAGGTACAATATCTTTCAGTAGGAGACTTGCAACCAGGAATAATTTTGAAGGGAATTAAAACCATGTACAAGCGTTGGAAAAGAGGTGATGGTGTCTTCTCTTTCTCAATGACAACTGAGAAGACTGTGGACTGATGTTAGCAGATTTGCTCCCCCTGAGATCTTGAATGTATCAGGAAAACTGGAGCACTGCTTCAGGGTGATAGGTCTTCAAAGACCTAGAGTGTCTGGACCAGAGATTGCTTCAGGAACTTCTTTGACAGATAGAGTTTTATTATCCTTTTGAAGTTGTCCTGTAGAGTTGAAGGAAGAAGACTCTTGATAGTATTTGAATGTTCTTCTTCTTCTTGAAGATGTTCTCTGGCCTGGGCTGATTGTAGTAGAACTTTAGTTTTCTGTATGATTGTTCTTCTATGCAATCTATCTGTGTGTCTGACTGTCTGTATGCAAGATTACTTTTCCTTCTCTGTGTGTCTATCTCCGACTAAAGAATTGGTGTAGGGGTATCCGGAAATGGAGATCTCCGCGAAGCTAACGCTCTCCCTACGCACTACACATCGTAGATCTACCGCACCTACACAACACCTATCGCCCACAATACTCCTCGTCACAAGAACGCAGCACAAACAACAAAGGAGGAATGGTCTACTCGAAAACAACGATCGGAAATTTGAGTCGTAATATTCCCCAAGAAAACACAATGGTTTCCACTCCTTTTTGAGAACAAGACCAAGGCTATAGGCCAAGATCCGCTCAGGCAAATAGGATCCACCCGATCCGGAAATGAAAAGCCTTACAACAGTGATTTCGATTCAAAACTTGCAGCGATTAAATTAACGATCCGGAGAAAACGATTTGCGAAAAACACCACAACTAAAGAAGAAGAATCACACAAGGAAGAGGGAAGAGATTACCCAACCGGAAAGCGTTTCACACAAGATAACTGTGGGAGAATCACTCTCTCCACGGATCCACCGGCGTCACACCGAATGGTTTGCAACCTTATTCCAAGGAGTTGCACCGAAGGAAGCCACGCCAGAGTCGCACCGAATGGATGGAGGGAGCAAGGGGCGGCGGCTTCACACCACAAGCAAGGGGGAGGGCGGCAGCTTGGAGAAGGTCTCCTCTTGGCCGAATTTTCTCAAGGAGAGATTTAGGTTTTAACTCTTTCTAATTATCTCATATGAAAGCCTCCTCATATAGGAGTTACAAACAAGCCTTAGCCCTTCGTGATGGAGATTTAATGTCATCCATCTGAATGGCTAAATGCACACCCATACTAAAAATAGTTCAAAATGAAAAAATAACAACACATGCAATGAATATAAAAATATCACATAAACATAGGATAATTTTATATTCCAAATATAAAAAAGAGTGCAAGAAAAGGAAATAAATAAAGCTAATGCGTTGTCGTGGCGGTAGCACGTCGCGGACGGAGGTTGTAGCGCAGCCTTCCGTTAGCGTCAGCGTGCCGCCTCACGTCCTTGAGTCATATTGCCTTATCAACCGGATCATCAGCAGCATAGTCATCATCATCTTCAAATGGTGGAGGAGGGGGCACGCCATCAATCCTCCCCCGCTAAAATGCACGCATCTCCGTTTCATAGTCCAAGCGATAGCGGTGAAGGAGAGCGGCATCCAAACTTTGCAGCTCCGTCTCGAGTACCCAAGAGTCATCCGAAGGGGGCCGACCACGCCAATGGATGAGAAAGCAGTGGGTGTCGCCATCAGCGGTGGTAACAGGCTCAGCATCAAGTATCATCTCTGGGGTGGAAAACGTCCGTGGAAACCTGGGGAACATATTAGCAGTAGGCAAGAAAGAAGTTAACTTACCATCCGATGATATACCTGTGGGGACCGAAAGAGAGAGATCATCCGTACTACCGCTCCCCAACCCATGAGAATTTTCAGTGGGAGAAGAAGATGACAAAGAAATCAACTCTTGTGATGGTGACACAAACATTGTTAAATCCGAAACATTAAAAATGGGGGAGATACCCCAATCAGCATGCAAGTCCAAAACGAAAGCGTTGTCACCTAACTTCTTAATAATCCGAAAAGGGCCCGCGCACTTTGGTGCTAACTTTTTAACGGTGCCAGTTGGCAAGCGTTCGGGAACCAAACGGACTAAAACTAGATCGCCAATTTTGAAATCTGATACTCTCCTATGTAAATTAGCGTGCGCTTGATAAGAGTCATATTGCGTAGTCAAGGTGTCCCGTATACGTGCATGTAGATCATGGATGTGCTGGGCGAAGGATTTTGCAAACTGACTTGCCTTGTACGTTGGGGGCAACGACACCAAGTCAAGCGGTATAGGAGCCTTATACCCGTGGACAATCTCATTTGGAGACAGACCCGTAGACCGATTCTTGGAATTATTGTAGGCCAATTGGGCATGGGGAAGGAGAAGATCCCAAGTGCTCTTGTGATCACTCACAAGACATCGTAACAAATTTCCTAAGCTCCGATTAACCACTTCCGTCTGCCCATCAGTTTGGGGATGATAGGCAGAGGAAAACAATAATTTTCTTCCCATTAATATCCAAAGAGTCCTCCAAAAATAACTACTGAATTTTACGTCCCTATCCGAAACTATGGTCTTTGGCACTCCACGCTGACTAACGACTTCCTTAAAATAAAGTTTAGCGACGTGAGACGCATCATTTGTCCTACTGCACGGGATGAAATAAGCCATCTTTGAAAACCTATCCACAACTACGAAAATTGAGTCGTGACGGCGTAGGGTAACGTGGAGACCTAGTACAAAATCCATACTAACGTCTACCCAAGGCATGGAGGGAATAGACAAGGGTGTATATAATACTACGTTGGTCTTACTACCCTTAGACACCTGACATGTGCGGCAGCTACTCACTACCTGTCCCACCATAACCTTAAGTTTTGGCCAATAGAATTTGTCCTCGACTAACGTAATGGTCTTATCTCTACCGAAGTGGCCACTCAACCCTCCGCTATGCAACTCCCATATGATATGTAGTCGTAATGATGACTACGGAATACATAGCTTCCCGTTCCTAAACAGGTAACCATCCTTGATGACGTATGCAAATATCGTCGTGGGGGAGCTATCCTGGGCAGATAAATAGAAGTCCTGGAAGTCAGGACACGTGGCGTACTCATCCTTAATCCGCTCAAATCCTACAACATGTACTTCCATAGAGGTTAGTAAAAGCGTAAGATTACTAAGGGCGTCCGCGACTCGGTTATCAGCTCCCTTAAGGTGCTTGAGATTAAATGTGTAGCCTTGTAAGAAAGCTACCCACTTAGCGTGTCGTGGGCTGATCTTATGCTGGCCGTTGATGAAACGTAGAGCCTCATGATCGGAGAGGATCACAAACTCCTTGGAGAGGTGATAGTGCCTCCAATGGTGTAGACATCGGACTACAGCATAAAATTCCCTATCGTAATTGGAATAGTTCAGCTTAGGGCCGGACAACTTCTCGCTAAAATAACTAACGGGCTGGCCCTCCTGGCTCAAGACACCTCCAATCCCTACCCCAGACGCATCACATGTGAGCTCAAATACTTTAGCAAAGTCAGGTAGCCGTAAGACAGGTGCCTCAGTCATAAGCTCTTTGATTCGTTCAAAAGCGTGTGTGCCGGACTTCGTCCACGTAAACTCTCCTCTCTTCATACAGTCTGTGATAGGCGTCATAATACTACTGAAGTCTCGTATGAAACGACGATAAAACGTGGCTAACCCATAGAAACTACGCACCTCACGTAGGGTGGTTGGCACGGGCCAGTCCTTAATGACCTGAACCTGTCCCGGGTCAACTCAAATACCCGTAGAGCCGACTATATAGCCTAAGAACTCTACCTTCGAGACATAGAAAGTGCATTTCTTAAGATTGAGAAATAAATTCTCCTTCCGCAGGGTGGAAAGTATCACTCTCATATGGGAGATGTGCTCGGTAGTAGAGGTGCTATAAATCAGAATATCGTCAAAGTAGACGACAACGAACTTCCCCATGAATGGCTGAAAGACATGGGTCATCATCCGGGAGAAGGTACTAGGGGCATTGGACAACCCAAAGAGCATCACAAACCATTCGTACAGTCCATCTTTCGACTTAAACGTCGTCTTCCACTAATCGCCCTCTCGTATCCTAATCTGGTGATAGCCACTCCGAAGATCTAATTTTGAGAATACGGTGGATCCAGACAAGACATCCAACAAATCATCTAGGCGGGGAATGGGGAACCTATACTTCATGGTGATTTTGTTGATAGCCCGGCTATCAACGCACATCCTCCATGTACCATCCTTCTTGGGGGCAAGTAGGGCTGGTACAGCACATGGACTCATACTAGTCCTAATAAAACCTTTCGCTAGCAAGACCTCTATCTGAGACTACAACTCCAGGTGAGCTGCGGGGTGGAGTCGATAATGGGGCTGATTTGGCAAGGAAGACCCCGGGATGAGATCTATAGCATGCTGGATATTCCTAAGCGGGGGTAACGTGGGCGGCAACTCATCCCGGTACACGTCCCTATATTCCTCCAACAGTACCCGTAACTCACTAGGTAACTCATCCAAAATGCTAGAATCGGGCTTCGCACTTAAGAGGACTAGCGCATACATAATTCCATCAAAGAACGGATCTCTCTCAAACTCTTTCCTACCAACTAGATTCAACATTTTCCGTTCTACCGGAATTGTGGTATCCTTAGCCAAGACTATGGGCTCCTTTGGGATGGTCGGCTTCAACGTGATGTTTTTGCCATTGAATTTGAATGCATAAGTGTTGGCTCTACCAAAATGTGTAACATCACGGTCATATAGCCAAGGGCGGCCTAACAACACATGACAAGCGTCCATCGGAAGGACATCACACCACACCTCATCAATGTAGGATTTGATTGAGAGTGGGACCAGGCAGCGCTTGGTAACGGGTACAGAGATCTTGTTGATCCAAGCGACCTGATATGGGGTCGGGTGTGGCTCCGTGATCAAGGACATACGTGCAACGGTGTTCTCAGATACGATATTCACGCAGCTACCACTATCAACAATCAGCTTGCAAAGCTTCTCACCACTCTTAAAAATCAGAGAAAATATGCTCGTCCTCTTCCAATCATCTAATGGACGAGGAGTGGTCAAAATACAACGCATCACCATAAGGGGGTGATCGTCCTCTAAGTCACTAGGGACTCCTTCGGGGTCACTCTCCTCTGCAGCCTCGAATACATAATCGTCAGGGTCGGTAACTGGCTCTAATAAGGCTAGAGTTTTCGTCTTTGTTGGGCATTCGTAGGCATAGTGGCCTTGAATGCCGGAAGAGTAACAAGTGGTGTTAGCCTTGCTAACCTTCCCTATAGGGACACGCTCACTCGAAGGGTTCTTGGTGTTCCTAGCGGTGATCACAATTGACTTTGACTCGGTGGATTTGAAATTTCCCTTATCAGGGTATGTGGAAGAAGATGCCCCAGTGGTGGACTTGTTCTTCGCATGAGCGTAACGGGAGTGAGCCTTAGAGTCTAGGTGTTTTTCTATGTCCAAGGCGGCATTGAACGTCGTGTTCAAGTCCGTATGCCCATATCGCAAGAGCTTCCTTTGGATATCGGAGTTAAGGCCTTTTCGAAATCTAGATAAAGTGACTTCGGGGATATCCCTAAGGTCACATCGCACCATACAGTCCTTAAGTTCACCCATATATTCAGCTACCGAGCTTGAGCCCTGCCGCAGAGTGGCAAGCTCATCGAACATCTGTGTCCGATGGTACGCGGGAATGTACTGATCGGTCAACAGGTTCTTCATTACTGGCCAACCTATAAGGGGTGTTCCGTGTCCGGTCCCTAACGTTCGCTCCTCATTCAGCCAAAATGTCTTAGCATGACCTGTTAACTTCATCCGGGCAACTTGGACCTTTTGGGGATCCGTTAGGTTGTGCCACTCGAAGTAACACTCCATGTCCACAGTCCAATTAAGGAAGATTTGGGGGTCTCCCATGCCATCGTAAGTGGGGGCATTTATTTTAATGGCCCTAGTAATGTCAAAGTCTCGCTCGGGGTGGTGTCCTCTAGGGGGCACCCGTGGAGAGTCCCCATCAGAATCCGAATCAGAGTTATGTTGGTGCCGGTTGGGCCGGTCAACATTAACGGGTGGCGGGGGTGGCCTATCTTGGTTTTGTAGGATCTGTGTTAACATATCTCTAAGTTCTGTTATTTCGTTTCGCAGAACTGCTATGGCCTCGGTGTTGGGATATCCACGCTCATTGGCAGCCATCCTAGACGTAGACGGAGTCGAATATTCCGATCCGAGCCTAGTGCGCATTCAGGTTTAGTAACCGTTTGGAAAGATGAATTTTCCTAGGGATGTAGCTATGTTGAAAATAAGATATTTTTATATATTCCCAATGTGAATAACACGCAGATCATTAAAAATGTTTTTTTGAGATTTTCGCTGAAAAATATAGATTTTAGAGCGCTATTGGCAGACCACATAAAATAATGTTTTTGATTTTTTTAATATCTGATCGACCAACAAGGAACACAGAGAGGATGTTTGAAACGTGGGAGTTGAAACAACCTCCCTCTGATACCAAATTGGTGTACGGGTATCCGGAAATGGAGATCTCCGCGAAGCTAACGCTCTCCCTATGCACTACACGTCGTAGATCTACCGCACCTACATAGCACCTATCGCCCACAATAGTCCTCGTCACAAGAACGCAGCACAAACAACAAAGGAGGAATGGTCGACTCAAAAACAACGATCGGAAATTTGAGTCGGAATATTCCCCAAGAAAACACAAAGGTTGCCACTCCTTTTTGAGAACAAGACCAAGGCTATAGGCCAAGATCCGCTCAGGCAAATAGGATCCACCCGATCCGGAAATAAAAAGCCTTGCAACGGCGATTTCGATTCAAAACTTGCAGCGATTAAATTAATGATCCGGAGAAAACGATTTGCGAAAACCACCACAACTAAAGAAGAAGAATCACACAAGGAAGTGGGAAGAGATTACCCAACCAGAAAGCGTTTCACACAAGATAACTGTGGGAGAATCACTCTCTCCACGGATCCACCGGAGTCACACCGAATGGTTTGCAACCTTCTTCCAAGGAGTCGCACCGAAGGAAGCCGCGCCGGAGTCGCACCGAACGGATGGAGGTAGCAAGGGGCGGCGGCTTCACACCACAAGCAAGGGGGAGGGCGGCGGCTTGGAGAAGGTCTCCTCTTGGCCGAATTTTCTCAAGGAGAGATTTAGGTTTTAACTCTTTCTAATTATCTCATATGAAAGCCTCCTTATATGGGAGTTACAAACAAGCCTTAGCCCTTCATGATGGAGATTTAATCTCATCCATCCGAATGGCTAAATGCACACCAATACTAAAAATAGTTCAAAATGAAAAAATAACAACACATGCAATGAATATAAAAATATCACATAAACATAGGATAATTTTATATTCCAAATATAAAATAAAGTGCAAGAAAAGGAAATAAATAAAGATAATGCGTTGTCTTGGCGGTAGCACGTCGCGGGCGGAGGTTGTAGCGTAGCCTTCCGTTAGCGTCAGCATGCCGCCTCACGTCCTTGAGTCGTATTGCCTTATCAACCGTATCATCAGCAGCATCGTCAGCATCGTCTTCAAATGGTGGAGGAGGGGGCACTCCATCAAGAATCCTTTTGAAATTCGAATCCTTGAGTAGTAATTGCAGTCGGCCTGGGAAGGAAGTGGTAATCAATGATTTCCCTAACTGTCCCATGGAAAAACGGCATGAAATAATCCAAGATTAATGCTCGTTCTAACGGTAACATTCCGAGAAGATCTGGCATTAATTGTTCAGGAATCATCGCCAAGGAACGGGACGGGAAACCTGAAGAAGACCTAGTCTAGAATCGTCGAACGAAGAACACCAATCGTCGAGCTGAGTTCACAGTTCGTCGAGCTGAGCTTGAGTTCGTCAACCAGACAATAACACTTAGTCTTCTAGGAAAACCTGTCAATTCTGCTTCAACATTCGTCGAACAGACAATCTGCATTCGTCGAGCTGAGAACCAAATTCGTCGAGCTGAGAAGTTGAGAACTTGAGGTCCAAGTTCATCGAGCTCAGAATCTAGTTCGTCGACCGAAACTTGAAGCTGGACTTAGAAAAATTCTGAAGTTGTCCTAACTTTAGCTTGATGAAGAATCTCAGTCTTCGTCGAACAGAGAACAGAGTTCGTCGAGCTCAGCACTGAGAATTGTCTCACGATCGTCGAGCGTCGAACACCTTTTGTCGGGCTTAGTTCGACAAACATCGAACTCATTTGACTTAGTCTTGAAAACTTCTAATTCTGGAGTCTCTGATGGTCTTGTTGATAGCTGGTCCATCTGATGTTGAACCTAAGGACTTGACCTAGACTCTAGGACACAAATTTGACCCTGGCTATACAGGTTGGGTCACATCCTAGTCTAGTGAACCTAGCCAAAATCAACTAGGGATCCAACAATATCCCCCTATTTGGGTGAGGTCACTAAGAGACTCAATACAGAAACACACATATAAACAAAGCAGGAAAAGAAATATATCTGACAGGGAATTACCAACACATGCAACAGATATATATATACATGGCTTTGTTTAAACAAAAAGCATAGTTTGAAAACAAATGCAGAAAGAAAAATGAAACAAAAATAAGGATTACTTCTTCTTTTTCTGCAAAGGTTTGTCTTCTGTTTTCTTTTCTCCTAGCTTTTTGAAGATGATTTCTCTCTTTGGATCTGAAGCCTGAGCCTTTGTCATAGTCATATCAGCTGCCCCAATAATATTCAGTGATGTAGCTCTGGGGACAACTGCTTCTGGATAGAGTTTCATATAGTCGTCAACATTAAACAGTTTATTGCCTTTGTCAAACCTTTTCAACTCTTCTTTTCTGTACTTTGACATTGTTGTTAAACCTGATATGTCTTTTCCTTCAGCCTTTGCTTTATTGATCAGGGATAGGCCAATAAGCTCATGGAATCTAGCCATTTTAGCAGTATTAGCAGTTTCAGGATCTTCAAATGGAATTGGAGGAGAGTATGGCCTTTTTGGACTGTCATCTTTCTGTTCTTCAGAGGTATGTTACTGTTGTTGCTGATGTTGTTGTTGATGTTGATTACCTAAGGGTGGTTGCCTCTGCTGGCTGCTTCCAGATGATCTCCCTGACTGTCTCTGATATGATTGCATGGGGGCAGATCTCTGAGAGCTAGAAGAGCCAGTGGCACCAGCTGTTGGAGGAGGAGGATCCTTTATGTATCTGTGCACTGGAGGAGGAGAATATCTCCTACTTCTTTTCCTTTCCTTCTGTTGGTTCTTGGATAGCCACATCCATGCAGGCATTCCCTTATATGGAGTAATATTATGCAGAATGTAATAAGGGGTGTTAGCAGTGGGATTAGGCTTAGGAGCTGGAGGAGGAGGAGCCTTCCTTTTCTTTGACAACAACTTCTTTTTCTTTGCAGCATCTTCATCTGAATCATCATCTTCTTCTTCTTCATTGTCAGAACCCTGAGGGTTATCATAAATAGCATCCAAAGCTTTTAAGGTTTTATCAGAAATAACAGCTTTTTCTATAGAAGGGGCGGAAGTTGTGGTTTCAGGAACTGGAATTTCAGCAACAGGTGAGGAGGAGACTGTACAGGAATCAGGAATGATGGGGATAGAGCTTTCAGCTGCTGCCTTATTTTCCTCCTCAATGTCAGCCAGGATTAGCTCATCCAAATCAGGCATAGGAGAGTCATCCATAACAAAACTTGGGGCTGAGATCTCCTTTGGAGAAGATGGAGTAGCTGCAGAGATTGGGGCTAAAGCTGGAATAACAAAACTATCACAGAGTTTCTTAGCAACTGATGGACTAACTGGAAAGGTATAGGGTACAATAGCCAAATGTGGTTTAGTAAAATCTGCTGGAAGAAACTGCATATGTACAGTATCAAAAACTTGCAGCAATTTTGGTAGATTAACTGTGGGATTCATAATGAAATCACCAATAGTTTTTATTTGCTCAACTGACTCATCTAAGTCAATGTCAGTGTCCATAAAATGAATCAATTCAATCATCTCCGAATCAAATTCTGGCAAAATATCTGTATCTGTATCTGCATCTGCATCTGCTGTAGAAGGAACTGCTGTTGTGACTGCTGCTGCTGCTGTATCTACATCTTCTACAACTTCATCACTAAGCATCTCCCCATGCTTGGGTTCAGGAAAACCTGGAGCCAGGCCCCTGGATGAAGAAGGGGCAGTAGAAAGGGCAGAAATTTGAACAGATAAAGAATGAATAGAATTCACAAGAGGTGTAAGGGCCTCTGTGATAAGAGATTTGATGAGAGGGGTAAGAATGGTGATGATGGATGAGATGGTAGTTGAGTCAAAGGAGGAAGGGGAATAGGATGGAATGGAGGGTGGAGTAACAGATATATGATGAGTGTATGGGGATGAAGATGGAATGGGGGCATCTGGCATGATAGAGTCTGTGGGTATGTTGTAAGTTGGAATGGAGGACAAATGAGG
This sequence comes from Platanthera guangdongensis, assembly GCA_039583875.1. NCBI lineage: Eukaryota > Viridiplantae > Streptophyta > Magnoliopsida > Asparagales > Orchidaceae > Platanthera > Platanthera guangdongensis. Next base: position 51,630,309 of record CM077161.1, read on the forward strand.
GGGAAGAGGAGACTGAGGAGGTGTAGGGATATGTGAGTCATGAGGTGAATCTGGAGGTGTTGGAATGTTGGTGATGTCCAGAGGTGGAGATGGAGGTGGAGTAGGCACATGAGATGGCTTCTTGGCTGGAAGGGGTGCTGGAAGAGATTGAGGGGTTGGGAGAACCTCTTCAGCAGGTTCGGGAGTGGCCTTTACAGCCCTGGTGCTCTCAGAAGTAGGGATGGAAGAGGAGGAAGCCTTGGACAGCTTGGAGATCGCCCTCTCCCATCTGCCAAACAGAGTGCAAGTGAGGCGCTTGCTGGCATTGATGAAGATGGCCGAGGAGACCATGAGTTCACCAGCCTTTTCCTGGAGGAAGATCCCAAAGATTCTTCCATAGCAAACCTCTTTCTTACTATTTTTCTTCTTTATCAACTCAAAGCAAATCTTACTCCAATCGACAGGACGCTTGTTCACCACCGCGCACATGATAAGAAATTGATGTCTGGTTATGTAGTCATGTGTGGTGTGCTTGCCCATCAGTATCTTTCCCATAATATCCGCCAAAAACTGATAAGCGGTAGAAAGTTGTTTCTTCAACAACTTGTTAGGGTTGCTTCCGAGAAACCCCATTAACTTCAGCATATCACTAAATTCTTCAGAATCCATTTCCATATTATCTTCTCCATTCACCAAACCAAAAATTTCAGAAAGAATTGCGGGAGATAGGGAAATAGCGGTACTCCCGATAGTTCCTGTCAAAGTATCATCCTCAGAAATAGTAGATGTGTATACCCATTCTCGAATTTCAGTTCCATGTAGTTTAATTCATCTGGTCATGAAATCCTTGAGATGAAGTTCTTCGAGCAGTTCCAGAATATAGAGAAATATGGGGCCAGAGTGTTGGAAGGAATCAAAATCCATATCAAACCCGGTGTCGAATTTCATTGCGGCTAAGGTGCTTGCTGGAATCGTCATTGATGACCTGTAAGAAAGACACAAAGAAAACGGCGATCAAGAGCAAAAGAACTGAAAATGCGGGACGGAGGTCGAAGAAAACCTAGATATAAGTTTTCCAGAATATGAATCGACAATCTCCGTTCCATGAAAAAAATAGTTCATTGAATTGAGCTCGACGAAATAAATTATAGACAGATAATTCGTCGATCTCATCCAGAAGAATCGAACATAGTTCGTCGAACTCCGTTCGACGAAATATCTTCTGAAGCAAAGTTCGTCGATCTCTGGTTGACGAAAATTGTTTCCACACACAGAGAATTCGTCGATCTCCGTTCGACGAGAATCTCTCAAACTTTCACTAATTCGTCGAACTCCGTTCGACGAACTCTGGAAAATTCATCGAATGCAGACAGAAACTAAGTTAACTCTTCTCCATTAATCATACCCAGTTGATTTATAAAGAACAGATGAGTTTTCTCATCCAAGGGTTTGGTGAAAATGTCTGCTCTCTGTAAATCAGTAGGAATATGGATTAAGTTAATTTTCTTTTTGTTTACATTGTCTCTAATGAAATGATGTCTTATTTCAATATGCTTAGTCCTAGAACGGTGAACTGGATTCTGTGCTATAGCAATAGCACTAGTATTATCACAAAATAATGTTGAATTATTTAAGTTGACACCATAGTCTAGGAGTTGATTTTGTATCCATAACATTTGTGAACAGCAGCTGCCAGCAGCCATATATTCTGCTTCTACAGTTGATGTAGACACAGATGTTTTCTTTTTACAAAACCAAGAGACAAGTCTAAAACCCAAGAACTGGCAAGTTCTAGAGGTACTCTTCCTGTCCATTCTACATCCAGCATAGTCAGCATCTGAGTATCCAGTTAAATCAAACTCTGACTCTGCAGGATACCATAGTCCTAGATTAGGACAACTCTTTATATTTCTCAAAATTCTTTTTAAGAAAATAAGGTGAGATTCTTTAGGGTTCACTTGGAACATAGCACAAAGGCATATGGCAAACATTATATCAAGTCTGCTAGCTGTTAGGTATAATATGGATCCAACAATTGCCCTATAATGTTTCTAATCTACAGGTTTCCCTGCTGCATCAGAATCCACAACAGCATTAGTAGCCATAGGTGTTTTCATGCCTGAAGCATCACCCATCCCAAACATCTTAATAAACTCTTTAGTATACTTAGCTTGGGAGAGGAAGATACCATCAGGGAGCTGCTTCACTTGAAGACCAAGGAAGTAGGAAAGCTCACTCATGCTACTCATCTCAAATTTGGAATGCATGAGGTCAGCAAACCTCTTGCACAATTTGGGATCAGTAGACCCAAAAAGGATGTCATCCACATATATTTATACTAACAAAATTTGGTCCTTATGACTTCTAGTGAAAAGAGTTTTATCTATGGTTCCTCTTGTAAATTTATGCTCTAAAAGAAAGCTTGCTAAGGTCTCATACCAAGATCTTGGAGCTTGCTGATGAATTGTAAATATACCTATTTTTGTGTACATTAATTTAGTTGTTTTCATTTATTTTTGTTGTTTTTACTTATTTTTATTCAATAAAATGCTCCTATTTTTGTAAATATTATACTAACTTATTTTATTTTATTTTTCAGGAAAAAATCAAAAATCTGCCAAAATTTGACATGTCACGCCCGTGACAAATGGGTCACGCCCGTGACCAGGGCGTGACACGTCAAAATCCCGTGAATCAGCAATTTTTGAAGACCAAAGCCTGACACGCCCGGGGTCACGCCCGTGTCACCCGACACGGGGCGTGACCCAAGCCCGTGACACTCCACTCGACGATTTCATCTCGACGATCGTCGAGTGTCGACACTAGCAGTCACGCCTAGAGTCACGCCCGTGACCTAGGGCGTGACACCTCTTTCCGCTCGACGATTTTCAACTCGACACTTTCAGCTCGACATTCGTCGAGTGTCGACACCAGCCGACACGCCCAGAGTCACGCCCGTGACCTGGGGCGTGACCTTTCCAGCTAGCCCGACAAGACCCGCACGGCGACTTTTTGGCGCACCGCGCCCAGATCCACCTGCCTGTCACGCCCCCTGTCACGCCCGTGACCAAGGGCGTGACCACTGCGAGACCGCCACGTGTCCAGCCCGAAGTCAACTTTCCCGTCAAATCGCCGGCCGCCTTCCAAATAGTACTATCACGCCCCCTGTCACGCCCGTGACCAAGGGCGTGACCCATGAAAATTTTTTCTATAAATTCAGAGGTTCTGCTCTGAATTCCTGTTCCCCTTTTGGGTACCATTTTGTAAGGGGAGGTGCTGCGTAGATGGATTTCCAACCTATGGAATGGGGTTTTCTCTTTCTCTCTCTCTTTTATTTTTGTACTAGTCTTGTAATAGTTTTTTTTGCCATAATAAAAATGTAGTTTTCTTTCTCATTTCTATGTTTTGGACTTCATCTATGCGCCCACCCTTTGCAATCTTATTTATTCCTTGTTTTAACTTCTATTTTCTTCTTTTGTAATGGGTGTGTGTGTGTATGAGTATAACTTCATATTTTTATGTTCTTAAGTTTTGTTAACTTAGAATTTTTATAGCTTTTTATTTCATTGTTATAAACCCGTAAAAATGATTTCAAGGTGATTTTCATTTCTTTTAACTTAGCTTTTTATTTTTAGGTTGTAAAACTTTTTCGTTCTTTTCGCTTTATTTTCACTTTCTAATCATTTTTACGGAGTTATAGGAATGATAATATAGTTGTTTTAATTTTTCGCGCACTTAGTTTTTCATTTTAATCTTTTTCCTTATTTATTTTTTTCGTTCTCTTTTTACGCATTTCTACCGCATTCTAGCGGTAGAAATGTATTCGTTTTTATTTTTCGATCACTTGCATTTTCATTTTTATTTGCAAACTTTTTCGCTCATTTAATTTTTATTTCAGCTTTTATTGCATTTCTACTGCATTTTAGCGGTAGAAATGCAGTTGTTTTAATTTTTCGTTAACTTAGTTTTTTGCAATTTTTTCGCTCATTTGTGTGTGCGCATTTATTTCCGCCTACTCGTTAAGAGTTAAATGGCGCTTTGCTTTATTTCAATTCTGTCGTGTGTGTGCGTGTGTTTTCATTTCAGTAGAGTGCGTGTGTTTTCATTTATGTCGAGAGAGTGTGTGCGTGCGTTGCATTTATTTTGTCCTACTCGGTTGAGTAGGACCCGCATTTATTTTCCCCTACTCATTTGAGTAGGATTTGCGTGTGTGCGTTTTACCGCTTTCTTTCTCCCGCCCACGCAGTTGCGCCGGGACTCGCAATTTACTGCTTTCTTCAGTCCTACTCGTTTGGGTAGGACTTGCAATTTTCAGCTTTCCTTTACTGCTTTCATTTACTGCTTTCATTTTCAGCTTTCTTTCCTGCTTTATTTATTGCTTTCCTCGCAAGCCGTCCCCATTCCGATGAGTGGCTAACCATTCTTAGCCCTCGGTATCGAAGAGCATTGGGACAGATAAAATAGCTTAAAATAACTAAAGGTCTAATCTTTCTAATTAATTAATAGCACTTAAGGTTTGTCCGGGGTTAACGACGCGTAGGACCACATATCGATGTGTGGGCCCTATTTCCGTTTTCCATACGCTCGTCTAGAGGCGGTGCGTATGGACAGATCACCCCTTGGCAAAGAGAGTTCCGCACTAACCCTCGAGAGAGGAGGCGCGCCAACTCTACCGGATTGGGTTCCCCACCCAATAGCGGGGTTCTTAGCGTAATGCGGGCGTTAAGAGGAATCCTTCGTCGGACTAACGTTCGGTCGAATAGTCTTAGCGTTCAGGTGAGCGATAGCCCTATAGCTAGGTGAGCTCATTTTAGTGGAACCTCCACGGCCAAGTCTCCGCCTTAATTAATTAGAAATTTAGGAGCTCTTTTTATTTAAAGTTTATTTTAGTTCATTTGTTTTTTCGGTGCCATCGAGCTAACCTCTTCATCGGCACCACCTTCAAGCTTTCTTTTTATTGCTTTCATTTTCTTTCCGCCATTTTCTGTATTTTTATATAAAATATCCCGACAAGATAATTATCGGTAAAATAATAGTCCCCTCCAGGGAAGAGTAGAAATAATCGAACCGGACCCGAGAACAATACGACCTCGATATTCCACCCGGAATATCCTGTACTACTCACGATAGGTGCACTTGCCTCCTTTCGTTAAAACTCGATTTCTAAACCTTTTTTATATCCAAAATAAATAAATAAATACGCGCGACCAGTTTTCCTAAATAAAATCACTTCGCCTTTTTCTCAAATAAAATCGTCGGGTCGCCGCGTGACCGCAAATAATTTCCGAGTTTTTAACCATCAAGTTTTTGGCGCCGTTGCCGGGGAATTTTAGGTTCGTTATTTTAAACCCTGGAAATCTATTAATTTTACCTTATTAAAAAAAAACTACTTATAATAATACTATTAAAAAAAAAACTACTTTAAAAAGAAAAAAAAAACAAAAACTTAGAAAATATATATATATCTTTTTTATCATATTATTATTATTTATAAAATATTTTTTTGAAATGACGTCATTTTCTATAAATCCTAAAAAAACCAAAAAAATCTCAAAAACCTAAAAAAAAACAAAAAAATCTCAAAAATCTAAAAACAAACAAAAAAAAAACAAAAACTCTAAAAACAAAAACGTAAAAATCTAAAAAGTTCAAAAAAATGAAAAAAAAAAAAATCAAACATAAAAAAAAAACAGAGAAAAACTCTTAAAAAACTAAAAAAAAAAAAAAAAAAAAAAAAACAAAATCTACTTAAAAACACCACAAAAATAATAATACTAAATCTATATATATTTTATTTTATTTAACTTTGTTTTATTTCGTTTCATTTTGCTTCGGCACGCTTCCATTATTATGCGCGCTAGGGGATCTCATTTTTATCACACAATGGTCGCTAAGGCCTTAGCTACCTCCGACTCCCCCACGCACATCGCCCCCCTACCGCCCGCGATCTTTAGGCCGAGTTTATCTTTCTTATTTTTTCTGTTATCTTTTTGTTTTTTCTTCTAAATAATGCAGGGTTCCAACCTGGGCCTCCCGCGCTCGTCTTAGGGAAGCTCCTACCCTCCATTTTGCTTTTTGTACTTATTATATTTTGTATATTATCTGTTCTGCATACTTACATTGCAACATTGGGGACAATGTTGGGTTTAAGTATGGGGGTGTTTTCGTATTTCTTTATTTCCGCACTTTACAAAAACGCATAAAATTACAAAAACATCAAAACATTAAAAAAAAAAACTAAAAAATTTTTTATTATTTTTCCTTATTTTTATTTCATAAAACTTCAAAACAACAAAAAAAAATCTCTCTTCCCCCCTCTTCTTCTTTTTTGTAAAAACTTGCTTCTTGCCTGCCCGCGACGGTCGACTCATCGAACCAACCATTCAAATAAGAGTCTGTTCGCGGGGCCGCAATCGAGTTTTTACTTTGCCTTTTTTGTAAAAATCTCTCTTTCCCCCCTATCTTCTTTGTAAATAACTCTTCTTTCTCTCCTCATTCTTGTAAATAGCTTATCCTCAAAAACTAAAAATAAAAAAATTAGAAAAACCCAAAAACCCCAAAAAAATAAAAAATCTAAAATCCTAAAAAGCTAATAATTAAAACACAAAAAAAAATGATAAAACTCTAAAAAATCAAAAAAATATTTTGTTAAAATTATGTAACAAAATAAAATCGAATATACCATTTCTTAACCCTTTTTGCTTTCCAAAAATCTAGTTTCGAGTTAATTTATATGCGAATTTTAGTTATTCTTTGCTTACTATTCGTTTATTAATTAAAGTTCGATAGATTTAAGTGTCTGGGGTTAAGATTTAAAGAATTTTTTATGTCTTTTCCTTATAATAGGGAACTTGTTTTTCACCACCACTTCTAATTTTATAAATAGAAGCTCGTTTTTTATGTTAGAAAATAACATCCATGGATTTCAATTATTTCTACTTCATGCTTTTAGAAACATTGGAACGTTCATTTTAAAAAGGTTGCTCTCAAAACTTTTTGATTAAAAGCTAGTTTTATTTTTGAAAAATTAAATCCACTTCCATTTTTTTCATGTCTTACTCGACATGTTTTTCCCTATCCCTTAAAAGATCCTATGTCAATGGGAATAAGATTTCGTTCCGTAAACATAGGCACCCAATATTTAAAATGATTATATATGGAGTAAGAGGATAAAATTCATTACTCCTACAAATATACATTGGGTTGATTTTATCCTTATGAAGAAAGAAAAAAATTATTATAAGTTAGGAAAATAAGATTTCGTTTTCCTAACTATCCAAAAGAAAAAAAATTGGAGGTTCGAGAAAAAATTGCCTCGCCTCAATATCCAAGCCTTCTTCATAATCCACGAAACCACTTAGCCTATTTCAATGATTCTAGACTTAATTTAAATTTTTTTTGAGAGCATAATTTTTAAATTGCATTATTTCCTTTAACTTCTTTTTAGCCAAAGTTTTTTGTATAAATCCAATCCATCTTTGTTAAACTAACAAAAATAAATTTTTGCCTTCTATTTTATTTTATGTAGAAGTCTTTTTGAAACTCTTCCTCTATTCATAACATTTCATAAATTAGGATTTAATTCTTTAACCCCGGATGTTTATTTTGATCTTCCTTTTAATTAATTCAAGCGGTAGCTAAACTTAGGATTTCTTTTATTCCTTATAAGTTCATCTCCAACTTTTGCTCTGGAATAGCAAAAGCTTAAGTATGGGGGTATTTGATGAATTGTAAATATACCTATTTTTGTGTACATTAATTTAGTTGTTTTCATTTATTTTTGTTGTTTTTACTTATTTTTATTCAATAAAATGCTCCTATTTTTGTAAATATTATACTAACTTATTTTATTTTATTTTTCAGGAAAAAATCAAAAATCTGCCAAAATTTGACATGTCACGCCCGTGACAAATGGGTCACGCCCGTGACCAGGGCGTGACACGTCAAAATCCCGTGAATCAGCAATTTTTGAAGACCAAAGCCTGACACGCCCGAGGTCACGCCCGTGTCACCCGACACGGGGCGTGACCCAAGCCCGTGACACTCCACTCGACGATTTCATCTCGACGATCGTCGAGTGTCGACACTAGCAGTCACGCCTAGAGTCACGCCCGTGACCTAGGGCGTGACACCTCTTTCCGCTCGACGATTTTCAACTCGACACTTTCAGCTCGACATTCGTCGAGTGTCGACACCAGCCGACACGCCCAGAGTCACGCCCGTGACCTGGGGCGTGACCTTTCCAGCTAGCCCGACAAGACCCGCACGGCGACTTTTTGGCGCACCGCGCCCAGATCCACCTGCCTGTCACGCCCCCTGTCACGCCCGTGACCAAGGGCGTGACCACTGCGAGACCGCCACGTGTCCAGCCCGAAGTCAACTTTCCCGTCAAATCGCCGGCCGCCTTCCAAATAGTACTATCACGCCCCCTGTCACGCCCGTGACCAAGGGCGTGACCCATGAAAATTTTTTCTATAAATTCAGAGGTTCTGCTCTGAATTCCTGTTCCCCTTTTGGGTACCATTTTGTAAGGGGAGGTGCTGCGTAGATGGATTTCCAACCTATGGAATGGGGTTTTCTCTTTCTCTCTCTCTTTTATTTTTGTACTAGTCTTGTAATAGTTTTTTTTGCCATAATAAAAATGTAGTTTTCTTTCTCATTTCTATGTTTTGGACTTCATCTATGCGCCCACCCTTTGCAATCTTATTTATTACTTGTTTTAACTTCTATTTTCTTCTTTTGTAATGGGTGTGTGTGTGTATGAGTATAACTTCATATTTTTATGTTCTTAAGTTTTGTTAACTTAGAATTTTTATAGCTTTTTATTTCATTGTTATAAACCCGTAAAAATGATTTCAAGGTGATTTTCATTTCTTTTAACTTAGCTTTTTATTTTTAGGTTGTAAAACTTTTTCGTTCTTTTCGCTTTATTTTCACTTTCTAATCGTTTTTACGGAGTTATAGGAATGATAATATAGTTGTTTTAATTTTTCGCGCACTTAGTTTTTCATTTTAATCTTTTTCCTTATTTATTTTTTTCGTTCTCTTTTTACGCATTTCTACCGCATTCTAGCGGTAGAAATGTATTCGTTTTTATTTTTCGATCACTTGCATTTTCATTTTTATCTGCAAACTTTTTCGCTCATTTAATTTTTATTTCAGCTTTTATTGCATTTCTACTGCATTTTAGCGGTAGAAATGCAGTTGTTTTAATTTTTCGTTAACTTAGTTTTTTGCAATTTTTTCGCTCATTTGTGTGTGCGCATTTATTTCCGCCTACTCGTTAAGAGTTAAATGGCGCTTTGCTTTATTTCAATTCTGTCGTGTGTGTGCGTGTGTTTTCATTTCAGTAGAGTGCGTGTGTTTTCATTTATGTCGAGAGAGTGTGTGCGTGCGTTGCATTTATTTTTTCCTACTCGGTTGAGTAGGACCCGCATTTATTTTCCCCTACTCATTTGAGTAGGATTTGCGTGTGTGCGTTTTACCGCTTTCTTTCTCCCGCCCACGCAGTTGCGCCGGGACTCGCAATTTACTGCTTTCTTCAGTCCTACTCGTTTGGGTAGGACTTGCAATTTTCAGCTTTCCTTTACTGCTTTCATTTACTGCTTTCATTTTCAGCTTTCTTTCCTGCTTTATTTATTGCTTTCCTCGCAAGCCGTCCCCATTCCGATGAGTGGCTAACCATTCTTAGCCATCGGTATCGAAGAGCATTGGGACAGATAAAATAGCTTAAAATAACTAAAGGTCTAATCTTTCTAATTAATTAATAGCACTTAAGGTTTGTCCGGGGTTAACGACGCGTAGGACCACATATCGATGTGTGGGCCCTATTTCCGTTTTCCATACGCTCGTCTAGAGGCGGTGCGTATGGACAGATCACCCCTTGGCAAAGAGAGTTCCGCACTAACCCTCGAGAGAGGAGGCGCGCCAACTCTACCGGATTGGGTTCCCCACCCAATAGCGGGGTTCTTAGCGTAATGCGGGCGTTAAGAGGAATCCTTCGTCGGACTAACGTTCGGTCGAATAGTCTTAGCGTTCAGGTGAGCGATAGCCCTATAGCTAGGTGAGCTCATTTTAGTGGAACCTCCACGGCCAAGTCTCCGCCTTAATTAATTAGAAATTTAGGAGCTCTTTTTATTTAAAGTTTATTTTAGTTCATTTGTTTTTTCGGTGCCATCGAGCTAAGCTCTTCATCGGCACCACCTTCAAGCTTTCTTTTTATTGCTTTCATTTTCTTTCCGCCATTTTCTGTATTTTTATATAAAATATCCCGACAAGATAATTATCGGTAAAATAATAGTCCCCTCCAGGGAAGAGTAGAAATAATCGAACCGGACCCGAGAACAATACGACCTCGATATTCCACCCGGAATATCCTGTACTACTCACGATAGGTGCACTTGCCTCCTTTCGTTAAAACTCGATTTCTAAACCCTTTTTTATATCCAAAATAAATAAATAAATACGCGCGACCCGTTTTCCTAAATAAAATCACTTCGCCTTTTTCTCAAATAAAACCGCCGGGTCGCCGCGTGACCGTAAATAATTTTGGAGTTTTAACCTGCATCACTTGCTTTAAACCATAGAGAGCTTTATGCAATTTAAATACAAAAGAGGGATAAGTTAGAGAGATAAAACCTGGAGGTTGTTCTACATAAACCTCTTCTTGAAGCACTCCATTCAAGAATGCACTTTTAATATCATTTAGAACACTTTGAATCTCCTGTGAGCTGCATAGGCAAGGAATATTCTTATGGCCTCTAACCTTGCAACAGGGGTAAAGGTTTGGTCATAGTCAATTCCTTCTTCTTGCCTGTAGCCTTGAGCAACAAGCCTAGCCTTGTTTCTCACTATGTTTCCTTGAGCATCCAACTTGTTCCTGTAGACCCATTTGGTTCCAATAACTGGGTAGTTATGAGGTCTTGGAACTAAATCCCAAACTCTACATCTCTCAAACTGATTTAGTTCCTCTTGCATTGCAATGATCCAGTGGGGATCTTGCTCAGCTTCATGAATGGTGAGAGGTTCAATTTGAGAGAGAAAACATGCATGCATCAAGTCTTGGTTGAGTTGAGGCTTTGTCTGTACACCTACTGAAATGTCTCCAATCACTTGAGATCTGGGGTGATCTCTAAGTGTGATAAGATCAGTTGGTGGGTTTGTTCAGCAACAGATTCTGTAATTAATTCCTCTTGAGGAATGGTACTAGATGTTGAGGGAAGTTCAGCCACTTCCACTTGAAGTTATTCTTCACTGTCTTCAGCAACCTGTGGAGAAGGATGGGCTGATACCTCTTGGGTAAGATTTAGTCCATCCATATACTCACACAGTTGTGGAACCTGCAAAAAGCTATTGGTAGAAATCTCTTTCTCCTTATAAGACATGTTAGCTTCATCAAAAGATACATGAAAAGACTCTTCAATTTTAAGGGTGGATTTATTAAAAATCCTATAGGCCTTGCTTACTTAGGAATATCCTAGAAAAATCCCTTCTTCAGCCTTAGCCTCAAACTTTCTAATGTATCTCTTGTTATTAGTGTGAATGTAATATATACAACCAAAAACTTTAAAGTATGTGATTTTAGGTTTCTTCCCTTTAAGTAATTCATAGGGGGTCTTATTTTTCAGCTTATGTATAAGGCTTCTATTCAGGACATAGTTAGCAGTATTTACAGCTTCTGCCCAAAAGGATAGAGGCATGTAAGCATCTGCCAATATTGTGTCTGCAGATTCAATGAGTGTCCTATTTTTCCTTTCAGTAACCCCATTTTGTTGGGGAGTTCTAGGAGCTGAGAAGCACTATCTGATATCTTTCTTCTCACAGAACTCATGCATAAGAAGAGACTCAAACTCTGTGCCATAATCACTTCTGATCAATGCAACATGAGTAGAGAACTCAATTTGTATGTTACTGAGAAAATCTGTAAGAACCTTGAATATATCTGACTTAGCTCTCAGAAAGGCTACCCAACTAAATCTAGAGAAGTCATCAATAATCACTAAAGTGTAAGACTTCCCTCCTAGGCTTTGTACTGCAATGGGTCCAAGTAGATCCACATGAAGCAAATACAATATCCTAGGTGAATCACTTTTATTAATGGATTTGAAGCTAGTTTTAGTTTGCTTGCCTAATTGACAAGCTCTGTATAGGTTTTCCTTCTTGTAGGGGCCAAAAGGTAAACCTCTAACAAGGTTGTCTTTAGATAACCTAGCTATATTCTTAAGGTTTACATGTCTGATGAGTCCACTTTTTATACCGATTTTCGGACTCATCTGGGCTAGTTTTTACACGGTTGCATTTCACTTTTAGTTCTTTATCGTTCCTATTTCATCTAATCTTTATTTCCATAGGAAGTGCACATTTATGCCCGTGGTTGTGTATTTTGTTATTTTTATAGTTTGTACTCCATTTTGTGATTGTCTGGAATGTCTACACAGATTAGTGCTTTGTTTTTTCCTATCGGTACAGGGGTCGTGTGCGTGTTCCGGGATGGTTGTGAAACAGGAATACTGCGTACGATCATGGGATATAATATGCACGACCACTGGTCGTGCGCCCCGGATCGTGCGCACTACTCTACATTTTCCAGAATCAGCCTGGGGTAAACGCACGACAACTGGACATAATGCGCACGACCACCGATCGTGCGCCACTGATCGTGTGCATTGATTCCTCATTTCTGGAGTCCTGTTTGGGTAATCGCACGATCATTGGACTTAGTGCGCATGACCACTGGTCGTGCGCCAATATTCGTGCGCGTTATCCCAGTTCTTCTTCCTGATATTCCATGCCAGTGCGCACGAGCACAGGACATAGTGCGCACGACCACTGGTCGTGCGCTTGTGATCGTGCGCATTGTTCATTTCTGCTTTTGTATAAATAGTGCAGGTCTCGCCCTAATTCGGAGAGGATCCGGAGCTCGACATTTCTCCACCATTTTCCGCCTTCTCTGCCGTTCCCCTTCATCTTCCACCCTATGGAGGTGCTTCGGGCAAGCTTTCACCTCCAAATCCAAGCCGGAGCTTCCTCTCGGCCTCCTCCATCATCTCTTCGATTCATTTCAAGCTTCAACGCCAGAGCCATCAAGAAAAGGGAAGCTTGCAACTTTCGTCCGCTATCGTGAGATGAAGAAGACGGGCCATTGGAAGGTGGTGACAGCCCTTCTCTACCCCGGACGCAGTTGAGGACCGAGCTTGGACGCAGATTGACAACCCGACGATTCCAACCTTGAATCCTCAGCAAGACTTCGGATTCGGTCGATCTCTTGCCTTGTTCTTCCTTTATTGTTGTATATGTGTGTTAAAACTTCATTTATATTGATGTTGTTGCACTTTAGAAGTAAACTTTATTAGATTCATGTCTATGTGATTCTGTATTATTTTACGCTTTAGTTGCTTGAGGTGCGCCATATTCCATCCACCACCGTCCACCCTTGCCGCACTAGCAATTGCTAGTGGCGTGCATTGCGAAGAGGTGCTCACGACCCTCATTTCGTCATTCTAACCACCTCATCCGCTAGTCTTCTCGTCCATCCGCCTAGTGATTCGGTGCATAGCGGCCCGACTAGTCTTCCATCCCGCCTGGCGAAGCATCGCATAGCGGCGTTGCATAGGATTAGTTGATAGTGTTTTATTTTTTGTTTCTGCAACCATCAAAACCCACCTTAGTTAGCTCCAACCTGAGGACTTCAATCTCAAGTCCTCCTCGAAATTAACTCCACCTTACTGTGTTTCTTGTGAGATCGATACTTGGGAAAACCCCCTATTTTATATTACTTGTGCGACCGGTTCACTGCCGTGATCTTAAGCATCAAGTTTTTGGCGTCGTTGCTGGGGAACACAGTCGTGTGAGTTTTTGGAGAGGAAGATAGGAGATAGAAGCCCTTTTCCATTTGTATATTTCATGTTTCTTCTTTATTTAAGTTTTTAGAATCTGTTTTTTTTTTTTTGTTTTTTTTTGTTCTTCTTCTAGTTTTAATTTTGCTGTAGCAGTTTTTCCTATTCTTTTATTTGTGCTGTGTAGTTAATTGTTGCTTAGAAACTTTCTGTTGGTGAATTATTCTTGTTGCACCATGTATTCTTATATGAATATCCGTTGTCGATGGTGCGGGGATTATAGGCATGGTAGTGATGAGTGCCCCACTGAAGAATGGGAGCATAATTCTCGTGGTTCTGTGTATGGAGCACCGTCTTCTTATGGTACTTCATTGTAACACCCCCTCTTTTTTTTTCTTTTTAAAACCCCGGGGTCTTAGGCCCAGAACCGCTGCCTTGCGGTGACACCTTCGCACCCGGGAAGGTCGTCACTACAAGACGCCGATCCTGCCGGCCAAATCGATCGCAGCTGACGCAAAAGTAGCAGTACAAGAGAAGATAAATTCACAGCATATCACACATATATATAAATCTCCACGAAGGGAGTGTCCACAGAATAGTAAAGTGTACAGAAATAAAAGTGCTGAAGCCCGGTACATCCATATCCTCACTACAGACCCCTCATGCGGAAGAAAAATAAAACAACTACTAGAAGTCAAAACTCACGGTCCCAGCTGGCTGTACTCCTGAGCTAGACTGCCCCATCTCCAATTGCACCGGTCTCCTGGGCTGCTCCTCCATACTCGTCTCCACGATCCCCTAATATGATGTGGTTCGAAAACCATTAGTCTAAAAGACTAAGCCCTATCATCCCCCACCCCTTCCCCCGTGCTCCTACGCACCGAGCGGGGAGGAAGAAAGGAAAGGACGTGAAAGAGGAGAGAAATCCAAAACAGGTGACAGGGGGACTTAGCTAGCAATTTATAATCAGGTTATAATGAGTAAAGTAAGAAAGGAATATAACGTTCACTTATGTGAATACATATAAGCCAAGGGATCTTCTACAAGGCTCTCATCGTATAAAATGTCCCATACCACTTTATACGTTGGGGTGTCGGTTATGACAAGCAGCATATAAATATTGAAATAACCTTAATTTATAAACTTGCCCACACAAGCTTATAGACCACGGGGTCGTTTTGCAGGGCCTAATGTATAAGCGTCTCATACCACTTATACTTTATGTGTCAGGGTTAAATGAATCGATTATGCTATGACATGCAAGTGGGTATGATGGACATGCAAGTGCAACACGGACACAACGACTCTGTGATCACATACCTTTAGTTCCCACTTTTTGAGAGCTAGCATCACTCTCGGGTACCACCGCTGTGGCTACGGCAGCAGCGGAGCGGGCGTCTCCGCTTCTAGGCCGATATGCACACTACCAAGCTTTAGGCCCCTCTCATACACCTATGTACACGTCCAAGGTGCACTCTAGAGTCTCGCGTACGTACTTTGCTGACAACCCGTCAGTCTTGTTGGGTCGGATGTGCGTTACCGGGGGTCATCCTCCAGACCGCAGTGTAAAACAACCCACTGGCCCCTCTAACTCTCACAACCGCCTGGTGCACCGTACTGCCATCGGTGTGACGAACGGCTAGTACCGTATGCCCCGCCACTAGATTTATGCACATGCAAGTATTTTACTCCGAGCCTTCCGCTCGCAGGACCAAACCCGTCCTGAAAACCCTCAAACCCAACCCGGGTGAGAACGCACATTAGTACCTTTATACCAACTCCCTCAAACCCTACACGGGTGAGCATATATCATGAATCTCTCCAACCCTACACGGGTGAGAAGGTACAACAAATGTCTTAACCTATTAGACTACTCTTGTCTACGGGTTATTATACTTAGAGATTTAAGGTTAATCCCAGGACTGCCCCCGGTATTCCCTGTGAAGGGCTCTCAAGGGGCACTAGGAACTGTGTTGGGATTACGCCCAGCGTTCCCTTTCGCAAGATACTTATTAATATTATTGGTTGATTTCCTTTACCCATTACCTTCTCATATTGCGATAGGCTAATCCTAAGGTAGTTTAGACCTTTCACTCTCGCGGGCACGACGATATTTCGTCGAACTCGCTTACCTTCTAACACACATCCACACGATTCCCACCACTCCTTAGAACTTTCTAGGTGACTCATCCACTTTTATTCAAACGATTCAACACGACTAACTCCACCCTATTCCAACTCTTATCCTAATACAACTTTTCCCCAAATTACTATTTGCAGACCGACCTATACTAACTGATGTTCATGATAGGATGTCCTTCGAGTTTTCATCCGAATGACATAGGATTATTACTGGAGTCCTATCATGACATAAATAATTTAATTCCCGAATATTGTATTTTCCTCAATTAATCTTCTATTTAAATAATTTATTACAAGAGCCAATTATGGTCAAGTTGATCATGAAGTATACATTTTAGACATGATTAATATTTCATAAATTCATGATAATATTTCATATGTCTAATAAGTGACAATTTCCAAATTTGACATTTTCTACAAACATTTAAGCGGCCTAAAATTATTTTAGCACTAAATTCCAATATTCCAAGATTTGTAAATCAACTACTTGATATTTTCATCCAAATAATTTGAGAAAAATATATTACACTACTACAGTCCTAAAATTATCACTGTCCAAACTTTCATGATTTTTGACAGAATATTTAATTCTAAATAAATTCAATACAAAAATCTACAAATGGCATAATTGTGAATCAAGTACTATGAATATACTTCAAAAATTCCTAATTAAATCCATAACAGTAGATATCATCCTAAAATCATCAATGACCAAAATACACATTTTTACAAGTTAAATTATTCTTTAAATAACTTTTTTTATCAGATATGGCCTTTACAACATTTATGAAGGAAGTAATATATAAAATCCTTTAAAAATTGTAATAAATTTCCGAGACCTCTATTTAGATCAAAAACCTCTACTGGCCAAGTTCTACTAGATTCCAATTAAACTAAATGATCAAATTAAATCAAATACTGAATTGGACACTTTGATAATTAACAAAGGAACTAGCATGAATATAATCCATAAAATTCCACTAAAAATATCTAGGGGTTCAAGTCACCCTAATATTCATTCTACCCCATTTTTACAGTTTTTAGATGAGGTTAAGTTACCATTTTGACCTATTAGTGCTTCTACCCTAAAACTAGGGTTTGACTTTGGAGTTACTTAACTACTTCAAAATTCCCTAATATTTCAACCAGAGTCTTAAATATATCTAAACTAACTCTCTACTGATTTACAAGGCCATACAAGGGCATTTGCCCCTATGTCATTCACAACCCCCTAAAGGTCCATCCTTAGGGTGTGAACTTGGGTCCAAGGGTAAGTCAACCCTAATTCATCTATTTTCCCCAAAGAGGGGAGGTTACTTAAAGTAATACTAAGTCAGTGGTCTAAAAAGGGCTGTGCCTTCAATATTTTATTTTTTTTCTTCTTTTGGCTATAAGCACACCAAGTCCTTTACAAGCCAACACATGCAAGGGTTTTCCCTAACTTGCTGTGATCCATGTGGGCTAAACATTTAACCATGCCCTAATAATGTCCGCATGGACATGCCACCAAAATTTGGGGCCGTTTGGAGTTGAACTACTCCAAGAATCACCTAAACAAGTCTAGGGGTAATTTGGTAATTCCACCCTAATTTTAATTCCAATTAATCCCATTTTTTGGCAGGACCTAAATATGCCCTAAACCAGTTACTCCCCAAAGGCTCAGGTCATTTGGGCCTCTGGATGGACTTGGGCATCACTATCAAATTTCTGCATTTTGCTATTTGCAGCCCAAGGCCATTTAATTTTTAGATCTTGCATGTGAGATATCTCAGCATGCAGAGGGTTAAATTATCTAATTTTTCTACCATAGGTCTAATATGCACCTAAGGACAGGCCACCAAATGTTGGGGCATTTTGGAGTTGATAAGCTCCACATATCAACAAAATTTAATTTATCATACTTGGACTAAAACTATATACTTATTTTCCCCAAAAATTCCCATTTTTGGGTAGGGCCTAGATATACCTAATTAGGC
Source organism: Platanthera guangdongensis (assembly GCA_039583875.1). Classification (NCBI taxonomy): domain Eukaryota; kingdom Viridiplantae; phylum Streptophyta; class Magnoliopsida; order Asparagales; family Orchidaceae; genus Platanthera; species Platanthera guangdongensis. The sequence continues at coordinate 51,648,241 of CM077161.1, forward strand.
CACATGCCCAAAATTTTAGCCCATTTGGCCTTAGGGTTTGGGCAGGGCACCCATTTTTGTTTCTGACATATACTAGGACCAGCCCTAGGAAAATGGCTCTATAGGGCAGTAGACGTAACCAACAATTATTTGTAACATAACAAATTGAAGGTAACTCCAAGTCCTACAATTTCCATGTTGAGAACATTTTATGGAAAAGGCTGTAAGGTGCCCTAAATTTGCATGCAAATGTCGGTTATAAAATGGCATAAATTGACACTATTCATGTAATTAATAATTCCTGGATTTAATATTTTTGCATGGCAGAGATCTTAAAGCAATCCGACGGCAGCTGTGTTTTCTTCTCCAAACGCCTGGTTCCAGCCCGAGCTTTCACGGGGCTCTACCCGGCGGCTACCAGCGGCGCCTCCACCGGCAAACATCTCCTCCCCCCTCACGGTGGTGGGGGTAAGCATTGGCCGGCGGCTTGGGCGGCCGGAGGTGGCGGCGCCACCTCACCCAAAGCTTGCAAAACGCCATTAATGGCTGAAATGAAGAAACTGGGTTCGGGCTCATTCAAGACCGAACCCTACCCTAATCATTCCTAAGATCTATGCATGAAGAGAGAGGTGAGGGAGGGCCTTCCCGGAGGCCTTGCAACGTGAGGAGCGGCGGGGAACCATTGCGGCGGCGGTGGCGGTGATCCTTGGTTTTCACGCCTCCAGCTCGGGTTCAGCTCCAGGCTCGGCCTCTCTATCTCTCTCTACTGCTCTCCTGGTCCTGAGGGTGATGAATTGAGGGGGAAAAAGTGGGGAGATGAAGTAACAAAAGGGGGTGATAATTCCTATGTGAGAGGTGGTGGGTTTGCCTTGTTTTTGTCACCAAGCATGCATGGGTGGGCCCCACTCCATTCCAGCTCCTTCTCATGACTTCCAAGGGTCGGCCAGCCCATGTGGGGGCTGATGACATGGGTCCAAGTGGCTTATTCCACTAAATACCCTTAAATATACCCCTTTCTCTCTCCTAAATTATTCTTTAATTTTGAGATTCTCTCTCTCTCTCTCCTAGTCACTAAGTTGGCTGGTAAATCTCATATTGCCAGCCCACATGTTTATTTCATCCACCAAAATATGGTTAGCCCAAGTGAGTTGGGCTTGAGCTTGAGTTAGCCCATTTGGGCTAGCTTGACCCAAACCTAGGCTAGGGTTGACTTAGGTCAATTTGGTCTTTGAGGTTGGCCCAAATGGTTCCTTGGTGACCCATTGGCCTCCCCTGAGGCCTAGGTAGGGTTGTATTGGCCCTTTAGAGGTCACTTGACCCTTAAGTAGGGTACCTTGACTACTTTAGGGCTAGAGTTGACTTTGGTCAACTTAGCCTTTTTGGTTGGCCCCAATGGGTCCTTGTTGACCCGTTGGCCTCTCACTATGGTTATGAAGGTATGTGTGGGGTCCACTTGGCTAAGGGAACTTCAATTGGCCCTTGTGTAGGCCAGTATGACCCAATGTAGGCTAGGTTGACCCATTTAGGGTTAGAGTTGACTTTGGTCAACTTAGCCTCTTGGGTGGACCCCAATGGGTCCTAGGTGACCCATTGACCTCACTCTAGGGTTAGGTAGGCTTGGGTGTGGTCCACTTGGCTTGGGGATGGTCAATTGACCCTAAGTAGGTTGGTTTGACCCATTTAGGGTTAGGGTTGACTTGGGTCAACTTAACCCTTTTGACTGCCCTCCATGGGTCCTTATTGATCTAATGGATCTTACCATGGTTTGATGAGAACATGGTGGGGTCTTGAAGTCTTGGTGAAGCCCCGTGGTTATCTTAAACAAAGGTTCAGGAATTTACTATTTGCAGACCATAGTGATCACACCCACATTCTTAGGTTTCCTTGGTCTTCTTGGGCTTCCTAGGGTTTGGTCATGACCTAGTCATGGCCAATAACCACACTTAGGGGTCTAGTTGGAAATGGGATGTTACAAATCCCAATAAACAAAATAAAGATTTCGTCCCCGAAATCCAGGTTAGGGCTACGGGAATTTCTACCGAAGAAAAGAAACTTGTAACATCCCATAAGAAGTGGAAGATTACATTTTGACGCCATGATTGCTAAGTGGGGTTTAAAGGAAAAAAAACCTAGATATATGACCAATTCGCCCAATTGGCAAAGCCAAGACCCCAATAAACAAAAGATTAGCCACTACTCTTCCTATAATAGCCTTACTAGTTTAAAAAATAGGAATGTAAAATGAACATGTTGAGAGGTTGTGAGGTATACCTGACTAAATAGCTCCGGATATCTTTCCTGAATCAGGTCCTGTGGCTCCCAAGTATGCTCCTCTCGTCCGTGGTTCCTCCACAGGACCTTGACTAGCGGGATCTTCTTGCGGCGCAAGACTCGTATCCCCTGGTCGTCGATCCGTATCGGATCCAAATGTACAGATCGATCCGAAGCTACCGGCCCATCAGTGGCCGTAATCTGCAACTCCGGGCGTAGTAGAGCCCTCCTGAGTGAAGACACGTGAAATACGTCATGCAAGCCGGCCAGCTCCGGTGACAGCTCCAGCCGGTAAGCTAATGGACCGATCCGCTCTAGGATCTTGAACGGCCCCATGTACCTCGGGCTAAGCTTCTTCCGCCGACCACGTACTCGTGAAACCCCATGCATCGGCTGGATCTTCAAGAACACCCGATCCCTTGCCTGAAATTCCACTAGACGATGCCGAGCGTCATAGTACTTCGCCTGCCTGCTCTGTGCCTTCAGCATTCTATCCCGCATCAGTCGTAACTGCACCTCAGTATCCTCGATAAAGTCTGTGCCCACAATCTTTGGACCCTCGTCTTGTATCCAAGACAACGGAGTCCTACATTTTCGCTCATACAACGCCTCATATGGAGCCATCTGTATACTAGACTGATGACTGTTATTGTACGAAAACTCCACTAGGGGCAACATCCTCTCCCAGGGCTCTCCACGGTCCACAATAAACAGTCTCAGTAGGTCCTCCAGTGTCCGGTTTGTGCGCTCTGTTTGCCCATCTGTCTGGGCTTGGAGGCAGCAACAGAATTGTCGCTGGAGCTTCGAAGGGTTTTCCGCCTATCCATGCCTCCAAGTTGCAATGGGATGATGCGAACAGCTCCGAACCGTTAGGTAGCCGTATCCGTAACATCTGGGTTGTAACGCCCCCGATTTTCCAGTGATTTATTTAATTTCTTATTTGGCGTATTATGACGTCAGAGCGTTATGTTAGCGCGTGTTGGTCGTGTGACGTTGTTAGAGCGTGCTTTTACCTCTTTAGGTTCCCTGCGTGGCTTGGTGATGCCTGGTAGAAAGATCCCTAGCGAGCCGGAGTCTGTTTGGTGACTCGGTGGAGCCTCTTGGGGAATGCTTGTGTTTTTGCTTCGGGAGAAATTTGCCCGAGTTTTGTTCGTCGGATTTGGTTACCGACTTTGTCGTTAGCGCGTTTTGCGTTCGTTAGGTTTGACCGGCCAAATTTTGGGATTTGCGTCGGGAGTGGAAAATTTTACATTAGGAAATTAGATCGGCTAATTTTAGACTTGCTCGTCAAGTTTCGTCGCGTTCCGAGCATTTTTGGAGCCTCGGCGTGCGATTGAAGTTTGTATGTTTTCGCGTACGCCGTTAACTTTAGAAATTATTATGTCAAAAATGGTGCGTTGGAATTCGATTTCGACTTCGCCGTTCGATTCGTAGCGTCGTCATTTGCTTACGGTGCGAATTTTGTTCGATTCGGCGCGCGTTTGGCCCTCCGTAGCGATATAAGGTTATATCTTTTTTTTATAATAATTATAAATATTATGTATATATATTTATTTATATAAAGAAATAAAAAAAAAGAAATAAAAAAAATTCGGTGAGAATGATTCTCACCGAATCGGATTCGGTGAGATTCATTCTCACCGAATCCAGTGTTCGGTGAGAATTCTCACCGATCACTTATGTTAATTCTATAATAAATATTATGTATATTATATTATTATTAATATTATATTATTATTATTATTATATTAGTTAAAGAAGCAAAACTCCTTCTTCTTCCTCCGACCAGCAGCCCTCCTGTGCGAAAAATTAGGCGCGTGCGGAACCTTTCGTTTGCGATGATTCCGGCGGCCGCCACCGCCGATCCGGTGGAGGGAATTTCGATCCGATCGCGGCGTTGGAAAGCTCTCGGCGAGAGCTTCGAGATCGCGGTAAGTTTTTCCCATTTCGGTGACCGTTTCGCCATAGAGTTTTTCGGCCCTAACCCCGGTTGTCCGTTTTTTCGTAGATCTCGTCTCCGTGTGTCCCCTTTCGGACGGATCTACGTGGTGGAGTATTTTGGGAGGACGTTTTCAAGAACGATTTGAGGCAAGTGGGTTTTTCCCCTCTTGCGTGCCTCCATGGGTTGTATTTCGCTTTATTATTTCTCCTTGTCGTAGAATACCAGAATAGTATAGGTGAGACTAGAAATATTCCTAGGTTAGGGCGTGTAGTCAGCCTAAACTAGGAAGTTTCGGAATTTATTTTTAGTTGAATTCGGCGGGTAGGGGGAAATAATTCGGCGGGTAGGGGGAAATAATTCGGCGGGTAGGGGAAATTAATTCGGCGGGTTTTGGTTGTAGAATTTGGTAGTTTCTAAGTGGTGTTGTCGGGTAGTTTTGACGCCGAATCGTGGATCCTTAGCATGTGGTAGCTGGGTTTCTGAAGAAGTATGGTACCGGGGGAGTTCGAGCCGTGGCCACCACCATTCCCTCCTTTGGACATTTTAGGTTCCTGTAAGAGGTTGGAACTCTATGTGTGTGGACCCTGTGTCGGCCCCTTTAGTACTCTTGAGACACCTGGACCTGGTTGTTCGGTTGTGACTGTTCTTAGTCTCCGACACAGGTTTGGGATTTGTGCCAGTGCTAACGATTTACAAGTTTAGGACTGTTAGTTCCTTTCATACTGTTCTTTTGATGCATATTGGTTCTCTGTTTGTCTCTGCAGGTTTGAGCGGAGTTTGGTACGTTTTAGTACTTGTTGCTTTTCTCTCACTTTACTGATTATTTTACTTACATTTTGTCCCTTTTTGGATTCTTTAGCTGAGATTTTCAGCATTTCTCTTGCAGGGTTGGTAACCCTTTTTCTTTCTGCTCTTTTCATTCGATTATTATCTGATGTTTCTTTTCCTCCTATTTTATTATTTCTTGCTGAGGTGTTCTTCTTTTGAATGCCTCAGGTTCAGGTCTGTAGCCGGCTGTACGGCTAATTTCAGGAGTTTCCTTGTGGACTGCGTTGTGGCAGTATTTTCCTCACTTGTTAAGGTAGTTCTTTAGCTTTGTAGTAGTACAGACATACATGCTCGCCAGCAAGTTCGTGTCTGGTTGTTGACGCTCGTTGGTGATTTTCCTTTGTGATACTAAGTCTTTGCTTAGCTGCTAGTTTACCTGTTTTGTGGTAGTTTCACTTGCTCTCTGGGAATGTTTTATGCTAGGTTGCTAGTTACTTTAAAACCTATAAAGAACTACTATATGTATTGCATGATCAGCATGTTTTATAAAAGCTCAATCATTATTTTCCAAATGCGTAAAAAGATGGTTTTCTTTATAAATATTATAAATTGAAATCTAGGGTCTTGCATAGTGTAAGTTGTCCTCTTAGGACACTTATGCGCTCTTTTAGGATGTCAAGCATAAATGAAGTATTTTTCCGCTACGTATAAAAATAGTTTTCAAACCGTGGACTATTTGATCCACTGAGCCGAGGGATACGACCAATTAATCTAAAAATCAGTTTTCTATTCATTTTAACTTATGATTTGAAGGATTAGAGTGTTGCCTGAGCGTCAGCAGTTATCCCCTGCTTGACGTGGCATCACAGCTCGTAGTTATCTCGTGCTATGATTTATTTTTATAATTGAGAAAAATGCGGGTTGTGACAGTTGGTATCAGAGGGAGGTTGCTTGACAAATTGTCGGGCAACCTGTCCCTGTTAGTATTAGGTGTTTAGAGTCATATCATATACACACCGATATGTCATCAGTACGTCTTGGCTGAACCACGAACACTACACTCATAGCATGACATGAAGTATACGAGGCATATTATGTAGTATGGGATGCATACTATGTGTTTGTATATGTATCCACCATAGGAGGCAACATGTGAGGGTTATGTAGTATGGGATGCATAACCTCACCACATGAATGCGGCTAGCACGTTTTCTTTTTCGTTGCATGAAAATGTTATGTAGTATGGGATGCATAACATTTTCATGTGTACGCCGCTCATAACATGCATTAGGGCCTTTTTAGAATGCATAGCACAATCATGCATACCATAACATTGCATAAGCACAACGTGCCAAGCTAAATATTTGCAGGATGACATGTGTACACACATAATTTTTGAGTCAAAAAGAATATAAATTCATGCATTCCCGATCTAGGCACAAGAGTTAGTGTGATGATAGTGAATCATCGTAGGATAAGCATATCATCATTATTGAAAATCCCAGAGCAAGTTAGCAGCAGGAGCAAGTACTTAAGTATGTATTGTTTGTACTATGTTGTTTGGTTGTAGTGGGTGGGCTAGGTGTCTAATTATTGTTTTGTTTTCCATTAGAATGTCGAGGCGTCCTTCGACAAGGTTGACTCCCCAATCGGAGGGAGAATCTTCAGGTGCGCAGAGCAGCGTAATGATAGAAGGTCTGCGACAAAGCAATGAAGCTTTGTCAAAGCAAGTAGTGGATTTTCAGTCTCAGGTCCAGTCCTTGTTAGCAGTTGTGGCAGGGCAGATTCCGAGAGTTCAGGACCCTGTTGTGGGTCAAGTTGTCCCTGTTCCCCCCGCTCCTCTGGTGCCTCCGGTCGTGGTGCCACCAGAGATGACCTTTATTTCTCAGTTTCAGCGACTTAGGCCTCCGACGTATGATGGCAAGGCAGATTACATGGTCTTAAACGATTGAATGATATCAATCGAGGAGATGTTCTCATACTCCGGGATCACTGATGATCAGAAAGTGATGTTAGCCGCATATCAGCTCAAAGGGTTGGCAAAGGGCTGGTGGCTGAGGGAGAAAGAAGGTCTGAAGGACGGGTGTTCCTGGGAGTCCTTTAAGGAGCTACTTCTGAGCAAGTTTCTGCCATCGGTCGAGAGGGACCGTCTGATGAATGATTTCTTGCACTTAAAGCAGAGGCAGCTCACGGTTAGTGAGTACTAAATCGAGTTTAGTAAGCTAAGCCGATTTGCCCCAGACTTGGTGAGTTCCGATGAAAATAGAAGCAAGCGATTTCTGGCTGGGCTAAGGAGTGACGTCCAGCAATTAGCAAGTGCCTATGCGACCTCAAGTTATGCTGGTATGGTGGAAGCTGCCTTAAAGGTAGAGGCAATTGATAACGCCAAGAATCGAGGTCAACAACTGAGAAAAGATAAAAGAAAGTCTGATGAGGGTAAGAGTACTCAGGTCCCTGACGCTGCACCGAGGAAGAGAAACAAAGAGGTATGCAGTTTCTGTGGCCGACCGGGCCATCCATTTGAAAGGTGCTATCAAAGATTAGGAGCTCAGAAGAAAGAGCAGATTCATGCGATCCAAGGTATCCCAAAGAAAGACTTGCTTTGTTCTGTATGCAAGAAGCCGGGGCACGATGCTGCCCATTGCTGGAAGAAGACGAGAAGTTGTTTCTTGTGCGGTCAAGAGGGTCATCTCAAGTATCAGTGCCCGCAAGCTCAGCTTACTCTGCAGCCAGTTCCTCTTCAGGCTTTGCCGCCGCCGCATCGAGTGGACAAGGGAAAAGGAAAGTTGAACGTGGTCTCTATGGAGGAAGCTCAGACGTCCACGCAAGTGATATCAGGTTAGATTCCCCCCTAGTTTTAATGTTTGGCTCATAATTATAGTTTTGAGCGTTCGCTTCCTTAGTCGCGTGTGCAATTTTATAGGACGATTTAAGGTAAAGAACCGCTGGGCGCGTGTTCTATTCCATTCCAGCGCTACCCACTCATTTGTGGCTAGGGCCTTCGTAGAGCGTTACCGTTTGAATCTCGATCGTGTTGGTGATGCGTTCTGTGTCAAGTTTCCTTCAGGCAAATCTGTAGTTTCGGATCAGGGTATTCAGAGTTGTCCGATTTTACTAGGCGATTTTCTCGCGATTGCTGATTTGAAGTTGTTGGATCTGGAAGACTTCGATGTGATCCTAGGCATGGACTGGTTGTCCAAATATGATGCTGTGATACAATGCAAGGGTAAACGCTTGGACTTCAGGATGGACAACGGTCAGCCCGGGAGTGTTTACGGTTATCCGTGCCAGGATTCTCCGACTATATCGGCGGTATGTGCTCGGAAGCTTGTAGATTCCGGATGTTTTGCTTGTTTGGTTTCGGTTTTAGAAACCAAGGTTAGTTTGCCGTGTTTGGAGGAGATCCCGGTGGTTCGTGATTTTTCTGATGTCTTTCCAGCTAATCTTCCTGGTCTCCCGCCTGATCGAGACGTGGAGTTTGTTATAGATTTGGAGCCGGGTACGCGTCCTATTGCCAAGGCGCCTTACCGGATGGCCCCACGCGAACTGGAGGAGTTGCGTATCCAGTTAGACGAGTTGCTTGAGAACAGATTTATAAGGCCGAGTTCTTCGCCTTGGGGTGCTCCCATTTTGTTCGTCAAGAAAAAGGATGGATCGATGAGGTTGTGCATCGATTATAGAGAGCTAAATAAGGTAACGATCAAGAATAGGTATCCGTTGCCGAGGATAGATGATTTGTTTGATCAACTGCGAGGCAGCGCCGTGTTCTCTAAGATTGACATTCGTTCGGGCTACCACCAGTTAAGGATCCGTGAATCAGATATCCCGCGGACTGCCTTCCGTTCCAGACATGGTCATTTTGAATTTTTGGTGATGTCGTTTGGTTTGACCAACGCACCTTCTGCTTTCATGGACATGATGAACAGGGTTTTCAAGGACTTTCTGGACAAGTTTGTAGTCGTATTTATAGACGTTGTGTTGGTGTATTCACGCAATGTTGAGGAGCATGACCAACATTTGCGTCTAGTTTTATCTGCCTTGAGGGACCATAGGTTGTTCGCCAAGCTAAGTAAATGCGAGTTCTGGTTGCCTCAGGTTTCTTTCCTGGGTCATGTGGTTAACAAGGACGGAATCTCTATCGACCCAGAAAAGATAGCCGCAGTTATGGAATGGACGAGGCCTGCCACACCCAAAGTAAAAAGAAGCTTTCTAGGGTTGGCTGGCTACTATATAAGATTTGTAGAGGGTTTCTCTACGTTATCTGTGCTATTGACCAAATTTACGCAGAAGAATGCAGCATTTGTGTGGAGCGATAAGTGCGAAGAAGCGTTCCAAGAGCTAAAGAATAGACTGTGCACTGCTCCGATATTGACATTGCCTACGGAAGGATTAGACTATGTTGTTTACGTGGACGCATCCCACGTGGGTCTTGGTTGTGTGCTGATGCAAGAAGGAAAAGTGATTACGTATGGGTCAAGACAGCTTAAGATTCATGAAAGGAACTACCCTACGCATGACTTGGAATTCGCAGCAGTTATTTATGCATTGAAATTATGGAGACACCTGTTGTATGGCGCGCAGTGCAAGATTTATACAGATCATAAGAGTTTGAAGTACGTCTTCACTCAAAAGGAGTTGAACTTGAGCCAGTGCAGATGGTTAGAGTATGTGACTGATTATGAAGTGGAGATCCTATACCATCCGGGTAAGGCTAACGTGGTAGCCGATGCCCTAAGCAGGAAGACAGGGAAAATTTTCAATCTCTCCACTGAGTTGTTAGTAGAAGAGTTCCTTTTAATGGATATTTCAGTTGGTAGATGTGACTCGCCAAGCAGTTTGGAAGGGTCTGAGCCTTCATGGATTTCTCTTACGAGGCTTCATCAAAAGGACGATCCTGATCTACTGCACCTTCATAATAGAACTGAGAAGGGGGAGCTGCCTGACTTTTCGATCGATGACGCGAGTACTCTAAAGTACCGCGGTAGATTTTGCGTCCCCAATTTTCGAGATATTCGAGTTAAGTTGTGCAGTGAGGCACACGGTTCAAGTGTGGCCTACCATCCAGGGTCTACAAAAATGTATAAGGACTTGAAACAGATTGCCTGGTGGATTGGTATGATGGGTGACATTGTAAGGTTTGTGTCAGAATGTTTTACGTGCAAAAGAGTTAAGGCTGATCATGGAAGGCCTGGTGGAAAATTAGCGCCTTTAGAGATTCCAACTTGGAAGTGGGAGAGTATCTCAATGGATTTCATTACTGGTTTGCCGAGATCTCCGCGAGGGCATGACTCTGTTTGGGTGATTGTTGATAGATTAACAAAGTGTGCGCACTTCGTACCCTTTCAGATTGGTTACTCGATGAAAAAGATAGCGGAACTATATTTGAATGAAGTTATCAGGTTACATGGAGTAACCGTAAGTATAGTATCAGATCGAGACTCCAGGTTTACGTCTCGTTTCTGGAAGAGCCTTCAAGAAGGATTGGGAACTGACTTGAGATATTCTACCGCATATCATCCACAGACCAATGGTCAAATGGAGCGTGTTAATCAGATTGTGGAAGATATGATCCGTTGTTATATATTAGACCACGGAGGAGCGTGGGATGAACGCTTGAGGTTGATGGAGTTCGCATACAATAACAGTTATCAAGAGAGTCTGCAAATGGCTCCTTTCGAAGCGCTATATGGAAGACGATGTAGAACTCCTCTATTTTGGGCTGAGGTTGGTGAGAGGCCGATGTTAGGTCCAGATGCCTTAGAAGAAATGGAAGTCTCTGTAAAGCTTATTCGAGAGAAGCTTCGGATAGCTCAAGAGCGATACGAGAAGAACGCCAATCGGCGTAGGTCCGTTTTGGAGTTTTCTGAGGGGGACATGGTATTTCTTAAGGTTTCCCCGATGGTTGGAGTGAAGAGGTTCGGTAAGAACTATAAGTTGGACCCAAGGTATGTGGGACCATTTGAAATTGTGGAGCGGATTGGTGTGTCAGCCTACAAGTTGAAATTGCCCGCAAATTTTCCTGGTGTGCACAATGTTTTTCACGTGAGCCAACTGCGGAGCTGCGTGCTTAGTGACAGACTAGTTCTGGATGCAGTGCCCCAGTTGGAGCCTAACCTTTCCTACGTGGAAGTTCCTATTCGTGTTTTGGATGTGCAAGATCGAGTGTTGCGGAGAAAGACAATACCGATGGTAAAGATTCTGCGGAGAAACCAAGACGTGGAGAGCGCGACTTGGGAGTTGGAGTCAGCTATGAGGGAGGTGCATCCTCATTTGTTCTCCTAGCTGTGCTCGGTAAGCATTCGATAACCCTTGGTTATTTTCCTTTCCTTCTATGGTAGAAGTGTTTTATGCGTAAAGTTTCGGGACGAAACTTTCTTTTAGGGGGAGTGACTGTAACGCCCCCGATTTTCTAGTGATTTATTTAATTTCTTATTTGGCGTATTATGACGTCAGAGCGTTATGTTAGCACGTGTTGGTCGTATGACGTTGTTAGAGCGTGCTTTTAGCTCTTTAGGTTCCCTGCGTGGCTTGGTGATGCCTGGTAGCAAGATCCCTAGCGAGCCGGAGTCTGTTTGGTGACTCGGTGGAGCCTCTTGGGGAATGCTTGTGTTTTGGCTTCGGGAGAAATTTGCCCGAGTTTTGTTCGTCGGATTTGATTACCGACTTTGTCGTTAGCGCGTTTTGCGTTCGTTAGGTTTGACCGGCCAAATTTTGGGATTTGCGTCGGGGTGGAAAATTTACATTAGGAAATTAGATCGGCTAATTTTAGACTTGCTCGTCAAGTTTCGTCGCGTTCCGAGCATTTTTGGAGGCTCGGCGTGCGATTGAAGTTTGTATGTTTTCGCGTACGCCGTTAACTTTAGAAATTATTATCTCGAAAACGGTGCGTCGGAATTCGATTTCGACTTCGCCGTTGGATTCGTAGCGTCGTCATTCGCTTACGGTGCGAATTTCGTTCGATTCGGCGCGCGTTTGGCCCTCCGTAGCGATATAAGGTTATATCTTTTTTTATAATAATTATAAATATTATGTATATATATTTATTTATATAAAGAAATAAAAAAAAATAAAATAAAAAGTAATAAAAAAAATTCGGTGAGAATGATTCTCACCGAATCGGATTCGGTGAGAATCATTCTCACCGAATCCAGTGTTCAGTGAGAATTCTCACCGATCACTTATGTTAATTCTATAATAAATATTATGTATATTATATTATTATTAATATTATATTATTATTATTATTATATTAGTTAAAGAAGCAAAACTCCTTCTTCTTCCTCCGACCAGCAGCCCTCCTGTGCGAAAAATTAGGCGCGTGCGGAACCTTTCGTTCGCGATTCTTCCGGCGGCCGCCACCGCCGATCCGGTGGACGGAATTTCGATCCGATCGCGGCGTTGGAAAGCTCTCGGCGAGAGCTTCGAGATCGCGGTAAGTTTTTCCCGTTTCGGTGACCGTTTCGCCATAGATTTTTTCGGCCCTAACCCCGGTTGTCCGTTTTTTCGTAGAGCTCATCTCCGCGTGTCCCCTTTTGGACGGATCTACGTGGTGGAGTATTTTGGGAGGACGTTTTCAAGAACGATTTGAGGCAAGTGGGTTTTTCCCCTCTTGCGTGCCTCCATGGGTTGTATTTCGCTTTATTATTTCTCTTTGTCGTAGAATACCGGAATAGTATAGGTGAGACTAGAAATATTCCTAGGTTAGGGCGTGTAGTCGGCCTAAACTAGGAAGTTTCGGAATTTATTTTTAGTTGAATTCGGCGGGTAGGGGGAAATAATTCGGCGGGTAGGGGGAAATAATTCAGCGGGTAGGGGGAATTAATTCGGCGGGTTTTGGTTGTAGAATTTGGTAGTTTCTAAGTGGTGTTGTCGGCTAGTTTTGACGCCGAATCGTGGATCCTTAGCATGTGGTAGCTGGGTTTCTGAAGGAGTATGGTACCGGGGGAGTTCGAGCCGTGGCCACCACCATTCCCTCCTTTGGACATTTTGGGTTCCTGTAAGAGGTTGGAACTCTATGTGTGTGGACCCTGTGGCGGCCCCTTTAGTACTCTTGAGACACCTGGACCTGGTTGTTCGGTTGTGACTGTTCTTAGTCTCCGACACAGGTTTGGGATTTGTGCCAGTGCTAACGATTTACAAGTTTATGACTGTTAGTTCCTTTCATACTGTTCTTTTGATGCATATTGGTTCTCTGTTTGTCTCTGCAGGTTTGAGCGGAGTTTGGTACGTTTTAGTACTTGTTGCTTTGCTCTCACTTTACTGATTATTTTACTTACATTTTGTCCCTTTTTGGATTCTTTAGCTGAGATTTTCAGCATTTCTCTTGCAGGGTTGGTAACCCTTTTTCTTTCTGCTCTTTTCATTCGATTATTATCTGATGTTTCTTTGCCTCCTGTTTTATTATTTCTTGCTGAGGTGTTCTTCTTTTGAATGCCTCAGGTTCAGGTCTGTAGCCGGCTGTACGGCTAATTTCAGGAGTTTCCTTGTGGACTGCGTTGTGCCAGTGTTTTCCTCACTTGTTGAGGTAGTTCTTTAGCTTTGTAGTAGTACAGACATACATGCTCGCCAGCGAGTTCGTGTCAGGTTGTTGACGCTCGTTGGTGATTTTCCTTTGTGATACTAAGTCTTTGCTTAGCTGCTAGTTTACCTGTTTTGTGGTAGTTTCACTTGCTCTCTGAGAATGTTTTATGCTAGGTTGCTAGTTACTTTAAAACCTATAAAGAACTACTATATGTATTGCATGATCAGCATGTTTTATAAAAGCTCAATCATTATTTTCCAAATGCGTAAAAAGATGGTTTTCTTTATAAATATTATAAATTGAAATTTAGGGTCTTGCATAGTGTAAGTTGTCCTCTTAGGACACTTATGCGCTCTTTTAGGATGTTAAGCATAAATGAAGTATTTTTCCGCTACGCATAAAAATAGTTTTCAAACCGTGAACTATTTGATCCACTGAGCCGAGGGATACGGCCAATTAATCTAAAAATCAGTTTTCTTTTCATTTTAACTTATGATTTGAAGGATTAGAGTGTTGCCTGAGCGTCAGCAGTTATCCCCTGCTTGACGTGGCATCACAGCTCGTAGTTATCTCGTGCTCTGATTTATTTTTATAATTGAGAAAAATGCGGGTTGTGACATGGGTGGTGATCCTCTCCACGCCTCCTAACCCTTGGATAAAGGTCTCCGACACAAACGAGTGCGAAGCACCCGTGTCGAAGAGAGTGTGTGCGGGCTTGCCGCAAATGAAGACGATGCCTGAGATTGAATATTTGCTTAGAGTCCTATTTTCTGGTTTTACTGCCTAGTCTTTAATAATTCAAGTTCATGAAACTACTTTTCTAGGAAGAAAAGAAGTTAAGTAAAAAAAAGGAAAACTTTTGGTCGTACCCGTAATAACTTGCTCCGGGTTCCTGGGTTGAGCCAGGTCCAGTGCATAAATCTGCTGTCCTCCCATCCTGCGATCTCTACCCTGATATCCGCGTCCTTGGCCACGTCCTCGGCCTCCAAAATGCTGAGTCGGTGGGGCAATCTGTGGTGCTGGTGGAGGCATCCCTCTCACGGGACAATTTCTCTTGATGTGCCCCACCTGATGGCAGTGGTAACATTCCGGCGGAGTGTAAGCCCCACCTCCCGGTCTCTGCACATCTCTCATCTGAATAGGCTGAGGGGCCATTGTCACCTTCCCCCTCGGCTCCTGCCTCACCTCCTGTCGAGGCTGATCCTCCATATTTTGTACCTCTGGCGCACGACCTCGCCGCTGATCGTTTCGGGCTCCCCGGCTCTGATCCTCCGTTGGTCGTTTCCGGCCTCTAGTGGTGAGCCAATCTGCCTCTAACCTTTTTGCCATCTCCAGAATACGAGTGATAGGCCCGTCCGAAACGAAAAGAAGTGCATCCCTCATGTCTTCCTGTAAACCTTTATAGAACATCTTGGTGTACGCTGCCTCATTTAGCCGGTAGGAGTCTGCAAAACGGGCCAGATGGTTGAATTCTCGATGGTATTCCACCACCGTCCTGGAACCTTGCTTCAACTGCAAGAAGCGGTCCTCCAGCTCATCTCGGGCTGACTGCGGAACAAAGTGCTCCAACAGTATGAGCCTGAACTCCTCCCACGTCACCTCGGCAGCCTCCCTATCAGCAAAGGTAGTCTCCAGAACTTTCTTCCACCACCGCTTGGCATGGGACTCCAAGCAGGAAACAACCAGTGGCACCCTCTCCTCCCAAGGGCTCTGTATCCCTGTCAGCATCTCCTCCATGATGTCTAGCCATTCCTCAGTCCGAACTACCCCCTCTGTCCCCAAGTAGGACGGGGGAGAGAGTCCTCAAAAGATGCTGAGCCGGTTGGCTCCCGGAATAGGCTGCGGAGCCGGGGCCTGTTGGTTCATAAAGGCTTCCAGGATTAGCCGTCAGAGTCTGTCCCATGTCAGACTGTAGGAATTGAGTGTGAACCGGCGGCGGTGGTGCAACTTCTGGAATCTGTGTAGGCAGTACTGGAGGCTGCGTCACAAAATTTATCGTCGGAACTTTTTCAACCTTAACTAAAATGGACAATTATATATGTGATCCCTACATGGGCATACCACTGCTTCCGCTGCTTAGTTTGTCCCCAAACTAAACTCGCGCGGGGGTGACCCAGGGGTTGTGGACTGTTACTTTTGGATCGAGGTTTGCGCTCTGATACCACTTGTACTTTAGGTGTCAGGGTTAAATGAATCGATTATGCTATGAAATGCAAGTGGGTATGATGGACATGCAAGTGCAACACACACACAACGACTCTGTGATCACAGACCTTTAGTTCCCACTTTTTAAGAGCTAGCATCACTCTCGGGTACCACCGCTGTGGCTACGGCAGCAGCGGAGCGGGCGTCTCCGCTTCTAGGCCGGTATGCACACTACCAAGCCTTAGACCCCTCTCATACGCCTTTGTACACGTCCAAGGTGCACTCTAGAGTCTCGCGTACGTACTTTGATGACAACCCGTCAGTCTTGTTGGGTCGGATGTGCGTTATCCGGGATCGTCCTCCAGACCGTAGTGTAAAACAACTCACTGGCCCCTCTAACTCTCACAACCGCCTGGTGCACCGTACTGCCATCGGTGTGACGAACGGCCAGTACCACATGCCCTGCCAGTAGATTTATGCACATGTAAGTATTTTACTCCGATCCTTCAGCTCGCAGGACCAAACCCGTCCTGAAAACCCTCAAACCCAACCCGGGTGAGAACGCACATTAGTGCCTTTATACCAACTCCCTCAAACCCTACACGGGTGAGCATATATCATGGATCTCTTCAACCCTACACGGGTGAGAAGGTACAACAAATGTCTTAACCTATTAGATTACTCTTGTCTACGGGTTATTATACTTAGAGATTTAAGGTTAATCCCAGGACTGCCCCCGGTATTCCCTGTGAAGGGCTCTCAAGGGGCACTAGGAACTGTGTTGGGATTACGCCCAGCGTTCCCTTTTGCAAGGTACTTATTAATATTATTGGTTGATTTCCTTTACCCATTACCTTCTCATATTGCGATAGGCTAATCCTAAGGTAGTTTAGACCTTTCACTCTCGCGGGCACGACGATCTTTCGTCGAACTCGCTTACCTTCTAACACACATCCACACGAATCCCATCACTCCTTAGAACTTTCTAGGTGACTCATCCACTTTTATTCAAACGATTCAACACGACTAACTCCACCCTATTCCAACTCTTATCCTAATACAACTTTTTCCCAAATTACTATTTGCAGACCGACCTATACTAAGTGATGTTCATGATAGGATGTCCTTCGAGTTTTCATCTGAATGACCTAGGATTATTACTGGAGTCCTATCATGACATAAATGATTTAATTCCCGAATATTGTATTTTCCTCAATTAATCTTCTATTTAAATAATTTATTACAAGAGCCAATTATAGTCAAGTTGATCATGAAGTATACATTTTAGACATGATTAATATTTCATAAATTCATCATAATATTTCATATGTCTAATAAGTGACAATTTCCAAATTTGACATTTTCTACAAACATTTAAGCGGCCTAAAATTATTTTAGCACTAAATTCCAATATTCCAAGATTTGTAAATCAACTACTTGATATTTTCATCCAAATAATTTGAGAAAAATATATTACACTACTACAGTCCTAAAATTATCACTGTCAAAACTTTCATGATTTTTCACAGAATATTTAATTCTAAATAAATTCAATACAAAAATCTACAAATGACATAATTGTGAATCAAGTACTATGAATATACTTCAAAAATTCCTAATTAAATCTCTAACAGTAGATATCATCCTAAAATCATCAATGACCAAAATTCACATTTTTACAAGTTAACTTATTCTTTAAATAACTTTATTTATCAGATATGGCCTTTACAACATTTATGAAGGAAGTAATATATAAAATCCTTTAAAAATTGTAATAAAATTCCGAGACCTCTATTTAGATCAAAACCTCTACTGGCCAAGTTCTACTAGATTCCAATTAAACTAAATGATCAAATTAAATCAAATACTGAATTGGACACTATGATAATTAACAAAGGAACTAGCATGAATATAATCCATAAAATTCCACTAAAAATATCTAGGGGTTCAACTCACCCTAATATTCATTCTACCCCATTTTCACAGTTTTTAGATGAGGTTAAGTTACCCTTTTGACCTATTAGTGCTTCTACCCTAAAACTAGGGTTTGACTTTGGAGTTACTTAACTACTTCAAAATTCCCTAATATTTCAACCAGAGTCTTAAATATATCTAAACTAACTCTCTACTGATTTACAAGGCCATATAAGGGCATTTGCCCCTATGTCCTTCACAACCCCCTAAAGGTCCATCCTTAGGGTGTGAACTTGGGTCCAAGGGTAAGTCAACCCTAATTCATCTATTTTCCCCAAAGAGGGGAGGGTACTTAAAGTAATACTAAGTCAGTGGTCTAAAAAGGGTTGTGCCTTCAATATTTTATTTTTTCTTCTTTTGGCTATAAGCACATCAAGTCCTTTACAAGCCAACACATGCAAGGGTTTTCCCTAACTTGCTGTGATTCATGTGGGCTAAGCATTTAACCATGCCATAATAATGTCCGCATGGACATGCCACCAAAAATTGGGGCCTTTTGGAGTTGAACTACTCCAAGAATCACCTAAACAAGTCTAGCGGTAATTTGGTAATTCCACCCTAATTTTAATTCCAATTGAAAGATATAGTACCTAAACACCTAGAGGGGGGGGGTGAATAGGTGACCAAATTCATTTTGACTTTTATGGCAGCAATCAGTTAATATCACAGACTTATATCTAATTTATCATAGCACATATGCAGCAATCACAGCAATTTACAAACACACAGCAGACACAGAGTTTTATAGTGGTTCCCCAAACTTTGGGTACATCCACTTTCCCCATTCGCCTATCTAGCAGGGTACTAGATTCGGCCAAACTCCTTCACTATCTCAGAACCCAAACTGGTTCCTACACCTCAGGCCCAAGGCCCTACAACTCAGCTTTTCCACAAAGCCTACACTCAGCCACAAAGGCCTACACTCAGCCACCAAGGCCTACACTCAGCCACAAAAGGCCTACACTCAGAGATTCCAATCTCCTACACTCAGGCTCCCAAAGCCCTACACTCAGCCTTTATAATTGCAGGCTTACAAAACTCAGATCCAAAGGATCCTATAAGATAAAAATGATTATACAATTGTTAACTCAGCAACCCAAAGACAAGAGAGGGGAGTTATGAGTTTCTTGATGAGTTCTTGGAAGAACTCAGCTGGAATCAATCTGACTTAGCTTTCTTCAAAGCTTCTTGAAAGTAGAACTCAATAAGACTGACTCCTTCTGCAGTTGATCCTTGATCTCTGCTTCTTAAGATCCAGAATAAATCTGAACCCTTCTTCTCAGCCTAGTTCCAATGGCTGATTTCTTGGATGGAGCTCTCTCTCTCCAACTTCTTAGATCTGCACTTTAATCTTCAAGGAATAGCTAGATCTTCTTTGTTGAATACTTGATTAATAATTTGAACTTTGACAACTTCAACAACCCTTTTTTTATCAATCTCTTCTATAGACAGTATAAGCCTATTTATAGGCCTTCTTCATGGTAACCGGCTGGTCCGGTCCATAACTTAATTCTGACAACTCTGACAGGTGCTGTAGACTGGCTGGAATGACAGCTGTCAATTCATCCAGTCAGTTCTTGAAAATGCTGCAACTGTCTTTAAGTGTCGAGACTTTCTGTCTTTAAGTGTCGACACTTATAGACCAAGTATCGACACATGTTGTCTAAGTGTCGACACTAGTCTACAAGGTGTCGACACAACTCCTTGTGTTGTTGATTCTTTATCTCGACACTGCTTCTTCTTCATGTGTCGACACTGAAATTGAGTGTCAACACAAGTACTTGTTCTTCAGAATTTTGCTGAATTCTTCTAAGTGTCGACACAACACCTTTGTGTCGACACATCTTCATGTGTTGTATCTGTCAAGTGTCGACACTGCTTCTTGGTGTCGACACATGTCTTTATTGTTGATACTTGTTGAGTGTCGACACATTATTTTGGGTGTCGACACTTACATCTTCAGTCGAGACTCTGGCTGAGTGTCGACACATTCCCTTAGTGTCGACACTTGTACTTAGAATATTCTTGAACTTTGCTGTTCTTTGCTAAGTGTCGACACAGCTCCTTGTGTCGACACTTTCTTCAAGTGTTGAGTCTTCAGCTAAGTGTCGACACATTGTTCTGGGTGTCGACACTTACTTCCAGTGTTGACTCTTCTGCTAAGTGTCGACACATTGTTCTGAGTGTCGATACTTGTACTTAGTCTCTGCTGACTTTTGCTGAGTGTCGACACAGCTCCAAGTGTCGACACTTTCTGATGTAGACACAGCTTCACTGGGTGTCGACACAACTATTAAGTGTCGACACAGCTTTACTGGCTTTTCTTCATTGAGTGTCGACATAGCTCCTTGTGTCGACACTTTCTATCTGGTGTCGACTCAGCATCCCTGGTGTCGACACAATGACTCCAAGTGTCGACACTGCTTGTCTGGGTATCGACACAAGTCTTCTTAAGTGTCGACAATTTCCCTCTGGGTGTCGACACATGTACTTAGAAACTTTTTTGCTTCAGTCCTGCAAATACTTAACCTGCACAAGTAACTCAAAATACATCAAATACATTTTGATGTATATCATTGAGTTGGGTGAGGCTTCTTCAAATCAGGTACATTTAAACCAATGTACCCAACAATCTCCCCCTATTTGGAGAAGTCATAACCCTTAGTCAATGATATACACCATTCATAATAAAATTACAAAATGATGTAAAGCAGGATTATATACAGCAGGGTAAACATAAACATGTATTAATCACACATGTATACAAATATATCATCACAGAACAAATATGAAATAGACATAGACATCATCACAGAACAAATATGAAATAGATTTAACATATAACACATTGTTCTAATATCTGTCATATTCATTTTCAGAAGTTCACAAAATGTTTTACATCAAAATGATTACAAAGTAAACTTCAAGAAAATTCTAATTCTATTTCAGTTCTGGCTCCTTAATCACTATTCCTTTGCCAACTTGAACTTTAGCTTGAACAGGAGTATCAGCAACTTCAGCATCAGCAGGCTTCTTGCCTTTCAAGTCTTTCTTCTTAAGCTCTTCTGCTTTGATCTTTTGTCTTTCAAAGTAATGGTATGGCTTTGGAAAGTACTTGCTAGGCTCCTGAGCAGTAGGAGGAAGCTTTCCCATCTTGGCCTTCCTTCTATATTGGACTATTGCCTCCTGTCTAGTTTCATGTTTTCTCCATTCAGCCTCAGAGAACCACTTGTTCCTGTCTTGAACGTTATCTTTGGCAGCTTTCCAGGCAGTCAATATAATGTTTCTAGAGGTAGGGCTCCACTGCTCATAGTCTGGTCTCTGTTCAGCTTGTTCCCTAAACCTCTTCTTTAACAATCTAGTCTCTTCTTCTTTCTGCAGTGCCTCTTGCATGGCTTCAGAAATAGGTTGAACAACTTTTTCAATAATAACATTTTCCTTTCCCCCAGGTGGGTTATACATAGACTGTACATCAGCATGTATCATGTCAAAATCTGGAGGAGGGTAGATGACTTGAGCCACTTCAGCTTGCTCCCCTCCTAGATAGGCAGGATGAATTCCAGATTCTGCCACATTATCATCATCACAAAGAGGAGGATAACCCAGGGTAGCTCTGATAGAATTTGATATCCATTTGTCATGATCAGAGCTGGCCTTGACTAAAACCCTCTCCCCCTTTATGACTTCTCGTTCTATATGATCTATCACATCATCTTTTTGAAATCTCGCCTGATTATCCAAGTAATTAACTCCATCTTTGAAGAAAGGTTTTAACCTTTGGAGTTTGTCAGTTATATTCTTTTGAGATTCTTGAATGGCAGTTTTAAGAGCAGTGATTTCTTCTAGGAATACTTTGTCAAAATCTGCCTTTGCTATAGCTGGAGTCTGCCCTGCAGCTAGATTCTTCAGTTTTGTGACTATTGCATTGTGAGATGCAGTAAGGTTGTCATTCATTCTTATCTGATTTTCAAGAACATAACCTTTCTTCACAGCTATGTCATCCACCTGTGCTTTTATCTTCTCCTGGTGTGTTGCCAAGTACACCACTGCATTGCCACCCTTGTGAAAGCAGTCAGTCATTTCTTTCTTGTTAAGATTCATTTCAAATCTTATGAACTTTATATCCTGGGCCAGATCAAACTGCAAAGATTTCTGCCCTTCATCCACATATTTCTCAATTGTTTTCCTGTGTTCATCCAGTTTAATCTACATAGCAACCATCAGTGCACTATAATCAACTGATGGTGCTTACTGAACTATAGGCTGAGGTGCTATAGTTTGGAGAGCCTTCTTGTAACTCTGACTTCTTCTCTTGAATACATAAAGTTTCTACTTCTTAGCCCTGGTAGCCTCCTCATCTTCATATGCTGAGGAGCTAGCAATTTCAACCCTCTCCTTAGGGCTTGGGGGCTTCTCAATCTGTACATCTTTTGCCTTTTCAGTTGCTTGCCTTGCAGGCTCTTCAACAAATAAGTCTTGCTCCCACTCAATTGGAGCATTCTCCTTCTCAGCAGCATCAGTGTCCTTTCCAAAGTCTTCTTGATCTAGATTTAAGAAAAGATCTTCCATGGTATATTCTTTTGGAGACTGAGCAGGAGAAATTCTTGGCTCTTCAACTACTGAATCAGGAACTATTGGAGCTGCAACAGATTTGTCTTCCAAGACAGCATCTGGGACTTGGTTATCTAGCTGAGTTTGCTGATGAACATCAGACAAATCAGTATCTTCCATAGGAAATTCTAAAGTATTGAGTTCAGTAATTACCTCTATGATAATGCTGGTTGCTTGTTCACTTTCCAGTGTAGTGGGTTCATCTACAACTGGAAGCTCCCCCTAGCTTTGATCCTTGTGTATGGGGCTAGCTTGAGGTAGCTCCCCCTGGATCTCAACATTATTTTGATGTGCTGGAGACTTCACAGCAGGCTCTTCCTCAATCTCATCTGGTGTGAAGATAACTTGTTCTTCACTGTCTGAACTGCTAGTGGAAACCTGTGCCACTGGAGCAATTTTTCTCTTCTTCTTGGGGGGTGATACTTTCTCAGGAACTTTCTTCTCAGGGGTTGGCATCTCTTTAGACAACACTCTGTCCCATCTGGAGAATATTCTCAGATCCATTTTCCTCATATGATTTATTTTGCATCCAGCAGCTGTACTCATAACTTCAGGTATTACACCAGCAAGGTAAAGACTTAAAATCCTGCCCAGGTTGGGCTTCTTCAAGCTTTCTTTAATCTTCTCAAAAACTACCATAGACCAGTCAGTTTTTAGAGTGAAGATTATCCTTGTCATTATACTAAACATATGGGCAGACACTCTGTCATGCCCTCCTGGCTTGCTGAGTATGACTTTGCCAACAATCTCTGAGAGGAATTTCCCTTGATTATTCATGCCTTTTCTCAGAAACACTGATCCAAGCTTCATCTTAGGATCCAGTCCACACCAGGTTAGAGCTTCCCTGTTCTTTGTAGCTGTAACCTCATCTTCCTCTTTAATTCTTGGTAGTTGTAGAATCTTCCTCAGACTTTTAGGTGACACTTTCACCTTCTCACCATGAACCCTGGATTTGATTTTGAATCCAGTTTCGTCTATGTTAGCTCCACTGAGAAATTCTAGTACCTCTTTCTTCCAGATTTTTGTGGGTTCAGAAACAAGATATTCTAATCCTGAATCGACTACTAGGGTTACGACAGCCTTAATTTCTTGATCGGCATCCTCAAAAGCACCGCGCACCAGCTCGTATCCTTCGTTGACGTTCTCCTCAAGCTTTGGCGCCATTAGGGTTTGTAGAATTTGTCTTGAGAGAAGAGAGATGTCGACATAGAAGTTTGGTCTCGAAACTTTGAAAGCGTGTCGACAAACAAAGACAAAACCCTATTTATACCTTTCTAATTTTGAAGATGAAAAGGCGGGCAGCCAACTTAAATTGTGTCGACACTGGCATTAAGTGTCGACACTGACTTATAATGTCTCGACACATATGTGTCGACACAAGTTTAGTCAACAGATTATATGTGTCGACACTTGTTTATGTGTCGACACTACATAACTCGACACATAGTCGAGACTTTACTTAGAGAATTCTGAGTAAATACTAAGTGTCGACACCACATTGGATGTGTCGACACCTACATGTCATGTGTCGACACTATTATTCTGAAGTGTCGACACCAACTTCCTATATGTGTCGACACCTTTTCCCTGAAGTGTCGACACCTACTATCTGTGTCGACACAGAAATATCTATGTGTAGACACCTTTTTACTTAGCCAATTTCAATACTATAAACTTACTCTGAGTTTATCATTCCTAGTTCAATCTTAAACCTATTGAACTTAGCTTCTTCTAGGGGCTTAGTATACATATCAGCTAATTGTTCGTCTGTTTTAACATATTCAAGTAAAATATCTTCTCTTTCTACATGCTCCCTAAGAAAATGATATTTAATTTCAATATGTTTTGTTCTACTATGGGATACATGATTATTAGCTATTGAAATAGCACTAGTAGAATCACAAAAGAGTGGAGTTCTACTTACCTGAAATCTATAGTCCTCTAGCTGATGTTGTATCCAAAGAAGTTGAGCACAACAACTTCCTGCAGCCACATACTCTGATTCTGCAGTGGAGATAGCCACACTTGTTTGCTTTTTGCTACTCCATGAAATTAGTCTCCCACCTAGGAATTGACAGGTTCCAGTAGTGCTTTTTCTATCTTCTTTGCATCCTGCAAAATCTGCATCTGAATAACCTGTTAGATCAAAATCTCCATTCCTAGGGTACCAGAGGCCTAGATAAGGAGTGCCCTTTAGATATCTCAATATTCTCTTGACTGCTGTCAAATGAGACTCTTTAGGGCAGGCTTGATACCTAGCACATACACATGTAGCATACATTATATCTGGTCTACTTACAGTCAAGTATAATAGAGAGCCAACTATCCCTCTATACAAGGTTTCAACCACAGGTTTCCCTGCATCATCGTTGCTAAGAGACATACTTGACCCCATAGGAGTCTTCATGGTGCTGGATGAATCCATACCATACTTCCTTATGAGTTCTAGGGTGAACTTAGACTGACAAATGGATAAACCACTCTCAGTCTGTTTAACTTGGAGACCCAAGAAAAACTTCAGCTCTCCCATACTACTCATCTCAAATTGACCTTGCATTAGCTTTGCAAACTTTTTGCAAAGGCTACTTTCAGTAGACCCAAATATAATGTCATCTACATATATTTGGACTAGTATAACTTTGCCTCTAGATTCCCTAAGAAATAGAGTCTTATCTATTTTCCCCCTTGAGAACTTGTTCTCAATGAGGAAACTAGATAGGGTTTCATACCAAGCCCTAGGGGCTTGCTTTAACCTATATAAAGCTTTCCTAAGTCTATAGACATGATTAGGTAGAGTTGAATCAACAAAACCTGAGGGCTGTTCCACATATACTTCTTCTTTAAGATTACCATTTAGAAATGCTGACTTGACATCCATTTGGTAAACTTTGAATCCTTGATAGGTTGCATAGGCAAGAAACATCCTTATGGCTTCCAGTCTGGCTACTAGAGCAAAGGTTTGATCAAAGTCAATACCTTCTTCTTGTCTATATCCTTTAGTAACCAATCTTGCTTTATTCTTAATGATGACACCTTGTTCATCCATCTTATTCCTGTAGATCCACTTGGTTCCTATTATATTGTGGTCTTTAGGTTTAGGAACAAGTTCCCAGACCTTGCACCTCTTGAACTGATTAAGCTCTTCTTGTATTGCTTCAGTCCATTGTGGATCTAGTATGGCTTCTTCAAACTTCTTTGGTTCAACTTGAGATAGAAAACTGGAGTAGATTGCTGCATTCAGGTTTCTGCTCCTTGTTTGTACCCCTTGTCTTGGATCTTCAATAATCTGCTCTACTGGATGATCTCTAAGATGCCTGTTGGCTGGAGGCATCCTTACTTCTGGTTGAACCTCTTCAGCATCTCCATCATGTTGTACACCTTGAACTTCATCAGCAATTGGTACATGTAGTTCTCCCCCTGGACAACAGCCACTGTCTTCTACTTGCTGTCTTGCAGTAGGTACTTCTTCTATAGTAAGCTTGTCCATCTTCTTTGTTAAACCTGTGGGGCTGCATACACTACTAGACAACTCATTGTTAATAAGTTTAGTCTCATCAAAAACTACATGTACAGATTCTTCTACAACTTGTGTAGACAAGTTGTAGATTTTATAAGCCTTACTGTTATTGCTGTACCCAACAAAAATTCCCTCTTGGGACTTGGCAGCAAACTTAGTCAAGTAAGACTTTCCATTGTTAAGTATGAAGCATTTGCAACCAAAGATCCTGAAGTAGGATAGGTTTGGTTTCCTGCCTTTCACAACCTCATAGGGGTCTTGTTGAGGCCTTTTGTGATGGTATCCCTATTTGTAACATGGCATGCAGTGTTAACTGCTTCAGCCCAGAAATACTCTGGCAGTGATGTATCACTTAATAGGGTCCTACCAGCCTCTATCAAGGTCCTATTTTTCCTCTCAGCAATGCCATTTTGCTGAGGTGTTCTAGGTGAAGAAAACTCTTGAAATATCCCAAAGTCTTCACATAGTTTTGTCATGCTATCAGACTGAAATTCAGTACCATGGTCACTTCTAATCTTGACCACTGTACTGTTTAGTTCATTCTGAATTTGCTTGACAAAGATATAGAAGACACTAGGTGTTTCAGATTTCTGTCTTAAGAAGAACACCCTGAAAAACCTTGAGTAGTCATCTACAACTACAAAGGTATAGACCTTCCTACCTAAGCTGTGAACTGGCATTGGACCAAAGAGATCCATATGCAAGAGGTATAAACACCTCACAGCATCTTTGTTTTCTATTCTTCTAAAGGTGGATCTAGTCTGCTTGCCCTTTTGACAAGCTGAGCAAATACCATCTTTAACACACTTAACTTGAGGACCATTCCTCACCAACTCTTTGCTAAAGAGTTTGCCAATAGTCTTGTAGTTAAGATGGGCAAGCCTCTTGTGCCATTTGACACAATGAGAGACTGTCTCATCAGCTACAAGACACACTGGAGAACCATTGTTCTCAACCATAATGTCTAAGCAATAGACATTCCTCTTCCTATAACCTGTCAAAATGATCTATTGATCAGTTGACCTCATGATATGACAACCATTTTTAACAAATGAGATGTCATACCCTACATCACTTAATTGACTTATACTTATTAGGTTGTGTTTCAACCCTTTAACATAAGCCACTTGAGTAATGGTAACCAAGTTACTAGAAATGTTACCAAATCCTTTGATGATTCCTTTTTCAGAACCACCAAAGGTTACTTTTGGACCATCTTTGATTGAAATGTAGTCCCTTAGTAGTCCCCTAGTTCCAGTCATATGTCTGGAACATCCACTGTCCAAGTACCATGTTGGGGTATGGCCACTTGGACTCACCTGCAAAACAGATTAATGAACCTTAGAACCCAAAGAATTCTTGGGTCCTTGGTACTTGTTCGTTTGCAACCTGACAAAGCTACCTACTGGTTTTCCAATAGACAGTTTGCTACTCACTTTGACACTAGCATTGTGCCAACAATCCATTGCAAAATGGCCAACTTTGCCACAACACCAACATTCAAACTTATTGTACCTTTGCTTAGGTACTGTCTTTGCTGTCTTATCTACAGCTGACTTGTTGAATGTTGGGGCTTTGCCCTTGGACTTGTACTGAACAGTCCTTGCAGGTTTAATAAAACCCAATCCAGCTTTACCCTCGTGATGAACAAATTCATCAATTATGGGTAACACTAACTTAGGTTTGGAAAACCTAGAAACAAGCTCTCTCTCCTTCTGAAGATTGATCTCCAGACTCTTGATTTGATCATTCTTAAAGGTGATAGTCCCCATCTGAATCACTGTTATATGTTTCAGTCTGGCTATCTCATTAAGCTTTTGATCAAAAGACTTCTCAAACTCAGTTGCAGCAGCTTCAAGAATAGCAATTTCCTTTGCCTGACTTTTGGCTATGGACTTGCTCTTCTTGTAAGCTTGCAACAGTACTTTATATTCATCTATCAGCTGATGAATATCTGCTTCAGACTCAGATACACTCTCATCACTTGATGAAGATGAGTCTGATTCTGTACTGGCACAAGAAACTGAACTAGAAGTTGAACTTTGTACCTTACTGGATCCTGGCTGCTCCAGGATTTTATCACTTTCAGTCAATGCCATTAGTCCTTGGCACTGACAGTCTTCTTGTTCATAAATAGAATTCATAATCTGCATGACCTCTTCTTCTTCTTCTTCAGCAAACAGCCCTATGTATGCCTCAGCATCTGACTCAGTTTCTGAAGAAGAAATATCTGACAGAGTCTTCTCCTTTTTGGCAACAAAAGACTTCTCTTTCTTGCCTTTGAAATGAGTCTTCTTCCTGTCACCAGACTCCTTTCTCTTTTTTGGGCAATCTGCAACAACATGGCCTTGTCTGTTGCAGCAATAGCACACTATTTTTGAAACAGTTGCCTTGCTAGATTTAGTCCTCTTCCTGTCCTTCTTTAAAGCCTTTTTATTCTGATATAAGTCTTCTTTTCCCTGTGAAGTAGAAGGCCTTGACCTCCACTGTTTCTTCTTCAAGAACTTCTGAAAATGTCTTGTGAAGGCAGCAAAGTCTTCATCACTTTCACTACTTTCAGACTTTGTGCTGACAGACACATCTGACTCTGATTCAGCAACCTTTGGAGGTGGAGTTGGTGACTTACCTCTGTACTTTCTGGTGGCTTCTGTCTTGAAAGCTACTGTTCTTTCCTTATGTTCATTTCTTGTTGATTTCTCCTCCTCTTTCCTCACTGTCAACTGCATTTCATATGACAACAATTTGCCAAACAGTATAGGTGGAGGAATTTCTCCCAACTTAGCCATTTCTGTAATGGCACAGATCTTGGTGTCCCAATCTTTAGTTAGGGACCTTAGGAACTTGTCATTTAGTTCATAATTACTGAACTCTCTTCCATAAGACATGAGTTCTTTCACTATCCTGTAAAACTTCTTATAGCACTCAGTTATGCTATCACCCTTTCCTTGTATAAAACTTTCATACTCTTGATTTAGCAAGGATTTTCTGTCTTGCCTAACTTCTTCAGATCCTTCCATATACACAATAAGGGTATCCCACATCTCTTTGGCTGTCTTACAGTGTATAAGATTCTGAAAAGTTGCATCATCTATGGCACTCACTATAATGTTTTGAGCACTTTTGTCCATGGTGGCTAGGACAATCTCATCATTTGTCATTTCAGAGAAATCCTTTGGGGTTCTCTGATTTGCATCTAGAACTGATATCTTCATGGGCACATATGGCCCCTCTTTTACTGTGATGTAAATTCTAGGGTCTGAGGCTTCCATAAACAGCCTTACCCTTTCCTTCCAGATCCCAAATATCTCTTTCCTACATAGAGGTAATTTCATGGATCCCAATTCCTTGTGATTCTCAGAGGAACCCATGGTTCTTGATTTTCTTGAATCTGTAATTTGACTTAGACTGAATCTGCCAAACAGGATCTCCTCAGACTGTTAGTCCTTTTTGCGGAACCTCCCTCTGATACCACTTGAAAGATATAGTACCTAAACACCTAGAGGGGGGGGTGAATAGGTGACCAAATTCTTTTTGACTTTTATGGCAGTAATTAGTTAATATCACAGACTTATATATAATTTATCATAGCACATATACAGCAATCACAGTAATTTACAAACACACAGCAGACACAGAGTTTTATAGTGGTTCCCCAAGCTTTGGGTACATCCACTTTCCCCCTTCGCCTATCTAGCAGTGTACTAGATTCGGCCAAACTCCTTCACTATCTCAGAACCCAAACTGGTTCCTACACCTCAGGCCCAAGGCCCTACAACTCAGCTTTTTCCACAAAGCCTACACTCAGCCACAAAGGCCTACACTCAGCCACCAAGGCCTATACTCAGCCACAAAAGGCCTACACTCAGAGATTCCAATCTCCTACACTCAGGCTCCCAAAGCCCTACACTCAGCCTTTATAATTACAGGCTTACAAAACTCAGATCCAAAGGATCCTATAAGATAAAAATGATTATACAATTGTTAACTCAGCAACCCAAAGACAAGAGAGGGGAGTTGTGAGTTTCTTGATGAGTTCTTGGAAGAACTCAGCTGGAATCAATCTGACTTAGCTTTCTTCAAAGCTTCTTGAAAGTAAAACTCAATAAGACTGACTCCTTCTGCAGTTGATCCTTGATCTCTGCTTCTTAAGATCCAGAATAAATCTGAACCCTTCTTCTCAGCCTAGTTCCAATGGATGATTTCTTGGATGGAGCTCTCTCTCTCCAACTTCTTAGATCTGCACTTTAATCTTCAAGGAATGGCTAGATCTTCTTTGTTGAATACTTGATTAATAATTTGAACTTTGACAACTTCAACAACCCTTTTTTTATCAATCTCTTCTGTATACAGTATAAGCCTATTTATAGGCCTTCTTCATGGTAACCGGCTGGTCTGGTCCATAACTGAATTCTGACAACTCTGACAGGTGCTGTAGACCGGCTGGAATGGCAGCTGTCAAGTCATCCAGTCAGTTCTTGAAAATGCTGCAACTGTCTTTAAGTGTCGAGACTTTCTGTCTTTAAGTGTCGACACTTATAGACCAAGTGTCGACACATGTTGTCTAAGTGTCGACACTAGTCTATAAGGTGTCGACACAACTCCTTGTGTTGTTGATTCTTTATCTCGACACTGCTTCTTCTTTATGTGTCGACACTGAAATTGAGTGTCGACACAAGTACTTGTTCTTCAGAATTTTGCTGAATTCTTCTAAGTGTCGACACAACACCTTTGTGTCGACACATCTTCATGTGTTGTATCTGTCAAGTATCGACACTGCTTCTTGGTGTCGACACATGTCTTTATTGTTGATACTTGTTGAGTGTCGACACATTGTTTTGGGTGTCGACACTTACATCTTCAGTCGAGACTCTGGCTGAGTGTCGACACATTCCCTTAGTGTCGACACTTGTACTTAGAATATTCTTGAACTTTGTTGTTCTTTGCTAAGTGTCGACACAGCTCCTTGTGTCGACACTTTCTTCAAGTGTTGAGTCTTCAGCTAAGTGTCGACACATTGTTCTGGGTTTCGACACTTACTTCCAGTGTTGACTCTTCTGCTATGTGTCGACACATTGTTCTGAGTGTCGACACTTGTACTTAGTCTCTGCTGACTTTTGCTGAGTGTCGACACAGCTCCAAGTGTCGACACTTTCTGATGTAGACACAGCTTCACTGGGTGTCGACACAACTGTTAAGTGTCGACACAGCTTTACTGGCTTTTCTTCATTGAGTGTCGACACAGCTCCTTGTGTCGACACTTTCTGTCTGGTGTCGACTCAGCATCCCTGGTGTCGACACAATGACTCCAAGTGTCGACACTGCTTGTCTGGGTGTCGACACAAGTCTTCTTAAGTGTCGACACTTTCCCTCTGGGTGTCGACACATGTACTTAGAAACTTTTTTCTTCAGTCCTGCAAATACTTAACCTGCACAAGTAACTCAAAATACATCAAATACATTTTGATGTATATCATTGAGTTGGGTGAGGCTTCTTCAAATCAGGTACATTTAAACCAATGTAGCCAACACCAATTAATCCCATTTGTTTGGCAGGACCTAAATATGCCCTAAACCAGTTACTCCCCAAAATCTCAGGTCATTTGGGCCTCTGGATGGTCTTGGGCATCACTATCAAATTTCTGCATTTTGCTATTTGCAGCCCAAGGCCATTTAATTTTTAGATCTTGCATGTGAGATATCTCTACATGTAGAGGGTTAAATTGTCTAATTTTTTACCATGGGTCTAATATGCTCCTAAGGACAGGCCACCAAAAGCTGGGCCATTTTGGAGTTGATAAGCTTCACATATCAACAAACTTTAATTTATCATATTTGGACTAAAACTATATACTTATTTTCCCCAAAACTTCCCAGTTTGGGGTAGGGCCTAGATATACCTAATTCGGTCACATGCCCAAAATTTCAGCCCATTTGGACTTAGGGTTTGGGCAGGGCACCCATTTTAGTTTCTGACCTATACTAGGAATAGCCCTAGGAAAATGGCTCTATAGGGTAGTAGACGTAACCAACAATTATTTGTAACATATCAAATTAAAGGTGACTCCAAGACCTACAATTTTCATGTTGAGAACATTTTATGGAAAAGGCTGTAAGGTGCCCTAAATTTGCATTCAAAGGTTGGTTATAAAATGGCATAAATTGACACTATTCATGTAATTAATAATTCCTGGATTTAATATTTTTGCATGGCACAGATCTTAAAGCAATCCGACGGCAGCTATGCTTTCTTCTCCAAACACCTGGTTCCAGCCCGAGGTTTCACGGGGCTCTACCCAGCGGCTATCGGCGGCGCCTCCACCGGCAAACATCTCCTCCCCCCTCACGGTGGTGGGGGTAAGCATTGGCCGGCGGCTAGGGCGGCCGGAGGTGGCGGCGCCACCTCACCCGAAGCTTTAAAAACGCCATTAATGGCTAAAATGAAGAAACTGGGTTCGGGCTCATTCAAGCCCGAACCCTACCCTAATCATTCCTAAGATCTATGCATGAAGAGAGAGGTGAGGGAGGACCTTCCCGGCGGCCTTGCGACGTGAGGAGCGGCGGGGAACCATTGCGGCGGCGGCGGCGGCGATCCTTGGTTTTCACGCCTCTAGCTCGGGTTCAGCTCCAGGCTCGGCCTCTCTATCTCTCTCTGCTGCTCTCCTGGTCCTGAGGGTGATGAATTGAGGGGGAAAAAGTGGGGAGATGAAGTAACAAAAGGGGGTGATAATTCCTATGTGAGAGGGGGTGGGTTTGTCTTGTTTTTGTCACCAAGCATGCATGGGTGGGCCCCACTCCATTACAGCTCCTTCTCATGACTTCCAAGGGTCGGCCAGCCCATGTGGGGGCTGATGGCATGGGTCCAAGTGGCTTATTCCACTAAATACCCTTAAATATACCCATTTCTCTCTCCTAAATTATTCTTTAATTTTGAGATTCTCTCTCTCTCTCTCCTAGTCACTAAGTTGGCTGGTAAATCTCATATTGGCAGCCCACATGTTTATTTCATCCACCAAAATATGGTTAGCCCAAGTGAGTTGGGCTTGAGCTTGAGTTAGCCCATTTGGGCTAGCTTGACCCAAACCTAGGCTAGGGTTGACTTAGGTCAATTTGGTCTTTGAGGTTGGCCCAAATGGGTCCTTGGTGACCCATTGGCCTCCCCTGAGGCCTAGGTAGGGTTGTATTGGCACTTTAGAGGTCACATGACCCTTAAGTAGGGTACCTTGACTACTTTAGTGCTAGAGTTGACTTTGGTCAACTTAGCCTTTTTGGTTGGCCCCAATGGGTCCTTGGTGACCCGTTGGCCTCTCACTATGGTTATGAAGGTATGTGTGGGGTCCACTTGGCTAAGGGAACTTCAATTGGCCCTTGTGTAGGCCAGTTTGACCCAATGTAGGCTAGGTTGACCCATTTAGGGTTAGAGTTGACTTTGGTCAACTTAGCCTCTTGGGTGGACCCCAATGGGTCCTAGGTGACCCATTGACCTCACTCTAGGGTTAGGTGGGCTTGGGTGGGGTCCACTTGGCTTGGGGATGGTCAATTGACCCTAAGTAGGTTGGTTTGACCCATTTAGGGTTAGGGTTGACTTGGGTCAACTTAACCCTTTTGACTGCCCTCCATGGGTCCTTATTAATATAGTGGATCTTACCATGGTTTGATGAGAACATGGTGCGGTCTTGAAGTCTTGGTGAAGCCCCTTGGTTATCTTAAACAAAGGTTTAGGAATTTACTATTTGCAGACCATAGTGGTCTCACCCACATTCGTAGGTTTCCTTGGTCTTCTTGGGCTTCCTAGGGTTTGGTCATGACCTAGTCATGGCCAATAACCACACTTAGGGGTCTAGTTGGAAATGGGATGTTACATTCATACACCCAACCCAGGTCTTATGGTCACTCCTCTTCTACGCCTTCATCTTTTTCTAATTCCTCTCCGGTCCCACCTGTACCGAGGAGTAATGGAAAACGATGTTTGTGTTGTCGTAGCACCGACCACGTGTTGAAATATTGCACAGAATTTCAGCGCCAGTTGGAGGAGGATGATGAACCGGGTATCCGATTCATTCCATCCACCTCTCAATCGGCTGCCCCTTCTGATTCTGATGATATGTTCGCAGCACCACCTTGTCTATGGGGGACTGCTGCGCATATACCCATCAGACTTTCTACTGATCGGTGTGACGACATTATGGTACCGCCTCTCCCCATGCACTCTTCCCCTCTTGTTGATTCACCCCCGGAGGAACCTGCACATATTTTTTCTGATGCTGTTGTTCCTCCGCCTTCTTTGCAAGAATTATCTATCCCTATTTTTAGTGAGTCGGTTGATGATGTTCGGCCGGATTGTGATTCTGAGCCTGAGGATGTGCCCATGTTTGACGAGGATATTATTTCCATTAATGGACAGTATTACGTCTTGGAACATGTGGACGCACCGAGGTGTGTTGATGAGGAGATCCTCTTTGTTGAGGAAGTTTCCACTTCCTTGATGGATGAGGAGGTCCAAACCACCACCGAGGACCTCGAGCTCGTGGATTCCCCTCGCCATGACTCATATGACACCGTCGATGATCTATGTCGGGATCCTGCTGGGAGTGAGATCGGTACCACTCCCCTTATTTCTGATTCTTTTAGTTATTCATCTCCTTTATTTCTTGATCCCCCTTCTTTATCTAAGCCTGGGCTGGTTGAGTCTCTGCAGGACCTTCAGGAGGACTTGGTGCTTTCAGCTCGAGTCATTGATGGTAGCATCCTCTCTCGTGAGGAGGTTGATTCCTCCTCTGTTGAGAAGGCTCCATTGATTGCTTTCTCCTCCTGCCTTCTCCCTGTAGTGGACGAAACCTTACTAGATAAGGATTCATTTTGTGGTGAGAAGAGTGAGGATCAGTGCTCCTTCTCTTCTTACTTCTTATTTCCTCTACCTGTGTTGGGCAGGTATTACTATTTAGGTAGAGGGGTAACTGCTCTATCACCGTATCGGTACCCGTTACCGAAACGGATATTAGGCCAGTTACCTGTGCACTTTTTATTTCATAGGCCCATTAGCTAGAACTGTTTAGAATTTAATAAGTCGTGCTGGGATGAAAGTAACCCCCGTACTTATCTTTCATTTTCTGCATTTTATTTTTCTTGTCTATTTTAGTTTTAGCATTTCTTTTTGTACATTTTGTTTTGTTTTTGCGGAGCTCACCCCTGCAGGTATTCATAGCAAATTGCATTGGCAAGGTTCTGATTCTTCGTATGTCAGGCCTGCTTCAAGTTTACACGCGTCTTCTGGTATGCTCACTGGCTGAGCATTGGGTAACCTCTTCCCTTAGCTCCTTATGATTTTAGTTTCTATATCATCTGCAGTATTGCTTAGTTTAAGTCTGGGGGAGAGCTAGTTTTGTTACCTTTTGCACGTGCACATCTCATGTGCATACTAGAAGCCTTTATAGTTTTATTTTGATTAGTTCATTGCATCACACACCACTGTACCCACATGAGCGCGTGCTTAGCTTTTTGCATGCTGCGAGTTAAACTCATTTCTTCGTTAGATTTGGAAAAATTATGGTGCTGACATAGGATTATGAGATGGAGTAAAATGTTGACCTTGTTGTGCTCCTAGTCAACTGCTCTCGTCTCGTGTAGAAATTGGAGTAGATTTAATTTTTCTGTATGCTTTTAATTTTATATTTTTCTAATTGCGTAAATACTTTTTATTCTACTCAAAAGTTGGTGAATCCGGTGTGAATCCGACGGTAGCTTAGGGATGTGTGTAGACGGCCGTTAGGTTCGTATTGCTCGAGTCGGGAGGATGGATAGTCTTTCTCGTTGGCTAAGAACATGCCCCAAGCTATTCTTGAAGCATGGGTATAGGTTAGTCATGCATGAGCGTGATGTAGGCCATCATTTTGGCCCGGTTGTGCTTTGTACCGTTCCTGACGTCTAATCCTCACAAGCCCTGTTGTGCCTACCCCTCCTTTTGATTCAGCTCCACCATGATTTCACCAAAGCCTCATAGCCGATCCTAGTCGCACACCCAAGTTGACTTTTAGTGTTTACATTTTAATGTTGGGGTGTGATGTGGTGATTTTACTTGTCATTATGTGGATGTGCTCCAATGTTATATTTGCTGAAATTGCAAAAATAAAAAGATGATTTGAATAAAGAAAAAAAAAGAAGAAAAATATTTGTAAAGAAAAAAGAAAGTGAAAAGAAAAAGTTTAAATTGAATATCTTTTTGGGAAATGTGATTATATTTGGAGTAGGCGGTGCACACACCCATTTGTTAAAAGCTAAGTTTGGGGGTGTGGTGTACCCGCGTGTATTTTGCTTAGTAGAGGGATTCCTTTCATACTAGCTCATTTGGGTTAGGTGCTTAGCCTTCATGTTTATCCGTGTTTACCTCACCGAAACCCAATCCCCATCTCTTCACCTAAAGTCCTACTGATTCGTGTGTGAACCAAACCAGTGCCGTGGAGAGAATGCGAAAGGGCAAGCATATGGTCACCGACATTGGTGGATTCCTTTGGAGGTTATCCGGAGCCCCGATCTTTGGCAATGCTCGCCTAGCGATTAGTCTACTTTCTCCCTACGCATGACCGGATGATTCACCGTGATTCCATTTTTGAGTAATAATAAAATTTTGATACACATTGTGAAAAGTATAAACTATTTTGTATACTTAGAAATTTCTTCTATTATATTTTTACGCGCGCGAGCATGCGACTTCGCATGATACTTCGTATCGCAATTTCTTTGTTAACTAGTATTTTTCCCTATATGCTTAGATTTTGTTTGCTCGGGACGCGCAAATATTTAAGTCTGGGGGTGTGATGAGTCCACTTTTTATACCTATTTTCGGACTCATCTGGGCTAGTTTTCACACAGTTGCATTTCACTTTTAGTTCTTTATCGTTCCTATTTCATCTAATCTTTATTTCCATAGGAAGTGCACATTTATGCCCGTGGTTGTGTATTTTGTTATTTTTATAATTTGTACTCCATTTTGTGATTGTTTGGAATGTCTGCACAGATTAGTGATTTGTTTTTCCTATCGGTACAGGGGTCGTGTGCGTGTTCCGGGATGGTTGTGAAACGGGAATACTGTGCACGATCATGGGACATAATGCGCACGACCACTGGTCGTGTGCCCCGGATCGTGCGCACTACTCTACGTTTTCCAGAATTAGCCTGGGGTAAACGCACGACCACTGGACATAATGCACACGACCACCGGTCGTGCGCCACTGATCGTGTGCATTGATTCCTCATTTCTGGAGTCCTGTTTGGGTAATCGCACGATCATTGGACTTAGTGCTCACGACCACTGGTCATGTGCCACTATTCGTACGCGTTATCCCAGTTCTTCTTCCTGATATTCCATGTCAGTGCGCACGAGCACAGGACATAGTGCGCACGACCACTGGTCGTGCGCCTGTGATCGTGCGCATTGTTCATTTCTGCTTTTATATAAATAGTGCAGGTCTCGCCCTAATTCTGAGAGGATCCGGAGCTCGACATTTCTCCGTCGTTTTCCGCCTTCTCCGCCGTTCCCCTTCATCTTCCACCCTAGGGAGGTGCTCTGGGCAAGCTTTCACCGCCAAATCCAAGCCGGAGCTTCCTCTCGGCCTCCTCCATCATCTCTTGGGTTCATTTCAAGCTTCAACGCCAGAGCCATCAAGAAAAGGGAAGCTTGCAACTTTCATCCGCTATCGTGAGACGAAGAAGACGGGCCATTAGAAGGTGGTGACAGCCCTTCTCTACCCCGGATGTAGTTGAGGACCGAGCTTGGACGCGGATTGACAACACGACGATTCCAACCATGAATCCTCAGCAAGACTTCGGATTCGGTCGATCTCTTGCCTTTTTCTTCCTTTATTGTTGTATATGTGTGTTAAAACTTCATTTATATTGATGTTGTTGCACTTTAGATGTAAACTTTATTAGATTCATGTCTATGTGATTCTGTATTATTTTACGATTTAGTTGCTTGAGGTGCGCCATATTCCATCCACCACCGTCCACCCTTGCCGCACTAGCAATTGCTAGTGGCGTGTGTTGCGAAGAGGTGCTCACGACCCTCATTCCGCTGTTCTAACCACCTCATCTGCTAGCCTTCTCGTCCATCCGCCTAGTGATTCGGTGCATAGCGGCCCGACTAGTCTTCCATCCCGCCTGGCGAAGCATTGCATAGCGGCGTTGCATAGGAGTAGTTGATAGTGTTTTATTTTCTATTTCCGCAACCATCAAAACCCCCCTTAGTTATCTCCGACCTGAGGACTTCAATCTCAAGTCCTCCTCGAAATTAACTCCACCTTACTGTGTTCCTTGTGAGATCGATACTTGGGAAAACCCCCATTTTATATTACTTGTGTGACCGGTTCACTGCCGTGATCTTAAGCTTTAATGCCCTAATCTTTTATGACATAATTCATTTTGATTACTAGTGATATTGAGTAAACAAACATCAGTCTTGATAGAAATAAAATCTACTAGATATATGTTACCTTGTCTAATTCCAATTAAAACAGTTTGGTTTTCACTATTAATAATAGAACAGGAGGTAGAGTTAAAGTGTACCTGATAACCTTCATCACATAATTGACTTATGGATATTAGGTTATGTTTTAGTCCTACATATGTTACTTTCTTGAAGGTAACTGATCCAATCTTGACTGCTCCATATCCTTCTGACTGGCCACTCTTTGAATCACCAAAGATCACCTTTGGTCCTAGCTTGGGCTTGTAATTGGATAGATTGCCCTTGCTGTCTGTCATGTGCTTCGAGCAACCACTGTCCAAGTACTAGGTCTGACTCACCCTTGGACAGCTCTTCACCTGTACCTGTAATGAAAAACAAAGCTTAATTGTTCTTGACCCAGGTTACCTTGGGTCCTTTATTTGGTTGAAAAGAGAAACTGGATATAACTGATATGGAAGGTTGAGATTTATAACTTGAGGGGTGATATCTCCTAGGTGTAATAACCCAATCAGCTACTGGATTGAATGACTTATTAGCTGGTTTAAAATTTCTGTTAGAGAAATGATTTCTGTTTGGTCCTTCTGGGTTCGACGAATTGTTGTAAGTTCGTCGACCAGAGTTCGACGAATAGGGATGAGATCGTCGATCTCTGCTCAGAGAATGACAGTAGTCATTTTATGTGCCCCAAGTTCGTCGACCTCTACTCGATGAACCATACACAGTTCGTCGATCGCAGTTAGACGAATTATTATAGCTAAAGTTTGCGTTCAGCGTTCGTTGACCTGGGTTCGACGAACTGGCCACATTTCGTCGATCTGAGTTCGACGAATGCTGCTAAACTTTGTTTTTATTAACTGTTTTTTGGTTTATGTTTCTCTTGTCTATAGGTTTTGAATTATTTTCAGATAATGGTTTGTTTATAATCTTTTCCTTTCTCTTGGCAGAAATAAATTTAATAGGGGTTGTAAGGATATTTTACTTAATTATGGGGGACAAACTTGATGATGCACCCAAGTCCATCTTGCCATTTAATCTGGCATTCACTGTGCTTGTAATGTCCATCAGCTTGAGACTTCTCCCATTGAGAGATTGCTCAAGTTATTTGGCCTCACATAATTCAGATTTTAATTTAATTATTTGTTCATTAGCTAACGTTAGTTGATCTTGTAGTTTAATGTTTTCTGAGTTAACAGATTCAAGGCTTTCTAGTCTTTCTCTAAGAGTTTTTATTTCTTTTTTTGAGCTAATTAAATCTAAACACATGGCTTTAAATTCAGTTTTAAATAAATCAGAATTAAAGTCAAAGCCAGAAAGAACCTGATCTACCTCTGAGTTTGAGGCTGCTTCATCTTCAGATTCTCCTTCTGATCCAGAATTGCTCCTTGAGGCATCAATTGCCATTAGGCAAACCTCCTTGGATCTTGCTTCTTTCTCTTCTTCACTTGAGCTAGAAGAGGATGATTCTTCCTCTGTATCACTCCATGTTTCAGCAACAAGGCCCTTGTCTTTCTTTTTGTATTTGCTGGAAGAGGGTCTGCTGCTGTGTCTTCTCCTGGAGTCCTTTTCTCTGTTCTTGTCCTTCTTCTGGTTTTCTGGACATTCTGAGATGTAGTGTTCAGGCTTTCTGCACCCAAAGCACACAACCTCCTTGGTTGGTGTCTTGTCATACTTGGGCTTATCATCCTGTCTGGATGATTTCCTTCTGAGATACTTTCTAGCCATCTTGTAGAATCTTTTTGCAAAGAGGCTCATGAGCTCTTCATTGGTAGTTGATGTCTCACTTTCCTTAGATGCTTTAAAGGCTATGATGTGCTCCTTTCTCACTGAAGTTGTTGCCTTCTATTCTGCTGCTTCTCTTGATTTGATCAGCTGCTCATAGGATTTTAATTTGCCTAGTAGACATTCAGTTGATAACTCATT
This sequence comes from Platanthera guangdongensis, assembly GCA_039583875.1. Lineage (NCBI taxonomy): Eukaryota > Viridiplantae > Streptophyta > Magnoliopsida > Asparagales > Orchidaceae > Platanthera > Platanthera guangdongensis. Next base: position 51,688,349 of record CM077161.1, read on the forward strand.
TAGGCTTCTGGATTCTTTGATTGGCCAGATTCTGGAGTCCCAAGAGCTAGGGAAGCACATCAATATCTTGTCATTCACTTCTGTCAGGGTGATGTCCTTATCTAAGGTTTTGAGCTCATTGATGATTGAGCCCAACCTATTATACATATCAGCCACTGATTTTGTCTCATCCTTTTTGAAGTTCTCATACAGGGAAATGAGATTGGATCTCCTTTCTTTTCTTTCATCTGCTGAGCCAGCTACCATTTGGTTGAGAGAATCTTAAATGGCCTTGGCTGAGGTGAACTCAGCCATCTTTTGAAATATGTCATCTGACATAGTTTGAGCCAAGATGTTCATTGCCTTAGCATCTGCCATTTTGGCTTTCTTGTAAGCTTCATTGTTCTCTAGAGGAGGTACTGCAGTCATGTTAGTAGAGGTGCTGGTAAAAGCTGTAGGTGCTGGAGGTACACCTGTCAAGATAACAGAAAAAATATCCTCATCAATAGAATTCATGTATAACCTGATTCTTGCCTTCCAGATGGCAAACTTGTTAAAATTGCACATTGGAGGTCTGATGCTTGCATAATCTTTGTTTTGAGCCATTTCTGTGAAGAATTAAATCTAATAACAAAAACAAACAATCAGATCTAACGAGAGGGATCTTTGTGGTTCAGGTGTTAGCCTGTATAACCAATTAAGGTGTGGTATATTAAGCAACCTCGCTTTGATACGAATTGAAAGTGCAGGTTAGATCTGAAATACTCTAGAGGGGAGGTGAATAGAGTATTGTGCTCACTACAAAATGTTTTTCAACTTTTGTTGTATTCCTAAGTGAATAAGTCATCAAATAAAAATAAATAAGCACAGCAAACTATCTAATCACAGAGCACAGCCAAAATAAAAATAAAGGGCAACCAGACGACACAAGAAATTTTATAGTGGTTCCCCAACCTGGGTACATCCACTCTTCTACCACCCTGGTAGGAATCCACTCAGGTTTTTGATCAGGTGCCTGACACCAATGAGCTTTTGTTCAGGTGCTCAAAAACCAAAACATCAAGTCTTTTGGTAGGAGACTTGCAACCAGGAATAATTTTGAAGGGAATTAAAACCCTGTATAAGAGTTGGAAAAGAGGTGATGGTGTCTTCTCTTTCTCAATGACAACTGAGAAGACTGTGGATTGATGTTAGCAAATTTGCTCCCCCTGAGATCCTGAATGTATCAGGAAAACTGGAGCACTGCTTCAGGGTGATAGGTCTTCAAAGACCTAGAGTTCCTGGACCAGAGATTGCTTCAGGAACTTCTTTGACAGATAGAGTTTTATTATCCTTTTGAAGTTTTCCTGTAGAGTTGAAGGAAGAAGACTCTTGATAGTATTTGAATGTTCTTCTTCTTCTTGAAGATGTTCTCTGGCCTGGGCTGATTGCAGTAGAACTTTAGATTTCTGTATGATTGTTCTTCTGTGCAATCTATCTGTGTGTCTGACTGTCTTTATGCAAGATTTCTTTTCCTTCTCTGTGTGTCTATCTCCGACTGAAGAATCCTTTCGAAATTCGAATCCTTAGGCATTAATTACAGTCGGTCTGGGAAGGAAGCAGCAATCAATGATTTCCCTAACTGTCCCATGGAAAAATGACATGAAATAATCCAAGATTAATGCGTATTCTAACGGTAACATTCCGAGAAGATCTGGCATTAATTGTTCAGGAATCATCGCCAAGGAATGGGACGGGAAACCTGAAGAAGACCTAGTCTGAAATCGTCGAATGAAGAACACCAATCGTCGAGCTGAGTTCACAGTTCGTCGAGCTGAGCTTGAGTTCGTCGACCAGACAATAACACTTAGTCTTCTAGGAAAACCTGTCAATTCTGCTTCAACATTCGTCGAACAGACAATCTACATTCGTCGAGCTGAGAACCAAATTCGTCGAGCTGAGAAGTTGAGAACTTGAGGTCCAAGTTCGTCGAGCTCAGAATCTAGTTCGTCGATCGAAGCTTGAAGCTGGACTTAGAAAAATTCTGAAGTTGTCCTGACTTTAGCTTGATGAAGAATCTCAGTCTTCGTCGAACAGAGAACAGAGTTCTTCGAGCTCAGCACTGAGAATTGTCTCACGATCGTCGAGCGCCGAACACCTTTCATCGAGCTGAGTTCGACGAACGTCGAACTCATTTGACTTAGTCTTGAAAACTTCTAATTCTGGACTCTCTGATGGTCTTGTTGATAGCTGGTCCATCTGATGTTGAACCTAAGGACTTGACTTAGACTCTAGGACACAAATTTGACCCTAGCTATACAGGTTGGGTCACATCCTAGTCTAGTGAACCTAGCCCAAATCAACTAGGGATCCAACACTTTCACTACAAGTTATCGTGATATCATTTATGACGAAGATCCAACTTATGTATAGTAATTAACCAACTTACAAGATTATGATGTGATGAAGAGATCATCATCTTGTTTCTTCCAGATTCATGACTTATTACACCTCTATATAAATAGTAATACATGATTTATAGAGTGTTCACCTTTCAAGCTTACATTAAGCGATCAGTATTGATATTGATGTTGATACAGATGACTCCCAATCGCTTTTCACATATAATCTAAATCATAAATTTTTAAGCGTATCTTTTCAGAAATGGTGAGGTCTGACACAAATCATTTCCATCATAACGAGAATCTTATAAACACTCATTACTTCTCGTGTAATTCACCGTATTTACCTTAGCAAACAAAAATTGGTCTCTTCATAGTCATGAATTTCCTAAAATGATCATGATGTTATCAATGTATGTGTTCCAGTTCTCGATGTTGTCATAATCAAGGGATCATACCTATGTGTATGTTTTAACTAATCATCCACCTCATTTGAATTTTTTGTTGAGTCGTTACATTTTTTTTATGTCATGCCATAAGAGATTAATCTTATCTGTCATGATGTTACCTCATTTCAATTCTTAAGTTCCAATATAATGGCTTTTGCTTAATTGAGTCATTCAAGGTTATAGTTCACCATTATGATCAAGTGACTGGTTATATCATGTACGCGTGAATAGTAATGATATTTCATCATTGTGTTTAATTCTCCAAATCTCAGCCCCTTTTAGGATCAAACAAGGTATTACCAAATCATACATAACCATAACAAACTTAATCATTATATTCTTAAACGCAAGACGTTATCCTATCAAGATTTCTAATTATAACTTAACTACCTCCCAAGGTATAAGGGTGTGTAAACCATTTAAATTTGGAAAGGATTGATTCTTTGAGAGAATACACCACCTGTAAATCATCATCGAACACTTTTGTTTTGATTTTTATGATCATCAGAGTCACATCCAAAGGATCGTACCTATAATATATGTCTTCCAATTTTGATTTTTCACTTGACTTTAAGTTTCTCTGGGATTGTTATACCCCTAGTGTTATAGACATAATTACTCAAATATTTCAATCCTTACTTGATGGGCTCCAATCAAGTCATAGTTAAGACCCGTAATCACTCCTTCACGTTACCATGATGTTATTCTATTTCGATCCGTATGTTTCTAACATTGTGACCTGAGCATGTCAGGTAAGCGCGGATTGCTGTGATCCATAATCATTTCCACTTCCCCCAATTCTACATATTTAGTTTGTGAAAGTCATAGTCACTTTCCTAAGAGCCACAGCTATGCAGAATTTCCAACTATCATTCTGACTTATACTGAATTCTCTATTCACATTGGTCTTCTCTTGCAATATATATGAGTTCATTAATCAAATCCTTAATCGGTGATATAAATATTAATCGCGTGTCACGTCAATTAGGTTAAGGTGTTAGGGCATCTAGGAACTTGATTTGCTGAGGTAACACATTCCTTTAATTATACATAAAACCTTTTGTGTCGTCGTTACTGCTTGATTTTAGTTTATCGAAAGGCCACTTGTTCTATTTCTTGTGGATTATACGCAACTTGTTTCGATCTTTGGGATACATCATGTCATAATACAATGACTAAATTACAATCTCTCTTAAAGTTGTGCCAAGTAATGATCTAATTCACGAGGCCGCAGAAGTTTCTAACGTCTCATGTGGAATTTCCTTGTTCTAGGATTGTAATATATCTAAGCGGCCAACCCTCTATGTATATCCCAAACTTCTATAGAGGGTTGATTATCTTGCCGATTATGCGAATGCAAAGCCTCATCTTTACTTGAGCAACATTTGAATTAATCAAGTCTTCTAGATTACTATGTTTGTGACATATGTTTTATAAACCAGGTCTAGAGAAATTAAAGTCGTTACCAATTTAGCCCAATAAACAAAAGGATGAGCCCCCATACCTTTCGGGCTAAATTCCCTTAATATTTACAGTGCATTCCTTTTATATGTGCACTCAATCCTTAGGTTTAACAATCTTAGACCTGGATTTCTACCTTAATTGATATGTTATATACCTTAGGCCTTCAAGATTACTATACGACCAATTTTTTCAAGATCAGCACGTGACCCAACCAAAATGGGTTTCTTGAATTCTTATTCTACCATTGGTATTTGCCACTGTGGTTTTCTTAACGTAATCAAGTCATCAGTATGAGGGTTAAGTTTACGAGTACCCTACAATTCCACTAATATATTATATGCACCAGTTCTCTTTAAGGAGGTCCTATCAGCTTGGGTAAGAAGTGATAATATCACTCGATAGGTACAGTAGGGACATCAGAATTTAAGTCTTAAGCATTGTCTCTTACGTCAAATTCTTCCCTTGGTGAATTTGTGTATCCCCATACCTTAACCAATCTATCTCTGAAGTCGATTTAAAACTCGGATACACTACGCAATTCTCTTGGTAAGTCAAGCTAAGGTGGTGTCCTAATTGGATTGGCCTAACTCATTGTACTTAATGGACTGTTTTATGTGACTTTTTACACATGGGCACACCTGTTGGGTACATTGGTCAAATGTACCTGATTTGAAGAATCCTCACCCAACTCAATGATATACATCATAATGTATTTGATGTATGTTTGAGTTACTTGTGCAGGTTAAGAAAGTACTGGACTGAAGCAAAAAGTTTCTAAGTCCATGTGTCGACACCTAGAGGGAAAGTGTCGACACTTAAGAAGACTTGTGTCGACATCCAGACAAGCAGTGTCGACACTTGGAGTCATTGTGTCGACACCTGGGATGCAGAGTCGACACCAGACAGAAAGTGTCGACACTTGGAGCTGTGTCGACACTCAGTGCAGAAAAGTGCAGACAGAAAGTGTCGACACAAGGAGCTGTGTCGACACCCAGTGAAGCTGTGTCTACACCAGAAAGTGTCGACACTTGGAGCTGTGTCGACACTCAGCAAAAATCTGCAGCGTCTAAGTACAAGTGTCGACACTCAACACAATGTGTCGACACTAAGCAGAAGAGTCAGCACTTGAAGCTTGTGTCGACACTCAACACAATGTGTCGACACTCAACAGAAGAGACAGCATTTAAAGTAAGTGTCGACACCCAGCACAAAGTGTCGACACTCAACAGAAGAGTCAGCATTTGAAGTATGTGTCGACACCCAGAACAATATGTCGACACACAGCTGAAGACTCAACACTTGAAGAAAGTGTCGACACATGGAGCTGTGTCGACACTTAGCAAAGAACAAAAAGAACAACAAATTATTCTAAGTACAAGTGTCGATACTAAGGGAATGTGTCGACACTCAGCTGAAGTCTCAACAACAAGAAGGTGTGTCGACACAAGGAGCTGTGTCGACACTCAGCAAGATTCAACATAGAAGACTATGTGTCGACACCAAGAAGCAGTGTCGACACTTGACAGATTCAACACAAGAAGATGTGTCGACACAAAGGAGATGTGTCGACACATAGAAGAATTCAGCAAAAACTAGAAGAACAAGTACTTGTGTCGACACTCAATTTCAGTGTCGACACATGCAGAAGAATCTGTGTCGAGACATACAAGTAATTGTGTCGACACCTTGTAGACTTGTGTCGACACTTACACAACATGTGTCGACACTTGGTCTATAAGTGTCGACACTTAAAGACAGAAAGTCTCGACACTTTCAGACAGTTAGAGAATTTCAAGAAGTGACTGGATGATTTGACAGCTGCCGTTCTAGCCGGTCTACAGCAACTATCAGAGATGTCAGAAGTCAGTTATGAACCGGTCCAGCCGGTTACCATGAAGAAAGCCTATAAATAGGCACCTACAGTTTACAGAAACTGTTGTTCAAAGTTGTTGAAAGTGGTAAAGAGTTGTTGAAGTAATTCTTGAAGTAATAAAAAGAGTACCAACACAAGAAGATCTAGCAGTTCAAGTGCAGATCTAAGAAGTTGGAGAGAGAGGGCTCCATCCAAGAAATCAGCCTCTGGAACTAGGCTGAGAAGAAGGATTCAGATTCAGTCTGGATCTTATGTGGCAGAGGTCAAGGAACAACTGCAAAGGATTCAGCCTTATTCAGTTCTACTCAAGAAGCTTTGAAGAAAGCTAAGTCAGGGTGAATTCAGCTGAGTTCTTCCAAGAACTCATCAAGAATCTCTCAACTCCCCTCCTTTAATTCTGAGTTGTAGAGTTATTATTTGTAAAACATTTTTATCTTGTAGGATCCATTGGATCTGAGTGAATTGTAAGCCTGTATTTATAAAGGCTGAGGGTAGGGCTTGTTAGCCTGAGTGTAGGAGATAGAGATCTCTGAGTGTAGGCCTTGTTGGCTGAGTGTAGGCCTTGGTTGGCTGAGTGTAGGCCTTGATTGGCTGAGTGTAGGCTTTGGGATAAAGCTGAGTTGTAAGGCTTTGGTCCTGAGGAGTAGGAACCAATTTGGGTTCTGAGACAGTGGAGAAGTTTGGTCGAATCTAGTACACTACTAGATAGGCGAAGGGGGAAAGTGGATGTACCCATATCTTGGGGAACCACTATAAATCACTGTGTGTTGTGCTGTGATTGTGCTGTGGATTAGCTATGTATGTTTTGTTATTGCTGTGTGCTGTGCAAAAGTAGTTAGAAATCTGTGATATAACTGTTTGGCTGCCAACAAAGTTAGAAAAGGATTAGGTCACCTATTCACCCCCCCCCCCCCCCTCTAGGTGTTTAGGTACCATATCTTTTAAGTGGTATCAGAGCCAGGTTCCTCAAAACAAGGACTAACAGTCTGAGGAGATCCTGTTTGGCAGATTCAGTGTAAGGCATTACACAGTTTCAAGAAAATCAAGAAAATCAAGAAACATGGGTTCTTATGAGAATCACAAGGAATTGGGTTCCATGAAATTACCCATATGCAGAAAGGAGATCTTTGGGATCTGGAAAGAAAGGGTAAGGCTATTTTATGGAAGCCTCTGACCCTAGAATCTACATCACAGTTAAGGAAGGGCCTTATGTGCCAATGAAGATTTCAGTATTGGATGCAAACCAGAGAACTCCAAAGGATTTCTCTGAGATGACTAAGGATGAAATTGTCCTGGCCACCATGGACAAGAGGGCACAAAACATAATAGTGAGTGCCATTGATGATGCAACTTTTCAGAACTTAATTCACTGTAAAACAGCAAAAGAAATGTGGGATACCCTCATTGTCTATATGGAAGGTTCTGAAGAAGTTAGGAAAGATAGGAAGTCCTTGCTAAATCAGGAGTATGAAAGCTTTAGGCAAGGAAAGGGTGATAGCATCACTGAGTGCTATAAGAAATTTTACAGAATAGTTAATGAACTCATGTCTTATGGAAGAGAGTTCAGTAACTATGAACTAAATGACAAGTTCTTAAGGTCCCTAACCAAAGATTGGGACACCAAGATCTGTGCCATAAGAGAAATGGCTAAGTTGGGGGAAATTCCTCCTCCCACACTGTTTGGCAAGCTATTGTCATATGAAATGTAGTTAACAGTGAGAAAAGAGGAGGAGAAATCAACAAGGTCTGAGCACAAAGAAAGAACTGTTGCTTTCAAGACAGAAGTTCCCAAGAAGTGCAGGAATAAGTCATCAACTCCACCTCCAGAGGTAGTTGATTCAGAGTCTGATGAGTCAGTCAGCACAAAGTCTAAGAGCAGTGAAAGTGATGAAGACTTTGCTGCTTTCACTAGACACTTTCAAAAGTTTTTGAAAAAGAAACAGTGGAGGTCAAGGCCTTCTACATCACATGGAAAGGAAGACTCTTATCAGAAAAAGAGGTCTTCAAAGAATGACAAGAAAAGGACAAAATCTAGCAAGGCAACTAGTTCAAAGATTGTTTGCTATTGCTGCAATAGACAGGGACATGTTATTGCAGATTCTCCAGAGAAGAGAAAGGAATCTAGTGACAGGAAAAAGACTCACTTCAAAGGGAAGAAAGAAAAGTCTTTTGTTGCTAAGAAGGAGAAGACTCTATCAGATATCTCTTCTTCAGAAACTGAGTCTGAGGCTGAAGCCTACATAGGGCTGCTTGCTGAAGAAGAAGAGGAGGAATTCATGTAGTTAATGGAGTCAATTTATGAACAAGAAGACAGTCATTGCCAAGGTCTAATGGCTTTGACAGAAAGTGCCAAAATCCTGGAGCAACCAGGACCCAGTCAGGTACAAAGTTCAAGTTTAAATTCAGTTTCTTGTTCCAGTTCAGATTCAGATTCTTCTTCATCAAGTGATGAGAATGTATCTGAGTCTGAGGATGATATTCTTCAACTTATAGATGAATATAAGGTACTGTTGCAAGCCTACAAGAAAAGCAAGACCCTAGCCAAAAGTCAGGCAAAGGAAATTGCTGATCTTAAAGCTGCTGCAACAGATTTTGAGAAGCAATTTGATCAAAAACTGAATGAGGTAGCCAGGCTGAAACACATTACTGTGATTCAGATGGGAACTATCACCTATAAGAATGATCAAATTAAGAGACTGGAGATCAATCTTCAGAAAGAGAGAGAGCTTGTTGCTAGGTTTTCAAAACCTAAATCAGTGCTACCTTTAATTGATGAATTTGTTCATCATAAAGGCAAGGCTGGACTGGGTTTTGTTAGACCTGTAGGGACTGAGCAGTCCAAGTATAAGTCCAAGGGCAAAGCCCCAACATTCAACAAGCCTGCTGTAGTCAAGACAGCCAAGGCAGTACCTAAGCAAAGGTACAATAAATTTGAATGTTGGTGCTGTGGCAAAGTTGGCCATTTTGCAGTGGACTGTTGGCACAATGTGAGTGCCAAAGTGAGTTCCAAACTACCTGTTGGAAAGCCAGTAGGTAGGTTTGTCAAATTGCAAACTAACAATCACCAAGGACCCAAGAATACTTTGGGTTCTAAGGTCCATTAATTTGTTTTGCAGGTGAATCCAAGTGGCCATACCCCTACATGGTACTTGGACAGTGGATGTTCCAGACATATGACTGGAACTAGGGGACTACTGAAGGACTACATTCCAATCAAAAATGGTCCTAAAGTGACCTTTGGTGGTTCTGAAAAAGGGATCATCAAAGGGTTTGGTAACATTTCTTCAAACTTAGTTACCATTACTTAAGTGGCTTATGTTAAAGGGTTGAAACACAACCTAATAAGTATAAGTCAATTAAGTGATGTAGGGTATGACATCTCATTTGTTAAAAATGGTTGTCATATCAAGAGGTCAAGTGATCAAGAGATCATTTTGACAGGATATAGGAAGAGGAATGTCTACTGTCTAGACATTATGGTTGAGAACAATGGTTCTCCAGTTTGTCTTGTAGCTGATGAGACAGTCTCTCATTGTGTCAAATGGCACAAGAGGCTAGCCCATCTTAACTACAAGACTATTAGCAAACTCTTTAGCAAAGAGTTAGTGAGGAATGGTCCTCAAGTTAAGTGTGTCAAAGATGGTATTTGCTCAGCTTGTCAAAAGGGCAAGCAGACTAAATCCACCTTTAAAAGCATAGAAAACAAAGATGTTGTGAGGTGTTTGTACCTCTTGCATTTGGATCTCTTTGGTCCAATGCCAGTTCACAACTTAGGAAGGAAGGTATATACCCTTGTAGTTGTAGATGACTACTCAAGGTTTTCCTGGGTGTTCTTCTTAAGACAGAAATCTGAAACACCTAGTGTCTTCTACAGCTTTGTCAAGCAAATTCAGAATGAACTGAATAGTACTGTGGTCAAAATTAGAAGTGACCATGGTACTGAGTTCCAGTCTGAAAGCATGACAAAACTATGTGAAGACTTTGGGTTATTTCAAGAATTCTCTTCACTTACAACACCTCAGCAAAATGGCATTGCTGAGAGGAAAAATAGAACCTTAATAGAGGCTGGTAGAACCCTATTGAGTGATACATCACTGCCAGAGTATTTCTGGGCTGAAGCAGTTAACACTGCATGTCATGTTATAAATAGGGCTACCATCACTAAAAGGCTAAACAAGACCCCCTATGAAGTTGTGAAAGGCAGGAAACCAAACCTATCCTACTTCAGGATCTTTGGTTGCAAATGCTTCATACTTAACAATGGGAAGTCTTACTTAACTAAGTTTGCTGCCAAGTCCCAAGAGGGAATTTTTGTTGGGTACAACAATAATAGTAAGGCTTATAGAGTCTATAACTTGACTACACAAGTTGTAGAAGAATCAGTGCATGTAGTCTTTGATGAGACTAAACTTATTAATAATGAGTTGTCTAGCAATGGATGCCTCCAGCCCATAGGCATCTTAGAGATCATCCAGTAGAGCTGATTATTGGAGATCCAAGACAAGGAGTTCAAACAAAGAGCAGAAATCAGAATGCTGCAATCTATTCCAGCTTTCTGTCACAAGTTGAACCTAAGAAATTTGAAGAAGCAATACAAGATCCACAATGGACTGAAGCAATGCAAGAAGAGCTTAATCAGTTCAAGAGGTGCAAGGTTTGGGAACTTGTTCCTAAACCTAAAGACCACAATATAATAGGAGTTAAGTGGATCTATAGGAATAAGATGGATGAACAAGGTGTCATCATTAAGAATAAAGCTAGACTGGTTGCTAAAGGATATAGGCAAGAAGAAGGTATTGATTTTGATCAAACCTTTGCTCCAGTAGCCAGACTGGAAGCCATAAGAATGTTCTTGGCCTATGCAACCTATCAAGGATTCAAGGTATACCAAATGGATGTCAAGTCAGCATTCCTAAATGGTAATTTGAAAGAAGAAGTCTATGTGGAGCAGCCTTCAGGTTTTGTTGATCCAACTCTACCTCATTATGTCTATAGACTTAGGAAAGCTTTATATGGGTTAAAGCAAGCCCCTAGGGCTTGGTATGAAACCCTATCTAGTTTCCTCATTGAGAACAAATTCTCAATGGGGAAAATAGATAAGACTCTATTCCTAAGGGAATCTAGAGGCAAAGTCATACTAGTCCAAATATATGTAGATGCCATTATATTTGGGTCTACTGAAAGCAGCCTTTGCAAAAAGTTTGCAAAACTTATGCAAGGTCAGTTTGAAATGAGTAGTATGGGAGAGCTGAAGTTTTTCTTGGGTCTCTAAGTTAAACAGACTGAAAATGGTTTATCCATATGTCAGTCAAAGTTCACCCTAGAACTCATAAGGAAGTATGGTATGGATTCATCTAGTACCATGAAGACTCCTATGGGGTCAAGTATGTCTCTTAGCAAGGATGATGCAGGGAAACCTGTAGATGAGACCTTGTATAGAGGGATAGTTGGCTCCCTATTGTACTTGACTGCTAGTAGACCAGACATCATGTATGCTACATGTGTTTGTGCAAGGTATCAAGCCTGGCATAAAGAGTCTCACTTGACTGCAGTCAAGAGAATTTTGAGATATCTAAAGGGCACTCCCTATCTAGGCCTATGGTACCCTAGGAATGGAGACTTTGATCTAACAGGTTATTCAGATGCAGACTTTGCAGGATGCAAAGAGGATAGAAAGAGTACTACTGGAACCTGTCAATTCCTAGGTGGGAGACTAATTTCATGGAGCAGCAAAAAGCAGACTAGTGTGGCTATCTCCACAGCTGAGTCAGAGTATGTGGCTGCAGGAAGTTGCTGTGCTCAACTTCTGTGGATTCAACATCAGCTAGAGGACTATGGATTTCAGGTAAGTAGAACTCCACTTTACTGTGATTCTACAAGTGCTATTTCAATAGCTAATAACCCTGTATCTCATAGTAGAACAAAACATATTGAGATTAAATATCACTTTCTTAGAGAACATGTAGAAAGAGAAGATATTTCACTTGAATATGTTAAAACAGATGAACAAGTAGCTGATATGTTTACTAAGCCACTAGAAGAAGCTAAGTTCAATAGATTCAAAATTGAACTAGGAATGATAAACTTAGAGTAAGTTTACAGATTTGAAAATGACTAAGTAAAAAGGTGTCGACACATAGACAAGTCTATGTTGACACAGAATAGTGGTGTCGACACTTCAGAAAAAATGTGTCGATACATCTAGGAATGTGGTGTCGACACTTCAGAATGTTAGTGTCGACACATGTCCTGTAGGTGTCGACACATCCAATGTGGTGTCGACACTTAAGTTTTACTTAGAATTTTTCTAAGTAAAGTCTCGACAATGTGTCGAGTTATGTTGTGTCGACACATAACCAAGTGTCGACACAAAAAATTTGTTGACTAAACTTATGTCGACACATGTGTGTCGAGACATTATAAGTCAGTGTCGACACTTATTGCCAGTGTCGACACACTTTAAGCTAGCTGTCCCGCCTGTTCATCTTCAAAATCAGAAAGGTATAAATAGGGTTCTGTCTTTGTTTGTCGACACACTTTCAAAGTTTCGAGACCAAAACTATTGTGTCGACACTTCTCTTTTCTAAAATACAAATTCTCCAAACCCTAATGGCTCCTAAGCTTGAGGAGAACGTTAACGAGGGCTATGAGCTAGTGCGCGGCGCGTTCGACGACGCAGATCAAGAAATCCAGTCGGTGGTAACCCTAGTCGCCAATTCTGGATTAGAATACTTGGTTTCAGAACCAACAAAGATTTGGAAGAAGGAAGTTCTTGAATTCCTTAATGGAGCTGCTGTAGATGACTCTAGATATAGAATCAAATCCAGAGTTCATGGATCTAAAGTCAAGATTTCACCAAAAAGTCTGAGGAAGGTACTCCAGCTACCTAATACACAAGATGAAGAAGAAGTAACTGCATCCAAGACCAGGGAAGCCCTTACCTGGTGTGGACTTGAACCAAAGATGAAGATAGGATCTGTCTTTAACAGGAAAGGCATGAACAGTCAAGGAAAATTCATGTCTGTGATTGTGGGCAAGGTTATTCTCAGTAAGCCTGGAGGGCATGACAGGGTGTCTGCCTTTATGTTTGGAATTATGACTAGAATCATATTCACTCTGAAAATAGACTGGTCAATAGTGGTTTTTGACAAGATCAAGGAGAGCCTGAAGAAGCCCAACCTGGGCAGAATACTTAGTCTCTACCTAACTGGTACCATACCAGAGGTAATGAATACAGCTGCAGGAAGTAAGATCAACCACATGAGGAAGATGGATCACATGATATTTTCTAGATGGGACAGGGTGTTGTCCAAGGAAGTGGCAACCCCAGAGAAGCCTATTACTGAGAAGGAGATTCCTCCTAAGAAAAAGAGAAAGACAGTTCCTGTGACACAGGAGTCCTCCAGCAGTTCAGGGAGTGAAGAACAAGTTGTTTTCACTCCTGATGACCATGAGGGAGAGCCTGCTGACAAGACTCCTGCTCCTCCAGCTGATGCAGAGATCCAGGGGGAGCTGCCTCCAGCTAGCCCCATCCACAGGGATCAAAGCCAGGGGGAGCATCCAGTTGTAGAGGAACCATCTACTCTGGACAGTTAGCAAGCCACCATCATTATCCAAGAGGTACTCACTGACCTAAAAACTTTAGAATATCTTATAGAAGATACTGATTTGTCTGATGTTCCTCAGCAAACTCAGCTGCCTAGCCAAGAACCAGATGTTGTTATCCAAGACACATCTGTTGTACTAGAAGTGGTTCCTGATCAAGTAGTTGATGAACCAAGAACTTCTCCTGCACAGTCTCCACCTGAATATATAATGGAAGATTTGTTTCTAAATTTAGATCAAGAAGATTTTGATATGGACAAGGATGCTGCTGCTGAAGATAAGAGTGCTGCTGCTGAGGGGGAGCAAATGACAGTTCTGGAAGAGCCTTTAAGGCCAAAAAGTGAGAAAGCACCTGATGTGTAAGCTGACAAACCTCCAAGCCCTAAGGAAAGGGTTGAAATAGCCAGCACTTCAGAATCTGAAGAAGATGAGGCTGCAAAGGCTAAGAAGAAGAAACTCTATGTCTTCAAGAGGAGAAGTCAGAGTTATAAGAAAGCCTTGCAATCTATAGCCCCACAGCCTCTAGTTCAACAAGCTCCAACTGTTGACTATAGTGCTTTACTGATTGCACTGCAGATAAAAATGGATGAACAAAGGAAAGCCATAGAGGCTTATGTTGATGCAGGGCACAGATCATTACAGTTTGATCTTGCACAAGATATAAAATCTATAAGGTTTGAGATGAATCTCAACAAGAAAGAGATGACAGACTGCTTCCACAAGGGTGGCAATGCAGTGGTGTATCTGGCTACACACCAAGAGAAGATCAAAGCACAGGTAGATGATATAGCATTGAAGCAAGGGTATGTACTGGAAAATCAGTTAAGGATGAATGACAACTTGACTGCTTCACACAATGCTATAGTCACTGAATTGAAGAATAAGACTGCTGAACCTTCTACATCTGCTGCTGCAGTAAAGGCTGACTTTGATAAAGTATTTCAAGCTGAGATTACTGCTGTCAAGAATGCAATTCAAGATTCCCAGAAGGCTATCTCTGAACAGCTCACTAAGCTCAAACCTTACTTTAAAGATGGAATCAGGTACTTGGATAGTCAAATCAGATTCCAGAAGGATGATGTAAGAGATCATGTTGCCCAAGAAGTCATAAAGGGGGAGAGAGTATTAGTCAAAGCTAGCTCTGACCATGCCAAATGGATATCTAACTCCATCAGAGCTACACTGGGCTATCCTCCACTCTGTGATGATGATAATGTTGCTGAATCAGGGATTCAAACTGCATATCTTGGAGGTGAGCAACCAGAGGTAGCTCAAGTGATTTATCCACCTCCAGATTTTGACATGGTTCATGCAGATGTAAGCACAATATATAACCCAACTGTAGAGAAGTCAAATGTTGTTCTGGAAAAGGTTGTTCAACCTATTTCTACAGCTATGCAAGAGGCATTAGAGAAAGAAGAAGAGACAAGGCTGTCAAAGAAGAGGTTTAGGGAACAAGCAGAACAAAAGCCAGATTTTGAACAGTGGAGCCCTACCTCTAGGAATATCATTTTAACTGCCTGGAAAGCTGCCAAGGACAATGCTCATGAAAGGAACAAGTGGTTCTCTGAAGCAGAATGGAGGAAACATGAAATAAGATAGGAGGCCATTGTTCAGTATAGAAGGAAGGCTAAGATGGGAAAGCTACCTCCTACTGCAGTGGAGCCTAGCAAGTACTTCCCTAAGCCATATCATTATTTTGAGAGGCAGAAAATCAAAGCAGAAGAGCTGAAGAAGAAGGACTTAAAAGGCAAGAAGCCTGCTGATGCTGCAACTGCTGAAGCCACTGTCAAAGCTCAAGTCCAACCTGGCAAAGGCATTGTTATCAAAGAACCTGACCAGAAATAGATTAGAAATTGACTTGAAGATTGTTGTAATCTTTTGAATGAAAAACATTTTTGTAAACCATTGAAGATGTACTAGAAAAATGTTAGAACAATATATGATAAATATAGTTCATAATTGTTCTGAGAATATGTCTATTTCTTGTTTGTTCTGCAATGTTGAATGTGTATACATGTGTGAAATATTATATGTTTATGTTTACCCTACTGAATATAATCTACTGTACATCATTTTGTAATCTTTAATTATGAATGGTGTATATCATTGACTAAGGGTTATGACTTCTCCAAATAGGGGGAGATTGTTGGGTACATTGGTCAAATGTACCTGATTTGAAGAAGCCTCACCCAACTCAATGATATACATCATAATGTATTTGATGTATGTTTGAGTTACTTGTGCAGGTTAAGAAAGTACTGGACTGAAGCAAAAAGTTTCTAAGTCCATGTGTCGACACCTAGAGGGAAAGTGTCGACACTTAAGAAGACTTGTGTCGACATCCAGACAAGCAGTGTCGACACTTGGAGTCATTGTGTCGACACCTGGGATGCAGAGTCGACACCAGACAGAAAGTGTCGACACTTGGAGCTGTGTCGACACTCAGTGAAGAAAAGTGCAGACAGAAAGTGTCGACACAAGGAGCTGTGTCGATACCCAGTGAAGCTGTGTCTACACCAGAAAGTGTCGACACTTGGAGCTGTGTCGACACTCAGCAAAAGTCTGCAGAGTCTAAGTACAAGTGTCGACACTCAACACAATGTGTCGACACTAAGCAGAAGAGTCAGCACTTGAAGCATGTGTTGACACTCAACACAATGTGTCGACACTCAACAGAAGAGTCAGCATTTAAAGTAAGTGTCGACACCCAGCACAAAGTGTCGACACTCAACAGAAGAGTCAGCATTTGAAGTATGTGTCGACACATAGCTGAAGACTCAACACTGGAAGAAAGTGTCGACACATGGAGCTGTGTCGACACTTAGCAAAGAACAGAAAGAACAACAAATTATTCTAAGTACAAGTGCCGACACTAAGGGAATGTGTCGACACTCAGCTGAAGTCTCAACAACAAGAAGGTGTGTCGACACAAGGAGCTGTGTCGACACTCAGCAAGATTCAACATAGAAGACTATGTGTCGACACCAAGAAGCAGTGTCGACACTTGACAGATTCAACACAAGAAGATGTGTCGACACAAAGGAGATGTGTCGACACATAAAAGAATTCAGCAAAAGCTAGAAGAACAAGTACTTGTGTCGACACTCAATTTCAGTGTCGACACATGCAGAAGAATCTGTGTCGAGACATACGAGGAATTGTGTCGACACCTTGTAGACTTGTGTCGACACTTACACAACATGTGTAGACACTTGGTCTATAAGTGTCGACACTTAAAGACAGAAAGTCTCGACACTTTCAGACAGTTAGAGAATTTCAAGAAGTGACTGGATGATTTGACAGCTGTCGTTCCAGCCGGTCTACAGCAACTGTCAGAGATGTCAGAAGTCAGTTATGAACCGATCCAGCCGGTTACCATGAAGAAAGCCTATAAATAGGCACCTACAGTTTACAGAAACTGTTGTTCAAAGTTGTTGAAAGTGGTAAAGAGTTGTTGAAGTAATTATTGAAGTAATAAAAAGAGTATCAACACAAGAAGATCTAGCAGTTCAAGTGCAGATCTAAGAAGTTGGAGAGAGAGGGCTCCATCCAAGAAATCAGCCTCTGGAACTAGGTTGAGAAGAAGGATTCAGATTCAGTCTGGATCTTAAGTGGCAGAGGTCAAGGAACAACTGCAGAGGATTCAGCCTTATTCAGTTCTACTCAAGAAGCTTTGAAGAAAGCTAAGTCAGGGTGAATCCAGCTGAGTTCTTCCAAGAACTCATCAAGAATCTCTCAACTCCCCTCCTTTAATTCTGAGTTGTAGAGTTATTATTTGTAAAATATTTTTATCTTGTAGGATCCATTGGATCTGAGTGAATTGTAAGCCTGTATTTATAAAGGCTGAGGGTAGGGCTTGTTAGCCTGAGTGTAGGAGATAGAGATCTCTGAGTGTAGGCCTTGTTGGCTGAGTGTAGGCCTTGGTTGGCTGAGTGTAGGCCTTGATTGGCTGAGTGTAGGCTTTGGGATAAAGCTGAGTTGTAAGGCTTTGGGCCTGAGGAGTAGGAACCAATTTGGGTTCTGAGACAGTGGAGAAGTTTGGTCGAATCTAGTACACTGCTAGATAGGCGAAGGGGGAAAGTGGATGTACCCATATCTTGGGGAACCACTATAAATCACTGTGTGCTGTGCTGTGATTGTGCTGTGGATTAGCTGTGTATGTTTTGTTATTGTTGTGTGCTGTGCAAAAGTAGTTAGAAATCTGTGATATAACTGTTTGGCTGCCAACAAAGTTAGAAAAGGATTAGGTCACCTATTCACCCCCCCCCCCTCTAGGTGTTTAGGTACCATATCTTTCAACACCACTGCTTCTGATGCATAGTTTGTCCGCAAACTAATGCTCGCGCTGGGCGGTCCAGTTTTGTGGACTTCTTTCTCATATGATCGTTTGTTCCTCTGATACCAGTTTGTAAGACCCCCGTCCCCCTTACCAAGGAGGGCTACCAGTTTTATGTCCAGAATCGCCGTCTTACGGTGGCACTAATGCATGTGTTAGTCGACACCGCAACACGCCGATTCTGCCGGCTAATACGATCATATAACCTGTTGGACAATATGAGGAAAAGAAGTATAGCAGTATATCAAATCCACTAGTCCATAAGTCACAGAGTACATATCATATATACAAATGAAGAGTATAGAAACATAGTCCACAATAAGTACAACATGAAAGAGTAATAAGGGCTTATACCCAGTACATCATTTCAACTCTCTCTCAAATCAAAGCGAAAGCTAATCTAATACATCAAAACTCGTCCCACCTGAGGACGCGCAGTAGTAGTAGTCTGCGGTAGCGGTATCTGCTCCTCAAGTCCTGCCTCCTCATCGTGCTGGTGCTCCATCTCCACGAGATCCTAAAATAGAATGGTCACGGACCATTAGTCAAAAAGATTAAGTCGTTTCCTCCGCACCTCGCCCCGCAGCTCCTAGGCACCGAGTGGAAGGACAAAGCAGAGGACAACAAGGGGTAGCAAAAGTGGAAGCAGGTGACAAGAACTAACTAGCAGTTGTAATAGATATTATTATTCTACTCTAGTAGTTCTAAGTATATAGTACAAGTAAGTAAAGTGCAGTACTAGTAAAGGAAAGAACTGAAGTAAGAGAAGAAAAGTAAAGTAAAGCTGAAAGGTAAAGCTATCTACCATCACAAAAGTACCTTAACTTATAAAAATGCCCATACAAATTTATAAGTTAAGCTTTCCAAGAAATTTAACTTATCATATAAAAGTGCCCATACTAATTTATATGATAAGGATCTCTGAAGCGTATGACCTAATATGAATGAATGTTATGATTCAATTTATGCACATGCAAGTGCAACTCACACACAACGACTCTGTGATCAAAGACCTTTAGTTCCCACTTTTTGAGAGCTAGCATCACTCTCGGGTACCACCGCTGTGGCTACGGCAGCAGCGGAGTGGGCGTCTCCACTTCTAGGCCGGTATGCATACTACCAAACCTTAGATTCCTCTCATACGCCTCTGTACACGTCCAAAATGCACTCTAGAGTCTCTGCGTACTTACTTTGCTGACAACCCGTCAGTCTTGTTGGGTCGGATGTGCGTTATCGAGTATCGTCCTCCAGACCGTAGTGTAAAACAACCCACTAGCCACTCTAACCCTCACAACTGCCTAGTGCACCGTACTGCCATCGGTGTGACGAACGGCCAGTACCGCATGCCCCGCCACTAAATTTATGCACATGCAAGTATTTCATTCTGAGCCTCTAGCTCACAGGACCAACCTGTCCTGAATCCCTCAAACCCTACACGGGTGAGCATTTATCACAATCCCTCCAACCCTACACGGGTGAGCATTTATAACAATCCCTCCAACCCTACACGGGTGAGCATTTATCACAATTCCTCCAACCCTACAAGGGTGAGAACGCACAATAGTGCCTTTATTCCAAATCCCTCAAACCCGTCACATGTGAGAATGAATCACAATATCCTAACCTAATATACTACTCTTGTCTACAAGTTATTATACTTAGCGGTTTAAGGTTAATCACAGGACTGCCCAGGGTATACCCGGTGAAGGGCTCTCGGGGGCACTAGGAACTACGATGGGATTACGCCCAAAGTTCCCTTTCTCAAGGATAATTACTTTTATTGGTGTCTACCCAGGATTTATACCGCAACTCTCGTATTACTTTAGAACGACTCTAAAGACTTAAGGTGTTATTAGGAGCGCGGCGGTCTTCCGCCGGTCCCCATTATTGTTGTTGTCACGGGACTTGCACTCCTCCACACATGGTTAAGGAATCCTCTAGGAGACCAACCACGGTTAATTCCTCTACTAAGATCCTCACTTTACTAGTTATTTAGATTCCTCCCCTGGTGGCCCTACTAGTACGAACATCGGTGCTTGACCCTTACCCATGTCCCGATACCACCCACAAGTGTGACCTTGTAATTCTTGTAGCCATATGCCTCAAATTATTTATCCTAGGATGGTATGGACTTATATGATGACTAGTATGAATTTCCATAATTTTCCAATTACTTACACCATTAAATTAATTTCTTTAAATGAAATCCCTAGTCATTTTGCACATGAAGTATTGTCAATATTAAACCTACTGTCCTAGGGATTCTTCTAAGTATATAATATGACAATTAATGGGGCCTACCAAAATTCCATGCTTTTTCAATTCATATTTATAATTAATTCATATTTAATACTATATCCACAAATCTAGCATTTTCCAAATGAAGTACATAAAATATTATCTCAAAAGATCTAATTAAATTACAGAGCCTTGATAATAATGAAATAATGCTATGTCCAGATTTTCATTTGCATCTAGGTTGAAATAGCCTATCCATGATCAATTTGAGTTATTTACCAACATGCCATTATGGGGCCTAAGTACATTATTTGGCACCCCAAAATTCTGAAATAATTGCACAAGGTATAAAACATATAATTATAGTAATATGAATTTTCTCAGATTTTTCAAAGGAATATACCCATCATTTCTACACAAATTCCATAAGGGTAAAATGGTCATTTTGCTCCTTAAACTACCTAAACTTCATCCAACAGAGATATAAATTATTTCTAGTGTTTTTTATGTCACTCCTTAGTCCTCAACAGAAATTGAACATTTTATGATAAGGGTAAACCTATTTTAAATTTATTTCCTCAAAAGGACCAAATTTTCAGAAATTCAAAATAATGGTATTTTTGTTCTCAAAACTCCCACCATTACTATGAGAGGTGTATTACACCATCATGTATCTTCATAATGAAAATCATGATTTTTGAATGTTCCAAGTTGACTGAATACACATTATTTCATTTTAGGCTAAATGCACACCAAACCTATATCAAGCCAACACATGCAAGTGGGTTTACCCAACATGCATTAGTCCAAATTGGCTGAAATTTAACAATTACACTTATAATGTCCCTAAAGACATGCCACCAAAATTTGGGGCCATTTGGAGTCCCACAGCTCCAAATATTTCATTTATTTAAATTTGTGTATTATGAATAAAACTATAGAAAAAGTTTTCCCAAAAATTCTCAATTTTTGGTAGGGCTACATATGCCCTAAACATGCATTCACCCAAAAGCTGGGGTCATGTTGATTACTGGTTTGTCTTGGGCATCAAATTGAATTTCTGCTCTTGCCTAGGACCAGTCCTAGGTAAACTGCCCTACAGGGCAGTATACTGCTCCAAATTACATGATTATGGTGGAAAATTAACCTTAAGAGGTTAAGCTACAAATTTAATTTAAGGAGCATGACCTGTAAATGCATCTAGGAGGCCTAAAAGAGACATGCAAGGGACAGTAAAAACAGGGATAGAAAATTGAATTTGATATGGCAGGAATCTTAAAGCAGAATGGAGTGCATCTGTTCATCTTCCTCCTCCAGCCAATGGCCGATATTTGCCCGACCTGGAGCTCATTTTAGGGCCATTTCCCGGCCATCCAGCCACCTCCCTGACCGGCCACAACCACCACCACCTCTGTTGAGGTGAGGGATAACGTTTGGCGACGACTTGGCCGCCGGAGGCGGCGGTTTCCGGCGAACTTGCACTCCATCAAAAATCCAAAATTCATGAACAAGCTCACCTTGGATATGGATCATTTGAGCCCGATGTCTCGCCTAATAGATCTAGGAAACTAGCACGGGTAGAGGTGAGGTGAAACAGACCTTAATGATGGCACGGCGGCGAGGTTGGCGGCGGTTGGCCATGGATGAGCTGCTCCGGCGATCTCCTGCTCAAAATCCCGATCCTTTACCAAAAGATTTGCTCCAGGACTTTTTCTCCAATCATTTCACTAACTGAAGTTGATGGTGGGGTTGATTTGAGATGGGAGTGGTTGTATAGGGAGATACAACCAAGGTGAGCTCGGTTTGGGGCTTTGGAGGCTTCACCCTTGGTGCCAAGTGGCCACCATGCTGCCAAAGTCTATTGGATTTTACTGAGGAGGCCGGCCAGCACCTTTTTGGGCAGAAGAAACCAAGGCCAAGTGGCCTCAGCCTCTTTAATTCACCTGCCAGCATCAAGCCAAAATCTGTCCGAGAAGGACACGGCTAGTGACACGCCCTTGACACGCCTGTGTCACAGGACTTCTACCTCTTACTTGACATTCGACGATCGTCGAACGCGGGATTTCACGATCGTCGAACGAGCAAATTTTGCTGATCGCCGAACGTGGGGTCATTCAACGATAGTCGAGTAGCTTTCATCGATCGTCGAACTCAGGGGACACGCGACAATCGTCGAGCAGCGTTCGTCGATCGTCGAACGCATAGGGAACACGCTACAATCGTCGAGCAGTGTTTGTCGATCGTCGAACTCAGGGGACACTCGACAATCATCGAGCAGCGTTCGTCGATCGTCGAACGCAGAGGGAACACGCTACAATCATTGAGCAGCGTTTGTCGATCGTCGAACTCAGGTGACACGCGACAATCATCGAGCAGTGTTCGTCGATCGTCGAACGCAGAGGGACACGCCCTCCAGACACGCCCGTGTCGTCTAGCGTGTTCTTCCCGAACACTTTTCGTCGAACGCATTTCGTCGAACGCGCGACGACTTTGTACTTGAGCAGGACACGCCCTGGGACAAGCCCGTGTCCCAGGTCGTGTCACCCAAAATTTTGCCTACTGAAATTGGGCTGATTGGGCCTATAGGTATAGGTTTGACCAACTTAGGGCCATGATTGACTTTGGTCAACTAGAGTCAAAGGGTTGACCTAGCGACATGCCCTAGGGTCCACTTAGATTATTTTAGGGTTAGGGTAATGTGGTGGGGTCATGGTGTGGTTAGGGTTACTATTTATGCTAGTTTGACCTAGTTTGACTTAGGCCCTTATAGTGGGCCCCACCTGTCTACAACCCACTACTTAGGGTCAAACCTAGCTAATTTCCCTAACACCCACCCCATGTCCAACCCAATCTGAGTTAAGGGGTATAGAAGTAACATGAGATGTTACAGGGCATCCTCGCCCAGAGAGGGGGCAGCTGCGATCTGAACTGCTAGAGTCGAGCACTCGGCCCGCGTGCCGAGTGCGGCTTGACAAGGTTCAACACCTCATTCCTGAAATCCTCAAGCATCCCCACCGTGGCAAGAGGAGGGGGGGAGGGTGAGTCCAGCCTATCAGATCCCTGTCCTCCTGTCATCGAGCTCGCTGAAGTTTTTTCTGTGCTGACCACGCTCCACGCTCACCGCACCAAAATGTTAAAACCGAAAATCGGTCTACTGTGGAGTTCACCCTCGGGGAAGGGGTGGCCGCGCGCCTAATTCACTCCTGTAAGCAAAATAACAAAAGAGGCAAGGGAAGAACCTACCCAAGGGCTCGGCGGGGAGGACCCACCACACACCCGGAAGATCTGAGAGCTTTCCCCTCCTTAGCCAAAGGCCGAGCTAAGGTACCCTCTGTTGAAGTTGGAGACCGGGCGGTCTGTCTTGGCGGGTTAGAGACCGCGCGGTCTGGCGGTTTGACTCGGCGACTTGTAAACCGGGCGGTCTAAGCAATCTTCTCAGGCGACCTCTCTGCATCTCTTATTGTAAGCCGTGCGGTTAGTGCTTCTGTCTAACCGCGCGGCCTGTGCGGTTTACTTTGTACAGTCCGCTTAGCTTGTAAATTTTAGTCCCACATCTCTTATTTGTATTCTCTCTTCTCTCCTCCATTCTATATAAGGGAGGGCATACCTTTGTAATAGTTACCTTTTTTGGATAATAAAGTTTCAATTATTCAAAAGCTTATCCGCTTGTTCTCTACTTTTCGCTTCTTTTCGCTACTTTCTAACATGGTATCAGAGGACACGGTCTTTTCCTCCTGATTCTGTGCGCTCTCTGTTGTTCGCGGCTTGTCTTCCGCGTTCTGCGGCTTGTTCGCGGCTTGCCTTCTCCTCTGTCCGCGCGGTTTGTTGCTATCCGCGCGGCTTGTTTCTGTCCGCTGCCTGTTTGTGCGGCTTGCTCTTCTTGTTTCTCTTCTCCTCCTGCTCTTTGTCGCAGCGACCTGTTTCCGTGTCGCCGCGCTCCTTGCTCTTTCCTGCCGCTCCGACTTCCTAGTCGCTGCGGTCTGTCTCTGTCCGCGTGTGTTGTCTCTGCACTCGCGGTTTGCTGCTGTGATCTGCCTGACCGTGCGGGTTGTTCCTTCCTTACCCGCATCTTGGTCGCGGTCACCTGCTCTTCTCCTCTCTTCTGTTCGCTCGGCCTTTTCAGTCCGCGCGACCTCTTCCCCGCTGTGCCCTTGACCGCATTCTCGCAACTGCTGTGATCTGCCTGACCGTGCGGGTTGTCCCTTTCTTACCCGCATCTTGGTCGCGGTCACCTGCTCTTCTCCTCTCTTCTGTTCGCTCGGCCCTTTGCAGTCCGCGCGACTTCTTCCCCGCTGTGCCTTGATCTGGATCCTAGCCGCTCGTGTTCAAGCGGCTTCTTCCCTTTTGTTCCCGCCGCGGTTTCACGCGGATTCTTCCTTGTTTGAGCGGCCTCTCCGCCTCTTCGCTCTTAGCCGCTTCTCTTGTTAGTCGCCGCGACCTCCTGGTTTAGTCGCGCGGCTTGTGCTCTGCACCTTGGTCGTGGCCCTTCGTGCCGCTGGTGTGCTGTCACCGAGACCGCTGCAGTTTCTTCTTCCTCCCTTCATGGCTTTCGCCTCGGTTGTCACGTCTTCTGGTCGTGCACACGTTGTTACTCAGGGCAAATGGCTGATCGACACTGGTGCTACGAATCATATGACCGGCCATCTCCCGTGTTTCTCTCTCCTAGAAAAACATGCTCGCTTGCCCCCAGTTACTCTCGCTGACGGCTCTTCATCACCAGTTCATGGCACAGGGATAGTTCATGTCACCCCGTCTCTTCACTTGGCGGATACTCTATATGTGCCCCAGTTCCCGTGCAACTTATTATCTGTTACATCTCTTTGCAAGCAATTACAGTGTTCCGTCACATTTACTTCTACTTCTTGCTCTTTTCAGGATCCGGACTCCCAACGGACGATTGCTACTGGGACTGAGAGTGGCGGCTTATACTTCCTAGACAACATTTCTGCTTTTTCCACCTTCTCCTCCACCTCCACAGATCTTCTCCAATGGCATCTCCGCCTTGGTCATGCTCCTCCCCGTATTCTTCGTCAACTTCTGCCCCACCTTCCTCCTCAAAGTCCTCCGCTCAACTGTGAGGCCTGTCAGCTTGGCAAGCATCACCGCTCCTCCTTCCCTCCAAAGCACGTTCGTAGCTCTACCCGTCCGTTTGATCTTATCCACTCCGACATCTGGGGTCCTTCTCCTACTCTTACCATTGGTCGGGGTAGTTCCTATTTTGTCACGTTCATTGATGATTTCTCTCGCTGTACGTGGGTGTATCTGTTAAAAGATCGCTCCGAATTATTCTCTGTATGGACATCCTTCTATCTCATGATCAAAACTCAGTTTGATGTTTCTATCAAAGTTTTTCGGTCTGATAATGCCGCAGAATATCTCAGTCGTGACTTCTCTACATTCTGCATGCAAAATGGGATTCTTCATCAAACTAGTTGTGTCTATTCTTCACAACAAAATGGTGTAGCCGAACGCAAAAACCGACACCTGCTCGATGTCGCTCGCACCTTGATGACCCAGATGCATGTTCCTCGCTCCTATTGGGGCTATGCTGTTCTCCTTGCCTGCTACCTCATCAATCGCATTCCCTCCACGGTTCTCCATGGCCAAACCCCGTTCTCCATTTTGTATCCGGGCAAAGAGCCGTTTCATCTCCCTCTCCAAATCTTTGGATGCACTGCCTTTGTGCATGCCCCTTCTGCCACCCGTGATAAGCTCTCCCCTCGCTCCACCAAATGTGTCTTTCTGGGGTATTCCACCACTCAGAAAGGCTACTGTTGCTTTGATCCCGTCCTTCGTAAGCAGTTCGTCTCTGCTGATGTCACCTTCTTCGAGAATACCTCCTACTTCTCGGATGCCTCTTCTCCTCTTCTCCCAGCTTCTGATTCTCCTGCCATTCCCTTCGTTCCCTCGTCTCCTCCTACACTCTCCACCACTACACCGTCTCCACCCCCTCCTCTTCCTCCACCTCTCTCTCTCCCTTCTCCACCACCCTCTCCCTCCTCTCCGCTGCCGTCGCTCTCTTCTCCCGGGCCAGCTTTCTCTACCACGGATGCTCCGGATGCCGCGGGCCCGGCTGACCTGGATCTTCCTATAGCTCTTCGCAAAGGGGTGCGGACGTGCACCTTACACCCCCTTGCTGCTGTTGTTTCCTATGATCGTCTTACTCCTTCTCGCAGGGCCTTTGCACTGGCTATCTCTGCCACTGCCACACCCCGCTCCTATCAGGAGGCCCTTGCTATTCCTCACTGGAAGATGGCCATGGATGAGGAAATGGCGACCCTCACTGAGCGGGGTACCTGGACTCTTGTTCCTCCTCCCTTTGGCACTGATGTTGTTGGCTGTCGCTGGGTCTTTGTGGTCAAATTTAGCCCAGACGGCACTGTGGATCGGTATAAGGCTCGCCTTGTGGCTAAGGGCTTTACTCAGACCTATGGGGTTGATTACTTTGACACCTTCTCCCCTGTGGCTCGTCTCAGCACAATCCGGGTTCTTCTCTCTGTGGCCGTCAATCGGGATTGGCCAATTTCTCAGCTGGACGTCAAGAATGCCTTCCTTTATGGTGATCTTCACGAGGCCGTTTACATGGAGCAACCTCCTGGGTATGTTGCTCAGGGGGAGACACGAGTATGCCGGCTGCAGAAGGCAATTTATGGCCTCAAGCAGAGTCCTCGAGCTTGGTTTGACAAGTTCAGCGGTATTGTGGCGGCTGTTGGTTTTGTGCGAAGCTCTGCTGATCACTCTCTCTTTATTCGCAAAACTCCTTCTGGGCTGGTTGTTCTTGCTGTATACGTCGATGATATTCTTCTCACTGGCGATGACCAGGAAGGGGTAGCCCTGACAAAGCTACATCTTCGCCAACATCTGATCACTAAAGATATGGGCTCTCCAAAGTACTTTCTGGGGATCGAACTCTCTCGGAAGCCCGACTCCTTAGTTCTCTCTCAGCGTAAGTATGCCCTTGATCTTTTAAAAGAGGCGGGATTGACTGGAGCTAAACCTGCCCGATGTCCCATGGCTATTGGGGAGGACAAAACCTGGACAGATGATTCGCCTCTTCTTTCAGATAGTTCGCGATACAGGCATCTGGTTGGTAAGCTCATATATCTCACAGTGACCAGACCCGACATTTCTTATGCTGTGGGCAAGGTGAGTCAATTCATGCAAGCGCCCAGGGATTGTCATCTTCAGTCCGCCTTGCGGATCTTGGAATATGTCAAAGCAGCGCCTGGGAAAGGATTACTGTTTCAGAAGAATGGTCATCTGAGGATTGAAGCCTACTCAGATGCAAGTTATGCTGATGACAAAGGGGATCGCAAGTCTACCTCAGGTTTTTGCACCTTTGTTGGGGGAAATCTGGTGAGCTGGAAGAGTAAAAAGCAGTCTGTTGTCTCCAGGTCCAGTGCAGAAGCTGAGTATCGCAGTATGACGTCAACCACTTGTGAGTTGAAATGGTTGCGGGCTCTCATGCTAGATTTAGGAGAGGTGTACAACCATCCTCTACCTATGTTCTGTGATAACAAGGCCGCCATATACATCTCCAAAAATCCGGTATTCCATGAAAGAACAAAGCACATTGAGGTTGACTGCCATTTCATTCGTGAAGAGATTTTAAAAGAACAGATTTGCACTCCGTTTGTCACATCTGATAAAGAGCTAGCCGACATCTTCACCAAGCCAGTCTCCGCCTCGTTTCTGCATGTTTGCGACAAGCTGGGCATGATTGATATATATGCTCCAGCTTGAGGGGGAGTGTTGAAGTTGGAGACCGGGCGGTCTGTCTTGGCGGGTTAGAGACCGCGCGGTCTGGCGGTTTGACTCGGCGACTTGTAAACCGGGCGGTCTAAGCAATCTTCTCAGGCGACCTCTCTGCATCTCTTATTGTAAGCCGTGCGGTTAGTGCTTCTGTCTAACCGCGCGGCCTGTGCGGTTTACTTTGTACAGTCCGCTTAGCTTGTAAATTTTAGTCCCACATCTCTTATTTGTATTCTCTCTTCTCTCCTCCATTCTATATAAGGGAGGGCATACCTTTGTAATAGTTACCTTTTTTGGATAATAAAGTTTCAATTATTCAAAAGCTTATCCGCTTGTTCTCTACTTTTCGCTTCTTTTCGCTACTTTCTAACCACACACCCGGAAGATCTGAGAGCTTTCCCCTCCTTAGCCAAAGGCCGAGCTAAGGTACCCTCAGAAAGCACTTGAAAACTGGAGCAAGAGAGCACATGAAGCATGCATTCTGGGGTACCCCTTGGGTCCTATTTATAGTTTTCAGAATCTGAACTGCCAATAACCAAAATGAACTGGCCTGAAGTTACCAAAATACCCTTGGTTGGGTATGCTAACAGCCAAGCTCCGCTGTTTTGAAGGGTTATGGGCAGACCAGCGGGGGCAAAATAGTAAAACGTATCTCATGGATCAAGGCGAGCTGGGGAGCCTGTCCACCTCGACAGATTCAGCTTGCCCACTGTTGCCGAGCTCCGTTGTGAGAGTGCGAGCTGGGACGGCGAGCAGGCCTATCCGTCGACTTCCATTAGTCGATCTCAGCCCGACGAATCTTGCCTTAGCTCGGCGAGTGCCGAGCTCGCGGCCGACGAGTGGCGAGCTCGGGCTCGGGTTTTCTCTACCGAGCTCGCCTAGGACCTGGATGATCTGAGACGGCCGGTCTGGTTCTTGGTTCTCCCCACTCGCCGGATATGGGGTTGTACACTCATACTGCTGGTTAAGCATGGACTTCCTGTCATCTCTAACCTCTTCAGTTCCATCCATGTAGACCACAAGAGTGTCTCACATCTCTTTGGAGGACTGGCAGTGAACCAGATTCTGAAAGGTAGAATCATCTATGACACTAATAATAATGTTCTGTGCCCTCTTATCCATGGTGGCCAAGATAGCTTCAACCTTGGTCATCTCTGAGTATTTCTTTAGTGTCTGGACTGTTGTATACAGAACTGAAACCTTCATGGAGATGAAAGGCCCCTCTTTGACTGTCACAAAGATCATTGGGTCAGAGGCTTCCATAAACATCCTCACCCTCTCTTTTCAGATTCCAAAACTCTCCTTCCTGCAGATAGGAAGTGTCATGGAACCCAACTCCTTATGATTCCCTCCTGAACGCATAAGTATACTTTTTTCAGCTACCCTTGGAGATCTACTCTGACTGTTAAGTCCTTCTTGAGCAACCTCCCTCTGATACCACTTGAAAGTCTTTAATTCAAAGGTAGCTAAACACCTAGAGGGGTGGGGGGTGAATAGGTTTTCTAGTCTTTTAAGATTTTCTTTAAATTAGTGAGTTGTGAGTTAGCTATGCTAGCTTGCTTTCAAGATAATCCACAAAAGCACACACAATATTTATAGTGGTTTCCCAGATTATGGGTACTTCCACTTCCCTCAGCTTTCTAACAGCTTGTTAAACATGGTCCTTCTCCAAAACTCGGCTCGTAAGAGCTTACAACCCAGATCTCGTTGGATATCTCAGTCTCCTCCAAGACCTACAACTCAAGCACAAGGCCCTACCTCAGAGCAAGCTTGCTCATAAAACTCAGTGATCAAAAGACCATCGACCTCAGACTTGAACACAAGTCCTACAGCTCAGGTTATGGAGGTTAGCCCTACAACTTAGAGAGTAAAACTCTCCTACACCTCAGATCTATTAAGATCCTACCTTAGGCCAAAGGCCCTACCTCAGGCATACATGACCTACACTTAGATCAACAAATGATCCTACCTCAACCTTTATAAATCAGTTCTACAACACAGATCCAAAATGATCCTACAGCTTAGATCCAAGAATGGATCCTATAGAAGGAAAGGAGTCTGTTGTTGATTTGACAATAGAGAAATTTCTCTGTGTCTGTCTTCCTAGACTGAGTTTACCTCAGCCCTACCATCTTTTCAGCAATAAGAAAATGAATTCTTCAGTAGATTACTGCTTGCGCTGGAAGTATCTCATAAACCAAAGTCTCTGAACATGCTGTTGAAGACAAAGGAGTAGACAGTTCTTTTTCTTCTTCAAACAACTAACCTTGACTGTAGAAAATTGAAGTCTCTACTTCTTCTTCTTTCTTAGAAAAAACTTTTCTGAACTTGCTGTAGCTGATGAAAATAGCTACAGCTAACTTGATGAACTTTTAGATTAGTTGATTCAACTTCTTGCTTCAAGCACGGTAACAATGACAATGAAGATTAAGTTCAGCCGCAACTTTTCAAAATGAATAAAACCCTAAAAGTTACAGTTCTCTGCTCCCCACCTTATCCCTTTTTATCTTCAGTCATCTAACGACTATATGACCCATGGGCCCCACTGAAGTTGTTGGCTGCAACTTGGCTTTTACAAAAAAAGTCTTCCTGTAGACCTGCGACTTTATTTGTCCTGTTCTGTAAATTTACCGCAACAAATTTGAATCATGTTGATGTTTGTTGACTTTTACTGACGTCAGCATTTGTGGACTTAGCCAAATTCTCAAATTCAATTCAGACATTGAGTGCATTGAGTGAATGACCTTCAGTCAATGCCTTTAGACTTTGCCAATTCTTCTGCCTTGCTTAGGCGTTGAGTGCGTTGAGTGAACTGACTTCACTCAACGCCTCTAGACTTAGCCAATTCTTCTACACTGCTAGGCGTTAAGTGCGTTGATTGAATCTTCATCACTCAACGCCCCTGGACTTTGTTGCAACTTTCTTTATCTACTAGGCGTTGAGAGCATTGAGTGAACTGGCTTCACTCAATGCCTCCGGACTTAGACAAATTTTTTTGTCCATCTTTCCCTGAGCTTTGACATCACACGAAGCTTTCTTCTCCAGCATTGAGTGAGATGTATTCACTCGACGCTTCTGGACATAGCCAGAATTCTTGATAGATCTTCAACTACTTTGACTACTTGAGCTTGTCTCAACGCTTCTTGGTATATGACATTGAGTGAACTGACTTCACTAAATACGTGTGGACTTAGCCACATTTTCTTCCTTGCCAATGCTGAAGCTTTGACAAACTCAGCTATACTCGATGCCTTTTGATATATGGTGTTGAGTGAACTACCTTTACTCAACACGCCTGTGGACTGAGCCACAGAATTGCTTTGCCGACTGCTGGGCTTTGACTGTCCACACCTTACTAAACGCTTTTTGCCATCTGACGTTGAGTGAACTGGCTTCACTCAACGCCTGTGGACTTAGACAATTTTTAGCCTTTCTAGCATCCTTCTTTGACATCTGGCGTTGAGTGAACTGACTTTACTCAACTCCTGCGGACTTAGACAGATTTCTGTCTCTCCACTTCTCTACCTTGTGATCAACTGTCATAACCACTTGGAATACATGTCCAATCAATGTGACAAGGATCAACTTTCATGCATGAACTTGACCATACATCAAATACAACTATGTGTATACCATTGACTTGTTTGAATTCTATAAATCTGGGACATTATGTGCAATGAACCCAACAAATTGATTAGTCACATAAAGTTGGTAGAGGCCTGAGCTATGTTGTCACAATTTTTAGTTTTGATGAAGTCACTGACAGACCACGTCCACGTGTTCTTTTGGGATGTGATAGATCTGGTTTTAAACATGAGAATCCCAAACAAATTAACCAAAACATGTGTAAGACAAATTCAAATAAATGTGTGTGTCCATTTCAAGTGAGAGGTCAGAAGGAAATGTATGTGGATGAATGACAAGTTGATGTCTTTTGTTGAAAGCACAATCATTGTTCTCTATATTTAGAGGCATGCATATGCTGGTTGGTTAGATAAAAATGAGGAACGACTTGTTGAGAATACGTTTTCCTGTTGTGTTAAATCCCGAAGAATACTCTCATCGATAAAGCAAAAGAGGCAAGGGAATAGAACGACAATTAGAACTATTTACAATCATAGAGCGGTTCTTCATAAGCAAGAATTGGGAGGTCGAATTCCAATACAATTCCTTAATAAATGTATTATTGAAGCTGGATGAATATGCTATAGTGAGTGAAAGAGGATGTTTCAGTATTTAAAATCTTATTTTTTTGCACATCCTATGTCTATTAAGTTATGTCGCATATTGTCATCTATGTTTCAATTTGATTGTACTTACAAAACTAATAGGTAACATGTGCCTTTATTATCAATTGTTTGTGTAACTTCCACAAATCGGTCATTTTTCGGTGCATTTATATTCATGTCAATGAGACGGAGCAAAGCAACAGGTGGGCTCTTGAGCTTTTTAAATCTATTCTTGATTCGAGTTCTTTATCAATTATGTTGGTGACAAACATAGAGTTAGCTATGATGAATGTCATTAAAGGTTATTTTTCCTTATTCAAAAATTTTGATATGATAAGTTCATGTTCATAGAAATATTTTGACAAATTAAACAAATTATTTACGAAAGATATTGAGTGACATTATTTTTTGGGTCAATGACAACGGTTAAGGAATTTTTTAATTTTTGTATATGGCTTAAAAATATATTTTTTAATTTTTGAAATCGTCTGTATTTAATAATTTTGTCAATTTTTAATTTAAACTGATTTGCATATAATAAAAATTTGTATATAGTCAAATCAGATTCGGTGATTTCTCTATAACAATTTCCTAAAATTAAAATTTAAATTCAAAAATTTTATAAAATATAAGGACTAAAATAATGCTTGTCATTTTTGTGCGAACTCAACAATTTGAAATTTGAAATGATGGACCCACCGCGTCGCCAACTCTCGGCCCCAGCTCTCCTTCCAACGGTAATATTTCAAGAGCACCGTGCTCGCTTTATAAATTTTTCCCTTCTAGGCGTCGAAACCGTAACCCAATTTCCCTTCTTTGAAACCCTAATCAGAGCTTCCGCATGGACTTTCACCGTCTCGTCAGGAAAAACTTGCAGTTTCTCTGCAAGAAAAATGGCATCGCGGCCAACCTCACCAACGTCGCCATGGCCATCGCCCTTCAAGCTCTGGAAACAGTAAGCCACTTCTCTTTATCTCTTCTCCTTTTAAATCCAGTTCATGGATCTCTCAGGTTTTGTATAGTAACTCTCCGTTTTAAACAAAACAGGTTGAGGGGATGGAGGAAATCCAAGAAGCCCTTGGATTGCAGTCTCCGATGAAAGCCGAGGTGAAGTCCTCTCCTGATGGTTCACGCACCTGCAGGACGTCTTCTCGCAGAGCCATCCATGGAGACGAGTTCAACATCAAGCAGTTGAGCCCTCTTCCCCGGCAGCGCTTATTGACCTCTAAAGCTCTGGAGGAGGAAGGGAAAAATAATGAGCTCACAAAGGTTCTCCCCAAAACTCCAGCGATGAGAAAGTCTGGGAAGGCAGCAAAGACTCGGATCTCAAGGATAAGGGCTAAGAATGAAGAAGAAGAAGAAGATGGTCTTTCAGAAACACCAAAACCAGTGGAATTGTGGAACGGAAACGCCATTGGTGTCATAACTCGTCGAAGCACCCGATTGTTTTCAAGGAGACATTTGGAGGAGACGGACACCATCCAATCCAAGATTAGAAGAAGCAACAGAGGAAAGGCCTCTGTCGACAAAATGAGGGCTTTGTGCGGAGTAGATGCGGATGAACTAGAAAAGGAAGATGGTAAGAATGGTGAAATTTTGCACGATAGTTCTTAATCATTGAGATTTTCTCTTCTTATTTCCTACAGTTGTTTTTGGTTTTTCCCTTGATATGTGTGTTTTTATTGATGCAGATCTTGGTGAAAAGAAGGATAAAGAAACAGAAAGTTATTACTTGTCTTCTTCTCTTGATGAGGGTGTTGCAAAGGTTGACGACGGAAGCTGTGATTCCGGTGATGTATTTGATGCTGAAAATGACGTTTTGTTCCTTGAGGATGTACTTGATTTTGAAAAGGGCTATTCGTGCATTAAACCTGACGTTGAAGATGTTACGAAAGATCAAGGAGACATCCATGTCTTGCCTTCTCCTCTTGATTGGGTGAGTTCGAATGCTGGTGTTGATAAACCATTAGTAGAGTCTACTGAAGATTTCCAGCAGTTATCAGCAACCGAATCCATGAAACATTTTCATTATGAGCAGCCAGAGAAAGAGTTGATGGGAGATTCCAGGGGCCAGTTCCCGGAAAATAAGCAGTGTCAAGATTCTGGTGACTTCTTGTTACCAGGAAAAAATTACGTTGATGTTTTCTGTGATTTGTTGCATGAAGAAACATGTTCCTGTTTTTTGGGTAAAAAGGAGAATTTTAGTCTATTATTCACCAAGATAAGTCTAAGGGATCTCCAGGAATCTGGAAATGGGCTTCTGGAAGCTGGAGTATCTCAAGTTGCGTCTGAGTCCACGGCCACTGAAATCCCAATCAAAACAGAAACATCTGTTGATTTGACACTGGATTCTGAGATTGTGGCTTCATCCATCAAGGCCTACGTCAAATCTTTGGAACAAATTGAGGATCAATCGAATGCTAGTGAAATTGCTACTAGTGAATTCATTGACGTGCGACAGGAAACAGAAATTTCTCAAGATGTCACTCAAAATTCTCACACTGAGTTTCCAGATGAAGCATTCCAAGATGACTTTCAGAACGCTGCTAAAATTTCCTTTGAGCCCCAAACTGCAGATTATGTCATTGAAAAGGGGGCAGATGTTGATCTAGCCGAAGAAAACCTCTCAAACTCCGACGAACATGCCACCAATACGTCCATTGTTGTTACTTCCATTGAATTTGAGGAGGCTGGGGCCAATCTTCTCTGTGAAATCACTGCTGTAACTAATAAATCAGCTGATGAGAATGTAATCTCCGGGACTGGCAAACTTAACACTACTGAATTAGTGGATGTGGCTCCTCAAATTTCCCCTTTTCAGTTACAGATTCCATCTTCTTCTACAAAATTTTCAGAAACATTGCCGGAAACCAAGGAAGAAACAATCATCCATCCTGCAGTCATTGCTACCCTTTCTTCCCTGGATGAGAATCTTTCAATCGAGTCAGCTCAGTTATCCGTGATTCAAACTCAGTTGCTAAATTCTGAAGAAGCTGGCATGTCCACATCAGGGATGACTGTTGAGAAAGTGGAGAAATGGGTGGAGAAGGAGAATTCCGTCCAAGACGACAACTTAAAGATTATAAGCTTGATAAAGTTGAGGGCTATGTACAAACAAAAGCTGGACAGTAAAAAGAATGAGGTAGGATAACTGATTTTTTTTATTCAGATTCAATTATACCTGTAGTTTGTTTTCAGCTTAATCCATTTGAATTCAAATTTCTTTGTTTCTGTGCAGCTTGAGAGGGGAAAATCTATGATCAAAAGAGAAGATGTTGAGATTTCTAGTAGCATTGTGCTCAATGAGCAGAAGTTTGAGAATGAAAATAAGGAGGTTAGGACAAATTTTCTCATTCAAAATCAGTGGCAGTACTATTTTCGTTCACATTTTTATCAGTTTAACTATAAGTCTGTAAGATTTCCTTGTTTTCAGAAGCTTGAAAGGGAGAAGAACTCTATGATCAGACGAGAAGATTTTGAGTTTTGCAGCAGCATCAAGCAAGAGTTAGGTGACAAGATAACGGTATACAAATTCTTCCTCGATGAGTAGTTTTTCTATAGCTGGACAATTTAATGATGAACTTGGCTTAGCAGCAGGAGAGAAAGACATCTGTGTGCAGCAAGCGTGATTCAAACTGTAAACAGAAGTTTAATGCAGAGGATCAGATTCAGGTATATGCCCGAACCCCTATTTTGGTGATTTCTTGATGAAATTCTCGTGGTTTCTATCAAACATAATATCTTTGAAACTGTGCTGCAGTTGGAGAGGAAAAGAACTCCGCTCAAGAAACTGAATTAGCTCGCATATTGATCTGGAGGCAGATCAATGGTCAGTGAATTACAACTTTGTGCGTCTCTTAGGGTTGTGAAACCATGGTTTCTCCAATCCAGGAATTTGATTTCGTCTGTGGTTTAGTTCATTTGTTTTTAGTCACGTGTCTTTATACCTTTGTCAATGATTTTGAAATGGAGGGAAGTGGGTTATTCAAGATGTGTTTTGCTTAAGAAGCTGATTTGGAGCCGGTTTAGATGCTTTGTTCTCAACTAAACTTTTAAGTACAATATTCTTTTTTTTAATTATGTTTGGATTATTCTTGTTTCACTTACTCGGTCCAGATATAGATTCACTGCCAATCTTATTTAAAACCTCCATTTGTTGTAGGACCGGCTTTTTTTTGGGAATGGGGATTTTATTTATACCTTGAGCTGATCTTACATTGAATGTGATATAATCTTCTTAGAACAACAACAGTGATATTCTGAAAAAGTAAGGCTAATTTGCTTCCGGGCTCGGTTCCGAAATTCATATCCACGGTTCAAGCGGTTACGACCCCTTGAACCGGATCTTAATTAAGGTCCGTTTCATGCGGTAGTAACCGCTTTGTTAAAGTCAATACTTGGTCTCAACGAGAGTTCAGACACAAGGGGGGTAGCTTGCACTTCTATCAAGTGAGAGCACCTGACTAGTTGCTTGGAACTAAGAGACAGACCCCGATCTGCAGCTAGGAGGCCCCGCCACACACCCGGAAGGTTAAAGAGAGCTTCCCCTCCCTAACCAATGCTGAGCTGGGCCTATTGGTGTGTCCTGATATCACTCGCCAACTAGAGTCAGCATTTGTGGGGGGTAAGCAAGAAGTTGCCGTCCCCCCTTCAAGGTGCCCATGGGATCTATTTATAGTTTTTCAAATTTGACCTGCAAATAGCGGAATCCCGCCTTTTGGTTTTACTAAACACAACACAAAACGGTCTGCCGACGACGTAACTTCGTTGTTTGGAGGGGATATTAGCAGACCTGAAGATGTATCCTGGGGTTGGCGTGTGCTTGGTGAAGCTGCGACTCGCCACTCACCCTGAACCTGGAACTCGCCCCTGGGGGGCTGCACTTGCCCAGTGAGCTTGGATCTCGCCCCAAAGAGCATGCACTCGTTTAGGGAACTTGGAACTTGCCCCTGGGGGGCTGCACTTGCCCAGGGAACCTGGAAATCGCCCATGGAGATTGGAACTCGCCCCTGGGGATTGCACTAGCCCAGGGAGCCTGGAACTCGCCCAGGTAGCTTCGAACTCGCCCCCGGGGGGCTGCACTAGCTAGCCCAGGGAGCCTTGAACTCGATCCTGGGGGGATTCACTCGCTCAGGGAGCCTGTAACTTGCCCTTGGGGGTCTACACTCGCCCAGGGAGCTTGGAATCTCTCCTGGAGGGCTGCACTCGCACAGGGAGCTTGGATCTCTCCCCTAGAATGCTGCACTCGCTGAGGGAGCCTGACACTCGCCCCTGGGGAGCTACACTCACCCCTAAGAGGTGAATTCTTCTACACTCGCCCTAGGTGGGCGAGTTCATTTAGGCCATCATCGGGCGCTTCTGATCTCGACGAATTACGAGTTATACACGCTTGACCGGTGAAAATAAGTCCTCCCAAACGGAGCCCAAGTCTTTTCCTAAAATCCTCAATTTTTCTTTACCTTAGGACCAAGCAAAAATTTCTCTACTCATCTTTACCTTAGGACTAGGGATGGAGGACAGATGAATTGTCTATTTGGGTAATAATAACAATTGGGGTATTTGCTATGCGTATTCTCGTTGACCACTAGGAACGTTGAGGGCCTTGGCGAGAGCTATTTTTGTGCCCTTTCAAATTGAGCAATGCATCGGCCCAGTCTGCCATGCAGCGAATGAAGCTCACACTACCCAGAGAGATTGGAACTCGCCCCTGGAGGATTGCAGTAGCCCAGGGAGCCGGGAACACGCCCAGGGAGCTTCGAACTCGCCCCCTGGGGGGCTGCACTAGCCCAGGAAGCCTTGAACTCGATCCTGGGGGGATTCACTCGCTCAGGGAGCCTGGAACATGCCCTTGGGGGTCTACACTCGCCCAGGGAGCTTGAAATCTCTCCTGGAGGGATGCACTCGCACAGGGAGCTTGGATCTCTCCCCTAGAATGCTGCACTCGCTGAGGGAGCCTGACACTCGCCCCTGGGGAGCTACACTCACCCCTAAGAGGTGAATTCTTCTACACTCGCCCTAGGTGGGCGGTGGGCAAGTTCATTTAGGACATCATCGGGCGCTTCTGATCTCGACGAATTACGAGTTATACACGCTTGACCGGTGAAAATAAGTCCTCCCAAACGGAGCCCAAGTCTTTTCCTAAAATCCTCAATTTTTCTTTACCTTAGGACCAAGCAAAAATTTCTCTACTCATCTTTACCTTAGGACTAGGGATGGAGGACGGATGAATTGTCTATTTGGGTAATAATAACAATTGGGGTATTTGCTATGCGTATTCTCGTTGACCACTAGGAACGTTGAGGGCCTTGGCGAGAGCTATTTTTGGGCCCTTTCAAATTGAGCAATGCATCGGCCCAGTCTGCCATGCAGCGAATGAAGCTCACCCTACTCGAGGTTGGAGGAGCAAAACACCACTCGACAGCCTCAGGATCCTATCCATGAGAAGATAACCTTTACTCTGTGATTGCTGCTTGTAGATGGGCATCTTGGATACCCATTTCTCCAGAAAACGCTTCTTCTTCACTCATGCTCTTAGGGTGCTTTGCTCAGCTTGGACCTACCACAATTGATTTAAATTTATTAGTATTATTAGAATTTAATTCATAATGTGGTACAAGTCTTATTATTAGAATTAATTTAATATATGGTTTTAATTAAGTTGACAGTTAAAGCAAAGTTATGGAAATAACTATTCTTTAATGGAGGTTACTGGTCCCTTGTTTAACATTAAGTGATCAAGAGTGATTTTCGAATTAGCATGTGAGGTAAAAAATCTCTTGATAGTCTAGAAGATCAATTTTATCCTCTCAAAACACACAAATCAATCAAGGATGAAAGATCATTTTTTTCCACATCAAGTGATTTTAAATTTCCAACAAAATAATATACCTACGTGGCTGCTCCAACAGTTTATAAAGATTTCTAGGGCTCCAATTGCAGGGAGTAACTCAAAGGGTTTTGCAATGGGGCAGCAAATATGTTCTTCAACAACTAAGATGTGATGCAGGATGAGGGGTGATTTCAACAACGGATGAGAGGAAGCAGCAACTTTTGTTGGTATCAGGGGATAGTCATTGCTGGGTTTTGGCTCTGCTCAAATTGGTTCAGATGCCCTATGAAGTTGGAATATGATTTATATAGTATTTCCAGCGTAAAGTCTAGTCCTAAAATGACACTAACACAATAATACGTAGTGGATATGTGCATTCATATTTATAAAAATATCTTAGTCTTTTATAACAAATAATTAATGAGTGTCAAATGGTTTGACTTTGATGTCCCCTATTCATATTTTTATGTAGGAGATATTTCCTCCTGTCTTTCCATATTTGTATGTTGGAGTAAGTTGCCTAAATTTCTGATTTTTATAATACCTGGTGAGATTTCATTAAAAACATAATGAAAATGAAAATATAGTTATATTCCTGTGATTGATGCATTGTATTGAGGATGTCATATTTGCACAATGCATGAGCATTTCTATGAAAGACGGAACTACACATACCTAATGTATACCTAAAAATAAAAAAAGTTGGCCCCATACATAATAAATTATAATATTATGTATGGGGTTGGGTGATTTTATTGCGTGTGAGGCTCACTTTTTGTGATTTTTAGGTATTCTTTAGGTGTGTATTGTACAACTTTTGGCTCGCGGGAAGCATCTCGAGGGGGAGTGCTGAGTTATTCGCGAGAGGGCCGAGAGGACAGCAGGGGCGAGACGGGAACAGCAGAGCGGCTAGACGGCTCTCGCGTCGCGCGCTGACCCTTTGTGGCGAGACGTCTCTCGCAAGGCGGAGGACTCACGAGTCGAACAGATAGGCTCGTCCCGCCCGCCGTTTGTTTTCTAACTCGCCATATAAGAAAAATGTGTTTTTACTTTTTTACCCTCAAGAGTGGATTTTACCCTTTTGCCCTCTGTGGTCTGCGTATAACCCTTCAGAACAGTGGAGTTTGACTGTTGGCAGACCCAACACATGGTATTTTGATAATTTAAGGCCGGTTCAGTTTGGTTATTGGCAGGTCAAATTTAGAGGCCTATAAAAATACCGATAAGGTGCATTGAAAAGGTCGTGGAACCCTTTTTAATCTTCTACCTCCAAGGCACCTAGCTTGTTAGAAAGTAGAGAAAAAGAAGCGAAAAGAAGAGAACAAGCCGAATAAACTTTTGAATAATCGAAATTTTATTATCCAAAAAAGATATCTATTACAAAGGTATGCCCTCTTTTATATAGAATGGAGGAGAGATGAGAGAATACAAATAAGAGATGTGAGACTATAATTTACAGGACAAGCGGACTATACAAAACAAACCGCACAAGCCGCGCGGTTAGACAGCAGGGCTAACCGCACGGCTACCACCAGAGAGGAAGAGAGACTGCCAGGGAAGATCGCCAGACCGCCCGGTTTCCAAGCCGACTGAGACAAACCGCCAGACCGCGCGGTCTTCAACCCGCCAAGACAAACCGCCAGACCGCCCGGTCACCAACTCCAACACTCCCCCTCAAGCTGGAGCATATATATCGATCATGCCCAGCTTGTCACAGATGTGGAAAAAGGAAGCGGACACTGGCTTGGTGAAGACGTCTGCCAACTCGTTGTCGGACGTGACAAATGGAGTGCAAATCTGTTTCTTCAATATTTCTTCTCGAATAAAATGACAGTCGACTTCTATGTGTTTTGTTCTCTCATGAAAGACCGGATTTTTGGAAATGTGTATCGCGGCCTTATTGTCACAGAACATAGGAAGAGGATAGTTGTAAACCTCTCCTAAGTCAAGCATGAGAGCCCGCAACCACTTTAACTCACATGTAGTCGATGCCATGCTACGATATTCAGCCTCTGCACTAGACCTGGAAACGACAGACTGTTTCTTGCTCTTCCAACTCACAAGATTGCCTCCAATAAATGTGCAGAAACCTGAAGTCGATTTGCGGTCCCCTTTGTCATCCGCATAGCTTGAATCAGAGTAAGCTTCAACCCTTAGGTGACCATTCTTCTGAAATAGGAGTCCTTTCCCTGGAGCAGCTTTAATATACTCTAATATCCTCAGAGCAGATTGTAGATGACACTCCCTCGGAGCTTGCATGAACTGGCTCACCTTGCCAACAACATAGGAGATGTCGGGTCTGGTTACCGTGAGATATATGAGCTTGCCCACCAGACGCCGGTATCTCGTAAGATCAGAGAGAAGAGGTGAGTCATCTGTCCAAGTTTTGTCTTCTCCAGCAGCCATAGGACAACGTGCAGGTTTAGCACTAGTGAGTCCTGCATCCTTTAAAAGATCAAGAGCATACTTCCGTTGTGAAAGGACCATGGAGTTGGGCTTTCTAGAGATTTCAATCCCCAGAAAGTATTTCGGGGAGCCCATATCCTTTGTAACCAGATGTTGACGAAGGTGTTTCTTGGTCATCAGTATTCCATCCTGGTCATCGCCAGTAAGAAGAATGTCATCAACATAAACCGCAAGAACAACAAGACCAGAGGCGGTTTTCCGAACAAACAAGGAGTGATCTGCTGAGCTTTGTGTAAAACCAATGGCCGCAACAATGCCACTGAACTTGTCAAACCAGGCACGAGGACTCTGCTTGAGGCCATAGATAGCCTTCTTTAGCCGGCATACCCGTGTCTCCCCCTGAGCAACATACCCAGGAGGTTGCTCCATGTAAACAGCTTCCTGCAGATCTCCATAGAGGAAGGCATTCTTAACATCTAGCTGCGAGATGGGCCAATCCCTGTTGACAGCTACAGAGAGAAGAACCCGAATGGTGCTGAGGCGAGCCACGGGTGAGAAAGTGTCAAAGTAATCAACCCCATAAGTTTGGGTAAAACCCTTGGCAACCAGGCGAGCCTTATAACGATCCACACTGCCATCCGGGAGAAACTTCACCACGAAGACCCAGCGACAACCAACAACATCGGTGCCGAAAGGAGGCAGAACAAGGGTCCAGGTACCCCGTTCAGTGAGAGTAGCAATCTCCTCATCCATGGCAACTTTCCAGTGAGGAATGGTAAGGGCCTCCTGGTAGGAACGGGGGGTGGTAGTGGCCGAGATAGCCAGGGCAAAGGCTCGGCGAGCAGGGGTAAGGCGATCGTAGGAAACAACCGCAGCAAGAGGATGGTGGGTACAAGCCCGAACCCCTTTGCGAAGAGCAATCGGGAGATCCAGGTCAGCAGGAGCCTCAGTATCCGGAGTATCCGTGGTGGAGAGAGCTGGCCCGGGATTAGAGAGAGATGGCAGCGGAGTGGAGGGAGAAAGTGGAGTAGAGGGTGGAGATGAGGAGGGGGAAGGCGGTGGAGTGGGTGGAGAGGACGGAACCTCAGTGGGAGCAGAGGGAAGGGATGGGTTGGTATGAGAAGGAGGAGCAGGAGGAGGAGAAGAGGAAGCGGGAGAGAAGTAAGAGGCATTGGCAAAGAAGGTGACATCCGCAGAGACAAATTGCTTGCGGGTAACAGGGTCAAAGCAACAATAGCCTTTCTGAGTGGGAGAATAGCCCAGAAAGACACATTTGGTGGCACGGGGTGAGAGTTTATCACGCGTGGCAGCGGGAGAGTGCACAAAAGCGGTGCACCCAAAGATGTGTAGAGGAAGAGGAAAGGGATCCTTGTCCGGATAAAGAATGGAGAAGGGGGTAGCACCGTGGAGAACGGTGGAGGGAAGGCGATTGATGAGATAGCAGGAGAGAAGGACAGCATAGCCCCAATAGGAGCGAGGAACATGCATTTGATTCATCATAGTGCGAGCGACATCAAGGAGGTGACGGTTTTTGCGTTCCGTCACCCCATTTTGTTGGGAAGTGTAGACACAGCTGGTGTGACGAATAACACCATGGTGAGTGCAAAAGGAGGAGAAGTCGTGGCTAAGATACTCCTTAGCATTGTCAGAACGAAGGATTTTAATAGACGTAGCGAACTGAGTTTTAACCATCGAATAAAAAGAGGTCCAAACAGAGAATAACTCGGAGCGATCTTTAAGAAGATATACCCACGTTGCTCGAGAGAAATCATCAATGAAGGTGACAAAATAGGAACTGCCCCGACCGATGGTGAGGGTAGGAGCGGGACCCCATATGTCAGAGTGAACGAGGTCGAACGGATGGGAGGAGCCCCGACTCTGCGTTGGTGGGAAGGAGGAGCGGTGATGTTTGCCAAGTTGACATGCATCACAGTTTAGAGGAGGATGATGAGGAGGGAGGTGCGTCAGGAGTTGTCGTAGAATGCGGGGAGGAGCATGACCAAGGCGAAGATGCCATTGGAGAAGATCTGTAGAGGAGGAGGAGAAGACGGATAGAGCAGAAACGTTGTCAAGGAAGTAGAGGCCACCACTCTCAGTCCCGGTAGCAATCGTCCGTTGGGAGGCCGGATCCTGAAAAGCACAAGAGGTAGGGGTGAATGTGACAGAACACTGTAGTTGCTTGCATAAAGAAGTAACCGATAATAAATTGCACGGAAACTTGGGCACATAGAGGGTATCAGCCAAGCAGAGAGACGGAGTGACTTGAACCATGCCCGTCCCATGGACCGGGGAGGGAGATCCATCAGCGACAATGACTGGGGGCAACTGAGCCTGTGTGTCAAGAAGAGAGAAACATTGAGGGTTGCCTGTCATATGACTTGTTGCACCAGAGTCGATGAGCCATCGTCCGCGAGTCACAACATGAGCACTACCAGAAGAGGTGACCACGGAGGCTGACGGGCTGGAGGAGAGGAAAGCCATGGAAGCAAGAGAGTAGCAAACCGCTACGAGAAGAGAGTAGAGCACCAAGCCGGGCGACCAGAAAATAGGCCGGGCGGCTAGAAAGGCCGCTTCCAAGAAGCCGAGCAAAGCAGAGGGAAAGAAGTCGCACGACCTGAAAAAGTCGGGCGAACAGAGGAGAACAAGTTGCGCGGCCAAAGATGAGGCCGAGGCAACTAGCAAGCAGGAGCAGGTAGAAGGCAACAAGAAGAAAGCGGCGAAAAAGCAGGCAAAGGTCCAGCGGGGAAGAGGTCGCGCGGACTGAGAAGACCGA
Organism: Platanthera guangdongensis; assembly: GCA_039583875.1. Classification (NCBI taxonomy): domain Eukaryota; kingdom Viridiplantae; phylum Streptophyta; class Magnoliopsida; order Asparagales; family Orchidaceae; genus Platanthera; species Platanthera guangdongensis. The sequence continues at coordinate 51,732,666 of CM077161.1, forward strand.
GCGAACAGAAGAGAAGAGAAGAGCAGGTGACCGCGACCAAGATGCGGGTAAGAAAGGAATAACCCGCACGGTCAGGCAGATCACAGCAGCTGCGAGAAGGCGGTCAAAGGCACAGCGGGGAAGAGGTCGCGCGGACTAAAAAAGGCCGAGCGAACAGAAGAGAGGAGAAGAGCTGGTGACCGCGACCAAGATGCGGGTGAGAAAGGAACAACCCGCACGGTCAGGCAGATCACAGCAACAAACCGCGAGTTCAGAGACAACACACGCGGACAGAGACAGACCGCAGCGACTAGGAAGTCAGAGCGGCAGGAAAGAACAAGGAGCGCGGCGACACGGAAACAGGTCGCTGCGACAAAGAGCAGTAGGAGAAGAGAATCAAGAAGAAGCAAGCCGCGCAAACAGGCAGCGGACAGAAACAAGCCGCGCGGATAGAAACAAGCCGCGCGGACAGATGAGAAGGCAAGCCGCGAACAAGCCGCAGAACGCGGAAGACAAGCCGCGAACAACAGAGAGCGCACAGAATCAGGAGGAAATGACCGTGCCCTCTGATACCATGTTAGAAAGTAGAGAAAAAGAAGCGAAAAGAAGAGAACAAGCCGAATAAACTTTTGAATAATCGAAATTTTATTATCCAAAAAAGATATCTATTACAAAGGTATGCCCTCCTTTATATAGAATGGAGGAGAGATGAGAGAATACAAATAAGAGATGTGGGACTATAATTTACAGGACAAGCGGACTATACAAAACAAACCACACAAGCCGCGCGGTTAGACAGCAGGGCTAACCGCACGGCTACCACCAGAGAGGAAGAGAGACTGCCAGGAAAGACCGCCAGACCGCCTGGTTTCCAAGCCGACTGAGACAAACCGCCAGACCGCGCGGTCTTCAACCCGCCAAGACAAACCGCCAGACCGCCCGGTCACCAACTCCAACATAGCTCAGCACTGGCTTGGGTGGGGAAGAGTTTCTGATTCTTTCGTGAAAGAGGTGGGACTTCCAAACTGAGGCCCTCGGTCTGTTTTTGGTTCGGGACTCACGTCAAGAGGGTGGTCCAAGAAGAGTAGGTGTGGGCTGCAACTTCAAGTCTGAACTCTAGGAGAGGTTGGGTTACTGACTTCAACATTTTTGGTGTGGTGAGCGTGGACCGCAGCGTACACAGAAAAATCTTGAGCAACCTCATGGCGGGAGGTCATGGAGAAGGAGACGGGGACGGGTCTGAGAGACCGGGAGGATTCGTTGGAAATGAAGAATTCATGGCGTCCATTAAGGGCATCATGGACATGTTACGGGGGATCTCGCGGCAGGGCGACTGCTCGACTCCTTTACCTCAGGCGCCCGCTCTCATGCAACAGGATGAGCTCGTCTCGACAAGAGTTGGAGAGGACGCCCCCGGGAGGTGGCCCGACAAGGAAGTGCTGATAGAAGGAGGCGGGCGAGACCTGGCGGGATGGGAGTTGTTCCCGAGCCCTGCGAGTGCCGTCTCGCCAGGAGACGTTGTTACGTGAGTGGGAGTGGCGAGACCTGTGGCGAGAGGGTCCCCATTCTTCGAGTTGATCCTTTCAGCTCCAGTCCCAGAAGGGTTCAGAGAGCCCGAGATGAACTACTATGTAGGAAAAGACGACCCTATCCAGCACCTGCAATGGTTCGAAGTTGCGGTCTCCATCAGGCCGGTGACGGACGCGTTCAAGTGCCGTCTTTTCGTCCTCAACTTGAAGGAAAAAGCTAGGGACTTGTTTCATCAACTCCTGACAGGCTCAATATACAGCTTTGAAGACCTAAGTAGAATCTTCCAGTTGCGCTTCTCAACCTGAAAGAAAAGGAAGAAGAATACATAGTCGATTTTTCTAATCCGGCAGAGGGCGGATGAGTCCCTGGCCCAGTACGTAGACAGGTTCCAGGAGAAGATTTTGGATATTCCGGAAGTGCCTGGATTTGCTCTCCAGATGGCCTTCATCGTTGGACTACGTGAGAGTTTCCTTAAGATGAGCATAACAAGGAAGGCACTGCTGTCGTTTGAGGGACTGATGGAGAAGCCCGTGAAAGAGATAGCGATGGAGGCGGCAAACCCAGCCTTCGCTAGAAAACTGGCAAGGTTGACGGAGGTCGAGTCAAGAGAACTAGGAGGTGGAAGACAATAAGAAGGGAGAAGGAGGGAAGAGCCGAGGGCTTCGACATATCAGGAATTGGATTGGAGGCAGCAAGGAGGCCCTGCCCAAGGGCAAGAAGAGGTCTCCCCCAGACAGGAAGGAACCATCAAGGAGGACCGGGAAGGTTCAACCAGCCGGGGTGGGGATATGGTTATAGACCACCCCTACCCCCGCCTCAGCAAGCTATGACCATCAGCCGAGGGAGAGGTAGATGCAGAGAAAGAGGAAGAGCAGTAGGAGCGGGAAGAAGGAGGAACCCTAAAGAGGGGAGACGAGGGGAGGAGGTAGCGTTACCATATTGTGACTTCCATGAGGAGGAAGGTCACACAACGGCTACCTGCCCGTAATTTTTGGAGATGAAGAGAGCTAGGGGAGCTGGGGAACAACAGCTACCAGTGCGAATAGTGGAGGTGCCTGGGACCGGGGAGGAGGACCGATGTGTGGATCAAGCCGATGCACGAGATCGAGGGGGATCAGAGCGAACCATGGTGGAGTTGGGATTGATGATGCACGTAAGGCGAGCCTTCATACCAAGTACCGTCGGAGCGTAGGCTCGACGTCACAAGCCCCTCCCTCGGACAAAAAGATCATCTTCTCTCGGAAGGACATGCCGGACCATGAAGATACTTTTTGTGATGCGCTGGTGATCCGGACCTCCATCGAAAACTTCACGGTGTCGCGTATTTTGGTCGATAATGGGAGTTCGATGAATGTCATCATCAAAAAGGTGTTCAATGAGCTGAGCGTGGAGGCTCGAAGAGTGCTGGCAGCAGATGGGCCGTTGTTCGGATTCTCTAGAGAAAGGAACGAAGTTGAGGGGGGAGTAGGACTGCAAGTGACTTTGGGGTGGGGGGGGGGGGCTCTCTAGGAATTGTTGTTTTGTCATAGTGGACGCCCCTAGCAGTTACAACGCCATTTTTGCATGCCCCTGATCAGTGCCTTTAGGTGTGTCCCGTCATTTTTCCACCAATTCGTGAAGCTCAATGTCGGGGGAACCCAGATCAGAGTACGAGGAATCCAAAGGCCTCAGTGCTATGTGACAGCGGTGAATACCATTTCTTGGCAAGGAGAGGCCGATGAAATGGAGAAGAGGATGGAACGATGGGAACATGAGTTCAGAGGCGAAGTAGGGGGAGAAAGGAGAAAGGGAGGTCAAATGGGAAGGAGAAGTAGAGATGGAGAGAGGCATTGCGGTGGAGCCAAAAACAGCATGAGAGAAAGAAGGATAGATGGGGGTCGAGGAGGAGAAAGTAGAAAGGGAGGTTGAAGGGGAAGGAGAAGTAGAGATGGAGAGAGACATTGCAGTGGAGCCGGAAATAGCATGAGAGAAAGAAGGAAAGATGGGGGTAGAGGAGGAGAAAGGACAGGTGGGGTCGAAGGAATGTGGAGGTGGAGGAAAGAAAAAAGGGAGATGGAAGAAGTGGGGGAGTCGTCTAGGGGGGAAGCTCGACTGAAGAAGAGGGGAAGTTCACTGTTGGAAGAAGGAATCCCAACCGAGGAAGAGATAGGGAAGTTTCTGAAGGAAATGGTTGTGGTCATTGTGGGCACGAGGCAGTAGACTGTGAAGCTAGAGAACAAGAGGATACGCTTGGGGAGCAGGAGAAAGAGGAGGAGCCGTCGAGGCTGAAGGCGGCAGTGGGGTGCTGGAGATGGAGATCCTCACCAAAGAAGGGAGAAAAGAGAAGGTAAAAATCATTAGAGAGCTCAGTTCCGAGGACCAGGAGGAGATCAGGGCATGCGTACAGAGGAACATTGACATCTTTGCTTGGAGCGCAGCCGACATGCCGGCGGTTGACGCAGACGTGGCGTGCCACCCTCTCAACCTCGACCCCAACGCTCGTTCTGCACAACAGAAGAAGAGAGTCATCGCCACTAAGATGGCCGGACCCATCAGAGAAGAAGTAGAGAAGATGCTTAAGGCGGGGTTCGTATCTGCATGTAAATATCTGGGGTGAGTGAGTAACGTTGTAATGGTAAAAAAGGGGGAGGGGAAATGGAGGATGTGTGTGTGGATTTTTCTCTCCTAAATAAAGCATGCCTTATGGATTGTTATACTCTGCCTCGAATCGACGCGCTGGTTGACTCAGCCGTCAGGTTTTCACCAATGAGCTTTCTAGATGCATTTTCAGGGCAGGGTATCACCAGATATGCATGCACCCTCCGGACGTCAAAGATGTCAACTTCGTCACGGAAGATGGGTGTTTCTGTTTCAACACGATGCCCTTTTGGATTGAAGAACGCGGGGGCGACTTATCAAAGAATGATGGATCAAATCTTCCAGGAGCAGAAGGGGTGGAACCTTGAAATTTATGTGGACGATCTGATGATCAAGAGCTGAGATCTCAGGTCTCACATCTTAGATCTGGAGGAGACCTTTGGAACCTTAAGAAAATACAAGATGAGACTTAACCCTTTAAAATGTGTCTTCGGAGACAGCAGGGGAAAATTTTTAGGGCACCTCCTTACCCCATCCGGAGTAGAACCCAATCCAGATAAGGTGAAAGCAATCCTAAAATTAGAATCTCCAAAAAAACGTCAAGGAAGTCAAACGTCTCACTGATAGGCTTGCCAGATTAAGCAGGTTTCTCTCTCGGGCTGGGGAAAATGCTCACCTTTCTTCCGAACACTAAGAGGCGGCAAGAAATTCTAATGGACCCCTGAATGCGAAAAGGCTTTTCAGGCTCTTAAACAACAACTCACCCGGACTCCTCTACTCCAAGGGCCAAGAGAAGGTGAGGGTTTGTTCTTGTACCTAGGAGTGTGGACCAGGGCTGTGAGTTTGTTTCTTGTACGAGAGGAAGGAAAAAAGCAGTTCCCGATCTATTACGTGAGTAGGGTCCTGAAGAAGGCGGAACTCGGGTACCCTCGAAAAGCTGGCATTCGCTCTCATCATATCAGCCAGAAAGCTTAGGCCATACTTTCAGGCCCACTCGATTCAGGTAGTGACGGATCACCCCCTTTGCTGCATCCTAGAGGGGGTGGAGCATTCTGGGAGGTTGGCCAAATGGTCGATAGAGCTCAGTGAGTTTGACCTCACTTACTCATCGGCTGGCCATCAAAGCACAAGCAGTTGCCGATTTCCTGGTAGATTATGTAGTCGAGGTCCGAGAGGTGGAGGCACCCTCTCGAGTTGCTTGAGAGATACTAGTGGATGGAGCGTCGGGAAAGAATTCTTTTGGAGGAGGGATGATCTTGGTAAGTCCAGAAGGGACCATAATTGAGCAGGCTTTGAAGAACCACTTCACAATCACTAACAACCAAGCAGAATATGAGGCGATTATTGCGAGACTCAGGTTAGTCCGGGAGCTGGGCAAACAAGACATTAAGGTTTCCACGGACTCTTTGGTGGTCGCGGGGCAAATCAAAGGAGAATTTGAAGCAAGGGAACCCACCCTCCAGTTGTATCTGGTGAAGGTCAAAGACATCATCGAGCAGTTCCGCAGCTTTTCGATTCTACACATCCCGAGGGATGAAAGTGCTCAGGCAGACCTACTTGCCAAATACGGCCCTCGGGCCGGAGGAACGGTGGCGGAACTCTTCAGGCCATCCTTAAAAGATGGAAAATTAATGAAGATATAACAACAAGGGTCTTGGATGGACCCCTTCATCTTTTTGTCCTCAGGGCAACTTCCGAGAAGGATCTCGATAAGAAGCGGGTTAGGTATAAATCAGCAAACAATCTACGGAAGGATGGGACATTATACCGTAAGACACTATCAGGTTTACTGGCTCGATGCGCATCCGAGGTGGAGGTTCCAGGGTCCTAGAAGAGATTCATTCAGGAGAGTGCGGGAGTCACTCGGGGAGTCGTATCTTGGAGGGGAGAGTGCTGAGGCAAGACTACTTTTGGCCTACCCTCAGGAAGGATGCAGAGGAATTTGCAAAAAGATGCCAAAATTGCCAGGAGTTCGCCCCTCTCCAACTCCGTCCAGACCAAAGATTGCGCACGATGACAGCCCCCTGGCCCTTCGCAATATGGGGGCTAGATTTAGTGGGTCCTTTTCCCCAAGCTAGTGGCCAAAGGAAATTTTTGCTGGTCATGGTGGATTACTTTTCAAAATGGCTGGAGGTGAAGGTGTTGGCTAAGGTGACGTCGCAAGTGATCAAAAATTTCATATGGGTAGAGATCATCTACTGGCATGGGCTTCCGCTCGCCATTGTCACTGATAATGAGCCGCAATTCTCTAGCAGAGAATTCATGGATTTCTGTATTTGGCAGAGCATAGACCTTCGTTTCACCTCGGATCATCATCCTCTGAGAAATGGGCAGGTGGAAGCTCAAACAAGATTATTGTAAATCTCTTGAAGAAGAAAGTGGAGAATTTGAGGGGAAGTTGGGTGGAACAGCTACCTTCAGTTCTTTGGGCCTTAAGGACCACATCAATTACCACTACGAGGGAAACTCCATTCAAAATCTCTCATGCCTCGTAGGACGTCATACCGATAAAGTTCGAGGTCACATCTCCAAGAGTAGTTGCTGCAAAGAAGGGAGATGAAGGATGGAGAGAAGAGAACGAGGAGGAGCAAAAACTCTCTCTTGATCTGGTGAAAGAACTCTGGGATCTAGCATTGATCCGGCAAGAAGAAATCAAGCGTCGGATGGCAGGATATTTTGATAAACAAATAAGGGTCAAAATGTTTCAGAACGGCGACTTGGTGCTCAAAAAAGTAGATGCAGCGGGCAGAGGGGCCTCGATAGAGAAACTCAATACCAACTGGGAAGGACCCTTTATGGTGAAGGAGGTCATGAAGTCAGGAGGGTACCACCTCCAGGATATGGACGGGGTACTCCTTGATCGTGCCCGAAGCGGCAACGACTTAAAAAGATTTTATCCATATCCTTCTTCCATTTTTCAGTACATGTAAATTTGTGCGGACCTTTTAATATAATGGAATCTCAGGTGTCTTCTTTCACAGCATGAGAGTGAAATGGATGGAGGACAAGACCCCAAGCAGACCCGCTGATCAGACTCTCACCTAACTGGTAGGACTGTATGCTCACTCGGTGGTGTGAGATTGTTTGGAGAGGAGACCCCAGGCAGACCCGCTGATCAGACTCTTACCTAGCTGGTAGGACTGTAGGCTCACTCGGTGGTTGGAGGTTGTTTGGAGAGGAGACCCCGAGTAGACCCGCTGACAAGGCTCTCACCTAGCTGGCAGGACTGTAGACTCACTCAGTGGTTGGAGGTTGTTTGGAGAGGATACCCCGAGCAGACCCGCTGACCAGGATCTCACCTAGTTGGCAGGACTGTAGGCTCACTCAGTGGTTGGAGGTTGTTTGGAGAGGAGACCCCGAGCAGAGCTGCTGACCAGGCTCTCACCTAGCTGGCAGGACTGTAGGCCCACTCGGTGGTTGGAGGTTGTTTGGATAGAAGACCCCGAGCAGACACGCTGACCAGGCTCTCACGTAGCTGGCAGGACTGTAGGATCACTCGGTGGTTATAGGTTGTTTGGAGTGGAGACCCCGAGCAGACCTGCTGACTAGGCTTTCACCTAGTTGGCAGGACTATAGGTTCACTCGGTGGTTGGAGGTTGTTTGGAGAGGAGACCCCGAGCAGACCCGCTGACAAGACTCTCACCTAGCTAACAGGACTGTAGGCTCACTCGGTGGTTGGAGGTCGTTTGGAGAGGTGACCCCGAGCAGACCCGCTCACCAGACTCTCATCTAGCTGGCAGGACTGTAGGCTCACTCGGTGGTTGTAGATTGTTTGGAGAGGATACCTCGAGCAGACCCGCTGATCAGGCTCTCACCTAGCTGGCAGGACTATAGGCTCACTCGGTGGTTGGAGGTTGTTTGGATAGGAGACCCCAAGCAGACCCACTGACCAGGCTCTCACCTAGCTGGCAGGACTGTAGGCTCACTCGGTGGTTGGAGGTCGTCCAGAGAGGAGACCCCGAGCAGACCCGCGGACCAGGCTCTCACCTAGTTGGCAGGACTGTAGGCTCACTCGGTGGTTGGAGGTAATTTGGATAGGAGACCCTGAGCAGACCCACTGACCAGGCTCTCACCTAGTTGGCAGGACTGTAGGCTCACTCGGTGGTTGGAGGTTGTTTGGAGAGGAGACCCCGAGCAAACCCGCTGACCAGGCTCTCCCCTAGCTGGCAGGACTGTAGTCTCACTCGGTGGTTGGAGGTTGTTTGGAGAGGAGACCCCGAGCAGACCCGCTGACCATGCTCTCACCTAGCTGCAGGACTATAGGCTCACTCAGTGGTTGGAGGTTGTTTGGAGAGGAGACCCCGAGCAGACCCGCTAACCATGCTCTCACCTAGATGGCAGGACTGAAGACTCACTTGGTTGTTGGAGATTGTTTGGAGAGGAGACCCGGAGCAGATCCGCTGACCAGACTCTCACCTAGCTAGCAGGACTGTAGGCTCACTCGATGGTTGGAGGTTGCTTGGAAGGGAGGCCTCAGGAAGTCCCGCTGATCAGCCTCTCATCAAGCTCGCAGGGGGTGTATGCTCACTCGGTGCCAGAATGAACGGTAGGATCCCTCAAATAAAAATGACTATACCTACTAGAAAATGAGGGAAGTTTGTGGAAGATGAAGGACCCCTATGATTAAAAGAGATTGGTGCCATGCAAATAAGGAGAGGCATCCCCGATCGGCGCTCGGCATAGGGGGTCTCGCCCATAGCGAGTAGACGCACATGGACAAAGGGCTGGTGTCACATAAAAGGTTAAAGAGGGGTGATTTCTCATAAAAGCAGGTTGGTATCCTGGGTCTACTCGCGCTAGATTCGTCTCGAGGCGAGACGAGGGCAGAAGGCCAAATGGTCTCGCGCACGGAAGGGGCAAGGAGAAGTCTAATAACTCGTGCGCTAAACCAATTCTCAAAGCGAGACGGCAGTAGATAAAGCAGAATAAACTAAGAGGAACATAGAGCGAAGGGTTAAAACAGAAAGTTTCTTGTTTATTACAGAAAAAAGAGGGAAACACTCTCTCGCGAAACATTTCAGCGTCTCAAAAAGAAACATTTTTGTGTCTCAAAGAACATGTAAAAAGTACAAGTGGAGGGAACCAAAAAAAGAGTAGGGAGAGAAGTCTCGAGTCTCGCTGACGCCCCTTCATCCTTCTTCACTAGAAGCTGAACCCTCGTCCGTCTCGCCATAGAGCTGTGGCACCAGGTCGCGTGTGGTGACCGTCTCGGCATCTTCTCTGACAACCCACAGCTCCTTCATCATCTTCAAAATGAGCTCGACCGTCTTGATGTTGGAGTCCCGGCAGATCTCGTCGACCTCGTCGAAAGAATAATGAGGAGGTGGAGGTGCCTGAAGCGGATCCGGGTGAGAGCTAGACCGGTAACTGTTTAGGAGATGAGCATTCTGGGCCTTCAGGTTTTTATTTTCCTCCTCCAGGGACGCTATGCACAAACGCTTCCGATTTGCCGTCTCGGCATCCTGCGAAGAGCTCATCATTCAAAAAAAGGTTACGCGAGAGTGAAACTAGTCAGGAATGAAATTTAAAGGCTTACCACGCCGCCCTGACTTTTGGCAAGAAGATTGTCGACAATCTCTAGCCTCTTCTCGAGTCCATCTGACTTCGCTGGCTCCGTCGCTAGACCCGCCTCGACATCCTTCCATTTTTTGCTGTTGAAAACTAGGCGGCGCGAGACTCGGTGCGAGAGCTCCCGGGCACGAAGCTGAGCTTGAGCAGTCTTCAGGACGAGGTCTCGCAACGTGCCCATGTCGAAGCGATCCGTTGCAGGGCCACCATAGAGGCCATAACCGAGAGAGAAGGTGTGGCTGGTCGGGGAGTCCTGCTTCTTCCATGAGGGAAGGAGGGTGGATACTGACACCCGGTTCAAGTCCTTTTCCCATAGGAGGACTGGGTCACCGACTGCATCATTCACTACAGGCCCCATGTTATAGTATTGATGCGAGGAGGGGGCTGGGCGACTGGAGGAGCCAGCCTCGCGAGATGGTAGCTTAGCGGAGGGGGCCGGATTGTTTGCGGGACGATCGAATAGTGCCGCCTCGCGAGATGGCGAGGCGGCTTGTGGGCAGGGCGATTGCAAATCTGCCACGTAGATGGGGCTCAGTGACCCCAACATCTCTTTTCTTTCTTTCCGGGCAATCTCCTTTTTTCCCTTTGGGAACCTCACAATCTTCTTAATCTTCTTCTTAGGGCTGTGCCGAGAAGGAGCGCCATCTTCCCCAGATCTTTTCTTGGGGCGAGGGCCAACGATTCCTTCGCCGCCTCCGCCGCCTCCGCCGCCTCCGCCGCCATGCTAGCGAGTGCGAGACCCTTGGACGGCCCCCGTTGCTCAAGTAGGGGGATGGACTGGAATGTTCCTCTCTCCGGAGCGAGTAAATGGTTAGAGCGAAACATGGAAAAGATAAACATAACACCAAGGTAGCGAGAGTGTACCTTCACCTGGGAAGATGGGAACGAGCGAGTCGATGTCCCGCCTCAAGTATTTGACCTCAAAATTCTTCCCCGCGAAGAACTCACAGAGATCTTTGTCCGCGCCTCCGACCTTGGGAGTCGCGTAGTATATTTTAGCGAGCAACACGGGGGCGAGCGGGACGCCTCCCAGATTCTCGTGGATAAAGATGAAGCGAGTGAGCCAGTGATGATTTTTGTTGGGGGTCTCACACATCTTCACCCCCTGTCCTGTGAAGTACAAGACCCCGTCATACTTGGCATGGAAGATGAACAATTTGTGGAAGACGTTGAGACTGAATTTGGTGCGCTCGCGGCGCATGTAGCTAGCTAATGCAACTAAAACCGAGATGACATTCGGGTTTAGTTGCATAGGGACGGCTCCGAAGTATTTTAGAACCAGTTTTACCTCTAGCCAGAGGGGGTGCCTCAGCCCCGACTCAAAGTGCGAGACGGTGAAGACGAGTTCGCCGAGATAAAAAGTATGGATCGACTCGCCAACCTTCGGCGGCCGAGACTCAAAACCCTCCGTCAGGAAATCGCGAGTGAAGCGGCTGTAGTCCTCCTCAGAGATCTTGCCGGGAGGAAAGTCGTGTTCGGCGAATCTTCTGCCACAATGGCTGCGACCCTCGCCCCCTTCAGTCCTTTTCTTTCCCATGACAGGCGAGACGACGAGAGCGAGAGGAAGTGGAAAAAAGGGTGATGAGGTGCCGCGAGGGAAAGTAGGCGAGAAACTTGGATTTAAGACGCACCGGGAGGGGGCCGCGCATGTGTAAAAATGTTTTGATGTAAAATGGGGGGGGGGGGGTATTTATAGCGGATACTGAGAGTGGAAAAATGAGCTGGAAAATATGATGGAGGAAGTTGAAGGGACAACCCGACAGTTCGTCCTCTCTCTCTCTCCTGACCTCAAAGCGCGGAATTTCGCGGTGATCTTTCCAATGAGCCAAAATAAAAGGAAAAAGACAGATCAATTAACACAGCTATAATAAAAGCACAACATGAGAGAAGTCAACAGAATAACATCATTAATTATTTTGTTCCGCACGAGCCGGACATCATGTCCATGGGGCTCAAATAACAAGTTATAATTAAATATAATTAAATAGGCGATACAGTTAATTAGAAGCAGCAGAATTACAAAGCATAATTAAAGGAGCGAGACGATCGAACAAGAGTGAGGGGATGGAGGTTCTTTAGTTCTTGTGCCACCTCCAACGACCTCCACGAGACCTCGCGCATGGACGCCGACCAAGGATGTGAAAGGCGTGAAAGGCATCGAGAGCGCGGCGCGCGAGGGGAAGCTACTAGTCGATCTTGCTTATGATGGCCTGGGGGGTCGGTCTCATCTATTTCAATCCCGACATCGATCTCGAAGGAGAGGCGAGTGCACTCAATTTCCAGCCAGTCGATGCGCCGGTCGGTGGCCTGCTTGTCCCGTTGCATCTCGCGGATAATGTGTGTATACTTTCGAAGCATCCCAGCCGTCCTGCGCTTCATCTCCAGTGGATCCATAGGATGATGGCCAGATAGTCTTCAATCTCATCTGGGTGAGGAAGAGGCAAGAGGGGGGCAGTCCAGAGTAGTCCTCTGCTGCTGAGTCGATCTGGATACTTACACAAGAAAAGTCGAAGATCATAATGAAGGGTGGTCTCGCAAGAAGGCTTGGAGGCCGCGAGCCGTACAGAGAAAGTTTAGCCCGGTGGTCTTGAATGCACCTGGTGAGGGAATGGAAATCTATATGAAGCAAAGAGGCAAGAGTAGTTCATTTACTCGGGATACGAGAAGTCCCCACAATCCGCGAGTGGTCGTCATTCTTCATAGTAGGGGGCGTGGATCGCTGAGGCGAGTCAGAGTCTTGGTCATGCTTGTCGGTGGTGTCAGGGGGATTTGCAAGTAGGGGGGAATATGCGAGGTTTCCCTGAAGAAGCATGAAATTATTAAGCGAGACGAAAAAGAAGGGGGGAAAGAGATGAAGTAAGGAGTCAAGAATCAATTGTCTCTCTCTAGAGGATGCAGGAAGTTCATTGACTCCCAAGGACGCGGGAGTAGTCGCATCGGCCGAGAAGGGAGGGCCGACAGTTTTTGCCTTTTTCAAGCGAGACGACGAGGGTAAAGAAGCGCGGGCCAGGGCAGCCACATTGGCCTTATTTTTCTTGTGGACCATCGCGAGACGCTCGCGGAAACTCTGGCTATGAGACATATTGATGGTAGAAGGGATGAGGAGATGAAGAAGAGGATAATCTCCATGATATGGATAATTGTTGCATATTTATAGACCCCGGAGGGGGGGGGGGGGCAAAGATTCTCTCATAAATGAATCTTAACACCGCGAGCCTCGGTTGGACTTTCTTTCCGAGCTTGGGGCAACCTCGCAAAGAGCAGGGATTGTGTAGAACCTTGGGCTCGCGGGAAGCATCTCGAGGGGGAGTGTTGAGTTATTCGCGAGAGGGCCGAGAGGACAGCAGGGGCGAGACGGGAACAGCAGAGCGGCGAGACGGCTCTCGCGTCCCACGCTGACCCTTTATGGAGAGATGTCTCTTGCAAGGCGGAGGACTCGCGAGACGAACTGATAGGCTCGTCCTGCCCGCCGTTTGTTTTCTTACTCACCATATAAGAAAAATGTGTTTTTACTTTTTTCACCCTAAGTGGGGATTTTACCATTTTATCTCAGGTAAATTTACCTTTTTGCCCTCTGTGGTCTGTGTATAACCCTCCAGAACAGCAAAATTAGGCTGTTGCCAGACCCAACCTAGGGTATTTTGGTAATTTCAGGCCGGTTCAGTTTCATTATTTGCAGGTCAAACTCAGAGGCCTATAAATAGACCGATAAGGTATAGCAACTCCATCCGTTCATATAGCATATAATAGAAGGTCCGGCCGGGGCCCCACACCATAGGCCACAAAACAGGTGGCGAAGTCACGGGTTGATATCAGAGTTGCGCATCCTAACTCATAGCATTCTAGCGAAAGCTTTTAAGATAAATACTGAACTCCAACCATGAATGTCCACTGATATAAACACCCATATTTATATAGGAATGTACACCAAATACAATATCGTTTGTCCTTATGGCCTTACAGTTGCACTTTACAAGAGTGGCTTCCAAACATCGGCGCGCAGGCCGACCACACATGTACAACACATTATATTCTTTATTTAGCCTTCAAGGGCTAGCAGCAGTAGCAGGGACTTCAACCTTTATATGTCCCGCTCGGCTCTCCAGCACCTGCACAAGGACAGTCTACCCAACAGTGGCAAACAAGGCAATGGTCAGCATTCAGCTGACCAATTTATAACGAACCTACCCCTTTTCCGGGGCAGTGGTATTCCTTCCCTGCAGGTATAACAGTTCATATGCAGATATATATATCACACATTGTGCTCTCACGCACAAACAATCCATCACAATCGTTAGCCACGCGCCCCGACGATCCGTGCACTCAGGGCACATTCTTGGTGTACCGGCGAATCACGGTCCCACCACCATTCTAGGTCCGAACCCAACAGTAAAATTGAGCATTTAGTCTTTCCAGTGCGCAGGCCTAAGACTCTCATTATGCGCTCCAACTGACCGCGCTTTCAGGTCTACAAGTCGGACAGACATAACACAGGTACGGATCAGCCAGCCCCCGTTGCTCAGGTCACCTTGCCATCACCGAATACCAGTGTACTTGAGGCTCAATATAAGGCGCAGGTCGGTTTCAACTATCCTATTTGGCACTAGGCCTTTCAAGAGCTCATCAAGCTCACAATAGCCATTCTATCCACCAAGGACCGACTTCACACAAGCCACAACGTCCACCATGGGACTGGCTTTATACTAGCCACAATGTCCACCACGATACTAGCTTCACAATCAACAAGGGGAGTTCATGTTAGCGTCCTTCACGATCGCTTAACGGGTTCCACAGAACTCACTTTCTGCACCCAACTCCACCTAAACCCTGCAGCATCTTGCAGTGCCAGAAAATTGGTCTTTCAAAGCATACAACACACACACTTGCGGGTATTTTCATGGGCTTCCACACAAGTACTTCCTGCTACTAGCCTTCACAGGCACAACCCATCAAGCAACACAAGCATGACAAGGGTCTTTTCCTGTACTACAACTCCAGTACTTCCTGCTACTGCCCTTCACAGGTCCAACTCGTCGACTCCATACACTACATGTTTAACCACGGAGTCTTCTCCGGTGCGCAAATGCAACATCACCAATGCAGACCAACCTGTCCAGATGCGCTTCACATAGCATGCCTACTCCGTACTTCATTTCCGGATCTATATGCAAACCTATTGGGGATTCCAAGAATCAACCCAAGGAATTCCCTTTGCAATCCACCCTCTGGTGGGGGAAATCCATGCACATACCAAAAAGACGGACTTCACATGTCCAAGAAGGAAGATCGTTACCCTTGACGACCTCTTCGAAGCCATGGAATTCTAGCCGGTTGGAAAGCACCGCAGCAGCTTTTCCTCCACCAACCTGGCCTCGGACCTTGGCTCAGAACTCTCAAGCTCCAACGGTAGCCGGATCCCTTCTTTTCCTCCTCCTCCTCCTCCTCCTTGCTCTCCCTTCTCTCTAGCTCTTTTTAGAAAGAGAATGGCTAATGGGAAAATGAGATTTATCTTCTCAGTTTCGGCCTTAAAGAAGCAAGGAGAAACCTGGGCCATCAGATCCCAGAGAAAGGAAACGAACGGCTACAAAATTTCTCGAAAAAGGCTCTGTAGGGTCTGACACGCCGTGTGACACGCCAGTGTCACAGGACGTGTATCTTAAGTGGCACACGAACCAACGTACCCAGAATAGGAAATGGCTATCTGACACGCCCGTGTCACATGGGTGACACGCCCGTGTCACATGCGTGACACACCCGTGTCACATGAGTGACACTCCCGTGTGTAGCTCTCGAGACCCACCCGAGACCTACTCGAGACAATCACTCGAGTAGTTGGGCATGACACGCACATGTCATATGGCTAATTTGCCCGTGTCCCACCGTACTCGAGGCATTTACAACCTACCCGAGATATCCCCTCGAGACCTACTCGAGTAGATACTGAGCAGAACACGCCCGTGTACCATGGATGACACACCCGTGTCCCATGGCTAACACGCCCATGTCTGGTTCTCGAGACCCACTCGAGATCTACTAGAGAGAATCACTCGAGTAGTTAGGCATGACACGCCCGCTGACATGCCCATGTCGCAGGGCGTGTTCCCTCTCGAGAACTTCGTCGAGTGCATTTCATCGAGCACTCGACAGGCTGCTCAACCGAGCAGGACACGCCCTGGGACAAGCCCGTGTCCCAGGCTGTGTCGCCCAGCGTAAACCCAAATTTGGGATTTAAGGTGTTACAACGTTCCCCTCCTTACAAGAAATTTCGTCCCGAAATTTGCACACAGTAAGGAAACAAAAAGCAAGATGTTGTAATTTTAAAATATATGTTACAACAAAGGGGAGCACTGGACAATAGATTTGGGGTGTAACAACCCTCCCCTCCTTACAAGAAATTTCGTCCCGAAATTTGCACACAGTAAGGGAACAAAAATCAAGATGTTGTAATTTCAAAATGTATGTTACAACAAAGGGGAGCACTGGACAACAGTTTACACAAATAACTCGAAAAATTCAGTTCGTATGGTCTGCTTTTGCTCCCATGTTAGCTCCTCACGAACACAGTTGTCCAATCGGACTTTGACCATGCCGATTGTCTTGTTCCGCAACTGTTTATCAGCTCGATCCTCGATCCGAATGAGCCTAACCTTTATCGTGAGCCCATACTCCACCGACACACGATCATTCTCGATCACTTGAGCTGGATCTTTGACGGCTTTCTGAAGCACATAGATGTGAAACACATCATGCAATCCACTCAGTTCTGCCGAAAGAGCTAGCCGATAGGCAGCTTCCCCAACTCGCTCCACCACTTCAAACGGACCAAGATATCCCGGACTTAACGTTTTCAGACGCCGAATCCTGAACACACCTTTGAAGGGTTTAATCTTCAAATATACCCAATCGTCTACCGCGAATTCCATGTTCCGGTGCTTGGCATTGTAGTATTTTGCTTGTCGGTCCAAGGATATCAGTAGCCTCTCCCGAATAATGCGTATCGTCGAGTTAGCTTCATCGAATTCTTTACGCTTATACAGTTTGTATTCGCCTGCTTCTGCACAAGCTAATGTTGTACGACACTTCCGACCATACAGTGCTTCAAACGGTGCCATACCGATGCTCGCTTGGTAGCTGTTGTTGTAGGCAAACTCCACCATATAGAGATGATCTTCTCACCTCTTACCAAAATCCAGAGCGCACATTCGAATCATATCGTCCATTGTTCTGTTGGTCCTCTCAGTCTGGCCATCCGTTTGGGGATGAAAGGCCATACTGAACGTCAAATTCGTGCCCAACAATTGATGGATTAGCCTCCAATCGTTCGATGTGAATCACACATAACGATCACTCACGATGCTACGGGGAACACCGTGCAGCCGTACGATCTGCTCCACATAGAGCTTTGCCAAACTTTCCACTGAATCCTCCCGCTTGTTCGGAAGGAAGTGAGCCACTTTCGTCAACCGGTCTACAATCACCCAGATTGAATCATTCCCGCGTTGAGATCTCGGCAACCCGTGCACGAAATCCATTGAAATATCATCAAACTTCCATTCCGGAATCGATAACGACTTCAAGAAACCTCCAGGCTTCTGGAATTCCAATTTCACCAAAGCACAAGTTTGACACTTAACCACATAATGAGCGATATCTTTCTTTAGTCCTGGCCACCAGAACAATATTTTCATGTCCTTGAACATCTTTGTGCTCCCTGGGTGAATTGAGTATTTTGTAAACTTGGCTTCATACATTAATTCTTCTCTCAACTTACCCATACTCGGGATGTACAACCGGCCCTCTTTCCGCAAAAGGTCGTCCTTCGAGGAGAATTGGCCATCTAGCCCATCTTTTGCATAGCGTTGGAGACTTTCGTCCAGCTCCGTTGCTCATCAAATTCTGTCCGCAAGGTCATATTGTACCTCCGTCTAGTTTAAGCAGGCATCAGCTGTAGATTTTTTGTCAACACAAGAAATCTCTAACGCTTCCAACTCCTGCATCAAACGCTCATCATGCATCTGCAACCAATTTGCCTTTGACGGAGTCCAACGACTCAAGGCATCAGCGACCACATTTCCCTTCTCGGGAGTATAATGAATATCAAAAGTGTAGTCCACAAGGAACTCCATCCATCTTCGTTGACGCATGTTCAGATCCTTTTGATCTAACAAGTACTTTAGGCTCTTATGGTCCGTAAAGATATCCACTTTTACGCTATAAAGATAATGCCGCCATAACTTAAGTTCAAAGATCACCGCCACCAAATTCAAGTCGTGGACGGGATAATTTTGCTCATGCACTTTCAACTGGCGCGAGCAATAAGCAATCACTTTTCCAAACTGCAGAAGAACGCAGCCTATGTAACGACCTAGGGAGGACCCCTAGCGCTGCCCGGCCCACCAGCAGCCCATGGAGGACCCATGACACCACGGTGGTACAGCCGTAATCTACAAGGCCTGCAGGCCGTACACCCAAAGCATCTCCAGCCTGTTTATCAGCACGGTGCATTGTTGATAAGGGGTCTCGAACCCGCAACCTTGACAAGTAGCCTTTAGTACCACTCCTCATCACCAACTGAGCTCAGTTGGTGATGAGGAGTGGTACTAAAGGATACTTGTCAAGGTTGCGGGTTCGAGACCCCGTGACAACAATGCACCGTGCTGATAAACAGACTGAAGATGCTTTGGGGTGTAAGACCTGCAAGCCTTGTAGATTCCGGCTGTACCAGCGTGGTGCCATGGGTCCTCCATGGGCTGCTAGTGGGCCGAGCGGCGCTAGGGGTCCTCCCTAGGTCGTTACAAAAAATCCTAAGCCACTCCCTGAAGCATCACTATAAATCTCATAGCCGTCTGTACCACATGGCGATGTCAACACAGGCGCCGTGGTCAAATGACTCTTTAGCTCTTCAAAAGCTCGTGCGCACTCTGGCGTCCAAAAGAACTTTTGATTCTTCCTCGTCAGTGTGGTCAGAGGCAAAGCGATGCGCGAGACGTTTTCCACAAAACGTCTATAATAGCCTGCCAGTCCAAGGAAACTCCTGACTTCCGCCACCGAAGACAACACCGACCACTCCTGTATGGTTTTTATCTTTGTCGGATCCACTACTATGCCCTCTCCACTTACCACATGGCCAAGAAAAGCCACCGACGACAGCCAAAACTCACACTTTGAGAACTTGGCATAGAGCTTATTCCTTCGCAAGCTATGCAACACCATCCGCAAGTGGTTTGCATGATCAGCTTCCGATTGAGAGTACACCAAGATATCATCAATGAATACAATCTCAAATAAATCCAAGTACTCTCGGAACGTTCGGTCGATTAGGTCCATGAACACACATGGCGCACTACATAGCCCAAATGACATTACCGTGAACTCATAATGACCGTAGCGTGTTCCAAATGCGGTCTTGGGAATGTCATCTTCCCGAATCCTCAACTGGTAATATCCAGATTTCAAATCCAATTTAGAATAGACGGTTGATCCCACTAGCTGATCGAACAATTCATCTATCTGTGGAATCAGATACTTGTTCTTCTCTGTCAGCTTATTCAATTCACGATAATCAATACATAACCGCAAACCACCGTCTTTCTTTTTCACAAACAGAACAAGTGCGCTCCAAGGTGACATACTTGGGCGTATATATCCTTGCTCTAGCAACTCTTGCAATTGGACTTTCAACTCAGCCATTTTCTTTGGTGCGACGTGATATGGAGAGCGGGCCACAAGTTTCGCACCTGGCACCAACTAAATCATGAAGTCGATCTCCTGCTGGGGTGGTAGCCTAGGAAGATCCTTAGGAAACACATCCGCAAACTCCGAAACAATCGGAACATCACTCAAATTGGCCCTTGGCTCAACAGCGTGAAGAATAACTTCACTCCCTTCCGAACAACATTGACGACTTGGAGTGCAGACATCAAGGTCCTGCTCACTCCTCGCATACCAGCGAACGTTGTCTCATGCTCGGTATTCTGGCCCAGTGTGATCTCTTTTGATTTGCAATCAATCAAGGCACGCTGCTCCGCGAGCTAGTCCATACCAAAGATCACATCAAATTCAGATATCGGTAGCACAAATTCATTCAAACAGAAATCTCGACTTCCTATTTGAACCGCCACTTCGGACGCCCTATCCGCAAGCATCAAACAACAATTCAGAAACAACACTCTTACGCTATCTGCCTTCACATGACTATATACTCCAATTCGAGCTACGAAGTCCTTAGACAGAAATGCATGTGAAGCACCCGTATAAAATAGTGCTCTCGCTAGCGTGTTCCGAATCATAACAAAGC
Organism: Platanthera guangdongensis; assembly: GCA_039583875.1. Taxonomy (NCBI): domain Eukaryota; kingdom Viridiplantae; phylum Streptophyta; class Magnoliopsida; order Asparagales; family Orchidaceae; genus Platanthera; species Platanthera guangdongensis. The sequence goes on from CM077161.1 coordinate 51,752,617, forward strand.
CTGTGGCAACCACATCATACACAAGCCACTTACAAAACATGCAATAAGAAAAGCATTCAATAAGTTAACTCGTACCTGTAACGACGTCACTTTGCTTGATGGACTCCTGCTGGCCAAGGTGATAGACTCGGGGCTGCGCTTGAGATGCAGAGGACTCCACCACTGTTATTCCCTTCTCAGCATAAGATGCTCCCTTCTTATTTTCACCCTTTGGTGGAGTAGTCCGACAGTCACGGGCTATATGCCCCACTCTTCAACAAGTAAAGCAAATACGAGTCTCTGGCCTCGAAGTGGCCCCGACGTTGCACCCGATGCAACCATAGAAGGAGCTTGTCCAAACGACTTGGACCTCTTGCCCTATTTCTTTTTATCATACGATTTCCCAGGTCGGGGCGCTTTGAAATCCGGCTTTGTCACAGCTAATACCCTTTTTCCTTACACCCGCTTCATATCCTTCTCCAGTACACACGCAATATCGACCAACGCCTGAAACCCTTGCTTCACTGAACTCGAAAGCAGGAATCGCAACTCATCCCGCAATCCTTCGTAGAACCTATTAGTTTTCCGCTGCTCATCGACGAAAATGGAACCCGCATACCATCCTAATCGTGTGAACTCATGTAGGTACGTCCATACTACCTTCTCCTTGCGTTAGCCGTTGGAACTCATTTTCCATGGCAATGGGTTGTGCCGCTGGTAGGTGCTTTGCCAGGAAGAGTCGCGAGAACTCCTCAATCGACACTTGAGTTAACTGCCTGCCCGCTAAGTGGTGTAACTCGATATCGTCCCACCAAAGCCGAGCCTCTCCTTCCAATAAGAAGGTGGCCAAGGTGACCTTCTGATCTTCCTCCGTCCTGATCGCCGTAAAAATACGCCTGACGCGCGACAACCAATCCTCCGCCATCGTAGGGGATCCCATACCCGTAAACGTAGGGGGATTGAAACTCATGAACTGCTTCAACTACAGTTCAGCTGCTCGAGGATCCACAGCCGAAATAGGTTCTGGCCTCGCCACAACCTGTTCTAGCCCCACTGTCGGCTGCGCTTGCCTACCAGGCTTTGCTTGAAACATTGCAAACAGCGCCTCAGCAACTAAACAGATGGTTTTCGCAGAAGGGTGAGGTATAAGCACCTCAGCTAGTGCCATACTGTCATCAGAATGCTGGGGCTCCAACTGCCCAGCACCACTACGAGTCCCCTATAGGTAAACAAGACACATATTAGCGGCCTCGAACAAGCAATAACAACAAGATAGGAATGTGCAGGTTCCTCAAACAAGTGTATTTGGATTCCTAAATGGACATTCAAGATTTCATTAGTGTTAACGCGATTCGCACTGACACGTGCTCGCCACCCCACAAAAGAATTCGACCACGAATTCTAAAGGGAAAGGCCGAGACAGCTGATACCAAAAATGTAACGACTCCATCCGTTCATATATCATAAAATAGAAGGTCCGGCCGGGGCCCCACATCATATGCCACAAAACAGGCGACGAAGTCACAGGTTGATATCAGAGTTGTGCATCCTAACTCATAACATTATAGCAAAAACTTTTAACATAAATACTGAACTCCAACCATGAATGTCCACTGATATAAACACCTACATTTATATAGGAATGTACACCAAATACAATATCGTTTGCCCTTATGGCCTTACAGTTGCTCTTTACGAGAGTGGCTTCCAAACATCGGCGCGCAAGCCGGCTATACATGAGCAACACATTACATTCTTTATTTAGCCTTCAAGGGCAAGCAGCAACAGCAGCAGCAGGGACATTAGCTTTTATATGTCACGCTCGGCTCTCCAACACCTGCACAAGGACAGCCCACCCAACGTTGGCAAACAAGACAACGGTCAGCATTCAACTTACCAATTTATAACGACCCTACCCCTTTCCCGGGGCAGTGATATTCCTTCCCTGCAGGCATATATCAGTTCATATGCAAATATATATCACACATTGTGCTCTCACACACAAACAATCCATCATAACCATCAGCCATACGGCCCGACGATCCATGCACTCAGGGCACATTCTTAGTGTACTGTCGAACCAGGGTCCCACCACCGTTCAAGGTCCGAAACCCAACGGTAAAATTGATCATTTAGTCTTTCTGGCGCGCAGGCCTAAGACTCTCAATATGCGCTCCAAGTGACCGCACTTTCAGGTATTCAAGTTGGACGGACATAACACAGGTACGGATCAACCACCCCTGTTGCTAAAGTCACCTTGCCATCACCTAATTCCAACGTACTCGAGGTTCAATATAAGGCGCGGGTCGGTTTCACCTTTCTTGTTCGGCACTTGGCCTTTCAAGATCTCCTCAAGATCAAAATAGACATTCTGTCCACCAAGGACTGGCTTCACACTAGCCACAACGTCCACCACGGGACTGGCTTTATACTAGCCACAATGTCCACCACGGGACTGGCTTCACAATCAACAAGGGGAGTTCATGTTAGCGTCCTTCACGATCGCTTAACAGGTTCCGCAGAACTCACTTTCTGCACCCAACTCCACCTAAACCCTGCAGTATCCTGCAGTGCTTGAAAATTGGTCTTTCAAAGCATACAACACACACACTTGCAGTTATTTTCCTGGGCTTCCACACCAGTACTTCCTGCTACTAGCCTTCATAGGCATAACCCATCAAGCAGCACAAGCATCACAAGGGTATTTTCCTGGACTACAACTCCAGTACTTCCTGCTATTACCCTTCACAGGTTCAACCCATCGACTCCATACACTACACGTTTAACCACAGAGTCTTCTACGATGCACAAATGCAACATCACTAATCCAGACTAACCTGTCCAGAAGGGCTTCACACAGCATGCCTACTCCGTACTCCATTTCTGGATCTATATGCAAGGCTATTTGGGATTCCAAGAATCAACCCAAGGAAATCCCTTTGCAATCCAACCTCTGGTGGGGGAAATCCATGCACATGCCAAAAAGATGGACTTCACATGTCCAACAAGGAAGATCGTTACCCTTGACGACCTCTTCGGAGCCATGGAATTCTAGCCAGTTGGAAAACACCGCAACAGCTTTTCCTCCACCAACCTGGCCGCGGACTTTAGCTCGGAACTCTCAAGCTCCACCGGTAGCCGGATCCCTTCTCCTGCTCCTCCTCCTCCTCCTTACTCTCCCTTCTCTCTATCTCTTTTTACAAAGAGAATGGATAAAGGGAAAATGAGATTTATCTTCTCAGTTTTGGCCTTAAAGCAGCAAGGAGAAACCTGGGCCATCAGATCCTATAGAAAGGAAACGAATGGCTACAAAGTTTCCCGAAAACTGCTCTTTCGGGTCTGACACGCCCTGTGACACGCCCGTGTCACAGGGCGTGTACCTTAAGCAGCACACAGACTGACTTACCCAGAATAGGACACAACCATGTGACATGCCGATGTCACATGGGTGACACGCCCGTGTCACATGGGTGACACGCCCGTGTTTATCTCTTGAGACGCACTCGAGACCTACTCAAGACAATCACTCGAGTAGTTGGGCATGACACGCTCGTGTCATATGGCTGACATGCTCGTGTACCACCGTACTCGAGGCATTTACGACCTACTCGAGACACCCCCTCGAGACCCACTCAAGTAGACACAGAGTAGAACATGCCCGTGTCCCATGGCTGACACGCCTGTGTCCCATGGCTGACACACCCGTGTCCCATGGCTGACACGCCCATGTCTGGCTCTCGATACCCACTCAAGACCTACTCAAGACAATCACTCGAGTAGTTGGGCATGACACGCCCGCTGACTCGCCCGTATAGGAGGGCGTGTTCCCTCTTGAGAACTTCGTTGAGTGCATTTCATCGAGCACTCGATAGGATGCTCAACCGAGCAGGACACTCCTTGGGACACACCCGTGCCCCAGGCCGTATTGCCCAGGCTAAACCCAAATTTGGGATTTGGGGTGTTACAACCCTCCTCTCCTTACAAGAAATTTCGGCCTGAAATTTGCACATAGTAAGGAAACAAAAAGCAAGATGTTGTAAATTCAAAATGTTTGTTACAACAAAGGGGAGCACTGGACAACAGATTTGGGGTGTTATAACCCTCCGCTCCTTACAAGAAATTTTGTCCCAAAATTTGCACAGAGTAAGGAAACAAAAAGCAAGATGTTGTAATTTCAAAATGTATGTTAAAACAAAGGGGAGCACTGGACAACAGTTTACACAAATAACTCGGGAAATTAAGTTTGCATGGTCTGCTCTCGCTCCCATGTTAGCATCTCACGACCACAGTTGCCCCATCGGACTTTGACCATCCTGTTTGTCTTGTTCTGCAACTTTTTATTCGCTCGATCGTTGATCCGAATGGGCCTAACCTTTGTCGTTAGCCCATACTCCACCGGCACACGATCATTCTCGATCACTTGAGCTGGATCTTTGACGGCTTTCCGAAGCATAGAGATGTAAAACACATCATGCAATCCACTCAGTTCTGCCGAAAGAGCTAGCCGATAGGCAGCTTCCCCAACTCGCTCCACCACTTCAAACAGAACAAGATATCTCGGACTTAACTTTTTCAAACGCCGAATCCTGGACACGCCTTTGAAGGGTTTAATCTTCAAATATACCCTATTGCCTACCACGAATTCCATGTTACGGTGCTTGGCGTTGTAGTATTTTACTTGTCGGTCCTGGGCTATCAGTAGCCTCTCCCGAATAGTGCGTATCGTCGAGTTAGCTTCATCGACTTCTTTATGCTTATACAGTTTGGATTCGCCTGCTTCTACCCTAGCTAACGGTGTACATGCGTATTTGGGCTCGCGCCTTACCTTCAGCACCACGTTTCATCCCCAGATGGACGGGCAATCTGAAAGGACCATCCAGAAATTGGAAGATTTGTTGAGATTATGTGTGTTGGATAGAGGAGATCCGTGGGAAAGGCTCTTACCATTGGTAGAATTCTTCTACAACAACAGCCACCAGGCTAGTATCGGCATGGCTCCTCATGAAGCTCTTTATGGAAGGAGGTGTAGAACCCCCTTGTCTTGGGTGCAAGATGAAGACCCGAAGGCTTTAGGTGTTAAATATATTGAGGATACCGATGCAGCGGTTAGACTGATTCGGGAATGCATGTTGGAAGGTGAAAGTCGGCAGGCGAAGTATTATAATGCAAGGCACCGGATGGTGGAGTTTCCAGTGGGTGATAAGGTGTTCCTAAAAATCTGACCGATGCATGGAGTGTCACGTGTGCGTGGTGTTAAAGAGCTCAGCCCAAGGTATGTTGGGCCTTATACTATATTGGAAAGTATTGGCCCGTTGGCCTATAGGTTGGAGTTATAGCCCGAGCTAAAGAACCTCCACGACGTGTTGCATGTGTCGTCGTTTCGGAAGGCGCCATTACGGCCCGATCAATAAATCCCTATAACTGATGGTGCTGTGGCCTCTGATAGGTCTGTGCGACTAGAGTCGGTGCGGATCGTAGATAGCGAGACAAGAAAGTTACGCCGCAAAAGTGTTCCCTTGGTGAAGGTGTTATGGTCTAATCACGGCAAGGAGGAATATATATGGGAGCCAATGGATTTGATGCAAAAAACGCTATCCGGAGTTGTTTGCTCAAGGTAATTTTATTTAAAAGCATATTGTATTTTCTGTTATGCTTTTCTCCCCATAGCATAAGCCTGATTTTGGGGACGAAATCTTTTATTTTGTTTATAGGATTTGTAACGTCCCGAATCGCACTAGGTCCCTCATATGTGTTTTTGAGTCAGGAGAGCTGACTTGGGTTTGGGGTAGTGCTGACAACTGGGAAGAACATGTGAATAGGTTTTGTATCACCCTAGTCATTGGTCAACACTTTGGTGTCGAGGTGTTGACACACTAGAGTCAAGGTGTCGACACAGTATGTCGACACTCTGATGTTGAGATGTCGACACACTGGTGTCGAGACCGTGTGTCGACACACTGGGTCAAGGTGTCGACACAGTGTGTCGACACCCAGGTTGAGGTGTCGACACAATGGTGTCGACACCGTGTATCGACACTCGCTGTGTCGACACACTGGAACCAGGTGTCGACATAGTGTGTCGACACCCTGGTGTTGAGGTATCGACACACTAGTGTCGACACCGTGTGTCGACACACATTGTGTCAACACACTGGAACCAGGTGTCGACATAGTGTGTTGACACCCTGGGGTTGAGGTGTCGACACACCGGTGTCGACACCGTTTGTCGACACATGCTGTGTCGACACACTGGAACCAGGTGTCGACATAGTGTGTCGACACCCAGATGTTGAGGTGTCGACACTTTGGTGTCGACACCATGATGCAAGACACGGACCTACCCGTGTGTGTGTGTGAGATAAGTTTAACTCAACAGAACGTGTCGAGATCGTTGAAATGTATGACACAGGTAGAGACACGGGCGTGTCCCTACCCGCGTGTCATTGTGTCGAGTTAAGTCGAGATGTATCTAGAGGAGGACACGGCCAGGGAACACGGCCGTATCATGTGGACACGGGTTGGGACACGGGCGTGTCCCTACCCGTGTCGAATAATGAACTGACACTGAAACCGTCTGTAACGCCTCGCGCAAGCAGAACATGGGTAAGGACACGGGCGTGTCCTTACCCATGTCACCTTTTATATAAAAAGGGGAAATGAAAATCCTAGCCGTTTTCATGCTCACTTCATCCCCTATTTTCTGAGAGAAACTCCTGTTGAGAGAAGTTGCTGGAGCAAGTTCTAAAGGAGTAGAACCGCCGCCGCCGTGGAAAAGAAGATGCCGCCGAGAAGAGTCACGAGATCCATGGCCGGAAATGGTGGGAACACCGGAAATGATGTGAGCTTCCTAACCTCTCCCTTGGTGCTAGATCTTTAGTTATTGTCTTAGGAGAGATATCGAATCAAGAGAGTTTTGAGGGAGAGAAGGAGTTTTCTAGGGATGGCCATGCTAGGACATGTGTTTTATGTTTTAGATCTCTTCAACCTCCCCTTTCTTCTTTGTGATGATGGGTGGATGGTTTCGTGAAGAATCATGGACCTTTGAGGGTGAATAAGGGAGGAGGAATTTCTGGAGTGATTTTGGAAGAATGACTTGAAGAGGAAGATGAACCGATGCCGTTCATCCCTCTTTAAGATACGTGCAGAATCTATATTCTGCGCGCAGCAATCTTCTTGGCCATTTTATATAGGCTATGGCCAGATCTGGGCTTTAAACTAAACACGAAAGTTGAAGCCCTTGAAAATACCTTTCCAACGAATGGCTGCACGCCTTCAGGCGAAGTTTGTATCCACAGGTAAGCCTGAACGAAAATGACGTCCGATAAATCCTGCATGCAGAAATGTTGTTCTGTGCGCAATGGACTTTGAAGCCAATTTCAAATAGGATACAATGAAATCTGGGTTGTGGGCTGAGTATGAACGTTGTAACCCATGGAAAGACCTTTCCATCGAGGGGTTACATGTCTTCACTGGATTCTTGTATTTTCGGAAATCTCCGGTCGAATTTGCTATCCAGATTTATTATGCACTTAAATTCTGGGATTTATATAATATGAATTTGAATTCGGTGGAATCGATGTTGCAAATGAACTCGAGATTTTGATGAACTATTTTATGCTGACCACCATAGTTTTATGAATGATAAACCTTGTTAATTAGATTTCATAAAACTGAATTGTGAAGCAACCTTTATTGCATGATATGACTTGCTAAAATTGATAGATTATTATAAATGCGCATCATGTTTATAATATGATGAATGAAATGACTAGATACAAATTGGTAGATTATTATTAATGCGCATCATGTTTGTAATATGTTAAAACCATTTGGAATGACAAATAGAAGGATAAACCATGGCCATGAGTATGTGTGATGGTTAAAATGAAATGTAGTAGTCCATTACTTACAGCGTAGTCTCCCTACGGGTAGTATTGTGGATGGATGTAAGTGCGACGTTGGCCGTCACTAGTTGAGTTAATGTTGAAATGAGGTATAGACGGACGGTTGGGTTTGGACCTCGGTGTTCACGTCCCAGGGCTCCTTCCGTGCCGAGTGGATGGTTGAGCTGTGTCCTCGTGCTTACTTCCGAGGCCCCTTCCATGCCACGATGATGTGGAATTTGCATGTGGTGAGTCGGCACGCGGTGTCGTAATCCTGGGTTAAGGATAGTGTGGCAAGTCTACGGGCTCGCCGATCGTCACACCGATGGGAGTTGATAGTTAGATTTTGGGCGGATGGGCTGTGTCCTCGGTGTTCACGTCCCGAGGCCCCTTCCTTGCCGAGTGAACGGTTGGGCTGTGTCCTCGTGCTTTCTTCCTAGGCCCCTTCCGGTTCACACCAGGCCAGTTCGGGCTGTGTTCTCAGTGCACATCTACACGAGACATCTCTGGGCCATAGTACGCATGGGCTCCGCTGTTGTGTGCTTAGCGGTGAGGCGTACGAAGGCCTAAGTGAATTAGTGCGGATACCATCCTAGTAGTAGAGATGCCCGCTCTACTGTCACCGCCTGGCCACGACGGTTGATGCCTGAGAGGTTAGCTACCTGCTCGAATAGTGGGAACTATAGTCTGTGTCGACATGGCAATTGCATGTGTGTGATCATGGGTGAGTCATTGCATATCATACATACTATTACATAACATTGCACAAACAAGATCCTCATCGTATAAGTTTGTATGGGCACTCTTATACGATGAATTACTTTTATATAACATGATCCTTAACTTATAAGCTTGTATGGTGATGCATATTTTTTTCGCATCAAGTCCGAAAACTTAATGCGGTTAAAACTACAAAAATAGGTGAGGATTCACGCGGCGCCCCGGGCGGTTTTTATTTCAGTAGAAAAGCGGATTTGGTTTTTATGTAGAAAGCGGGGAGCGCGGATTTATTAGTTTGGATATAAAATAGTGAAATCGAGTTTTAACGAAAGGAGGCAAGTGCACCTATCGTGTGTAGTACAAGATATTCCGGTGTGGAATATCGAGGTCGTATTGTTCTCGGGGTCGGTTCGATTATTTCTACTCTTCCCTGTAGGGGACTACTATTTTACCGATAATTACTTGCCAGGTAATTTATATATATAATAAAACGACAATAAAAATGAAAGCATAAAAAAGGTGGAGCCGATGAAGAGCGTAGCTCGATGACACCGAATAAAATCGAACTAAAATATACTTTAAATAAAAAGAGATCCTAAATTTCTAATTAATTAAGGCGAATACTTGGCCATGGAGGTTCCACTAAAATGAGCTCACCTATCTCTAGGACTATCTCTCACCTGAACGCTAAGACTATTCTACCGGGCTCTCGTCCGACGAAGGATTCCTCTTAACGCCCGCATTATGCTATGAACCCCGCTATTGGGTGGGGAACCCAATCCGGTAGAGTTGGCGCGCCTCCTCTCTCGAGGGTTAGTGCAGAACTCCATTTACCAAGGGGTGATCGGTTCATATGCACGGCCTCTCGGCTAGCTAGCGTATGTACTACGGAAATAGGGCCCACACATCGATTATGTGGTCCTACACGTCGTAAACCCCGGGCAAACCTTATGCGTTTTTAATTAATTAGAAAAATGAGACCTTTAATTATTTTAAGTTATTTTATTTGTTCCAATGCTCTTCGATACCGAGAGCTAAGAACGGTTAGTCACTCATCGGAATGGGGACGGCTTGCGATGAAAAAGCAGAAAATTAAAGCAGTAAATGAAAGCGATAAAAGAAAGTAGTAAAAGGAAAGCAGTAAATTGCAAGTCCTACTCAAGCGAGTAGGACTGAAATGAAAGAAGTAAAGGTGTAAATCCCGGCTAAAATGAGTGGGAGGGAAAAAGAAAGCAAGTCCTACTCAATCAGGTAGGAGAAAATAAATGCGATTACATGTCCATCTCAAATTATTACAGTAAAATAAAGACCGACCATTTAACTCAAGTGAGTAGGCGGTAAATAAAATCCAGCCATTTAACTCCTAGCGAGTAGGCGGAAATAAATGCTAACACTCACGCACTCTACTTGAAAGTAAAACACACCCACTCTACAGAAAGTAAACACACTCTACTGAAATTGAAATACGCACACAAGTCCTACTCAAATGAGTAGGAGAAAATTAAAGCGGGTCATACTCAAACGAGTAGGAGAAAATAAATGCTCACACTCTATAGAAATTAAATACTCACACACACACAAATCCGACTCATATGAGTAGGTGGAAAATAAAATCCAGCCATTTAACTCCTAGCGAGTAGGCGAAAATAAATAAATACCTGCCATTTAACTCTTAACGAGTAGACGGAATTAAATACAGCACACGCACACACTCTACATGAATTGAAATAAAGCTATAAAAACTAACTCATACATGCGCACACACGTACAAAATTAAGAAAAACTAAGTGACTCAAAAATTAAAACGACTACATTTCTACAGCTAGAATGCGGTAGAAATGAATAAAAAGTGAAAATAAAATTTAAAGGAAGAAAAGTTTTTGCAAATAAACGAAAAGTCCAAGTGCTCGAAAAATTGAAATGAATACATTTCTACCGATAGAATGAGGTAGAAAAGCATAAAATGAAGAAATAAAATTAAACGGGCAAAACGTTTTTGAAAATAAAGGCAAAAAATGAAGTGTTTGAAAAATTAAAACGACTATATAAACGTTCCTATAACTCCACAAAAGTGATTAAAAAGTGAAAATAAAGTGAAAAGGAAGAAAAGTTTTACGACCTAAAACGGAAAATCTAAGTTAGAAAAAGTGAAAAACTCTTTGAAAACGCTTTTACAGGTTTATAGTAATGAAATAAAAGCTATTAAAACCTAAGTCTAACCAAAACTAAGTACAAATAACTAAGTATAAAAGCATGAAAATTAATCTCATACACACACAAACCCATTTTAAAAGAACAAAAAATTGTTAAAACAAAATAAAAAGATAAGATTGCATAAGAGATTGCTTATAGATGAGGTTCATGACAATGTAAGGAGGAAAAAATACAAATTTTATAAACATAAAAAGTTCATTACAAAGCTAAAACAA